>LS990923.1:27200251-27935251 GCA_900464855.2 Musa schizocarpa
GATGTTCGATGTAATGCTTACGACAGACATTTTATTCGTCTACGCTTTACGCGATGTGAGGGATCTGGTCAAGGTTTAACAAACCCTATTTTAGTCAATTTAGTGGGCCGCTTTTAGGCTTCAGAATAAAGGTTGTGGCATGACACTTCATAGAGATATTCGGTCCAGAAGGGACCATTTCGACCTTTCATCAAGCACTCATCTCGAGCTTGAAAGTCCCGTTTATAATTGATCGGGTTACGGCGTTTTCTAAAACGCTTGTCAGGGATCCCGAAAGTGACGCTTTTCTAACTTGTTTTCTTTTATAGGTCCTAAGGGACCGCTGGGAGGTTTCTGGGAGGCGAATTTTGGGACGACACGCAGCGGTATCGCACGATTTTAGGCAAAATCATCATCTAAGTACGCAGATGGTAACAGAGCGGACAAGCACTTATTGAAACACTTGGCACGTAAACGCTGGACGGTAGCGGGCTACGTTGAGGGCAGCTTAGCACGCGCGACCGTTTGGGGGGAAATGGCATGGAGATTTAGAAAAGGAGTCATTCGAAGGAGCCGACATCCGGAGATCGATGATTTGAGGAACGACCAACCCTTCAGGCAAGAGGCACCCACGAAACAAGTAAACTCGAAGAACGCGAGTGGCATAAAGGTCAATTTACCGAAGCTCAACTACTGCCTTTACGTCGATAAATATACTGATGGTGTTTAAGGCAAGCCGAGGCGCCTCGTAAAGAATGACCAAGGTGGAACGGGCTGTTTAATGAATCAAAAAGCCAGGTAAAGCCTCACCGAGGCGAGGGGAATTGCTAACTCAAGAATTCAAGATTTTTAAGGGTCAGGATGCGACGACGGAATGTTCAGGGCCATCCCAAGGCTTAATCAAACTCGCCACGGAGCATCGAAACCTTCTTCGATATTGGAGAAGGATAATGCTCAAGGTAAAAGGAAGGCAACGAAGTTTAGTACGCCATAGGCTCCTGAGTCGCAGGGGGGTCAGATTGACGCGAGTCGAATTCAGCAGCGATTCGTAGAGGCAAAACAATGCACTTTGTTCAAGAAATCTGAAAGTGTAATCTGGGACGGTGGTCTCCAAAACTTTCCGCAGGGAAGGAACGGCGAGAGATATTGTTCAACAGATGTGATATCCGTGAGGGATAAGTCTCTTATTTCAGGGGAAAATCATGTGCAACGGACCGCACATATCGAGGAGTACCTCAAAACAAAACAACTCCACGGCTCAAATGGACCGAAATGAGCGCACGATGAGTCATTGCACGGTTCTTCGGGAGCTTAACGACGATCGACGATTACGATTACGCGGGGAGCCACCCAAAGCAAACACAAACGAAGGCACACTGAGTCGACATAGAGATCGACTAACGGAGGGTCAATTCGCCGGAATGGTGGGGTGCGAGGGCCACCATCAACGAATGCAAAGACGAGGAGCCGAGCAACTCGAAAGTGTAACTCGCTGGCAATCAAGCCGCATTTAAGGGAGCCAAAGATAAAAAGAGCCGGGGAAATACGGGTTTTAGGCACGAGCTTTCCTCGATGAGGTCAAGGATTAATTTAATTCTCGCAGACAAGAGCGGATCATGTCGCTCCACGGGTCCTTCATTCTAATCTGAGCGGACTCATCTCAGATGGTGCTAAAGACGGCGGGAGCTTCCGCACACGACCTTATCCCTGGAGAAGCATTCACGATGAGGAACCAAGGAGACTAACCGCATGGAGGCTGGTAGTTAAGCCCCCTTAGGCACGGCAAGAGGACGCCGAAGACGGCACTCTTAAAAAATATACCATAGTGTTGCCATTTATTCAAGCTACGGCTGGCCAGGCACGGAGATTACGGTAGGGGCAAAGGCCCGATCCGCATAATCAGGTAGATTAATTTCAACGAAGCTCCGCGGATCTCGAGAGCTATTCGGCAATCCGACTATCCTGTGAGCTTGCCATTGTTTTCGTGTGACCCGAGCCGGGACGGGTCGATTGCCAAACGAGCCAACATAATCAAGGTGAAAAGGCCCCGCGATGGTCGGGCAGAGGTCACAAATGGAGGGATCATAAATCGAAGTTTATCCCATAAGATCGATCAGAATTGAGATGTCACCGCGAGGCGGCGGTGCGCCGATCACGGTCGAACACCACTGCAACGCGATACACACCTAATATAGTTCAACGAGAGATTATTATATGCAGAGGTACGATCGAGCTACCGAGCTCCACTTCTGGAACAACACCGACGCAAAGAAGGACTATAGATTCAAGGATGAAGGCTACGGCGTACAGAGGCGGTTTTCCGCAAGATCGAATTTCAGACGGACGAAAGCCTCGGTCATCAAGATACGGGGTCGCGGTACCACCGAGGGAAAAGTTCGAACGCAAGTACTAGTGAGTCCTACGGGAGGGATTCGATTACGATACGATCAAAAGCAAATGAGAGTCGACCGCCTAGAGCCTATATATTCGCTTAAGGAGCTCTAAGAAGTCGAGGACACCTACCGAGTAAACGAACGCTGCCGCCAAGGAAGCTAAGGAGAACATAATCTACAAACCCTACAACACGATGGCGAGGCCATATACGGGAGTTGGTACCGCCTTTCCATCGACCAAAGGAGTCGCTGAGAACACGAGGTGTCAAGCACGGGTCGGAAGGGGCGAGGAAGCTAATCACGAGTCCAGAGGGACTTAGCTACCTAAACCAAGCATTAGTTGAATTCCAGGTGGACTCGCGGAGTGCTACGAGACGATCTATCGATCATGAAGAAAAGGGGATGTATACGCGAGGCGACGATAGGGCCACGGGCACGGTAGCCATGGTACCACGAGGCTGGACTTCCGTGAAGTTATCGATCCCTCGCTTCCCGGAGGAGAGCTGGTCGTCGAAAGGGTCGAGGAGGTGGAGCACGCAGAGGCAAACCCGGCACCGAGACAAGGTCAAGGGCAGAGGCCAAGGAATTTCGTAAGATCTGGTGGTCAACGAAGCTTCATCAAGATACCGAGAGAGGGATTTCGGTCGCAAGAAGAGTGCACGACCCTAGGAACGAACAACAGCAGACGCTGCGCATCTTTGCTATTCAGCGAGTAGTAGCGGGGGTCACGGAGAAGACTCGCATAATCCCAAAGGCGCACCAAAACTCTTAGAGACTTACTCCGGGGGTGAAAACTTCATGCATTCTAGAAGTTCACGGCATCGGTAAGGTGAATCACAAAGGCTAACTCAATGCAAGGAGTGCAAACACTTCGCGTGTTCTTGAAGCAAAGAGCAAGCGGAAGGTCGGAAAAACAAATGACGATGGAGTACAACCCTCAAAGAGGCGGGTGAAGTCAAGTAACTTTTGCCTTCTCAACTCTTCAGAGAATGGGCGAAACCGAGTACCCCAATTCTCTTATCTATCCAGCAGAGGAGCTTTGCAAAGGTTCAAAGACCCTTCGAAGATAATGGAAGACAATAGTTGTCAAATCCTCACTAATGGTGATCAGTGCTTTTAAGAGTAGATTATCCGCTTCATTTCCCAACAGAATGCTAATCGAAAGCAAAAGTGATGCAAATCTACTTGGAAGTGACAACTAAGTGAAAGAATAGTCGATGGGCAAATTTTGTGGAGGAAGGACCCAAAACTTTAAAAGTTTGCGAGGCGATGCTCGTTAAAGCTCCAATAAGCATCCACCCAGTTCAAGCAGCATGAGGCATTTAAGAGACTGACGCATAGTACGGATGGTTTTTTCCTTCATCTAAAGGATCCGCTGGAACCAACAGGGATCAATACAACTCGGCCAATCCCATACTAGAGTCAGAGTCATTGGCGAGTTGAAGCAGTATAGCGGATCAAAAGTTCGACTACTTAACAATAGCACCGGAGAGCAGTTGGGAGCCAAGAGGTACGTTGTAGTTGGAGCAGAAGATTGAAGACTCAGCAAAGACGAGGAGTTGCAGTGTCGACAAAGGCTTCGACGAGGATGTCGAAAGAATAAGTGGGGGAGAATGTCATTGACAAAATTCTAAACAGGATGTTTGATGTAATGCTTATGTATGCCCGTGTCTTTTGGTTTGTTCATGCTTTGCACAGCATGTAGAGGGATGGTCGAAGGCTTAACATCCCCATTTTAGTTGGGTTTGATGACCGTTTTAGGCTTGTAAATAAATGTTGTGTCATGTGGACACTCGTGAAAGATATTCAGTCTGTAGTGGACCATTTTGATCCTTTGTTGTGCAACCGTTCAGAGCTTGTAAAGTCTGTTTGTAATTTGCATTGGCTATGAATTGTTTTCTGAAATATTTGCTTGTGGATCCCGAGTGAGGCGCTTTCTTTAACCTGTTTTCGGGGAGGCTGACCTTTATGGACGGACACGCAACGGTGCTGCACGACTTAGGCAAAATCAGCTAAGTCCGTGACAAGTCGGAGGAGGGATTGGGGAAGGGGGTTGCGATGAGGTGGGAGGTGGGGGGTGTGATGAACGAGGGAAGAGGGAGGAGAAAAGAAGTGTGCAACAACGAAAGAGGAAGAGGAGAGAGACATATATATCGGGAGGGGAAGGCATTGCCATCGTTCGCTGATAGAGACGAAGACATAGCAACCACCATTCTGTCACAGACAAAGTTGTAAACGGGGTGCTTGATGTAATGTGCATGTATGTTCGTGTCTTTCGGTTTTGTTCATGCTTTGCACAACATATAGAGGGCTGACAGTAGGCTTAGTAGCTCCATTTTGGTTGGTTGGTAGCTGCTTTAGGCTTGTAAATGAATGTTGTGTCATGTGGGCACTTGTGGGGATTTCAGTCTATAGTGGACCATCTTGGACCCTTTGTTGTGCGACCGTTAAGAGATTACGAAGTCTATGATTGTAATTTGCATTAGCTATAAACAGTGATTGCAAAAGGCGCTCGCCTAGGCGCTCGGGCGAGGCGAGGCGAGGCCCGAGCGCCTCGCTAATGTCCCAAGGCGGCAACAAACGTCGCTGGCCATTTCGCCTCGAAGCCCAGGCGCTTGGCGCCATTTGGGTAAACCAAGCGGCCAACCCCGAATTTTTAGGTCCGGTTCGGTCTGGTCGGTTGTTAGTTGGTTCAATCAACCAACTAAACCGATATAACCCCAACCGTAACCCTAACCCTAACCCTAACCCAACACTAACATTGTTGCGGCCGCGCTCTCGATCCCGATCCGATCCCGATCGCGTCTCATCGCTCGTTATTGTTGCTCGCCGTTGTTTCTTTGCCAGTGCCTCCCCGAAGCCCTCCCGCGAGCCTTCCCGGCTGCTCGCCTCCCGCGAACCCCTTCGCCGCTCCGCGCCTCCATTGAGCCCTCTCGCTGCTCAAGGTCTCCTGCGAGCCCTCCCCGAAGCCTTCTCATTGCTCAGCCCTCCCTCGAGCCCCTCCCGTTTGCTTTCACGCCTCCCCGCTGAGCCCTCCATTTGCTTTCAGCCTCCCCTTGAAACCCTCTCGCCTCCTGTGAGCCCTCCCCTGAGCCTTCCATCCCGTCCCGCGCCTCCCTCGAGGCCTCCATTTTTTCGCCTTCGGCTCCTTTTCCCTTTCCCATTGCCATTGTTGCCGTCATTTCATTTCTTCTTTGCCCATCTCTTCGCCACATACCGGGGTTCCTCGTTTTCTCCATCAGCCTCGATATACTCTTAATATTAAGTTTATTTGAATTTTGAAATGATTAATTTTACGTTAATAGATTAATAATATATTATTTTGATTTTAATGTTGTTAATTTTTATTTATTTGAAATTATTGTTATAATTATATTATATATTTTTATAATTTAGATAATTTTAAATAATTATATTATCTATTTTTATAATTATATTATATATTTTTATAATTTAGCGCCTCGCTTCGCTCGGGCGAGCGCTTAGGCGAGCGCCTAGCGCCTCGGGTGTTTGTGGACCTTGGCGTGTTTTGGCGCCTAGCGCTTTTTAAATCACTGGCTATAAAGTGTTTGTTGGAATGGTTGCTTGTAGATCCCGAGTAAAACACTTTCTCTAACCCGTTTTCTCTTTTATAGGTCCTAAGGGATCATTGGAGGTTTCGAGGATGCTGATCTTTGTGGACGGACACGCAAGGGTGTCACACGACTTAGGCAAAACCAGCTAAGTTCGTGACATTTGGTATCAGAGCGGGACAAGCACACATAAAAACACTTGGTATGCAAATATGGGGGACTTAGCGGGGATGCATTGAAGGCAGCCAACATGCGCGACCGTTTAGGGAAAGGGGCATTGAGATGTAGGGAAAGGAGTCGCTCAGAGGAGCGAGCATCCAAGATTGGCATTTAAAGGAATGATCAACCCTTCGCGCAAGAGGCACCACGAGGACAAGCGAGCTAGGAAGAATGTGTAGCACACAAAGATTGGAATGACTAAGCTCCAGCTACGCCTTAACGTTGGCAACCAGACTTGATGGTGCTCAAGGCAAGCGGGGCACTTGGTAAAGGATGAGATTGTGCAAGGTGGGATGGGTTGCTTAACGACCGAAAGAGTTATGCAAAACTCACAAAGGTGAGGGGAATTGCAAACTCGAAGAATTTGGTATTCATGCAAAAGGCTTATATGCGGGTAATGGAATGTCCGTGACCATCCCAAGGCGACCAAAACTCGATGCCATGGAGCATTGAAACTTTCTCTTCGAAATGGGAAGGATACGTCCATATGAGGATGAAATGTGTAACAAGTTTAGCATGTTGCTAGGCCTCAAGGGGTGTAGTAGGGGTTCTATTGACGAAGAGTTGCACTCTTAAAAGTGTGTTTGTAGGGGTAGAACAATGCACACTTTGTTTAGCAATGTAGAGTAGTCCAAGGGGATGGTGGTATTCGAAACTTACAAAGGGAAGAATGCGAAAAGTGAAGTTGCTCCAATGGGACAGATATCTAAGAGGGATAAGTCTCGGTTCTCCAGAGGAAGAATTATGTGCAATGGACCACACATGTTGAGGAGTATCTCGAGACAATAACTCCACAAAGCTCAACGGACCGAGCGAGCGACGAGGAGTCGTCGCATGATCTCGCATGAGGTAATGCATTGGTGGATGCATTACGAGATCAAGTGGGGGAGCGACCCATGACAAACACTAAATGAAGGCACACTTGGAGCTGATACGAAGATCAAACTTAACGGAGGGCTGACCCGTGGAATGGTGGGTGCGAGGGCTATTATCAATTCAATGCAAACCGAGGAGCGGAGCAACTTGGGTGTAACTTGGTGAAGTGCTCAAGCCGCATAAAGAGAGTCGATATAACAGACGGAACATGGAGCGGAGGCACGAAGCTTTCCTTGGATAGAGGTCAAGGATATGAACTCTTGTAGAGGCAAAAGTGGAATTATGTCGTTCCATGGGTCCCTCATTTTGATGGAGCGGACTTAT
The DNA here is from genome assembly GCA_900464855.2 of Musa schizocarpa. NCBI lineage: Eukaryota > Viridiplantae > Streptophyta > Magnoliopsida > Zingiberales > Musaceae > Musa > Musa schizocarpa. Next base: position 27,207,615 of record LS990923.1, read on the forward strand.
CCAGTATGGTGCTAACGATGAAGGGAGCTTCGAGGCACATGCACCTTATCTTGGTGAAGCATTTGACGAAGGAACTAAGGTGACTTAACTTGCAGAGGCAAAGTTGGGGTCAGAAGGTCTTGACACGGGACAAGAGGACGTGGAGGCGGGTACTCTTGAAGAATATGCCATAGTGTTGCCATTCAAGTTCTCATGAAGGAAATGGTGTATGGTGGAGATTGTACTGATGGGGGTAGAAGTATAAGATCTAGACATTGGTGCATCAATTTCAGTGAAGTCGGTAGACTTCGGGAGCTGTTAAGCGATCGACTGTCCTAGAGTTGTGCTTTGTTCGGGTGTGACCCAAGAGCGGGTGGACAAAAGTCGATTGCCAAAGGAGTGAACACAATTGGAGGTGGCAGAGGCCCTACGATGTGTTGGTAGAGGCTACACATGGAGAGATCGCAGTCCGAGTTCATCTCCATTAATCAGTATGCAATGGATGTGTCACCAGGAGACGATATGGTGCAGCGGATCATGGTGGAACAATTCGAGGCAATGCGACACATACGAGACAAGTCCCGTGAGGGATTGGGTCATACAGAGGTATAATCGGGAGTTACTGGGAGCTCCACATCGGTGAACAACACGACGACAAGAAGGGCTATGGATTCAAGAAGTGAATGTCATGGTATCGTAGAAGCGAGTCTTTCGTGTGCACTGAATTTTGCATTGGATGAAAGCCTTAGTCATCAGCATATGGCGTGTACCATCGAGGGAAAATTTCGAGTGTAAGTACCAGTGAGTCCCATGAGGGGACTTGATCATGTAGAGGTATGATCGGAGCGGTTGGAGAATTGGACTGCTCTAGAGCTCATATTTACTTAAGAGAGCCTGACAAGTTAAAGGACAAGATCGAGTAAGCGAACATTGTTACTAAGGAAGCTAAGGAGACCATAATTAGTGTGAGCCCTATAACATGATGGCGGAGGCTATGCATGAGAGTTGTAGTAGTCTGTCTTTCCATCGACTAAGGGGAATTGCTCGGAGAACACAGAGGTGTTGAAGCAGGTGGTCGAAAGGGGAGAGGAAGCGACGATGAGTCCAGAGTGACTTAGCTACCCAAAACCAAGCATCAGTTAGAATGGAGGTGGACTCGGAGGAGTTCCACAATGCTGCAGAGGTAGATCTACTGATTGCGAAGAAAGGGACGTAGATGCGAAGTAATGGATAGTAGTGCCATGGGCATGGTAGCGCCATGGTACTGCAAAGGCGGGACTTTCGTGGAGTTATTGATCCCTTGCTCTCATGGAGGGAGAGCGTTGGTCATGAAAGGGGCCGAGGAAGTGGAGAATGTAGAGGCAAACACCAAGTATCGAGATAAGGCTGAAGGGTAGAGGCCAGGGAACTTCGTAAGACTAGTATCAACGAGCTTCTCATCAAGATAGCTGAAAGTGGAGGACTTTAGATCGATGCAAGAGTGCTCGACTAAGGAGCGAAGTAGGCAGTACGGGGTGTTGTACCTTTGTGATAGCACCCTAGCAGGGTTGGGTCCTACTTAACCAAGAAGCAGCTAATAAAAATCCTGTGAGATTGTAATAAATCCCACCTAGCCGCCTCTATCCTATAAAGAAGAGTGGCTAGGGTTTATATTTGGGCCTTTGGGCTTCCTAGTTGCCTCCCTTACCCCCCCCCTCCGTAACTCACTTAGGAAGCAGCCCCTAGGGCTGGGGTTTGGAGCCCTATATAAGGATGTAGTCTCCATCTCTTTGAGAACAAGATCTATCTACAATTACAGTTATATGGCCGACTTCTAGGAGCCCTATAGCGTTCCAAGGATTGATCTCCCTCAAAGATTAATTTACATAGAATTCTTCTAGGGTTCTATCATATGGTATCAGAGCAGCGATCTTGTTGCTTTTACTGCCACCTCTGTCGCCCACTACCAGCCAAGCAATTCCCACAATTGCTCTTGATGTCGCCATCTTTACCTTCATCTTCTGCCGTAGATCAAATCAATCTGCTATCGTCACCTCCAATTGCATCAAGAGATCTGGTATTCTCCTATCACCAATACCTTTTGCTGCTGTAATTTTCTATTCAAAATACCAAGAAGAAGCTTTTTTATCTATTCCGTGCTGTGAATTCCTTTTGTCGTAAAAGTTATCATCTTTGCGAACGAAGGATTGCTGCAGAAAATTTCAACCGTATATTGTTACCTTTAATCGATTTGTTATCCTTTTTGAACGAAATTTCTTAAACGCTTCATAGATCGTTTTAGCTTCCATCTGAGATTAATTTATTGAGGAATTCATCTCTAAAACGTTTTTGTGTTGTTGCAAATTTTCGTCGTCAACTGCTTTAATTTTTTGACGAGAATTCTACTATCGTAACTTGCACCGATTTCCTTGCTGTTATACTATCGAAATCTTCTTGATCATATTTATAATAATTGATGTTATATAAATCGAGATTTTACTGTCAAATTCTCTCCTCAAATCTCTCGGTTTTTGTTGAAAATTTCGTCGTGAAATTGCTATTTCTTTGACGACAATTCTGCTCTTACAAAACAACCACAAAACAAGCCTAAACCGCAGCCTACATACACCAATCCACCAATCCTTTCGGCCACCACTTCTCTCAACCGATACATGTCTTTAACCTGACAACTCAAGAGAGATCTTAACATTACAGATTTGGAGGCATATATTATGACATCTGAGGAGGCAATCAATGCTAAATTCAAAGCCTTCGAGACGCGAATGAAGGATAAGATTCAAACTCTCTTTACCGAACTCAGTTTGGGCCGACCACCGAGCCCGAAGAAATCACATCAAGGAGAGAGCTCTGATCGAAGAGATGACTTCCAGGAGAGGGGAGGCTCTATGACCGATCCCTACTATCCACGCATGAGGGTGTATTTCCCTAGATGGGAAGAAGAAGACCCGATTAGTTGGATCTCGCGCGTGGAGCAATATTTTCAGTACCACAAAATCGCGGACGCATCTATGGTGGAAATTACGGCTATACATCATGAAGGGGATGCCATACAATGGTTTAATTGGTTTAAACACACTCATGGAGTCCTCTCATGGCGACAATTCAAAGAAGGACTATTGATTTGCTTCGGACCAACCGATTACGAGAATATTGACGGACAACTAGCAAAGATTCGACAAACCTCCACCATTCAGGAGTACCAAACCAGCTTTGAAAGGTTATCTAATAAAACTCGTGATTGGTCTGAAAAATAGCTATTGAGGACCTTTATTGAGGGCTTGAAGCTGGAGATCCGGAGAGAAGTTAAAGCGCGACAAAAGCGCGACAACCGTACACGCTTATGGTAGCTATCTCTTTCGCACGGCTTCAAGAGGAGCGATTGAACCATGAAGCCCGGAGAACTAGGGTCACTCCCCGACCAGCAATATCGAAGCCCTCAGCCTCCCATATTGTTAGTCGAGCCCCTGCACCAAAAAGGTTGATAAGAGAAGAGCTTCGTGAGCGATCTACGAAGGGGTTATGTTGGTATTGCGATGAGCCATGGAGCCGCGAGCATCGTTATAAAAAAGGGTGACTTCTTGTGATTGAACCAATAGAAGAAGAGGTCATGAGAGCCTTGAACATGAAGAAAAAGATGCGGAAGAAGAGCCACAACCAATCGACTTTATGGTACACGCGTTAGCCGGCTACTCAAACCCGCAAACGATGAAAGTTGGGGGGGTGGCTAGGAAGCCCAAAGGCCCAAATATAAACCCTAGCCACTCTTCTTTATAGGATAAAGGCGGCTAGGTGGGGTTTATTACAATCTCACAGGGCTTTTATTAGCTGTTTCTTGGTTGAGTAGGACCCAACCCTGCTAGGGTCCTATCAAGCCCGCCCTCTCCAAATCAGCCTTGTCCTCAAGGTTGAGGTTCCATGAACTCAGGGAACCGGGTCGTTAGCTCCTCATATGATTTTCATGTGGCATCTTCGAGTGGTAAATTATTCCAATGCACTAGTACTTCAGTAGAGGGACGTCAGCGACGTATCATGATTCTGCGGTCGAGGATGGCTTGTGGTTGGGCTTGAATATCTCCATCATCAGTGGTGTTGGGCAGTTGGATCTGGGGTGACTCGTGTTCTCCCAACTTGGGCTTCAAGCATGACACGTGGAAGACAGGGTGAATTTTGGCATCTTCAGGCAATTTAAGTCTATATGCCACGGCTCCAATATACTCTGTGATATGATAGGGCTCATAAAAACATGGGGATAACTTCATAGAGGCTCGTGCGTTAATGAAGAGTTGCTTGTATGGCTGTAGGCGAAGATAAACCCAATCTCCTATTGGAAATTCTCTTTCGCTTCATCGTGTGTTGGCTTGCTGCTTTATTTTGGCTTGAGCGGTAGAGAGAGTATCCATTAGCAGCTGTAGGAGTTTGTCCCTGTCAATTAAATCTTGGTCGACCTGATCTACCTTGGACGAGCCAATTACATACTTTGGAATCACAGGGATATAGTGCTTCATATGGGGCACATTTTGTAGATGAATGATATGTAGTGTTATACCACCATTCGGCCTAGGGAAGCCATTTCGCCCACTCCTTTGGCCGATCACTAGCGAAATACCGAAGGTATGTCTCTAAACACTTATTCACCACCTCTGTTTGGTCGTTAGTTTGTGGATGATATGTTGTACTTATCTTGAGTTTGGTGCCCTGTAACTGAAATAACTCGGTCCAAAATTTACATAGAATTCCTCTGGGGTTCTATCACTTTGTTATTTATAGGAGTAAGCGGTAGAGATGATGGAGAAAACGGTAAAATCCGAAAGGTGACTAAAACTATTAGAGATTTGCTCCAAGTTTAGGTGAAAACTTCTTGTATTTCGGAAATTCGATGGCATTGAGAAGGTAAATCACAGTAGCTAACTCAATACAAGGAGTGCAAATACTTCGGGTGCTTCGGAAGTGTGAGCAAAGAGTAGGAGAAGGGTAGTAACCAGCTCAATGCATGGAGTACAACCCTTAAGGAGGCGGGCGAAGTCGAGTAACCTTTGCCTTCTCAACTCTTAAGAGAATAGGCGAAATCAAGTATCCCAATTCTTTTATTTATCTAGTAGAGGAGTTCTACATAGGTTCAAAGACTCTTCGAAGAAACCTAATAGAAGACAATAGTTATTAAATCCTCACCAATAGTGATCAATGCTATTTAGAGTAGATTGTTCGCTTTATTTCCCAACAGAATGTCAATTGAAAATGGAAGTGATGCGAACATACTTGGGAGTGACAACTAAGTGGAAGAAAAATCGATGGGCAAATTTTTGCAGAAGGACCTAAAAATTTCAAAGTCTGTGAGGCGATGCTTGTTAAAGCTCTAACAAGCATCCACCCAGTTCAAGCGACATGAGGCATTTGAGAGATTGACGCATAACAAGGAAAGTTTTTTCTTTTATATGAACGATCCGTAGGAATCAACAAGGATCAATATAACTCAGCCAACCTCACACCAGAGTCAGAGTCATTGGCAAGTTGAAGCAGCACGATGGATCAAAGTTCAACTACTCAACAACAGCGGCAGAGAGCAACTGAGAGCCAAGAGGCACGTTGCAACTAGAGTGGAAAATTAAAGACTTGGTAAAGACGAGGAGATGCAGCGTTTGTAAAGGCTTCGACGAGGATGTCAAAGGAATAAGTGGGGGAGAATGTCACGGACAAAGTTGTAAATGAGGTGTTTAATGTAATGCTCATGTATGTTTATGTCTTTCAGTTTTATTTATATTTTGCAAAGCATGTAGAGGGCTTACAGTAGGCTTAGCAGCCCTATTTTGGTTGGTTGATGGCCGCTTTAGACTTGTAAATGAAGGTTGTGTCATGTGGTTACTTGTGGGGATTTTGATTTGTAGTGGACCATCTTGGACCCTTTGTTGTGTGTCTGTTCAGAGCTTGCGAAGTCTATGGTTGTAATTTGTATTAGCTATAAAGTGTTTGCTGAAATTGTTGCTTGTGGATCTCGAGTGAAACGCTTTCTCTAACCTGTTTTTTTTTGTAGGTTTTAAGGGACCATAGAAGGTTTCGGGGAGGTTGGCCTTTGTGGACGAACATGTAAGGGTGCCGCATGACTTAAGCAAAACCAACTAAGTTCGTGATAGTTCGTCAAGGAAAATGCCACAACGATAAGATCTCATTGGAGGAAGACATCATCCTTGCTGTTGTCATTCGTCGATGGAGAGGAAGACAACCGTCGTTCACTAAGGAAACACCGCAATCACTGGGGAGAAACGTTCCATCGCATTGTTTTTAGGGCATGGGTGCATGCGCGTGCAAAGGGGGAGGGGGATGTTAGGGTGAGATTGTTCTCATCGAGTTCAATTGAACCAACGATCCAAATTGGCTTGACTCAACCTGAGTTGAATCAGGCGGGCCAATGCATGGGCCTAGGGGAGGGCATGGGCCGCACATGGTTGAAGTTGCCCACCCAGCCCATTTATTGGGTGCTTGGGCCTTGCCTCGCCTTGCCTAGGCACTCGATGACTTCACTGCAATGATGAGATTTCCTTATCAAGATGAAGTACAAGGAAAGCAATGGGAAGTGGGAACTCCCTTATAGTTATTACATGTTCCTGTATTTGTTTTTTCTTAATCGGAGACCATTGAGTATTAACTGAATCACATGCTTTTAACAAAACTTAACAAGCCAAACATGGGTTCGCTAGATAACATAGCAGATAACAAACATTGGGATTATCATGCACATCCATGGATTGATAAAAATGGTACTTAGATGTGACTGTTTTTGAGTAATAAAACCATTTACAGACTTTGGTTTCAAATTAGAGATGCTGGGAACTGATGGTATGTTGATAAAATCTTTTTCATTTCTTTCTACCCTTCAGAGAATTTTATTTATTTCGTCAGATTCATAGGCCAACCAGTAAGACATACTGGTTTTTCTTGATGGAGAATTTTATTTGCTTCATCAGATTCATAAGCCTTAACCAGTGAGACTTACACTATAATGATGATGCTTGCTTGAGGGATTGAATAGCTGTACATCAGCATCTTGAAAACTTTAGCAATTTCGGTCTGGCCATGACAATATTTAGTTATGGTGGATATTGCATATGCCAGTTCTTTGATAATTGTTTTTTCATGAAATCTAGTAGTTGAAAGAGAGGGATTGCAGAATCTTATTATGGTGATTTACCCAATCTGATAGCACTGCCATATTTATTTAATCCATCATTGTCGACAAATAGCATAAAATTAATACATCATTCTTTTTTTTTTTTTTTCTGGATTACTGGATTGTTCATATTAACAAACATTTCAGGGAGTTGGTTTGAGAGGTTTGAATAGTAAAAGGCAAATGAAGATCCTATTAAGGTGGATGAGGGAGAGGCAAAAACTGCGGCTAATCTGTAACCATGACGGACCACACAAGCAATTTCTTTATACCACTTGGTTCACTAATCCCAGAACCTTGCCACCAAGGCCAAGAATGGGATCTTCTGAGCCATGAGGTTAGGGAAATTTAATTCATATGTACTGTTCATTTCCCCAATGATTAATTTTACGATTGCTAGGATTTATCAACTGTTCAGCTCCCTTCAATCAAGACATTTTGGGCAGTTGATTTCTGTACAAAACTCCCAGATTTCTCAACTTGCTTAGAACTGTGCCCTGTGCTGGAATTGTAAGTTCTCTGTAGGTCTCAGGAAAGTGTTACAAATTTTTGTAACTGTGATTTGAATATTATTTTATTTGACTTTTCTCCTTTCCTGCATAAAACAAAATATAACTTCTCAGATTGCATGAAATTCTTGTGATTCTTCTTTTGATAGCTCAGTTGCTTTATTTGAAACTACATGCTATAATATTAAAGCTGGATCTAGGCATATCTGAATTTCAAATGATTGCTTGTAGGATATTAACTGTGCTATTGGATGCGGTGATAAGATGATAACTTCTTGTCAAACTGTTAAGCACGATTGTTGCCTTTACCCAAACAAATAAACAGACCAACAAGGCATCTCTGATCAGCTGAAGGTGAGTTACATATAACAAGGCATAGTCAGAACTGCATTGGAGACTCCTGAGGTCAAGCTTATCTCACATATGTTGAGATATTCTATCAATCACTGGCCTATGGTGGGTGCCTGTGAGATCAACCTGCCTGACTAGTGGTCTTTCTTATGTCCTTATTTCGCATAAAAGTTGAATGATGTAGTTTGCTGCGGGTACATAATTCCTAAAAAAATGGCTAGCTGATTTCCTAGTGTAGCCTTTATGTCATCCATAAGATTGTGGTGAAAGCAGTATTTTGTATTACATGATAGAGTTAATTTTGGTTGGAGGTAAACCAAATATGACAATTATCCGGAAGAATTGAGTAACATTCACCAAAAGAAGATACATGAAGGCAAACAGTTCCGAATTGTGCCGTCAACAGACTAGCTTGCAAATCAGTGATACTGAGCTCCAGCACGTGTCAACGACACCCTTGCCACCTTAAGGGTCCTTGAAAAAGTCTTTAAATACCAGTTAGACTGGTGTTTACTGGTATTAGTTCAATTTTTTATATATCATGAATTTTTTATTTTTAAAATTTTGTTTCAATTTTACAGACTGCACAATATGTTACTGAAATTGGTGTCTGATTTGACTTATTGAATATAAAAACTTGCTCTAACGGATTTGGTCAGATCTTGAAGAAAGTGGCAGGTTAGTACTAGGAGATGCGACTGTTAATATCGGACCTGGAACGAGTTGTATCAGTTTGTACCGAATAGTACAGGTTTACATGTAACGCTAGGTACCCTATATTGGACTCATAGTATCAAGCATAGTGGCCCATTTGCTCTGGTCTGCGCATAAATAGGCTCTTCGATTTATGATTGACTGAACCACCTGGGGAAGTTTCTATGTTTGCTAACAATTCTATTAGATATGTAAATTATCTTGCCACATGATTCTTCACTTTTTGTGGTGTTTTATAGTATAAATATTAGATGGAGGGACAAGAGCCTTCATCTCTGTGGTGCTAAACAAATATCAGAGGGAAGAACCTGAATCAGATATAATATATTCGAACTCCTCAACCATGCAACGAGGACAATGGAAAAGCGACTTGGGCAACGGTAGTTTTCCATGTACACGACTCCGTCTCGTGAAGGGTTGTAGGCATTTTTGCAAAAAGCATGAACCTAAAATTAGGATATTCACTGCAATAATCCGTACTTATAATTAAGGTTTGCATTTTTCATTCTAAATTAAGATGCGAAGTAATTTAGTTAATATTAATGACAAGGTTCAAGATCTAGTTCTATCATCACACACCCATTGTCTATATATATACACAAATATATATATATATATATATATATATATATATATATATATATATATATATATATATATATATATATATATATATATATATATATATATATATATATATATATATATATATATATATATATATATATATATATATATATATATATATATATATATATATATATATAAATGTATATGTATATGTATATGGATATGTGTATATGTATGTGTATATGTATATGTATATATACATGCATACATACATACATACATATATTCACACACACACATACACACATATATATATATATATATATATGTATATATATATATATATATATATGTATATATATATATATATATATATATATATATATATATATATATATATATATATATATATATATATATATATATATATATATATATGTAGAGAAATTTAATTAGTATGTTTTTGAAACATGCAAACTAGCAATTTTTTATGATGTGCAAGTTAATAATTTTTTGCTTATTCTTTAAATATGTAAATTCACAAATTTTATTATTTTTTTAATGATATGCAAGCTAGGAAGTTTTGCTTTTTCTTTTGTAATGTGCAAGGCAGCAAAATTTACTTTTCTTTTGAGATGTGCAATTTAGCAAATTATGCTTCTCTTTGAAATTTGCTAGTTAGCGATTGTTTCTCCTCCTTTGTCATTGTCAAAAAGATGGGAATGATACAATGGTAAAAAAAATTTATATCAATGTTTCAATCATCTCATGAAAGTTATTTTGAAAAATTAATTTGCTGATGGGATATAGATATCATAAACACAAAGGAGTCAAATGAAATAAACTAAGTCTCAAGTTGTGAATATCAAATGATCATGACTCATTTTGATAGGTCTCCTCTTTAGTAAAAGGAAAAAAGAAACATAGGAGATCAAATAGTCAAATATCTTGATTCATTCATAAGAAATCTCAAGTAATCAAGATTATGATTTGGATACAACTCATTCAAATTTAATTTGTCAAATCATCAAAATCACTTTTATAGTTCAAGAGATTCAAAATAGATTCATCACTAAGGATCTCTATGATACTTGGTAAGCTTAAGAGATAATGAAATTTTCAAGAAAAATATATTCCCCATTTTTTTTTCAATTTATGTCATTGATTTTATACTAGCATGTCCTGATCTTTAATGCCAAAGCCATGTGTCATCGTTTAAAACCGAAAAAGATTTGATTTGATTTATTATACTAAGATCAATAGTATAATATATTAAACAATAAAACATCTTAAATCAAAAGATTTGATTTGTTACTAATAGGATCTTTCCTTTATTATTGTTGTTTGGGCTAGTGAGCTTTATGAAGTGTGTTGGATCTTCGGTCATATGCCTTAAGCATCCATTATCAAGATATTATTTTTGCTTCTAGTTTTTTATTGTCGATATTTTTACAAGAAAGATATGTTTGTTGTAGGTACCCATTTAACTTTGGATCCTTCATGGTTAGATTTATCTATCTTGATTTTTGGCATTAAGTCATTCATAGTTCATTTAGGAACCCAAACTAATTTATTTGAGCCATACTTTTTAAATAAACATTTATAAGAATAATGACAACATATATCACAAAAATTATATTTATTTTTAGGGGAACTTGTTAGGACCGTATCGACACTAAGAAGGGGGTGAATTAGTGCTTTTGAAAAATCACGTCGGTTTGAAAACTCGTTCGATGAAGCCCATAACAGAGATGCGTTTAAACTTAAAAATGTTCCTAAGAGTGCAAGCAAAAGTAGTAGATAGTTAAATAGGAAGGCAATGAAGGTAAATAACAAATGAAATGAGCACACCAGATTTATAGTGGTTCGGTTATCGTGACCTATGTCCACTCCCGATTCCTTCTCCATCGAGGTCACTGGCTTTTATTATCAATCTTCTTTTTGTTGAATCTCGGATTTTGATAATGACGTCAATTGTCATTTGTTATCTAATCTATATGTTGAGATAAGTGTGTAGGATTAACTACGATGAAAGTAAGACATGTAGTAGAAGTTGTATCGGAGTCAAGACTATGATCACGTTGGGAGTTCGAGAGCTCGACGGAAGTCTGGACGGTTGTCAGAGGTTCTACGGGAACAAATCTGAGAAGTCCAGGATCTTGCCAAAGAAGCTCGTCGGAACTTCCAAGTGGATTGTCGCAAGTCCAGGAGTTTGCCGGAAGTCCGCAGGAGCATCACCGAGGGTTCATCGGATGATCGACGGAAGCTCGCCGAAAGAAGCGATTGACGCACCGGAGCAAGTTGCAATAAATGTCTTAAGAAATTCGTAGTTAGCACGATGATTAAGTTAGAAATGGGAGGTGATCCCATTAACTTAATCTTGGGGCAATTGGGCCCTTGATAGACCCAAATTGGGCCGAATGGATCAGCCCATTCAGACCCAAATTACTTGGCCAGAGGTGGCACCGCCTGGGTCGACGGTGGCACCGCCCAAGGCTTAGTCTCCGAGCTCTGGCTGGGCGGTGCAACCGCCTCTGACAGAGGTGCAACTGCCTGAGCTCGGTCTCTGAACTCTGGCAGGAGGTGCAACCGCCCTTGACAAGCGGTGGCACCGCCCAGAGGCTTAGTCTCCGAGCTCTGCCAAGCGATACAACCGCCCTAGTCATGCGGTGCAACCGCCAGACCCCGGAATTCTGGGAGATGACAGTTTTGAGCTCGGAATTGAAACTGGTTTGGGGCCTATAAATACCCCACTCTTTCAGCAATGAAAGAGCAACCAAAAACCACCGAAATCCTGATCTTACTCTGTGATTTTTAGAGCTCAAAAGTGTTGTATGAGTTAAAAGTTCTCCTTCCTCTTTTCTTCCAAGTTTTGATCTGTCAAGAGAGGAAAGAAAATTCTGTAAGGGTTGTCTCCTAAGCCCGTCAAAAGGAATGAAACTGTAAAAAGGTAATTGGTCTTCGCCTATTGAAGGAAGGCTTCTAGTGGACGTCGGTGGAGGAAGCCATAAGTGGATGTAGGTTAAGATTGACCGAACCACTCTAAATCTCGGTTTGCATTTACTTTGAGCATTATCTTTACTGCAAACCTCCTCAATAGCTTACTGCCTTCTGCGCATTTACGATCGTGTTTCAAAGTTCAGTATTTTCCGAATCGGCGTTTAGACGTAAATCAATTTTATCGTACGAACATCATATTTTAGTTTACGCTTACATTCTAAGTTCCATCATAACTGCAAACTACTTTCATAGACTTGCTTTAACTGCATCTTGCTTGATCACATGTTAAAGTGATTTACGAATCGACTTTTCTACCGAAATCGCTCTTATCGTACGAACGCAGTTTTAATCGTCGAAAATTTTCCGCTGCACTAATTCACCCCCCCCCCCGTCTTAGTGCTCTTGATCCTAACAATTGGTATCAGAGCGGGGTTAACTCTCAAACGGATTAAAACCCAAGAGAGATGACATACGTCGAAAACCAAGAGGACCATTCTATTACACGTCGACCCATGTTCTATGGGACGGACTACACCTATTGGAAGACCCGAATAAGGATCTTCCTTATTTCAATGGATTTTCGAAGTCTTCTCTTCCAATGATCATTTGGAATGAATTGGAGAAGAAGACTTTCGCTCTTAATGCAAAGGCTATGAATGCCTTATTTTGTACGCTTGATAAAAATGAGTTTAATCGTGTTTCGATTTGTGAAACCGCGTTTGATATTTGGCATGCACTCGAAGTGACTCACGAAGGCACAAGTAGAGTGAAAGAGTCAAAAATCAATCTTTTGATACACTCTTTTGAACTTTTCCGAATGAAACTGAGCGAGACTATTGGCGACATGTACACCCGTTTCACGGATGTCGTCAATGGTCTAAAAGGACTTGGCAAAAGTTTTTCAGATTTTGAGCTTGTAAATAAGATTCTAAGATCCCTTCCTAAGAGTTGGGACCCTAAAGTCACTGCTATTCAAGAGGCTAAAGATTTAAACAACTTCCTACTTGAAGAACTAATCGGGTCATTAATGACCTATGAAATGACATGCCAGGCTCATGAAGAGCAAGAAGACATCCTTCCAAAGAATAGGAAGGATATGACACTTAGAACTTTAGATGACCACTTGAGAGAAAACTCAAGTGATGAGGACTGTGACGATGACTTGACACTTCTAACAAGGAAATTCAAAAAATTCATTCAGAGAAACAAGTTTAAAAATGACACAAAAAATAAACTTGAACCCAAAAAGGACTAAGTTATTTGCTACGAGTGCAAAAAGCCGGGATACTACAAAAGTGATTGTCCCTAAGCCAAAAAGAGAACATCAAAGAAGAAGGCGCTTAAAGCAACGTGGGATGACTCGAGCACGTCCGAAGAAGCAGAGTCCAACACCGAGCAAGTTGCTCATTACGCCTTAATGGTCATCGGAGAGGAGGTAACAAATTTAATTGATGTAGATTTATAATTTGATGAGTTATTAAATGCCTTCCATGACTTATTTGATGAATGCAAGATTATTAGTAGAAAATAAAATTGCTAAAAAAGGAGCATGATAGTCTTGTAATTTCGATAAGTTAAAAACTGAATATCATGATAGTTTAGGTTCTTGTATAAAATGCCATGATCTAGAAACTATCCAAAAGGAAAACTTGCTACTTAGGACACCTTAAAGAAATTCGAGGTTGGTAGCAAGTCTTTGAACATGATCCTTACAAACAAGGGTCACGTTCCCAAAAGAAGTGGAATCGGATTTGTGAGAAATCCTTACCAAAATCCAACCACCTTCATAAAAGGCCCCATCCTACATGTTCGACACCAAAGCAAATGCAACTTTTGTTGCAAACATGGACACAAAACATATTATTGTTCATTCAAGAAAATTAGTCCGAACAAATTAATTTGGGTTCCTAAAGGAACCGTGATAAACTCTATGCAACATGACAAACAATGTAGATCAGTTTTTGAGGCACCCAAAAGTAAATAGGTACCTAAAAATTATCCTGTCTTGTAGAAACGTAAACCATCCCAAGCTGAGAGCAAGAAATAATATCCTGCTCTTTGGATTCTCGATATTCATAACCCGAGATCCAAAAAGAACACGCGATGCTCCCTAGCCTAAATAACAAAAAGACGATTAGAAAATTAAAATTACAAGAGCAATACAGATACAATCCTATTTGATCCCTCAGAATTGGAAACCAATGATTCTATCTTCACATATCCTCTGGATTTCCGAACCCATCAAATTGACTTGTTCGTTACTTTCAAATCCAACTATATCTTGTAAGCAAAGTTTGTCATGGACTTGCAAAGCTTACCAACTTGGATAATCTGTCATAAACATACGTATGACATTTGAAGTAGAGTATGCGCGTCACTAGATCTATCTTGATCGTGTAAAATTTCTCATCTTAAAATAAAAATTCTTACGCAATTATGTAAGTAAAGTTGACTGCTTCACAAATAAAAATTCTTTTCAAGTCAAAAACATTCAAATCAAACCACACAGTAGTCAAAACGAGTGCTCACTGCCTGCAGGCGGTGGCATCGCCCCAGTTGGCGGTAGCACCGCCGGCTGTCACGGGTTGCAAGCGATTGCACTGCCCCAGCCAGCGGTGCAACCGCCCGCAATCCTACCCCCTTTTAAACCAAGCTAGGGCCGACGGTGGAACCGACCCCAACTCACTTCCTTCCCCTCTTTACACTTCCAAAGCTTCTCCACCTCCATTTCTCCCCTCTTAGCATCCCAAATACTCCTCATTTCGAAGCAAAAGATCAACAATCTCTCCTTCTCTTGAAGATCTCACTTAAGGTATTCTCTAAGAAGCCTCTAAATTCTGTTTTTGATTCATTTACTCTTGCTCATTACTATCCTCTTAAATAACAGTAGTTATGGGCTCTAGAAGATCCTCAAGGGACAGAGGGAAGAGGAGATTAGTGGAAGACTTTGATCTTACCCTTTTCGATTCAAAATATCATGCTGAAAAATTTTCCTCTTTTGAATTTAGAAGTGTTAATGAGGGAAAACATGTAGATTTAGATGAACTAAGAGACTTAGAGACAATCCAATGGTTTGCAAACCTAGATCTACTCCCTATTTTACAAATTAGTGAACCCATCTATCCAAGACTTGTTAGACTGTTTTACAACAATCTACAAGTAGATGAAGAAGAAAGAATGTCTATCTATCTCTTAGGACAACACATCTCCATTATGGATAAATTCATTTGTGACATGATAGGCATTCCCGTAAAAAATAGAGGACTTTATTTTAGAGGATCATGGGACAATGAAACAGTTGAGATAACATATTATTACGGACAAACTTCTAAACAAGATGTTTGATGTAATGCTTATGTATGTCCGTGTCTTTTGGTAATTCATACTTTGACTAGCATGTAGAGGGACAACCGAAGGCTTAATAGTCTCATTCTAGCTTGGTCTGTAATGGACCATTTTACCCTTTGTTGTGCAACTGTTCAGAGCTTGTAAAGTCTGTTTATAATTTGCATTGTCTATGAAGTATTTTCGGAGATGTTTGCTTGTGGATCCCGAGTGAGGCGTTTTCTCTATCTTGTTCTCTCTTTTGTGGGTCCTAAGGGACCATGGGAGGCTTCGGGGAGGCTGACCTTTACGGATGGACACGCAAGGGTGTCGCACAACTTAGGCAAAACCAGCTAAGTCCATGACAGATGGTATCAGAGCGGGACAAGCACTTATAGAAACACTTAGCATGCAAACGTGGGTGACCTAGCGGGGCTGCATTGAGGGCAGTCAGTACATGCGCGACTGTTTGGGGGAAAACAAGCAATGAGATGTATGGAAAAGGAGTCGCTCGGAGGAGCGGGCATCTGAGATTGACATTCAGAGGAATGACCAATCCTTCGCGTAAGAGGTACCACGAGAACAGATAAGCTTGGAAGAATGCAGAGCGCACAAAGGTTGGGATGGCTGAGTTTGAGCTACGACTCAACGTTGACAACCATACTTGATGGTGCTCAAGGCAAGCGAGGCGCTTGGTTACGGATGAGACCATGCAAGGTGGAATGAGTTGCTCAACGACCAAAAGAGTTATGCAAAGCTCACAGAGGTGAGGGGAATTGCTAGCTCGAAGAATTTGGTACTCATGCATGGGCTTGTATGCGGACGATGGAATGTTCGTGGCCATCCTAAGGCGACCGAAACTCTGTTGGGAAATCAAGGGGGCGACATCATATGCGCAGCGGAAGAACAAGAAAACAAAAATCTCTGATTCCCAAAAAGATGTTCGTCGTCGTCATAAGAAGATTGGCAAAAAAAATCATAAAAACACAAAACTGCATTATAGAGATTGTGTTACCTAGGGAGATCGTATATCCCTGTTTCCTTGCAGATCCTTAGGAGAGGGTGAAGGAGGTCAAGCGTCCTCCTCTCTAGCGGTGATCCACACAGCAAGGTTGCGACGACCCTCCTCAAAACTCCAGGCCTCTGAGGTGGAGAGGGAGAGGAGAATAGGAAAGGCAAGCAAAGACTCTAGCCTATGAGGCTGTGAATCCCTCCTATTTATAGAGATCCCGTGTCAAACCCTAATGGGTCCTTCCCTAGTGGGTATTGGATCTGCATCCAATAAGACAAGGGCTCCGTCGGATATCTCATATCCAACCTCTACTCATCGCAATACCTACCATATGTGTGTGTGACCCTCTAGGCCCAATATCGAAATGGCCGTGAGTCATACCTATCGAAACTCCTTCTAACTTCGAATGAATTATTATCTCTGTAATAATTCACTCGACTCATCGACTACTGGACGTGCTAGGCCACTACTGCCGTAGTCCCTAGACGATACAAGGGAATCCAATCCATTGGACCTGCATGCATCCTCAATTACCATGTACCTATAGTCCCTCATCCATCTAATATCCCGGAGACCGTATATCGAAAGCATGGTGTTGTCGGACCCATACGGTTTCTACTCGAAGTTCGCTCTAATC
Organism: Musa schizocarpa; assembly: GCA_900464855.2. Classification (NCBI taxonomy): domain Eukaryota; kingdom Viridiplantae; phylum Streptophyta; class Magnoliopsida; order Zingiberales; family Musaceae; genus Musa; species Musa schizocarpa. Next base: position 27,224,873 of record LS990923.1, read on the forward strand.
GGATTCTCCCGAGAACTCTTTCTCTCATCAACCCGAATGACCCCGCCGTGGATTTGTCCGAGCAAGAACACATGGGATATTCCTCTCATGACGCCGAGAGTGGATGATCCTCTATCGACACTCAATAGCCCTCGTAAGGTCGACTACCACTCCCAATGACCAACAGTACTAGATCCGGGACAGCCAAACCTATAACTCGGTATCAAAGAGTGGAGCACTCATACAGGACATCCTTGGTGTCTCAAGTCTAAGGACCGAGATACACCACTAGGACTACGGAATCACCGTCGACAATAAGGCATCATCAACCATCCAAAGATTCCGTAAGCGGATCAATCAAGAAACTCATTCTCCAATGAGCACCTGTCTTCAGATCCCTAGTGTCCCTACATGAGCAACTATGAGACCGGTACCAGATCCATCATATGGACGGGTATACAACACACCGGTCTATCCGGTTATCACGATGTCCCTCTCGAAAACCTATGACCGGATTATTTAGGATATGTGTTTAAAGGTGAATCGATCTCATTATCGTGATCTCATCACGATCCGATTCCCATTGCACAAATCCAAGGACATCACAATATATATATGCATTTATGCAATAGTTATAAAGTGATATACGCCAAAATATAATAAGCAAAAAGATTCTGTATCAAGTCACACGTGCCATCACTCACAGGATTGGCTTGCTGGGCACCTATGACTAGCAAACTCGATGCCATGGAGCATTGAAACTTTCTCTTCGACATGTGAAGGATACGTCCATAGGAGGCTGAAGTGTGCAACGAGTTCAGCATGTTGCTAAGCTTTGAGTGGTGCAGTGGGGGTTGTATTGACGTGGAGTCACAATCTAGCAAGGGCGTTTGCAGGAGGTAGAACAATGCACAGTTTGTTCAGCAGGCCGGAATAGTCCAAGAGGATGGTGGTCTCCGAAACGAAGAGAGATGTTGCTCCAATGGGACAGTTATCCAGCGGCTCTCCAGAGGGAGAATCATATAGGACGGACCTCACAAGTTGAGGAGGAGTACCTCAACTCAACGAAGCTCAATGGACTGAGCAAGCGTCGAGGAGTCGTCGCATGATCTCGCTTGAGAGAATGCATTAGTGGATACATTGCGAGATCAAGTGGGGGAGCGACCCAAAGCAACACAAATGAAGGCACACTTGGAGTCGATATGGAGATCAGACTCAAGGTAGGGTTGACCCGTGGAATGGTGGGCGCGAGGGCCACCATCAACTCAATGCAAAAACGAGGAGCGGAACAACTTGGGTGTAACTTGGCGAAGTACCCAAGCCGCATGAAGGGAGCCAGCATAGAAGATGGAACATGGAGCGGAGGCATAGTGCTTTCCTTGGACAGATGTCAAGGACATGAACTCTTGCAGAGGCAAGAGCAGGATCATGTTGTTCCATGGGTCATTCATTCTGACGGAGCGGACTCATCTTGCATAGTGCCAAAGATGAAGGGAGCTTCTAGGCACATGCACTTTATCTTGGAGGAGCATTTGATGGAGGAACCAAGGCGACTCAATTTGCGGAGGTGAAGTTGGGTTCAGAAGGCCTTAACACGGGGCAAGAGGACGTAGAGGCAGGTACTCTTGAAGAATATGCCACAGTGTTGCCATTCAAGTTGCTATGAAGGAAGCGTTGCGTAGCAAAGATTGTGCTGGTAGGGGTAGAGGCCCAAGATCCAGACAATGGTGCACTAATTGCAGCGAAGTCAAGGGACTTCGGGAGCTACTAGGTGACGGACTGTCCTAGAGCGGTGCTTCATCTTGGTGTGACCCAAGAGTGGGTGGATGAAGGTTGATTGCCAAAGGAGCGAACAAAATCAAAAGTAGAAGAGACCCTGCGATATATTGGCAGAGGCCACATATGAAGGGTTCACAATTCGAGTTCATCCCACAAGGATCAGAATGCAATAGAGACGTCACTAGGAGGCGACATGGTGTAGCGGATCAAGGTGGAACAGTTCGTGGCAATGCGATACACACAACCTAGTCCCGTGAGGGACTATATCATATGGAGGTATAATCGGGAGCTACTGGAAACTCCACTTCGGTGAACAACACGACGATAAGAAGGGCTATGGATTCAAGGAGTGAAGGCCATGGTACCGCAGAGGCGGGTCTTCCGTGCATGCATCGAATTTTGCATCGGATGAAAACCTTGGTCATCAGTATATGAGGGCTGTGTCACCAAGGGAAAAGTTCAAATACAAGTACTAGTGAGTCCCATGAGAGAGACTTGATCATACAGAGGTATGATCGAAGCAGTTGGAGAGTTGGACTGCTCTAGAGCTAATATTCGCTTAAGGGAGCCCGACAAGTCAAAGGACAAGGTCGAGTAAGCGAATGTTGCTACCAAGGAAGCTAAGGAGAACAGAATTGGTGCAAATCCTACAACGTGATGGCATAGGCCATGCATGGGAGTTGCAGTCTGTCTTTCCATCGACCAAAGGGAGCTGCTTGGAGAACACAAAGGTGTTGAAGCGGGGGGTCGAAAGGGGTGAGGAAGCGACGATGAGTCCAGAGGGACTTAGTTACCCAAAATCAAGCATCAGTTAGAATGTAGGTGGACTCGGAGGAGTACCACAGAGGCATATCTACTGATTGTGAAGAAAAGGGATACAGATACGAGGCGACGGATAGTAGTGCCATGGGCATGGCAGCGCCATGGTACCGCAGAGGCAGGACTTCCGTGAAAGTCATTGATCCCTTGCTCTCATGGAGGGAGAGCGCTTGGTCGTGAAAGGGGCCGAAGAGGTGGAGCATGCAGAGACAAACTCCAAGTACCGAGATAAGGCTGAAGGGCAGAGGCCAAGGAACTTCCTAAGACCGGTGTCAATGAGTTTCTCATCAAGATAGCCGAATGTGAAGGACTTCGGGACATGCAAGAGTGCACGACCAAGGAACGAAGTAGGTAGTATGCGGTGTTGTACCTTTGCTACTTAGGGGAGTAGGCGGTAGGGTTGATGGAGAAAATGGTACAATCCCAGAGGCGACCAAATCTATTAGAGAATTACTCTAAGTTGGGGTGAAAACTTCCTGCATTCCAAAAGTTCGATGGCATTGAAAAGGTGAATCACAGTAGCTAACTCAATGCAAGGAGTGCAAACACTTCAAGTGCTTCATAAGTGTGAGCAAAGAGCGGGCGAAGGCCAGTAACCAGCTCGATGCATGGAGTACAACCTCGAGGAGGCGGGCGAAGTCAAGTAAACTTTGCCTTCTCAACTCTTAAGAGAATGGGTGAAACCGAGTACCCCAATTCTCCTATCTATCCAGTAGAGGAGCTCTGTATATGTTCAAAGACCCTTCGAAGATAATGGAAGACAATAGTTGTCAAATCCTCACCAACAGTGATCAGTGTTATTGAGAGTAGATTGTCTGCTTCATTTCCCAATGAAATGCCAATCGAAAGCAGAAGTGATCCGAACCTACTTGGATGTGACAACTAAGTGAAAGAAAAGTCAGTGAGTAAATTTTTGTGGAGGAAGGACCAAAAACTTCAGAAGTTCACGAGACAATGCTCGTTAAAGCTCCAACAAGCATCCACCCGGTTCAAGCAGCATGAGGCATTTGAGAGACTGGCGTAGTAAGGATGATCTTTTCCTTCATCTAGAGGATCCACAGGAATCAACAGGGATCAACACAACTTAGCCAACCCCACACTAGAGTCAGAGTCATTGGCGAGTTGAAGTAGCATGGAAAATCAAAGGTTCAACTACTAAAAAACAACAGTAGAGAGCAGTTGGGAGCCAAGAGGCGCATTGTAGCTGGAGCAGAAGATTGAAGACTTAGTAAAGGCGAGGAGTTGCAGTGTCGGCAAAGGCTTCAATGAGGACGTCGAAGGAATAAGTGGGGGAGAATGTCACGGACAAACTTCTAAACAAGATGTTTGATGTAATGATTATGTATGTCCGTGTCTTTTGGTAAGTTCATACTTTGACTAGCATGTAGAGGGACAGCCGAAGGCTTAATAGTCCCATTCTAGCTCGGTCTATAATGGACCATTTTACCCTTTTTTTTGCAACTGTTCAGAGCTTATAAAGTCTGTTTGTAATTTGCATTGTCTATGAAGTATTTTCGGAGATGTTTGCTTGTGGATCCCAAGTGAGGTGTTTTCTCTATCCTGTTCTCTCTTTTGTGGGTTCTAAGGGACCATGGGAGGCTTCGGGGAGGCTGACCTTTGCGGACGGACACACAAGGGTGCCGCACGACTTAGGCAAAACCAGCTAAGTCCGTGACAATATGTTGAAACCTTAGGAACAATTTTTGATAATCCCAACTTAGTGATAGTTCCCAAAAGCTGTGTACATCTACTACCACTAAACACTAAAGTACTTCATCATATCCTAACTAGCATCATTCTCCCTAAACAATACCATCATGATGAAGTAAGTCAAATGGAATTAGGAACCATGTATTGGATCATGAAAGGACATAACATCTGTTTTGGATACCTTATCCAACAAAACATGATAGAACTATCTAAGAGAGACATGATGCTTCATATGGTGGTATAATCACTAGAATACTTAAAGCCTATGATATTCCAATCCCACCCGACGAAGAAGTGATGAAAGTAGATAGGTTTAGCATAATAAACAAAAATCTACTTCATCGATTGAGATGTGTTTATAGAAACGGTAATTGGGTTAGAATGCTTAGAAGAACCGATCACCCTCAACTTGAACCAGAACCCGAAACACTAGTCTTTAGGGGCACTCAATCTTCTCCGATCTGTCCCTTTGAGGAAACACATCCATTTGAGCAAGCTTCTGCATCATCTATCGAAGACATTGGGATTCAGATAGACTGATTTGTACAAAGACAAGATTGGCTTGAACATCGACAAGATCAAATCCTATCTGAACTGTAGCAAATTCATCGACAATTTGACTCTTTATTTAGGTACTTTAATTTTCCACCTCTTGAATAAGCTTGTATATGTGGACACAATCACCTCTTGTTGTAACAATTACGTTGTTGTAAACTCTTTATGTTACTCACCTTGATCATAATGCCTTGATGACTACTAATCTTTGATATGGTTACTTGATTTATTAATTGGTGAGAATATGTAGGGTTACGTTGCTCAATCTCGTTACTTATTGTCGGATTTCATATTGAAATTAAATGTTTCTATAATGCCTACTTTGAAAACCTTGTGTCTTGGTTTCCATGATAAATGTGATTTGAGAAAGTAATATAACAATGAAATTGATGTGTCATTTCCATGATGTTAATGTGACATAATATTACCATGTATTGCTATAATACTAAACATCAACTAGTTGATATTTTTACAAAACCTCTAAGCGAAGAACAATTTGATTTCATTAGCAGAGAATTAGGAATGTTAATGTGTCTGAATGCATAAACTTGTTAAAATTATTATTCGGACTTTATTGATTGAATGATCAAATCACTTAATTGCCATTACATGCCTAAAATAATATGTTGGAAATTAATACAAAAATTTTCATAACAATGAGCATGTCTTCATGATTGTATAGTCTTGTCCGATTGCATGAAAGTGTTAAATTAAATTTTCAGTTCCAATCGGATTTCATGAATATATTATTCTCTTTTGGACTTAATAAACATATGTCACATATAGTTTGATTCACATCATTGATTTTTGACAAATAGAATCATCTAGCAAATGCATATCTTTTAAACTTATTATGTGAAAAATATTCTCTTTGAGAAATAGATTTGATGATTCCTTCTTATAAAAGGAAGATATTTTTATGTGCAAGGATTTGATTCACATAAATATCCTGATCCTTGTAAAGCATGCCTTAATATCCTATCGATTTGAACTACACAAATGGCTTTCCTCCTTCATGCAAAAAGATAATAACAAATAAAAAGGAAGAAGTTTTCACTCTATAATCTTCATGTCATGTTTTTCTTGAGATGTTTGTATAATTTATATCTAAATGACATGAACCTACTCATGGCATCACACGTATATTTAAAAGTTGTTTATATTGTTCTCATTTTTGTTGATGACAAAGGGAGAGAAATATATGAATTGATGCTATAAATGCCATATTATGTTGAAAAAAAGTAGATATATGAATTGATGCTATGATTATGCCATGCTTGTATCATCGAAAATATATGAATTAATGATAACTATGATTGCCATATTAGCAATATGCCATGTTTGCATCATGTTAAGATATCAAGAATTTACATCGTAGTCCTACGTGTTGATATCTTACCATATGATGAAATGCTATGATTGCTAAAATACTTGAAATGTGTGTATCATGTTAAGATATCAAAATCTTATTTTGAAATTTTACATGTTGATAACTTACCATATGATGAATTGCTATCATTACCATCATTCACATTTGAAATTTAAAAATGGATGTCAATCCTTAACATCATATATCATTTTCAGAGAGATACATCATGATGGGAGTATTGATAAGGTTAAATGATTTTAACTTATCAATATGTCTCTTGAATTCAATGGCTTTGAATTCAAGAATGACTTATCTCAATTATGGCACATAGATAGGGGGAGTTAAAGTTAACTCCGTTATCAATTGATTGTCATCATAAAAAAGGGGGAGATTGTTGAATCTCAGATTTTGATGATGACGTCAATTGTCATTTGTTATCTAATCCATATGTTGAGATAAGTGTGCAAGATTAACTATGATCAAAATAAGACATGCAGTAGGAGTTGCGCCGGAGTCAAGACTATGATCACGTTGGGAGTTCGAGAGCTCGACGGAAGTCCGGACGGTCGTCGGAGGTTCTGCGGGAACAAATCCGAGAAGTCCAGAAGCTTGCCAAAGAAGCTCGTCGAAACTTGCCAAGTGGATCATCGCAAGTCCAGGAGTTTGTCGGAAGTCCGCAGGAGCATCACCGAGGGTTCATCAGATGATCAACGGAAGCTTGCCGGAAGAAGCGATTGACGCACCGGAGCAAGTTGTAGTAAATGTCTTAAGAAATTCGTAGTTAGTACGATGATTAAGTTAGAAATGGGAGATGATCCCATTAACTTAATCTTGGAGCAATTGGGCCCTTGACAGACCCAAATTGGGCCGAATGGATCAGCCCATTCGGACCCAAATTACTTGGCCAAAGGTGGCACCGCTTGGGTCGGCGGTGACACCGCCCAAGGCTCAGTCTCCGAGCTCTAGTTGGGCGATTGCACCGCCTTTGACAGAGGTGCAACCGCCTGAGCTCGGTCTTCGAGCTCTGGTAGGAGGTGCAATAGCCCCTGACAAGCAGTGGCACTGCCTAGAGGCTCAGTCTTCGAGCTCTGCTAGGCGGTGCAACCGCCCCAGTCATGCGGTGCAACCGCCAGACCCCAGAATTCCGGGAGATGATAGTTTTGAGCTCGGAATTCAAACTGATTTGGGGCCTATAAATACCCCACTCTTTCAGCAATGAAAGAGCAACAAGAAACCACTGAAATCCTGATCTTACTCTGTGATTTTTAGAGCTCAAAAGTGTTGTATGAGTTAAAACTTCTCCTTCCTCTTTTCTTCCAAGTTTTGATCTGTCAAGAGAGGAAAGAAAATTCTATAAGGATTGTCTCCTAAGCCCGTCAAAAGAAGTGAAATTGTAAAAAGGTAGTTGGCCTTCGCCTATTGAAGGAAGGCCTCTAGTGGACGTCGGTGACCTCGTCGGTGGAGGAAGCCAAAAGTGGATGTAGGTCAAGATTGGCCGAACCACTCTAAATCTCGGTTTGCATTTACTTGAAGCATATTTTCTTTACTGCAAACCTCCTTAATAGCTTATTGCCTTCTGCGCATTTATGATCGTGTTTTAAAGTTCAGTATTTTTTGAATCGACGTTTAGACGTAAATCAGTTTTATCGTACGAACATCATATTTCAGTTTACGCTTACATTCTAAGTTCCATCATAGCTGCAAACTGCCTTCATAGATTTGCTTTAACTGCATCTTGCTTGATCACAAGTTAAAGTGATTTACGAATCGGCTTTTCTACCGAAATCACTCTTATCGTATGAACGCAGTTTTAATCGTCGAAATTTTTTCGCTGCACTAATTCACCACCCCCCCCCCTCTTAGTGCTCTTGATCCTAACACTTTTAATGGACAAAGATCAACTATCCTCTTACAACTCTTTCTCCTTTTCACATGTTTAGTAGACAACCTTTACAAGTCTCACACTTCTCTTAGAATGATCACAAATCTTAAGGAAGAGGAGGACATCTAGCACTTTTTCAAGATTTTTACAACTCAGAATCTCAAGGTTTTTGTTCATTTTTCTTGCTTTTTCAAGTAGGAAAGTATGGGGTATTTATAGGCCCTAAATTGCTTCCAAAATGAAGCCAAAAAGTGTCTTATCCCGGGTTTCGGGATACTAGCGGTACCACCATCAGTACTAGGCGGTACCACTACCTGGTCCCCTAACAACTAGCAGTACTACCACCAATCTAAGCGGTACGATTGCCTAATAAAGCCTCGGAGATTGGGCTTTAGTGGTACCATTGCCTAACAGCATTAACTACCGACAGTACCACCACCCAAACAAGTTCTGGGAGGTCGAGCCTCAAACGGTGCCACCACTTGACGTGGCTCTAGGTCACTAAATGGGCCAAACAACAAGCCCAATTTAGCCCTAATTCGGGCTCAATTGACCTCTAATTGAGTTAGTAGGATTACACCCAAACCTAACTTAAATTAAGACCTAATTATGATGATTAAGACAAACAATTACAAAATAAGAAGCTAAGTTATTCGACACATCATTTGTTCATTCGAACTCCCAGCGAACTTCTGGTAACTTCTAACACATCATTCAAACCTTTGGCGTATTGCTCGATCTATCAGCACGTTGACTCCCACAACATGGCGTAACGTCTGATTCTTCCTGCCCGATGTCGATCTCTAACTCCAGCCCAACTTTTGATTCTTTTGCTTTAATTGTTTTGCCTTTTCATAATTGTAATTAGCCCTGCATCACTTTTCTCAAAACATGAATTAGATCGTAAATTCATCAATTGATTTCAACATCAAAATCTGATATTCAACTAAAACATGTGGCATATATTGTCATTGAGAGCCATCAGTGCATAATTCACCACCTCACCTTCATTGGTTTGCTCATCATCTTCGGATGAGCTCGATTCGTCCCAAGTCCCTTTGAGTACTTTCTTCTTCTTTAGTGGCTTCTTCTTCTTTAGTTGAGGACATTCACTTATGAAGTATCCCAGCTTCTTGCATTCATAGTAAATGATTGTGTCCTTTTTTATTTCACTTTTGTTCTTAGTATCTTATTTTACAAAATTTGTTTTGTTTTTTCTTATGAATTTTTTAAATTTTCTTGTTAGAAGTATCAAGTCCTCATCATCACTTGAGATTGCTCGAGTGGTCTTCTTTAGTTCTAAGTGTCGTAGCTTTCATATTCTTTGGAAGGTTATTCTCATATTTATCATGTGCCTTGCACGTCATTTCAAAGGTTATTAAGACTCGATAAGTTCCTCAAGTGGAAAATTATTCAAATCCTTTACTTCTTGTATTGTTGTTACCTTTGGATGCCAACTTTTTAGAAGAGATCTTGGTATTTTATTTATAAGTTCAAGGTTAGAAAAACTTTTACAAAGTGCTTTTAAACCATTGACGATCTTCGTAAAATGAGTTTACATGTCTCCAATAGTTTCACTTGGTTTCATTCGAAAACCTCAAAACTATGCACTAAAAGATTAATTTTTGACTCTTTAACTCTACTTATGCCTTCGTGTGTGACTTCGAGTATGTGCCAAATATCATTTGTAATTTCACATATAGAAACATGATTAAATTTATTTTTATCTATGGTACAAAGCAAAGCATTCATCGCTTTAGCATTCAAAGAAAAATCTTCTTCTCTAAATCATTTCATTCATTCATTAGTTTAGAAGACTTTTGAAAACCACTTTTAATGATATTCCATAAATCAAAATCCATAGAAATCAGAAAAATCCTCTATATGTCTTCCAATACGTGTAATCCATCCCATTAAACATATGAGGATGAGTGATAGAGTGACCCTCTAGATTACCTGTAAAAGACATTCTCTTGGGTGTTAAACCAATCGAGAAAAAATTGGCTCTAATACCAACTTTTAGGATTATACAACACTAAGAGGGGGGGAGGGTGAATTAGTGCTTTCAAAAAATCATATCGATCTGAAAACTCATTTGATGAAACCCGTAACGGAAATGCGTTTAAACTTAAAAAAGTTCGTAAGAGTGCAAGCAAAAGTAGTAGATAATTAAATAAGAAGGCAATGAAGGTAAACATCAAAAGAAAAGAGCACACTGGATTTATAGAGGTTCGATCGTTGTAACCTACATCCACTCTCGATTCCTCCCCTATCAAGGCCACTAGCTTCTACTATTGGTATTCTTTCAATGAGCAAAGATCAACTACCCTCTTATAACTCTATCTCCTTTTCACAAGTTTAGGAGACAACATTTACAAGTCTCATACCTCTCTTAGAATGATCACAAATCTTAAGGAAGAGGAGGACACCTAGAACTTTTTCAAGATTTTTACAACTCAGAATCTCAAGGCTTTTGTTCAATTTTCATGTTTTTCAAGCAGGAAAGTGTAGGATATTTATAGGCCCCAAATGACTTCAAAAATGAAGCTAAAAAGTATATCATCTCGGGTTTCCGTGGTATTGGCGGTGGTACTCCCTTGACAACTAGCAGTACTTTCTATCCAATAAGATAGGGGCTCCGGTGGATATCTCATATCCGAACCTCTACTCATAACAACGCCTACTATATGTGTGTGACTCTCTAGGCCCAATATCGAGTTGGCTATGAGTCATACCTGTCAGAACTCCTTCTAGCTTAGTGAATTATTATCTCCATAATAATTCACTCAATTCATCGACTGCGAATGTACTAGGCCACTACGCCACAGTCCCCAAACGATATAGGAAAATCCAATCCATTGGACCTGTCTATCCTCATTTACCATGTACCTATAGTCCCTCATCCATCTAATATCATAGAGACCGTATACCGAGCATAGTGATATTAAACCTATACAGTTTCTACTCGAATCGGATTCTCTTGGATAACTCTTTCTCTCTCAATCTGAATGACCCTAGCTAGGGATCTGTCTGAGCAAGAACACATGGGACATTCCTCTCATGACACCGAGAGTGGATGATCCTCTATCGACACTCAATAGCCCTTGTAAGGTTGACTACCACTCTCGAAGACCGGCTATACTAGATCTGGGACATCTAAACCTATAAGTCCAATTTCAAAGAGTGGAGCACTCATACAAGACATCCTTGGTGTCTCAAGCCTAAGGATCAAATACACAACTAGGACCACAAAATCATTGTTTAACAATAAGGCATCATCAACCATCCAGCATTCTGTAAGCAGATCAATCAGTGAACTCATTCCCCAATTAGCACCTATATTGTATCCCTAGTGTCCCCACACAAGTAGCTATGAGACTAGTTACATTCATCATATGGATAAGTATACAACACACCAGTATGTCCGATTATCTCGATATCCCTCTCGAGTAACTTTTGATTGGGATTATTTAGGATCTGTGTTTAAAGGCGAATCAGTCTCATTATCATGATCTCATAACGATCTGATTCCCATCACACAAATCCAAGGATATATATATATATATATATATATATATATATATATATATATATATATATATATATATATATATATATATATATATATATATATATATATATATATATATATACATATATATGTTGAATCTTGGATTTTGATGATGAAACTAATTGATTGTGTTTAGATGTTTAACTGCATTTTGAGTGATGCAGGTCTACTCAATCAAGATTAGACAGTTGACGTAGGAGGAATTGACGTTGCGCTGGAGGAGATCACGTCAGGATATTGGACGACAGAAGACTTTGGATGTCGGGCATCGGGCCAAGGAGAGCGGAATTACACCAAGGATATCAGGGTTGCGGAGGTCAACTGCCGATTGGGCAACAAGCCGCAAGAGAGGACGATGTGCTGAAAAATCGGACGAAGCGCCAACCAATGACGTGCTGGGCAACAGAATGTCGATTCACGTTGTAATAATTGTTTAGATCGGAGTAGAGTTTTGGCTTGTGTGTAGGATTAACTACGATAACGATGAAGACATAAAGTGAAACAAAGTGCCAGAGTCAAGCGCGAAGGATTCGTGGCGAGTTCGAGAGTTTGACGGAAGTCCGAAGATTCATTGGGAATGCTGTTGGAACTATCTGAGAATGAGTAGGGAGCTTGCCGAAGGGTTTTTCGGAATTTCGCTGGAAGATTCGTTGGAAGTTCGTGGAGCTTGCCGAGAAAGATCGGAGCTTACCGAAGAAGCTCATTGGAACTCGCCAAGATCAAATCATGAAGTCTAGGAGCTTGCCGAGAGTCCGCAGAATGGTTTCCGAGAGTTTATCGGAAGACTGCCGAAAGTTCGCCGGAAGCTCGCTGGAAAAAGTCTTGACTTGCGGACTTTGTAATAGCTTAGGAAATGTCTTTAAATTCGTAGTTAGGACATTAATTAGGGTTAGGATTAGTTGTTAATCCTATAACCCAAATAGGGTCCAATTGGACCTGAGTTCGGACTGGTTTGGGCCAAGTTTGGAGCCCAACCAGTGAGCTGAAATAGTGTAGGCGGTGGCACTACCGGATTAGGTGGTGGCACCGCCCAGAACCCGAGAACAAAGCAGTGGCACCGCCCAGCACCCGAGAGGTCTGGCATTGGCATCGCCACCGACAGGCGGTGGCACCACCAGCCTCGGAAACCCAAGAGAATTCAAAATTTGGAGCCCAAATTTGAATCCTCTTGGGGCCTATAAATACCCTTCAATTCTCAATTGAGATCACAACCTTTGAGAAGCAAGATATTGAGATAAAAGTCTTAGCAAAGCCTTTAGCAAGTTTTTGTTTTCAATAGTTTGAGTGTTCACCTCCCTCTTTCTCTTTGAAAATCTGTAAGAGGGTGAACCACTTGTAAAAGGTTGTAAGAGGGGTATTTGTCCTTCCCCTTCAAAGTGATTTGCTAGTGGAAGTTGGGAGCCTCATCGAAGAAGGCTTCGCAAGTGGATGTAGGTCGCATGACCGAACCACTATAAATCGATTTGCGTTTATCTTATTGTCATTTATATTACTGCAAACCATCTTCACTTTGATGCTCTACTTCTTTGTCTCCTTCTTACATATGCCTTCAAGTTAAAACACAATCAAAACGGTTTCAAACGAAACGATGCTTTTATCGTACGAAGTTTCCGAAAGTGTTTAAATCGTCGAAAGTTTATCGTACTTTACCGCTACACTAATTCACCTCCCCCTCTTAGTGCCGCTCCGATCCTAACAATTGGTATCGGAGCCCCGGTATTTCTCATTTCGTATTTATACCTGAGAGAAATGACTCTTCATGGCTTTTAAGAGGGCTTTTCGGTTGTTCGTCCACCGTTGTTTAACGGATTGGACTATACATATTGGAAAACTCGAATGAGGGTTTCTTGATTTCTATGAATTTGGATTTATGGAATATTATTGAAAACGGTTTTCAACTTCCCTCTAAACCAATGAACAAATGATCGGATTTCGAGAAGAAGTATTTTTCTTTAAACGCAAAGGCTATGAATGCCTTATTTTGCGCTTTAGACAAAATTTAGTTCAATCGGATTTCTACATGCGAAACGACTTTTGATATTTGATGAACACTTGGAATCACGCACGAGGAAACAAGTAGAGTCAAAGACTCGAAAGTTAATAATCTAAGCGACTAAGCAAGACTATAGGCGACATGTACACCCGTTTCATGGATGTCGTCAATAATCTAAGAGTTCTTGGTAAATCTTTTTCAAATTTGATCTCGTAAGCAAGATCTTAAGATCCTTTCCAAAAAGGTGGGATCCTAAAATAACCGCAATACAAGAGATAAAAAATTTAAATGATTTTCCATTACAAGAATTAATCGGGTCATTAATGACCTATGAAATGGCACTTTTGGAACATTTTGAACCCGATGAGCACTTGAACCACCTTCCAAAGAATAGGAAGGATTTGGAACTCTGGACAAATGAATACCACTTGAGCGATGACTCAAGTGATGAGGACAATGATAAACTTGAACTTCGAACACTAAATCTTAATAAGTTCATTAAACAAAAATCTAAAATAAACAATGAACTTGAACGGAGGAAGAGGCCAAAGAAGAGGAAGGCAACCAAGGATGAATCAAGAACTTCCAAAGGTGAAACGACGAATTGGGCTTTGATGGGCTTCGACTACAAGGTAAGTAACTCAACTCTCTTGAATTATTTTGAAATTACTTGAAGTTTTTCATGAGTGCTTAATTTAGATAGTAGGAATAGGAAATAAAAAATTATTTTTCAAAAAATATATCATGTTTTTCTTTTTAGCATCTTTTGAAAAATTAAAAAATTTGATCATGAAAAGTATATTGTTAAGGTTTCATGCATGTTATGTTTTGAAATGTTGAATGATGTATGTAACATTAGGGATAATAATTATATGATATGTGATAATGCTTAGGATTAATCCATATATGTATATCTTGATGATTTTATGTCATGCATAATGATCATGCTTAATAAATTTTGAAATTATGCATGATGAATCTTGTGATTTATGGATTATTGATTTTTACCATAATGAAAGTGCCTTATTAATCTTTGTTGTAACAAATCTTACACTTTCGGTTTTAAACATGATATATGTTTTTATTTGGCATAAATAAAACAAAATCATGTGTTTTGAAACAACCGAAAAGAGGAAAACATTCTTGAAAATTATTTTGCTCAATCTTATTGATTTTGAAGAATCCATTTGTATCATCTTTGTGAATCTCTCGGATTTTGATAATGATTTTGATGATTTAAATTTGAATAAATTTTTATCGAAATCATGATCTTGATCTCTTGAAATTTATAACATGAAATCCTTTATGAATCAAGATTTCTTACTCTTTATTCTCTTACATTTTGAGAAAATTTTCAATATGAATCATAAGTGTTCTTATTCATGAATTGAAATATTTTTCTCCTACGTTTCCTTTTGTGATTTACTAAAGAGAATATCCTTTTTGAAAATTCTTGACTTAAAATTTTATTTAAAAATCTCTTATTATTTGATCTCCTAAGATTTTCCTTTGATTATTTATGAGGAGGCTTTTCAAAAAGAAATCATGTCTTTTGGCATTCACATATTCTAATATTTTATGGTATGATTTTTATGTAATTCCTTATATTCATGAAATGTTTATCTCATCACCCAATTATTTTCTCCTTGATATTCCTTATGTGATGATATGAATACATGAAATATTCATTAATTTGTTTTGATTAAAAGTTATGATCATGAATGGTAGGATGACATTTGACGAGTTAATACCATCATAATTTGAAACATTTATGATTTGAAATTATGCATGCAATTGCTTTTTATTGTGATGATATATGCATATAATGTGTATCATGAATACTTTATTATCATACATGAAAATAGTAATAAATATTTTGAAAATAAATGTTTGTATCATGTTAGATGATTTTATATTTTGTGCATGACAAGTTAATACCATCATGATTTGAAACATTTATGATTTGAAATTATGCATGCAATTGCTTTTTATTGTGATGATATATACATATAATGTGTATCATGTATACTTTATTATCATACATGAAAATAGTGATAAATATTTTGAAAATAAATGTTTATATCATGTTAGATGGATTTTACATTTTGTGCATGATGAGTTATAGTGATGATTAAAACAATGATTGAAATAATATGAATGATGATTTAGAATCATGCATATAATGATGAGTTTATATGTTTTAAAAATATATATGATGATTTGGTATTATGTATGCAATACTTTAACGTATGATAATGATGTACGTAATGATGAAATATTCATGATAAAATTATTATTTTGATATTTATGACTTGAATCTTCCTTTCCTTTTGCCAATGACAAAGGGGGAGAAAGAGTTGCTAATGTGCTATCTTGAATTGATGTAAAGGGTCATCTCAAAAAGAAATTAGCTAGCTTGCACAAGTCAAGAAAATGTAAAAACTTGCTTACTTTCTTACACATCTAAAGAGAAGATGCAAATGTAACACTTGCTAAATTGTTTGCTTGCCTCATGTAAAACATTGTCCCTTGCTAGGTTGGCATTTTGCTAAGGAAGCAAAAAATGACACTTCTCAAAAGAGAAGAAAGTGCTTGCTTTCTTGAACATCTTTAATTTGCTAGCTAGCATAATGTACAATTTGCTATCTTAAACATTACAAAGAAATGCTATCATGCACATCGTAAAAAAAAGCAAATATGCTAACTTGCAAATCTTTAAATTTGCTAGCTTGTATGTAGTAAAACTTGCATATCGTAAAAATTGCTAGCTTGTAGAGAAGCAAACATTTGCTATATCAAGAAAAGCAAAAATGCTAAACTTGCACATCTTTAATTGCTACATTGCATGATGATAAAACTTGATATTATATTTTTTTCATACAATGTATTGAACTTTTTATCTCTAAACACTTGATACTTGGAATATTTTAAAATGTGATCTTGATAAGAATGTTTCAAGTTGCTCTTTGTGCTATATCTTTTCAAATGAATCATGAGCCTTGATATCATATATTTCATAATATAGAAATAACAAGATTTCTTTGCCTTGTATGCCTTATGTGATGATTGTACATTAATTTGCTTTATTATGAATTATATGAATCTTGATCGTGAACTTGTTAAGAAGAATTTTAATGAACCATGAATCATATCTTTGATATTCATGAATTGATCCTTATTGATATATTTCATGAATTCTTTGCATATTTAGCTTGTTGAATGGTTGAAATTTTTAGTCATTGAGTCCTCCCTTTCTTTTTGACTTTGATAAAGGGGGAGAAGGTTTTGCTAGCTTGTGCATTGAAAATGAAAGTAAACTTCCTAGCATGCTAAGGAAGTAAAACTTGCAAACTTGCACTTCTCAAAAAGAGAAGAAAGATATTGCCTATCGAAATAAGCAAAAAGTGTAAAGCTTAGAAAACTTGCAACAAAATTGCTCTTGCCATGCTTTGTATCAAAAATATGTTGATATCCTTAAAAGCATCACAATAATTTTTTTAGTGTATCGCAATGTATCACATGTATCGTAAATTAAATTTTTTAAGACTATTATCACATCATGTTTAACAATTGATATCTTTCATTGATATGATAAATTATCATCTCATGATGTATCGCATAATGATATCATGATTTGCGATTTTTTCATGTGATCCTTGGTGAATTTTCACATTGGTATCCTTCATGAAGTGATTTCTTTGCATTATTGTCTTGTATGTATCATGTGATGATTGAAATATTGATTGATGCAAAGTTGATGTAAAAGTCTAAATCATTGGTTCCTCTCCTTCTTTTTGACATTGACAAAGGGGGAGAAAGTTATTGCTAGCTTGCACACTTGAATGAAGAATTTGCTAGCTCGATCATTGTAATGACGAAATTTGCTATATCAAACATCATAAATATTATTATTTACAAAGAAAAGCAAAGTGCAATCTTGCACAAAAATTAAGTGTTGAATTGCCATGATTGAACTTAAGAATCTTGCTATGTTTTTGTGCTTATATGTTATGATGAAAATCTAGTTTCATGTTGCAAAAACTTGCATATCTTTTAAAATAGCTAGAGCTACTTCTCCTTTTTGTTGATGACATAGGGGGAGAAGTATATTGATGACTTCATGCATTGAATTGAATATTTTATATATATTTGCATGATGGTTTAAAAGTTTTTCATAACATGTGATAATGTTACTTGGATTTGGGATAATCCAAGTGTTCTATCAATGACATATTGATAGGGGGAGTTTGATTAAACTCTGGGGAGTTAAGGTTAACTCCGTTAGTCATCATAAAAAAGGGGGAGATTGTTGAATCTTAGATTTTGATGAAGAAACTAATTGATTGTGTTTAGATGTTTAACTGCATTTTGAGTGATGCAGGTCTACTCGATCAGGATTAGACAGTTGACGTAGGAGGAATTGACGTTGCACCGGAGGAGATCACGCAGGATATTGGACGACAGAAGGCTTCGGATATCGGGCATCAGGCCAAGGAGAGTAGAATTGCACCAAGGATATCGGGGTTGTGGAGGTCAACTGCCGATTGGGCAACAAGTCGCAAGAGAGGACGATGCATTGAAGAATCGGATGAAGCGCCAACCAATGATGTGCTGGGCAACAGAATGTCGATTCGTGTTGTAATAATTGTTTAGATCGGAGTAGAGTTTTGGCTTGTGTGTGCAGGATTAACTACGATAATGATGAAGACATAAAGCGAAACAAAGTGTCGGAGTCAAGCGCGAAGGATTCGTTGCGAGTTCGAGAGTTCAACAGAAGTCCGAAGATTCATTGGGAATGCTATTGGAACTAGCCGAGAATGAGTAGGGAGCTTGTCGAAGGGTTTTTCGGAAGCTCATCGGAAGATTCGTTGGAAGTTCACGGAGCTCACCAAGAAAGATCGGAGCTTACCGAAGAAGCTCGTTGGAACTCGCCAAGATCAAATCGTGAAGTCTAGAAGCTTGCCGGGAGTCCGCAGAATGGTTTCCGAGAGTTTATTGGAAGATCGTCGAAAGTGCGCCGGAAGCTCGCCGGAAGAAGTCTTGACTTGTGGACTTTGTAATAGCTTAGGAAATGTCTTTAAATTCGTAGTTAGTACAATAATTAAGGTTAGGATTAGTTGTTAATCCTATAACCCAAGTAGGGGCCAATTGGGCCCGAGTTCGGACTGGTTTGGGCCAAGTTTGGAGCCCAACCAGTGAGCTGAAATAGTGTAGGCGGTGCCACCGCTAGATTAGGCAGTGCCACCACCCAAAACCCGAGAACTGAGCAGTGGCACTGTTGGACTGAGCGGTGGCACCGCCCAGCACCCGAGAGGTCCGGTGGTGGCACCGCCACCGACAGGCGGTGACACCGCCAGCCTCGGAAACCCAAGAGAATTCAAAATTTGGAGCCCAAATTTGAATCCTTTTGGGGCCTATAAATACCCCTCAATTCTCAACTGAGATCACAACCTTTGAGAAGCAAGAGATTGAGATAAAAGTCTAAGCAAAGCCTTTAGCAAGTTTTTATTTTTAATAGCTTGAGTGTTCACCTCCCTCTTTCTCTTTGAAAATTTGTAAGATGGTGAACCACTTGTAAAAGGTTGTAAGACAGGTATTTGTCCTTCCCCTTCAAAGTGATTTGCTAGTGGAAGTTGGGAGCCTCATCGAAGAAGGCTTCGCAAGTGGATGTAGGTCGCATGACCAAACCACTATAAATTGGTTTGCGTTTATCTTATTGTCATTTATATTACTGCAAACCATCTTCATTTTGATGCTCTACTTTTTTGTCTCCTTCTTATGTATGTCTTAAAGTTAAAACGCAATCAAAACGGTTTCAAATGAAACGTTGCTTTTATCGTACGAAGTTAGATGCTTCGATTAGGGAGAGACAATTAAAGCATGATGAATCATGTTGGGTCGGAGGAAAACATGTCAGAAGATTAGACGTCGGGTCAGAGGATCAGTCGACGTATCGATAGAAGGCTTCGGGCTATGGATTCGGATATCGGGCCAAGAAGAGCAGATATTGCACTAAGGATATCGGAGTTACGAGATCAACTAGCCGATTGGGCAATAGATCGCAAGAGACGATGATGCACCGAAGAATCGGACGAAGAGTCAATAGACCAATGATATGCCGGATGACATGATTCATGCTTAGTAATAATTGTCTAGATCGAAGTGTGTTTTATGTGTGCAGGATTAACAACAATAGCAAGGCATAAAGCAAAATGAAGTCTCGGAGTCAAGAACCTGATTTCGTTGGGAATTCGAGAGTTCATCGGAACTTCGGATGTTCGTCGAAAGTCTGGACATTCGTCGAAAGTTCTGCCGGAACCAACCGAGAAGTCCAGAAGCTTGCCAAAGAAGCTCATCGAAACTCGCTAAGAAGATCATCGTGAAGTCCAGGAGATTGTTGGGAGTCCACCGGAACATTACCGAGAGATCATCGGAAGTTCACCGAAAGATCGTCAGAAGCTCACCAGAAGAAACCAGACTTATCTTACTTAGATTATGTCTTAGAAAATATAGTTAGCACATAATTAGAGTTGGGATTGGGAGGTAATCTCATCAACTATGTTAGGGGCCAACTGGGCCCGAAGTTGGGCTGGTTTGGGCTAGACTCAAGGTCCAACTAGGGTGCTGAAAGCTTGGCCGGCAGTGGCACCACCTCGGAACATCACCCTAGGAAGTCTGGGTGGTGGTACCACCGGTAGCAATGCTGCCGGTGATGGTACCGCCCCTATTCGGCGGTGGTACCGCCCAGTAGCAGATCCTGTGGCGGTAATACCGCCCAGGAACAACGGTGGTACTACCAGTACATAGGAAACCTGGGATGAGACTATTTTAGGCGGTAGTAATTACCTTGATCACATCAGTGATATTCCTTCGATGCAGTTCTTGCTGAGCCCAAGGCTTCAAACCATCAAGGAAGTTGAATAGCTTATTCTTTTCGGACATATCC
Organism: Musa schizocarpa; assembly: GCA_900464855.2. Taxonomy (NCBI): domain Eukaryota; kingdom Viridiplantae; phylum Streptophyta; class Magnoliopsida; order Zingiberales; family Musaceae; genus Musa; species Musa schizocarpa. The sequence goes on from LS990923.1 coordinate 27,245,476, forward strand.
TGTATGTCCAGCATTAGTGTAAAAAATTATTTCACATAGTCTCGAATGAAATTACTTTGACAGAATTATCTTAGTTTCCTCCTTGCGACGAACTTTATGTTCTCAGGTAGATTGGTAACGTTCTTGATAACTTTTCCTGTGTGTAGATTGGTAATTGCAGCCCTCATGCGAGCTCTCTTTTTATTTTTGTCCCACTTGCAAGAAGGTCTATCTATTGTAAATAGAATCATTGATCCTCGCAAAAGTGAAAACAAAAACAAATCTGTCTTGGATTTTATGGTTTTTTTCCTTATTCTACTTTTGATGTTCTCTAAATTTCACAAATTAATGTAAGGTGACTTGTTGCCATTTTGAAATTATTATGCATTTAATCCTATCGTTGACAGATTACTAAAGCATTTTTATTGCACTCTAAGGAAGCTTGTGAAATATCAAATTAACTAAGTAGGGGAATGACGTGTAAGAGAGTAAGCCAAGAGATTTAATCATACATAAAAACAACAACACGCAAATTATTTTGAACCATTAAACATGATGTAGGAAGATTTCACTGGAGAGAGTTTCCATAGATATCACGACAAACTTCAAATACATAGTCATTTATTCATTCGAGCTTCCGCTTCCATATTAGCTCATAACAGGAGTGATGATAACTTTACGTGCCTGGTAACGTGATCAAATCGAAATAGGATGCACAAGCAACAAATAAATGTGTTTTTTCATGTGTGTGTGTGACACGGGAGTGTCTAATTTACTACAATCTGATTATATGAGCCTTGATTATGATCTAGTATCGTTTTCAGTCAATAATGATGCCTCATAATCTTTATCTCAGCACAATCAAATATGACAGCTCATCAGCATATTCTCTGCACAAAGTTAAAGCTGTTTCAAGGTGCTTGGCATATTCTCATCAGCATATTCTTCAAGACAAAGGAATGCATTAAAGGAGTTGGTTGGCAGCTGTGAACATTTCTTCATTACCAATGAGTGCATTAAAATAGTTGGTTAGTAGCTGTAAACACTTAATTTCGAAATTTCCTATGCATGAAGGGTTGTTTCATGCACTAGTATTTATTTTGGTGTTTAGGACTTAGAAAGGGACCTTTAGAAAAGCTGAGGATATTGGTAGAAGCTCTCTTGGAGTGCTCTTGTGAACTCTGTATCTCTTGGAAGTATCCTTGAGTGGTGAGTCTTTTGCTTTCAGTTCTGTATCCTTGTTATTGTCATTAGGGTGGTGATCTTTCTGTATCCCTTTTGATTTTTAACTTGGTGGTGAACTATTTTTTTGTTTTACCGAAGTTTCTTCAAGAGTTTGTTCATTGCCTTCTGTGGCATTTTCTATCTGAACAACTATTCTATCGGTGTTCTTTCGAAATCCATTCTGCATTTTACCCTCCCCGGTATCAGTTTGGTATCAGAGCTAAAGGCTAGAGATCATGGCAAGGCGGAATGGAAAAGATGTAGTTGGTGAAGGTAGCGACCATGAAGATGACGCTGAGTCGTTGAGGCTGCAGCTACGAAACTTGCTGCATAGCCTACAAGAAAAAAATGAAATAATCGACGAACTTCAAAGTAGACACAACCAGCATGAAAATGATGCTCGAGAGTTTATTTATGATGATGATACACCTCATCTTCCAAGAGAGTCGAGAAGATGTCGGAGAAGAAATGAAGTCCAAGACGAGTGGCAGAATAAATATAATCCCAGATTTGATATTCCAGAATTTGAAGGGAAAGTAAATGTTGATGACTTTATCGATTGGCTTAATACAATAGAAAGAATCTTCGATTTTTATGAACCACCAGAACAAAAGAAGGTCAAACTTGTGGCACTCAAACTCAGGCGGAATGCATCTTTTTGGTGGGAAAATTTGAAGAAACATAGAGAACGTGAGGGGAAGAGTAAGATCGTTACATGGGAGAAAATGAAAAGGGAGCTAAAGAGAAAATATTTACCTGATAACTATAGACAAGAGATCTTTCTCAAAATACATGATTTCAAGCAAAAAGATCTTAGTGTGGAGGAGTACACTGCAGAATTTGATAATTTGATGTTAAAAGGAGAGCTTGTGGAACCGGAAGAGCAAACAATTGCAAGATACTTAGGAGGTCCAAGTATGAGATTTCTAAAGTTGTTCAAATTTCAAACCATATTGGTCTTTAAATGATGTGAGCAAGTCGGCATTAAAAGTTGAAAAGCAAATGAAGTTTGAAAAGAGTTTTCGGTATGGCTCAAAAGAAGGCTACACAAAAGGAGGAAGTTCCAAGCCTACTGTCCAAAGCAAGGTGATATCGAAGGTGCAAGAAAAGGGTGAAGAGTCTGCTGGCAACAAAAAAATACCTAATTCTTCTACCCCAAGTGGCCGAAAATGCTTCAAATGTCATGGTTTTGGGCATATTGCTTCGGATTGTCCAAATAGGAGGATTGTAACTTTGGTTGAAGATCATAGTGATGGAGGCGAAAGATGAAGTCGACGATTTAACCAAAATACGATGATGATGAGGAAGAGATTACTTATGCCGATCATGGTTTGTCTATTGTATTGCAAACGTAGTTTATAAGTGTCATATGTAACGATGAAAGTTGGGTGAGAAAAAATGTGTTTCACACTAAATGCACTTCTCTTGGCAAGGTGTGCTTGGTGATCATCGACAATGGCAGTTTTGAGAACGTGGTTTCTTTGGAGATGGTGCGGTTGAAGTTGATTGGATCTGATCTCTCATTCACATCCATACCAATTATGTTGGTTGCAAAAAAGAAATGACATCAAGGTAACTAAAAGATGTTTAGTTTCATTTTCTATTAGCAAGTATTATAAAGATAAAGTGGGTGTGATGTTGCCCCTATGGATGCTTGTCATTTACTATTGGGAAGACCTTGGCATTATGATAGAAGAGTGTTGTATGATGGTTATAAACATACTTATTCTTTTAAAGTGAATGAAAAGAAGATTATCTTAGCTCCATTACAACCTTCCTCAAATCAAGCCAAAGAAGGAAGTTAGTGCTTTTATTTCTTATAGAGAATGCAGATATTAATTGGACAAGGGCGGTCATGTTTTTTGCCCTAATGGTAGTAGAGGAGAACGAACAACATAAGGAGACACCGAAAATCATGCAACCAATCCTAGAAGAATTTCAAGATGTTATACCGAAGAGATTCCACATGGCCTTCCACCCTTGAGAGATATCCAAAGATCACATTGATCTTATTCACGGGGGCTATTCTACCTAATAAGGCAGCATATAGAATGAGTCCCAAGGAGCATGCAGAACTTCAAAGGCAAGTTGATGAATTGGTTAAAAAAGGGTTAATCCGGGAGAGCATGAGTCCTTGTGTTGGTTCTGCTTTGTTAGTGCCTAAGAAGGATGTTTCTTGGAGAATGTGCGTGGACAATCGCACCATCATCAACAAAATCACAAAGGGACTATCGCTTTCTATTCCAAGGTTAGATGATTTACTTGATCAATTGTGTGGTGCTTATATTTTCTCTAAAATTGATTTGAGGAGTGGCTATCACCAAATAAGAATGAGGCCCGAGATGAGTGGAAAACAGCTGTTTAAAACTAGAGAAGGCTTATATGAATGGTTGGTTATGCCATTTGGACTATCTAATGCTCCTAGCACATTCATGAGATTTATGAATCACATACTTAAGCCATGCATTGGAATATTTGTTGTAGTTTATTTTGACGATATATTGGTGTACAAAGAAGAGTGAAGAGGAGCATATGAGTCATCCGAAAGAGATCTTTCTTATTTTGAGGTAGCAAAAACTTTATGCTAATCTAAAGAAATGTGATTTCTTAACTTCTAGTGTGGTGTTTTTTTTGGGGTATGTTGTTTCAAAAGATGGAATCATGATGGATCAAAGCAAGGTTGAAGCTATTCTCAATTGGCCAACACCGCTTCATTACATGATGTGAGGAGTTTCCATGGCTTAACATCATTTTATAGAAGATTCATCAAGAGTTTCAGCTCTATTGTCGCCCAATCACCGAATGTCCAAATGTGATAAATTCAAATGGACTAATGAGGCTAATGATGCTTTTGAGCTTTTGAAAAGAAAGGTTACTGAAGCTCCTATCTTAGTTCTACCAAATTTTGACAATGTGTTTGAAGTTGAATGTGATGCATCTAATGTGGGAATTGGTGCTGTTTTGAGTCAAGACGGAAAGCCCATTGCATTTTTTAGTGAAAAGCTGAATGATACGAGAAAGAAATACTCTACTTATGATAAAGAGTTCTATGCGATTTATTGAGCTTTGTCTCATTAGAGTCAATATCTTCTCGCCAAGTCATTTGTTCTATATTCTGATCACGAGGCATTAAAGTTCATTAATCATCAGCACAAGCTAAACAAGAGGCATGCAGCTTGGGTGGAGTTCTTACAATCTTACAACTTTACAATCAAGCACAAATCTGGTGTTCAAAATGTAGTTGCTGACGCATTGAGCAGAAAGCATTCTTTATTATTAGCAATGGAAGTCAAAGTGGTTGGATTTGAAACATTCAAAGAACTATATGAGAATGATGTGGATTTTGGCTCGATATGGCAGAATTGCAAATCAGGTTCCTGTCAACAATTTTCAATCTTTGATGGTTTTCTTTTTCGAGCTAATACTTTATGTGTTCCATCTTGTTCTTTGAGACAAGTAATTCTGGCTGAAGCTCATGGTGGTGTTTTGGGTGGACATTTTGGTAGAGATAAAACTTTAGCTCTTATTCAATCAAACTTCTATTGGCCTAAGATGTTTAGAGATGTGGAAAGACATGTAAAGCAATGTCGAGTGTGTCATTTGGCAAAAACAAGAACTCAAAATTCTGGTTTATACACTCCATTGCCAGTGCCAAATGCTCCCTGGGAGGATGTGAGTCTTGATTTCATTTTAGGACTGCCAAGAACTCAAAAGAACAAGGATTCTATCATGGTTGTTATTGACAGATTTTCAAAAATGTCTCACTTTGTTCCATGCAATAAATCAAATGATGCATCTCATATTGCTGATTTATATTTTAAGGAGTTAAATTGCATGGTATTCCAAGAACCATGGTTTCTGATCGAGATTCAAAATTTGTTAGTCATTTTTGGAGAACTCTTTGGAGGAAGCTGGGTACTTCTTTGAATTTCAGCAGCTCGCATCATCCACAAACCGATGGGCAAACTGAAGTAACAAACCGAAACGTGGGAAATTTGCTTAGAAGCTATGTTGGCAAGAATATTAAGCAATGGGATGTCATTCTTCCACAAATTGAGTTTGCCTACAATCGTTCTATGCATAATAGTATCGGTAAGAGTCCTTTTGAGGTTGTTTATGGTGCTAATCCTGCTAGTCCTTTGGACTTAATCCCTCATTCTACAACAAAGCAATTTAGTGGAGATGCTGATGAAAGAGCTAAGCAGATAAGGAAGCTGCATGAGGGTGTGAAAGCAACCATTGAGAAGCAAAATGAGAGGTACATGTATGCTGCCAACAAACACAGAAAACATGTGGAGTTTAATGCAGGTGATTTGGTCTGGATTCATCTAAGGAAGGAGAGGTTTCCACCGGGCAAATTTGGAAAATTGAAACCAAAGGGGCTGATGGTCCATTCAAGGTGCTTAAGAGAATTGGCAGAAATGCTTATGAGATAGAGCTACCTGAAGATTACGGAGTATCCCCAACATTTAATGTGGCTGATTTGAGTCCTTTTTATAATCATGTTGATGAATCAAATGAAGACTTGAGGACAAGTTTCATTCAACCGGGGAGACCCGACACCTGAGTGTCTAATTTACTAAATCTGATTATATGAGCCTTGATTATGATCTAGTATCGTTTTCATCAATAATGATGCCTCATAATATTTATCTTAGCACAATCAAATATGACACTCATCAAAGATATTCTCTGCACAAAGTTAAAGTCTGTTTCAAAGCACACTCAAATATGACACTCATCAACATATTCTCTGCACAAAGTTAAAGTCGTTTCAAGGTGCTTGGCATATTCTCATCAAAGATATTCTTCAAGATAAAGGAATGCATTAAAGGAGTTGGTTGGTAGCTGTGAACATTTCTTCATTACCAATGAGTGCATTAAAATAGTTTGTTAGTAGCTGTAAACACTTAATTTCGAAATTCCCTATGCATGAAGGGTTGTTTCATGCACTAGTATTTATTTTGGTGTTTAGGACTTAGAAAGGGACCTTTAGAAAAGCTGAGGATATTGGTAGAAGCTCTCTTGGAGTGCTCTTGTGAACTCTATATCTCTTGGAAGTATCCTTGAGTGGTGAGTCTTTTGCTTTCAGTTCTGTATCCTTGTTATTGTCATTAGGGTGGTGATCTTTCTGTATCCCTTTTGATTTTTAACTTGGTGGTGAACTATTTTTTTGTTTTACCGAAGTTTCTTCAAGAGTTTTTTCATTGCCTTCTGTGGCATTTTCTATCTGAACAACTATTCTATCGGTGTTCTTTCGAAATCCATTCTGCATTTTACCCTCCCCGGTATCAGTGTGTGTGTTCATATCTGTGCTTGTATATAAAACCAACTATTCGTACAAAGTTGAGTATCTTTTCAAGTAAAGCAACGGAGACTATAGATGGATTGGGCCACTCATTTATATCTTTTCATGCATCGTCGACAAGGCATTGGAGTTTCTGGCATTCAACATGAATATTCATTCCTTACTCTTTCAAATAGTTTTGGACTATAAAGGCGAAATGTTCCTTAGTTTGCTCAAACTATAAATTTTATGAACATAATTAATTAGCAACTATATTTATTATGATATTATGAAAGCTTAATATTTTGATATATTTGCATGCTTTACAAAATATGTTGCATGCAGTAAAATCAATTAATGAACTATCATTCATCATAAGTTGATGATCGGAGGACCCAAAAATAAATCCATAGAGGTGGAAGAATTTGTTATCGCTCAAAAGTTAGATATTTAGTTTGCATAGATTCAGAACGATAATAGATTGTGAGGAGTTCAACAATTTTTTATAGTGCAATTGAACGAGATAATAGGAATGATTTTGATAATGATCGAAGATAACCATTATTTTCCTTAAGTAGTCAAATTGTTGAAGGTGGATTGTTAAAGCATTGGAGTGATTTGTGTTAGATTATATGACCTATCTAATTAAAATATATATATTGATGGACTCTTTTTAAACCCTTTACCCTCACTTATAAAACGATAAAACCTCCCTATGGATGAACTATCAAAAATTGAGATTATAGATCGATTCTCAATTTCTCTTAATCCATATTCCATCACTCATAGTGGGCATAGCTACAACTTTCAAAGGTGCATTTACAAATCAGATAAAGGATTCTGAATGACATCGAAAGGTACGTAAACTTGATTTTGATCCATCATTATTTGATTTTGATTTTGGCATTAAAATTTTTTTGTATAGTATTATTATAATTATAATTTTTATGTTAACAATTACTATTAGCCTTGGTCATGATGCCATTGCATGCCGTAGCATAGCAAGGCAAGGTGCTTCCTTTGATCGACAACTACAACAATGCCACTACAATGGCTTCTATTGGTCGTGGCCGACATTGATGGGACACCGGATCCCCAAGGGACATCGGTCGACATGGACATGTGTAGCCAATGAGTCTCATGCAACAATGATAGATGCACACAAGGGAAGGGAATGCCGATGAGGGATTGCTTGTGAACGATGATTGGCAAGCAAATACGCTGTTTCGTCAAAAAGTGTTGTGTTAGGAATGAGTCGGCACTAAGAGGGGGGGAATTAAGCGTAGCAGATAAAATCACGTTAGTTTGAAAATCTCATTTCGATTAAACCTGTTTCGTAAAGATGCTTAAATTGAAAGCGTACGGAAGAGTATAACAAGTAAAAAAGTTTGCAGTTAAAGTGAATTGCTCAAAAGAAATGCAAACTGAGTTTATAGTGGTTCGGTCATCATGACCTACATCCACTCCCGATTCCTCTTCCGTCGAGGCTACTAGTGTCCACTAACGATCTTCTTTCAAATGGCGAAGATCAACTATCCTTTTACACACCTCTTCTCCTTTTCACAGATTTAAGAGACAACCTTTACAAGTACTCACTCCTCTCTAAACAGAGCTAACATTTAGACTTGATGAGGAGGATTCTCACAAGAGATTACTATAGCTTTTTTCTCTTTTTAAATTCTTTGTGCTTGTGTGTGTTAACCAGGGATGAGATACGTTTTTATAAGCCTCAAGTTGATTTAAACTTGGAGCCTAAAAATATCTCATCCCAGATTTTTGGGGTACAAGCGGTACCACCGCCTACAGCCTAACATTGGGCGGTACCACTACCTGACAATCTCTCGGAGATTGTGTCTGGGTGGTACCACTGCTAGACTAGCGGTACCACCGTTTAACACTGACACTAGGTGGTACCATCGTCTAGACCGGCGGTACCATCGCTTGACATAGTCTCGAAGACTGTACCACGACGGTGCCAACTGTTGGGTCACTACTTAGTCCATTAATTGGACCCGACATAGTCCATATATGGGCCCAATTGACCCCTAATTGGGTTAGCCAAATTCTAATTCTAATTATATGCTAACTACGAATTCTAAGGCATACAGTAAGCAAATCCGTTCTGGTTAGTCTAGTTTTCTTCCGGTGATCTTCCGGCAAACTTCCGATGATCTCTCGGTAATATTCCAGCGGACTCCTAACAAGCTCCTGGATTTCATGACAATCTTCTTGGAGAGTTCCGACAAGCTTCTTTAGCAAGCTCCTGGACTTCTCGATCAGTTCCGGTAGAACTTCCGATGAACGTCTGGACTTCCAACGAACTCTCGAACTCCCAACGAAATCACATTCTTCACTCTAGGACTTAATTTTGCTTTATGCCTTGCTATTGTAGTTAATCTTACACACATAAAACCTACTTCGATCTAGACAATTATTGCAAAGCTTTGAATCATGTTGTCTGACATGTCATTGGGTTATCGACGCTTCATCCGATTCTTCGGCGCATCTTCCTCTCTTGTGACCTATTGCCTAATCGACCAATTGACCTCTACAACTTCGATATCCTTGGCACAATATCTACTCTTCTTGGCTCGATGCCTGAAACCTTGGCTCGAAGCCTTCTGTCGATACGTCGACTGATCCTTCGGTGTGATGTTCAATCTTCTGACATTTTTCTCCGGCCCAACATGATTTTTCCTACTTCAATTATCTCTCCTTGATCGAAGTTTCCTGCGTCACTCAAAATACAGATTAAGTCATAAATATTATTAATTAGTTTCATCATCAAAATATGAGATTCAACATATTGGCTACTGGTAAAGAGGGAATGACGACGGACATGGGCGTAACAAAGGGAATTTGGAGTGACAACGTGCGGGTAATGGGCGATCGCACACCATAGTAGCTATAGGAGCGATTATAGTTTCACCAATTAAAATTATAGTTTTACTCTATAAATTCTTTTAATTTCTGTCAATATCCTTAATAGCTTTGCCTTTTAAAAATTAGATATTTTCTCTACATATTCTAAAAAATTATAGTTTTACCCTTCGAATCAATTATAAAATTAAATAATTTTACCTTGTGTAATCAAATATTTTGATCAAATTTGATTCTTGCCATATTTTAACTCCTTGACTAAAATTAGATTTGATCAATCTCATTTGGATCGAATTTAGAAAAAAAGTTAAACTTTGATCAATTTTTAACTTTAGCCTATTTTAATTTTGATTGGCCTAATTGAGTAATATTTAATTTAATTTTGAGACTATCGAATTAAATAGGGTTGTTCAGTCTAATTTAGGATACCATTTGGAATTAAAACTATAAAATTTTTACTTATTAGAAAATAGAGCAAGTGCTAATATAAAATTTTATTGACTACCCATCCCATTTAATTTAAACCTTATATATATATATATATAAATATATATATATATATATATATATATATATATATATACTATGATTTCAGTTCTTTTTTACTCTAAAAGGAAAGGATGTATAATGGCATGTACTACCAACCAAAACAATTATGTCTTCCCCATCATTATAGAAAATTCTATGATTGCATCAGCATAATCATATAGATCTACAAGATAACTGAGATTGATTCATTGTATTATTGTCCTTTGACTTCATTGAACGACCGATTGAGATCGTCAATCCTTGAAAGACAATGAGGAATAATTACAAACCTGTCTCTATTCATCACTGGATTCGATCAAATGAATCCACATTGCCTGCATGATATTTTTAATCTATGTCCACGTCAGTTGGATCAGATCTACATAGCTGAGTGTGATTCATTGGATGTGTTGGTCAACCTTACAAATATAATTTATCGTATCAATTTAGAAATGTAACTAAAGCATGGCCAATTGTATCATGTGTATTATATAGGGATGAATTGAAAAATAGTATAATAATTTCATAGCACTATAAAATATTATTCATGAAAGTCCAGTCAAACAAAATTGGACTTAGAAAACATTTTTTGTTTATATATGAAAGGTTGTACGTCTCTTTTTGACACGTCTCTCTCCTTCCCATTCCAACTCTGTCTCAAAGTGATTAATTGTATAAGGGGTACCAAGAATCGTAACTTAGGTTCCAAAAATACAAAAATAATATTTTTTAAAAAAATACAAAGGACTCTTCTTCGCAATAACTTAGAACATATGTTATATATTGTTTCATGAACGCATGCTTGCATACACGTAGATATATATACACGAATATGCGCATGTACGAGTGCATACCCAAACTCATGTGCACATACTAATAAAAAAATAGCAAAAGTATCATAGTCTAAGATAGTCTATAGGGAAACATATGTTTTGGCCATAGAATGATAATATGATCAAATCGGAATTTGATTAACAAGTATGAAAGAGATACTATCCATTTTACTTTAATACCATTGTAGAAAACATAGCAAGCACTAATATAAAATTTTATTTACTACACATCTCATTTAATTTAAATCTCATATATAAATACTATGATTTTGGTTTTTATTACTCCAAACAAACATATAGGATGTCTGTTATTACAAAGCAAAACAATTATATCACTTCCACATCATTAATTTTTTCTATGATTGTATTAGCTGGATTATGTTAATTGAAAGTGATTCATTGTATTATGTCCTTTAGATTGTTTGATCTTGATTTCCTCTTATGTTGAATGAGAATGTAGTATAATCACATCCTTTCTCTAACGATCACATCAATCTAATTTCTATAAAAAAAATAAAAAAATTATTCTAAAACTTCCCATCATCCACGCTGCTTCCATAATTCAACTATTGCTTGCTCTACCGTGGACTCCAAGAATTCATGGTTCTTTTGTATAGTTTCATAATTTTTTAAAAATATTTTTATGGTATTCATGTAAAGAATGTAAATTAAAGTTGTTCAAAATATCAGATTTTGATGATAAAATCAATTGATAATATTTATAGACGGAAAAGACCCGATTGAAAAAAACTCAACAGTGATGGCTTATATGATTAGAGATGTTACTGATAGGTGTTTGTTTGCAGGTTGCAAATTTACCATCGACGCCTACTTCTTATTTTGTGGAACTTGCAGTATGAGAGGGACTACGCAGGACATCATTCTAATTATTAATTGCAAGGCTATGAACTGGTATAATAATAATTCATTAATCAAGTTGAACTGAAACCTATTATAGAAAATACAACAGAACGAGCTCACTTTGAAATAGCAAAATTTACGGCCTTTTGGCATTTTCCTTTCTTTCTGGAAATTTTCTTTCCTCAATAAATTAAATGGGGTTGCACTTGTATGTGATCCTCTTTTTTCTCATACGGTATTAGAGTTATAAGGGTGATAATATATATTTTTAAGATCTCAAGAAGATAATCTTTTTTAACTATAAAATATTATAATCGAGTTGATGGATTTGGTATTAAACTTCTTAATTAGTCTAACTATAAGAACTAGAAGTCTTGTTTGGAGTTGGGGGTGAATTAGTACAGCGATAAGATAACGACGGTATAAAAACTTTCATATGATAAAACTATTTCCGACGTAAAATCGTTTTTGGAAACATAACTTGAAAGTGAGTTCATAAAAGTAATGAAGGCAGTAAGCACTTAAAGAGGTTTGTAGTAAAGATAAATTGCACAAATGTAAATACAAACCAGATTTTAGAGTGGTTCAGTCAATGTGACCTATATCCACTTTCGGCTTCCTCCTCTAATGAGGTCACCGGAGACCACTAGAGGCCTTCCTTCAATAGGCGAAGGCCAATCACCTTTTACAACTCAATTCTCCTTTTATCGAGTTTAGGAGATAACCCTTACACCCCCACTCACTCCTCTCTCAAACTATTCTAACACTTTAGATCTTTGAGAAGAGCTCACACAAGATTGCAGCAGCGTTTCTATACTTTTTTTCTCTCAATACTTGTGTACTTTAACTAGGGATGAGAGAGGTATTTATAGGCTTCAAGTTAATTCAAACTTGTAGCCTAAAACTTTCCTATCTCGGGTTCCCCGGGCACAGGCAGTACCACCGCCTACGCTAGGCGGTACCACCGCCTGTGCTAGGCGCTACCACCGCCCAGTGTTAGTTTGACTGACACTATTCTGGACGATACCAGCCCAGGTTTAGCAGTACCATCACTTGGGGCGCAGTGCTGGGTGGTACCACCGCCCAGACTGGCGGTACCACTGCTTGGCACCCTGCCAGGGGCAGTACAACTGGCCAAACTGGTGGTACCATCGCCTGACACAGCCTCGAAGATTATGCCACGACGGTGAGATTTCTTGGGGCACTATTTGGGCTTCTTATTGGGCCCAACACAGTTCTTACATGGGCATAGCTAGCCCCTAATTGGGTTGGCCCAAATCAAATCCCAATTACATACTAACTATGATTCCTAAGATATATTCTAAGCTAAACAAAGTCTGTAAGTCTATTCTTTCAGCGAGCTTCCGGCGAACTTCCGACAATATCTCGGCAATGTTCCGGCAGACTCCCGGCAAGCTCCTAGACTTCACAACGATCTTCTTGGCGAGTTCCGATGAGCTTCTCTAGCAAGCTCTAAGACTTCTCGACTGGTTCCTCCAGAACTTCCGACAAACGTCCGGACTTCCAACGAACTCTCGAACTCCCAATGTGATCGCGTCCTTGACTCCGGGACTTTATTTTGCTTTATACCTTGCTATCATAGTTAATCATACTTATATAAAATACACTTCGATCTAGACAATTAATACTAAGCATTAATCAAGTTGTATAGCATGTCATTGGTCCCTCGACGCTTCGTCCGATTCTTCAGCGCATCGTCCTCTCTTGTGGCCATTGCCCAATCGGCCAGTTGACTCCGCAACTCCGATATCCTTGGCATAATATCCGCTCTTCTTAGCCTGATACCTGAATCCATGGCCTGAAGCCTTTTATCGATACGTCGACCGTTCCTCCAGCCCGACATCCAATCTTCTGACATGTTCCTCCGGCCCAACATGATTTTTCTTGCTTTAATTGTCTCATCCTGATCGAAGCATCCTGCATTCCTCAAAACGCAAATTAAAATATAAATACTTATTAATTGATTTCATCATCAAAATATGAGATTCAATAATCTCTCTCTTTTTTATGATGACAACCAATTGATGACGGAGTTAACCTTAACTCCTGAAGTTTAAACAAACTCCCCCTATCAATATGCTATATTGATAAAAACTCTTGGATTCAAAAATTCAAGTAACATGTCATCATAAACTTATGCATAACATATCATGTCATCATACTTCCCCTTTGTCATCAACAAAATGGAGAAGTTCCGCTTTTTAGTGTTTGAGCATACAAGTTCTAATCATTACATGATAAACATAATCTCCATTTTTATCATCATGCAATTTTGCTATCATCATAGATATGCAAGGTAGTAAGATAGCATGTTCTACTTCATACAAGCTAGCAAATTAGATATGTGCAAATTTAACATGTTTTGCTTCTTGAAATAGGCAAGATAGCACTTTTGCTTCTTTTGATATAGCAATTCTTTGCTTCTCTTTAGATCACAAGCTAGCAAGGTATCAAATTTTTGGTGATGTTCAAGATAGCTATTTTTGCCTCTTCTTGAAATTTCAAGCTAGCAATTCTTGGTGATGTTCAAGTTAGTAATTTTTTTCTTCTCTTTTGAGAAGTGATATTCTTTTTTTTGCTTCCTTTGCAAAGTTTGAGCTAGCAATTTTGCTTCCATTGTAAAGTGCAAGTTAGCATGTTTTGCTTCCCCTTTGTCATTGTCAAAAAGAAGGAAAGACCCTTTACATCGAATTTTAAATTATGATAAAAGTAAGGTAACAAAGATGAAAAAATCAAGATGTCAATATCAAAACAATTTTTCATCATGAATATTTTATCATTGCATGCATCAAAATAATATCATGAGTGTTTCGTGCATAATACCAAATTATCATTTATAATTACATCAATTTTCCAATTATTATTTCAATCTACACATCATGAGAACAATAAATTTGCACTATAGACAATCTCATGTTTTATCATTCAAGTTAGCATATATTTTTGTTCTCTTTTGCAATTAGCAAGCTAACAATTTCCTTTTTCTTTTATAGCATTGATTCAACCATATCATGCGATAAACAAATCATAATTACAAAGGAGTATTGAATCATAAAGAAAATCAATTTATGCATAAAATGTTCCAAGCATCATGGTATATTTTCTTAAATTGTGGGTATCGAAAAATCAAGAGAAAACAACTTACGATTCATTTTGAAAAATATTTTCTTTGATAAAATGAGGGAATCATGATTAACAATCTTGATTTACATAAAGTTTCAAAAACATAATTATCAAGATCATGAATACTAAGAGACCATGAACCATTCCGACAAATCTCCTTTTAAGTAGAAAACAATCTTGATTCATTCAATAGAAAATTTAAATTATAATTGCAAGAAATCAAGATAAAGCTCATTCAAATTCAAATCAACAAAATCATCAAAATCTCAACATTACTTTCAAGAGATTCAAAATGACATAAATAATTTTATTGGTCTCTTAGTGAAAAATCGATAAGATAGAGAAAAAGGAAAATTTTCAAGAAAAATTCTTTCCTCCTTTTGTTTCAACTCATTGATTGATTTCATACATGCTTGTTATTTTCTTTTATGCCAAATCCATGCATCATTCATTAACGCCGAAAGAGATCTTTCAAAAGATCACAAAGTTCGATAATCACAAAAATCATCATGTATAATTTCAAAATATAAATTTATTAAGCATGATCATTATACATGACATCAAAACATGATTTCAAAACATCATTATGCATCAATCATTAAATATGATCTCATATTTTCAATCAAAATCATTTTGTTTGTTTATCATAAAATATATATTTTTCATGATTATTTTTAAAATAATTGGAATGGTAAGCATGATCGAATTTTATTTTTGTATTTTCATTAAACATTCAATAAAAAAATATTTAATTTTTTAAACTAAATTAAAGCTAAATTAAAAATAAGTCATTAGAAGTATTATGTAATTTCAAAATAAACTAAAAGCTTTTTTATTACCTCAACGTCGAAGGTCGTTAAGGCATAGTTTGCCACCTCGCCTTTGTTGATTTTCTCCTCATCTTCGGAGGAGCTCGATTCATCTCAATTTGTGTTCTTCTTCTTAGTTCAAAGTAAGTAGTTCCATTCTTTTTGTTCTTTAATTTTTGTTTAATGAACTTTTTAAATTTCATTTGTAGTTTAAGTTTACCATCACTTGAGCTTATGCTCGAGTGGTCTTCGATTCTTCTAAGTTTCAAATCCTTCCTATTCTTTAGAAAGTTATTCTCGAATTCCTTTTTTGTCATATTATTTATTTCGTAGGTCATTAAAAACCCAATTAGTTCTTCGAGTGGAAAGTTGTTTAGGTATTTAGCCTCTAATATGGCCGTTACTTTAGAGTCCCAATTTTTAGAAAGTGATCGTAAAATATTGTTTACAAAAAACATTTGCCAAGAGCATTTAAACCATTGACGACACCCGTAAAATGGGTGTACATGTCAATAATTATTTCGCTCGGCTTTATTTGAAAAAGCTTGAAATCATACAATAAAAAATTAATTTTTGAATATTTAACTTTGCTAGTTCCTTCATGTGTGATTTCAAGAGTGCGCTAAATATTGAAAGTCATTTCGCAAGTAGAAACACGATTAAACTTATTTCTATCTAAAACACAAAACAAGGCATTCATAGCCTTTACATTTGAGAAAACGTCTTCTTCTCCAAATCATTCCAATGGTTTATTGGAAAAGAAGACATTTGAAAATCGGATTCAACTATATATCATAAATCGAGATTCAATAAAAGCAAGAAAACTCTCATTCAAGTTTTCCAATAAGTGTAGTCTATCCCATTGAGAAAGGGAGGACGAATAAGAGAGTGACCCTCTTGAAAGCCGAAAAGAGTCATTTCTCTTGGGTGTTAAACCAACTGAAAAATCATGATTCTCTGATACCAATTGTTACGATCAAGAGTACACTAAGAGGGGGGGTGAATTAGTACAGCAGTAAGATAACGACGGTTTAAAAACTTTCATACGATAAAACCATTTCCGACGTAAAATCGTTTTCGAAAACTTAACTTGAAAGTGAGTTTGTAAAAGTAATGAAGGCAGTAAGCACTTAAAGAGGTTTGCAGTAAAGATAAATTGCACAAATGTAAATGCAAACCACATTTTAGAGTGGTTCGGTCAACGTGACATACATCCACTTTCGGCTTTCTCCTGCGATGAGATCACTAGCTTCCACTAGAGGCCTTCCTTCAATAGGCGAAGACCAATCACCTTTTATAACTCAATTCTCCTTTTACCGGGTTTAGGAGATAACCTTTACACCCCCACTCACTCCTCTCTCAAACTATTCTAACACTTTAGATCTTTGAGTGGAGCTCACACAAGATTGCAGCAACGTTTCTATACTTTTTTTTCTCTTAATACTTGTGTGCTTTAACCAAGGATGAGAGAGGTATTTAAAGGCTTCAAGTTGATTCAAACTTGGAGACTAAAACTTTCCCATCTTAGGTTCCCCGAGCATGGGTAGTACCACCGCCCAGTGTCAGTTTGACTGACACTGCCCTAGGCGATACCACCAGTCAGGTCTGGTGGTACCACCGCCCAGGTCTAACGGTACCATCGTTGGGGCGTAGTGTTGGGCAGTACAACCATCCAGATTGATGGTACCACCACCTGACACCCTACCAAGGGCGGTACAATCACCCAAACTGGTGGTACCATCGCCTAACATAGCCTCGAAGACTGTGCCACGACGATGAGATTTCTTGGGACACTGTTTGGGCTTATTGGGCCCAACACAGTTCTTACATGGGCCTAGCTGGCCCCTAATTAGGTTGGCCCAAATCCAATCCTAATTACGTGCTAATTATGATTCCTAAGACATATTCTAAGCTAAACAAAGTCCGTAAGTCTATTCTTCCAGCGAGCTTCCATCGATCTTTCGGCGAACTTCCGACGATCTCTCGGCAATGTTCCGACGAACTCCTGATAAGTTCTTGGACTTCATGATGATCTTCTTGGCGAGTTCCGACAAGCTTCTCTAGCAAGCTCTAAGACTTCTTGGCTGGTTCCTCCAGAACTTCCGACGAACGTTTGGACTTCCAACGAACTCTCGAACTCCCAACATGATCGCGTCCTTGACTCCAAGACTTCATTTTGTTTTATACTTTATTATCGTAGTTAATCATGCACATGTAAAACACACTTCGATCTAAATAATTAATACTAAGTATTAATCAAGTTGTCCGGCATGTCACTAGTCCCTCGATGCTTCATCCGATTCTTCGGCGCATCATCCTCTCTTGCGACCTATTGCACAATCAGTCAGTTGACTCCGCAACTCCGATATCCTTGGCAAAATATCTACTCTTCTTAGCCCGATGCCCGAATCCACAACCCGAAGCCTTCTGTCGATACGTCGACCGTTCCTCCAGCCCGACGTCCAATCTTCTGACACGTTCCTCCGGCCCAACATGATTTTTACTTCTTTAATTGTGTCATCCTGATCGAAGCATCCTACCTCACTCAAAATGCAGATTAAAATATAAATACTTATCAATTGGTTTTATCATCAAAATACGAGATTCAACAATTATAGGTGTGATAAGTTACGCCATATCAAGAAAAACTATCGTGTAAACATTAAAAAAAAAAATATTGTAAATAAAGAAGATTATTCTAATGTTGAAGATCGAAACAAATGCTTTATGGTTGAAACTACTAAGGCCATGATATTTATTAATTTTAAAAATAACTGGATTGTTGATTTGGTCATTATCTCTTTGGTGATGGTATCAAATTCACCAATCTTAGTCATATTAAGGTATTGATGCAATTATCATGGCATATAACACTGTTTACTAAGTGGAAAAGGAATGCACTAATATAATCTCAAATAAATACAATGGTCATATTACATTTAAGTGTGTGCACCATAATCCAGGTATGAAGAAAAATCTCTTCTCTATTGCTTGATTTTGGAAATTATGTTCCGTTTATTCCTGATAGAGTCAAGTTTCTTATCAAGATAAAAGAATTAAATACAAATATAGTATATACTAGTATCAAAGATTTATATATTTTATTAGTATCAACCTCCTATGTTGGTAAGATGAGTACAAATGACATGCTAGACTTGGTCATATAAATTTTCCTAAATTGAAGATTATGATGCATAAAAGTTTAGTGAGTGGTCTTCCTAATCTTACTACTCTTAGTGGTAATGAAGTTTGTGAAAGGTGTCAACATGGCAAAGCACACAGGTAACCTTTTGATAGATCACTTTTAAGATGTAAATTTCTCTTGGAGCTTGTTAATAGTGATTCAATGAGTCCTACTCAAACACTATCTTATTTAGGTTCTCATTATATGCTTCTTTTTATTGATAATTTTACAAGGTTCACTTGGGTTTATTTTGTAAAGAAAAATCAAAAGTTTTTTAAAATTTCAAGAGTTCAAGAAAACAGTTGAAAATGCTCTTGAAAGAAAAAATTAAAAATTACACTGATAATATTGGAGAGTTCACTTCTAATAGATTCTTCTCTTTTTTTAAAGAGTATAGCAACAAAAGGGAATTTACATGTGCAAATACACCGCAACAAAATGGTATAGTTGAACAAAAAATTCGACATCTCATGGAGATTTGTAAATGTTGGCTTCATGCAAATAATTTACCCAAAGTTTTATAGGCAGAACATATGGCATGTACAACTTATGTTATTAATTGAACTCTTCTTAGTCCAATCAATCTGAAGTCTTCATATGAGCTCATATTTAGTAAAAAATCAAATGTTAAGTATTTTAGACTATTTGATTCTCCAATGCTATGTTCACATATTAAACTCAGAGAAGCAAGCTTAATGCTAAAGCCATGAAATGCATCTTTATTGGCTATGATGAAAGGAAAAAAGGTTAAAAATGCATGGATCCATAAACACATAAGTATGTGGTATCTTGAGATGTTATGTTTGATGAAGTTTTTCTGTTATTATCCTTCATAAGTATTTTTTTTTTAAATATCAATCACAAATGAAAGTGATATATGTTTAAAACTTGCAATTGAGATTCCTATGTCATCTAATGTACTTATGGATTTTGACTCATCTTCTTTTTCATCTGTTTCTACTCCTATTATTTCTTCATTAGTGGAGCAAATTGATAGGGGAAGTAATGATATTTATGAAAATAAAATTCTAATATTGAGAAGATAAAAACAAAATATCAAACAAGCATATGTCAATGTTTCTTTTATGAACTAATTGATGATCTTAAACTTGCCAATTTTGATGAAGCTATAGGTATTAAAGTGTGGGTAGATGCCATGAACGAAGAAATGAATGTTATTCATAAAAATGAAACTTAGGATCTTCTATCAAGGCCTACTGATTTCTATGAGGAATTTAGTGATATTTTTTATTTGCACAAGTATATTCTTAAATTCAAGTATATTCTTGAATTTAGTGATGTTGTGTCATATATACTTTTACACGAAGTATATTCTTGAATTCCCTCTAGTAAGTTTGGAATAGGCTCCGGATCAAGTGGTATTCTAGATAGCTCTAAAAGTTTTCAGATAGAGCAACTTGATTTAAGTAGATTTTGGGATAGTGTAAGAAAGGATCTGGATGGTCACATTTACATGCACCCTAGAGAACACTTTGGTCGGGATGTATTTCTACAATTGATCCCATGGTGGCAGTTATGAGCTTGACCTTGTAGATTAAGTTGGGACTTATCTCCAAAAATATACTTTAAGAGGGAGTATTAAAAAGTTAAAAGTATATTTTAAAAGATCATAAATTAATATTTTATATTTTAAATAAGATTAGATAAAGTTTTAGGGATAATAAATTTTTTTATTTTAAATAGGTGGACTCTTATATTTTATATCTATAAATAGGTGGCATCTACATATAGATTAATAAAAAGCCCTAAGTATTTAAGTCAAGTCCAAGAGTCATTGAAGATTTATAAGTAATTTTCTATTTGAGAAGTTCAATAAAGTTTTTTTTCTTCTATTTGGTTTGATCTTGGACTAGTAGTACCTTATTACTAGTATTTGAGAAAGGGTTATTCTTCACATATCCTTAGATAAGCCTCATTGTATAGACTTAATAGTGCCTTTACATCACCCCTCAAGGAAGACATGAAGCTCCCTTGCTCACGCTTTTTTGTTATTGTTCTTGGATTACTCGTTATCGACCAAGCCACATATCGATCGCTGATGTCGTCTATGAGATGTGTTTCGAATATCTAATGTACATCGGATCGATTGTAATGAACAATACAATGACTGGCCATATTGATTTCACGTTCTAGTCGAGTTCAAGAGTGAGATAGCTCAACAACGATGTAACCACCCATCGTCATGTTTCATATTTCTAGGTAAGTTAATGTCACAAACAACATTCACTGGGATAGCCCTATTGTCCTCCATGCGAACATGCTGAATTCTTAACCAATGTCACAAACAAAATTTCAGATGCTCCAAGGTTGATGATCCTTTTGGGTGATAGCATCAATTACGTATTTGGCATCACATTCAAGTATTAACTTCTTCAACCCTTACTATAAGGCCACCTTCAAGCCTTCTTTGCGGGCTTTGGCTTTGGCTTCACAACAATTCCAGTCCATCCCTAGCAAGGACCCGCCATCAGCCAAAACTAAATTACCATTAGAGTCTCCGAGTAAAAAGTGGTACCTCGCTCACCATTCTTTGAAAGACCACGAGAAATCTGTGTTTAGCTTGCATCAACCGTTTTCTGGTTTCTCCCACTTGGTCCCCCTATGACATTACATATCAGCCCTTTAGACATGAAGGGTTCCATATCCACGTAGGGGGAAGGTAAGGATGATAGGGAAGGTTAGGTATGACAGTAGGTAAGAATGCATTCAGCTGGAGAAGTTCCAAACAATTTGCAAAAAGTATTTTTATTACAACTATGATAGAAACTTGTATTTTGACTGAAACTCCTAAATCAAAATTTTACCTAATCATGATTTTTTTTTTTTGAATATTTCAAGATGCATCATTGTCTATAAATCCATTCCAAACATTTTAGGTTCATTGTCACCACAGCATATATGTGATTTGCTCACGCAGAACCAAGTCATAAAACATGTACATCGAAAACTAAGTTATTTCTTTGGAGCTTCCTACTGAAAAGATGTCAGTCCTCCTCATTTTTCTCTCTGAAAGACTGCTGTACTATCTATCACTCACATCTTTGTTCCTGGGAGATGAATCAAAACGAAACATATTCAATCCGGATATTAAAGAAGCTTCCATCTGTCTTGTGACGGTAGCAATTTTTAGGACTCGAGTTCAGGTGCAATGCACCATCAAAGGTGTCGCAATCTTCCATAAATCTACCATGTGGAACTTGGACTTGTACGTGCACGAGGTCCATGCCAATGAGCAGCCCTAATTAACACATGTGGTTTGGCGCACCAACCTAACCTAATAGTTTTTCTTCTTTAACAAAGAAAAAATTATGTTGCTATGTTACTGAATATCACAAGTGTAACTTTCACCAACTGGTCTCCCACTAACCTTATAATAAAAGTCATGATAGAAACGACAATATATAGTGTTATAGTAAATAAGATTAATTACACCTAAAATATTAGTTTGGTGATAGTATATCAAACTTATCAAGGATTGGAAATGCAAAGCTATATCAGGAAAAATTTATACTAACAATATTCGTTTAATGATGCTAGACGCACTTACTAAAATTTATAAGTTCAAAATCTTATCATTGCTTTGACGATAGTATATCGGATCTAATTATCAAATGTTTAATATCTAATTAGGTAAATTTTTAGAAGTCATCAAATTTGACATTGATAATAAAGTCTTGCAATCAAATCTTATTTTTACCACTATCCTTTGAAAAAAATATATACATTATTGAATATATATTTTTTTATAAAATCTAATACAAATATTTATTTTCATATTCATGTCCATCTCAAACACAGTCAATACTTATTTAGCTTTGTATATGATAGTCCAAGTGTTAAGGCCTTCCACATAATTTATAAGGCTAAAAACAACCTAATATTTGGTATCAAACTCACGGTATCTCATGTATCTTTCTAGAATCATACTATTATTACAATAATATGAGAATGGAATTCTAATCAAAAATAAATTTGACATTTATAGTAACATTTAGAGGTGAACAGGATATTAGACAAGGTGATCCTATATATTTTAATCTTTACATTTTGGTTACTCAAATCCTTACTTTTATATTTAATGAAACAAGTTATCACTCCTTTTAATTTTAAAGATAAATTCAAAGTTTATCACCTTATTGATGCAGACGATATCTATTTATGATTTAGGGCTAATAAGAGGCCGTGCAATATTATTAAAATATTTTTCATATTTATAAGACCATTTGTCAAGCTTTTTGATTTGAAGGGAGTTGTTTTCTTTTTAAGCATCTAAGGACCCTTGCTCCTTAAAGAATTAGTATATCCTGATAAGCAGATAAGATTTTCTTAAGGCAGTTGAGGAAATCTCTAAGCAATTGACGAAATCTCTGAGCAGTTGAGAAAACTCCTTCTTACTAAATATGTATAAATAGCTATATCTTCTTCGTTTAACAGCTCTACCGAAGCCTTCTATTGCTCCTCTTTTCTGTTCAATTAGAAAGGGAAAGGGTAGTGCTACTGCTTACCTCTCCTCCAGTGCCATTGTTTCCTGTTCCGGAGTTGGAGACTGCTCAGCCTCATAAGAACCTCGCCTACACTATCGTGGTGGCTGTCGTCCTCACAACTGTTCCCTGGCCAGCGACTTCTCCTCCTCGTTCCCACATCTCACTCAAGCGAGAAGTGTTGCTACTGCTATCCTTGCCGTTGCTTACCTTGTTTTGTAGTGTTCTCATATCTGAGTTGGCAGCCGCTTGTCATTTCCTCTACCTCGGCACACCTCAACAACATTAATCCAAAGCAACAAAGCAGTCACCTCTCGCCACAGCCATCACTGCCTTCCTGCGACAGCAGGAATGATTGCAGTTTTTACAGCTTCCATCTGCAGCCGCTTCCCTCTACCGCAGTAATTTCTCTGCCGCAGCAATTTCTCTACCGAAGCAATCTTTACTACCACAGCAAGCTTCAGCAGCTGTAACAGCTGCAGATTTTTCCACCTAATCGTTGTAGATTTTTTCCATCTAATCGCTACAGCTTTCTCGCCCATTGCTGCAGCCTCCTCTATAGTGCATCGCTGCAGTCTCATTATTGCAACCTCTTTTGCAACCTCCTCTGTAATTCATCACGCTGCAACCTCCTCTGTAGTGCATCACTGCAGCCTCCTCTATAGTTCATCATGCTGCAGCCTCGTCTATAATTCATCGCTGCAGCCTCCTCTACAGTTCATCGTTGTAGCCTCCTCTGCAGTTCATCAATCTGCTTTTCTCCTCCTCCCTCCCTCCTATATCTTTACATCTTTTGTAAAGATCACTTAAGCCGCCACAAAATATCTTGGATGTCTTTATTTTCTTCTCTCGATATTCCTATCTCTATTTCTGTAGGGATTCTGAGCACTTCTCAAAGTCTAATCACCATCAATGCTACAACACTCATTCCCTTCAAATTATTCAAAGGCGGTAACTACGCATCTTGGCGGGCATAACTTTCTAATCTTGTATTTAGCTATGATCTCCTAGGTTACGTTGATGGCTCTTTCCAATATTCACCTGAAATGGTCAACATCCCAAGCAAACGCAATCCAGTGCCAAATCCAACCCACAAACTATTGTTACGTCAAGATCGCCTCATCCTCCAAGTTATTCAAGCTTTCGTTGCTGGATCTATTGCTCCGTTGATATCCTCATGTACGATTGCTACAAAAGCATGGTGTAAGTTACTAATAACTTTGGCAAATCGCTCACGTACTTGCATGCTCAGACTTCTCTCCAATCTGATGAAAATGAAACAAGAGGGAAGTACTATTGCTAATTATCTATAAAATATCAAAGTTATCATCGATGACATGGCTTTGATAGGTCATTCTCTTAACGATGAAGAAGTCCTAATCCATACCCTCAATGGCCTAGGAGGCGAGTACAAAGAACTGACAACAGCACTTCGAGCATGCGACTCACCGATATCATTCGAAGAACTTTATGATAAGTTGATCGATTATGAGACGTACTTGAAGCTCAGGTCAATCAAAAATCTAAGAGGAAGAGCAACCAATATAATAAGCATGTCAACAACGGTTTGGCTAAGCTGTCTCCTAGCCCTATGGGGCCCAGACCAAACCCCCCTTATCCATATCAAGGTGGTAACTTTCATAATCCTCAGTCGTTGCGTCCTGACTTCACAAGCCACAAACGAGTCGTTTGCTACCTATGTGATAAAGTCGGACACTCTACGAAAGTCTATCGATCTCGCCCTAGATCCCTACTCCATCATAGTGGTCTTAGGTGAATTTCATGGCTACTCCAACTCCTACCCAACCTAATTGGATTGTGGACTCGGGCGCCTCTCATCACATCGCCTCTGAACTTCAAAACTTGTCCATCCACAACAACTATGATGGAAATGAAGATATCATCATCGATGATGGTAAACGAATTCCTATTGCTCATTCTGGTTCCTTAACGCTTAGTTCACTTACCACAACTTTTATACTCAATGATGTTCTGTGTGCACCTAACATTAAAAGAAACCTCATTTCCGTTTCTCAATTCTGTAAACAAAATAATACCTCCATTGAATTTTTTTCTAACTTTTTTCTTGTCAAGGATTTGAGCACGAGGGCATCTTTAGTCCAGGACCAGAATAAAGATAGCATTTATGAGTGGCCATCCACTTTGCAAATTACCCTTCCTACTGCTCACTCTTCAATCGCAACTCCGGTTGATGTATGGCATCGTCGTCTTGGTCATCCCTCCCCTTTTATCCAGCAAAAATTATTTTCTCGTTATTCTCTTCCTACCTTGAAAATCAATAGCACTATCAATCATTATGATGCTTGTCTTTACAATAAAAGTCATAAACTGCCTTTTGGGACAACCTCCATTTCTTGCTCTAAACTATTTGAAATCATTTATACCAACGTGTGGGGCCTTGCCCCAATTCCTTCTTTTGATAAGTTTTGCTTTTATATCATTTTTGTAGACTATTTTACTAAGTACACATGGTTATATCCTCTCTATCATAAGTTTGATGTTTCCACAATATTTACCAACTTTCGAAAGTTGGTCGAGAATTTTTTTCAATCTTCCATTAAAACTGTTTACTCTGATGGCAGAGGCGAATATCAAGCCCTCACATCCTGTCTCTCCGCTTACGGTATATAACACCTCAAGTCACCCCCACATACTCCCCAATTAGTTGGCTCTGCCGAACGCAAACATCTGCATATCATTGAAACTGGTCTCTCCCTTCTACATCAAGCATCCATGCCACCACCTTTTTGGTCAGTAGCTTTTCAAACTACAGTTTATCTCATTAATCGTATGCTCACTCTAGTCTTACAATACTAGTCAGCATTTGAAAAATTATTCCACAAGCTTCCAAACCTTCAAAAACTCAAAGTTTTTGACTGTTTATGTTATCCATGGCTCCGTCCCTATGCCTCATATAAGCTAACACCACGATCTAGGCCTTGCACTTTTATAGGCTATTCTCTTGGACATAATACTTTTCGATGCTATAAACCTCAAACTAAAAAAGTCTTTATATCACATCATGTTATTTTTTAGGAGTATGTCTTTCTTTTCAAAACAATCCTACTATACAGACTACTCCGATAAACATACATCACTGGAATATCCCTCCGATCTTATCACACGAACCTCCCATGACACCGTCCAGTCCTTACCCTTAAGATCCGCATACTACTATTACTCCAGTTCAACAACTTCTCACTCCCTCTATTTCTCCACTCCCTTCTTCACAAGTTTTCCCTATTAATGAAATAATACCCTTGGCAATATTATCACTGGCTTTACCTTCTCCTAGACCTAGTGACATTGTCATGCCGATGGTTGACCTGGTCCTTGATAGTGACTCGCCCTCGGCTATACCACCAACACAATCTACCACTTCTATCCCCCCTAGACATCCGATGACAACACGCTCCAAAAGTGATATTTTCATACCACGTCAAGTCTTTGACTTATATGCTATAACAAATATGATGCTGTCCTCCATAACTCTACAAAAACCTTAGTATCCTTTCATCATACATAAAATATCATCGGGTGTAAATGACTCTTTCGAATTAAGCGAAACCCAAACGAATCCGTTACCAGATGTAAAGCATGTCTAGTTGCCAAAGGGTTTCATCAATGACCTGGTGTTGACTTCACAAAAACATTTAGTCCCATTATTAAACCTACAACAATCCATCTTATCCCGAGTTTGGCCATCTCAAAGGGTTGGCACATACGATAATTGGATATTAACAATGTCTTTTTATATGAGTCACTTACTAAAGATGTTTTTATGCAGCAACCTCCTGGTTTCGTTCATCCTCAGTATCTAAGGCATGTTTGCAAACTTCAAAAAGCTATTTATGGACTTCGCAAGCTCCAAGAGCTTGTATATCGAGCTTGGCTCGTATTTGACCTCAATTGGCTTCATCGATTCCAAGTCTAATACCTCGTTATTCATTTGCTGGTACAATGGAAGTACAATATATCTTTTAGTATATGTGGATTATATTATTGTCACAAGAAATGATCTTTTGAAGAC
Source organism: Musa schizocarpa (assembly GCA_900464855.2). NCBI lineage: Eukaryota > Viridiplantae > Streptophyta > Magnoliopsida > Zingiberales > Musaceae > Musa > Musa schizocarpa. The sequence continues at coordinate 27,272,758 of LS990923.1, forward strand.
TTAGGCATTTCTAAAGCACTTGGCCGATCGATTCTCCCTCAAATATCTAGGAACTTTAAGCTACTTTCTAGGAGTGAAAGTAATATTTACATTTTCAGGTCTCTTCCTATCACAAAGAAAGTATATTCAAGATTTATTATCAAAGATAAACATGTAGGATGCGAAAGAGGTTACAACTCCTCTCTCTACTAGTGAATCACTTAAATTATGTGATGGAAGCCCTACTACAGATTCGACTTAATATCAACAAGTCCTTGCCTCCTTACAGTACTTGGCTCTCACCCATCTAGATATCTCATTTGCTGTTAATAAATTATCACAATTCATGCATCGACCATCTACTACGTATTGGTCGACGGTCAAACGAATTTTGCGGTATCTTAAAGGGACTCTTAATCATGGTATTTTTCTTCGCAAAAATGCTTCACTCCATCTCCATGCCTTTACTGATGCTGATTAGGCAGGGAACTTTGATGATAGAATATCTACGTCAGTGTATATTATCTTCCTTGGAGCTACTCCAATCAATTGGAGTTCTAAAAAATAAAAGATGGTTGCACGATCTACAATTGAAGCTGAATATCATGCCATCGCCACCACCGCTGCTGAACTCAATTGGGTCACAAATCTGCTCAAGGAACTCAACGTCAACTACACTGTTATTCTTACAATATATTGTGATAATATTGGAGCTACCTACTTATGTGCCAATCTAGTGTTTCATTCCCGCATGAAACACACTGCCATCGACTTCCACTTCATGCGAGATCAAGTTGTCAGATATAAACTCCGTGTTTCTCACGTATATACGGTTGATCAACTAGTAGACTCACTCACAAAGCCTCTCGCCCACAAACTATTTTCATCTCATCGGTCCAAGATCGGCATCCTTGATGGAAGCTCAATCTTGCGGCGGTATGATAAGCAACTAAGATTTTCTCAAGGCAATTGAGGAAATCTCTAAGCAATTAAGGAAATCTCTGAGCAATTGAGAAAAATCCTCCCACTAAATGTGTATAAATAGCTATCAATAGCTCACTATCTAAATGAACTAGGCAATTACATTTCATATTTCTTCTATAAATTTTATCTTTCTATCTGTTTAGTTTAATTCTTTGCATATCCCACTTTTTAGTTTGGTGTAGCTTGTTGTTGATAGAATTGAGAGTTGGTAGGAGACTTGTTTATTGTATTCTGATTAATTCTATATTAAACTTCATTCCACTTTACTCGAGTGTCTCCTGGATATCAAATATTATCCACGATGAGGTTACGAGATTCATTAGAAAATTTGTTTTGGAAGGTGATGAAAACTCTTATGGTTAACATCTCCTTTCTTGGGGGGATGTCACTCTTTCTAAATATGAGTGGGAATTGGGTATTAAGGACGTACACCTTATGAAATTTACTTTGCAAGAGATGCAGATTTTGCAATATTTGAATAACTCTGAGAGTTTATGGTTTAATGTGGTAAGAATAAAATATGGTTGTGTTGACCCATAGAACTTGTAATTTTCTTCTCAAGATAGTTGGTGTTGGAGATTATTTTAACTGCTTTTGAAAAATTACGTGATGGTCTCTCTATGTTTGTGGGTAATGGGTCTACAATTGATGCTTTTTCGAATCCTTAGATTTTATATTTGTTGGTTTCTTTTAAGCCCATATTCAGTAACATTCTTAGTTGGAGACCCCGTGTATTTTTTTTTGGATCTATTTCTGAATGGTTCATGAGATTTATATATGATGGATTTCTTATTTTGGAGTGTAAGGTCATTTATCGTATGGATCTCGCCCTTGTGCTACATAAAGATTTTTTTTATTTTATTTTGGAAGCTTGATGAGAAAGGTTTTATTTTGTGTAAGTCATATCTCTGACGCCAAAGGGATGATTCTGTACTGAATGGGAAATAGTGGTATAGGTTGTGGAAGTTACTAGTGCTGCCTAGGTTACATGGATTTTGCTGAAAACTTGTACACTGTCGCCTTTCAACAATTGATAGACTAGCTTGGATATGTGTGTGCCTTATCGAGTTGTCCTTTTGGCTGAGTGGAACCTGGGATGATCTTTCGTTGTTTCTTTTGTTGTTGCTTTGCATGTGATTTGTGGAACCTGAATGAGTAGAAACTTGGTGTGCATTTATTTTCTGAGTGCTGATCTTTCAAGCACAAGTTGTATCATCAGACTTACACTTAATAGCAGCTTTTGAGTGATTTTTTTAAATAAATATTGACTTGAGGGTATTATAATATTCTATAAATTCAAAATATACAATTAGTGAATCAAATTTGATTTTTCTGATTCGATCGATCGATTCAGTCCAAATTTTATAATTATGGTCCGATGGCGAAAGTTGAGACAGCCTACAAAAAAAATTATTGAAGCATTTGTGGGTTTGCACAAATATATATATATATATATATATATATATATATATATATATATATATATATATATATATATATATATATATATATATATATATATATATATATATATATCATGTCTTCTATGAGCTGTATTTGGAACCCAAGTGCGTCGTACTTAATACTCATGTTTTGAACATAATCATTTAAGAACATATACGAGTCCCCTTCTCGGTTGTAAGGAATTGTAATCTCATATTCACCATGAAACAATAGTATGAAGACCAGACAACAAAAAGTAACTTCCAATCAATCTGATCACTGTTACTTCATAACACCAAAGAGAAACAACCTTTCGTCCTCACTGAAACAAAGTTGGGGGTGCAGGCCTGGTACAGTTCCAGCATTCATCTGATCAGAACTCAAAATAAAGTACTTAAGCAACCAGCCACAGTCAAGAAGAGCTTGTTCCACTCGGTGTGGTTTAGAGTCAATATTAATTATAGCTAGGTAACTATATCTCGATTAGATGGCAGTACCGTACAAGTCAATTTGGGCTTTGGAGGAGGACCATAACACACTGATAATGTCGAATTTTACCATCAACTCAGCTTTTTTTGATGCAACAGTTTGAGAGGAACGTGACGTCTACTCGACAGCAGTTCATGTCTACAGTCAGAATCATCACCGGAGGGATGTCTCAATCCAGCATGTCGATGATTGTCGAAGAATCTTACTGCACATGCAAGCAGTCCAAAAGTTTGCAACTTGACCTGATGGAATGATATGACATGAAGATGAGTCGTGAATACAGACCATCAATAAAGTCGCAAGCTTTGTTCATTTAGGAAGCATAGATGCTTTTAATTTTGTCAAACATAATAATATTGTTGGTGAACAGATGCATGGTGACCGATGAATTAGCATGATTTAGTTCATAGATCGATGTCGAGAGTCTTTGATCGTCTGAGCTGGTTACCGAGGTCGGAAAGCTGTTTGATGGCTCTTGTTAAAGATGTTGGTTGATGGCTCTTCGCCGGAAAGCTAGTCGGTGTATCGGGGGAGGCAATCTTTCTTGATCAAGGTGGTCTCGCTTTGGGGATGATCGCTCTCATGCACAGAAGGCCCCGTCGAATGGTTATCGACTATGGCCCCTCAACGAGTAAGTCAGTGTGAGGTTATGCTTTTCCTTTTTTTTCTTCTCCCCTTGGGCCGGATGCCGACTATGGGCTTTTATACTACTGTATGAGAGTCGGTCGTCTGCGGGTTTGGCATAGCGACCGATCCTCGAGAGGTGAAATAGTACCTTTGTGTGGTCGCTGTCCCAAGACGTGTGGAATAGCGCCATGCGATACTCTCCCGGGATTACTGGGACGAGACATGCCAAGCAACATCTTGGTATAGTTGTTGGCTCAGCATGTGACAGTACTTCTCTTGTTGACTTGGCCATAGCGTGGCATGGCATCGATTGTGACATGGCCTGGGCCCGAAATATACCTTATCACTCCCCCCCCCTCCCCCATCAAGGCGTGCCATGGGGTCCTTGAGGAGGTGAGAGGTGCGCCTGGGTTGGAATATCACGGTTGCGTTGATTGCTTGTGGGGGAAGCTGGATTGACTTGTCGTGAGGAAGTTCGAGGGCGACGCACTGGTCTTTGCAAGTGATTTTTGCACTATCGGTCGGGTGGCTGGGCCCATACAGGATAATGTTGGTGAGTCGCTGATCAGGAGATCGAGCTATGTGAGCTAAGAGGAGATGGCCAGTTGGCCAAGCAACTGATCCCAGATTTAGGATTATGGTGGGCGAGTCACAAGTCGGAAACTGATCTGGAGTGACTCAGGTAAGGATTGGACTTGTGGGCCGAGTGACCGGTCTCAGGCTCGGGTTTGGTGTCAGCGAGTCGCAAGTCAGGAACCGATCTGGAGTGACTCGGGCAAGGATTGGACCTGTGGGTCGAGTGACTGACCTCGGGCTCAAGTTTGGTGCCGGCGAGTCGCAAGTCGAGAACCGGTATGAAGCGATTCAGGTAAGGAATGGACTTATGAGCGGAGTGACTGACCTCAGGCTTAAGTTTTGTGCAGGCAAGTCGCAAGTTGGGAACCGATTTGGAGCGACTCAAGCAAGGATTGGACCTGTGGGCCGTGACTGATCTCGGGCTCAGGTTTGGGGCCAGTGAGTTGCAAGTCAGGAACCGATCTGGAGCGACTCGAGCAAGGATTGGACCTGTGGGCCGAGTGACTAACCTCAGGCTCAGGTTTGGTGCCAGCAAGTTGCAAGTCAGGAACCAATCTAGAGCAACTCGGGCAAGGATTGGACCTGTTATCTGAGTGACTAACCTCGGGCTCAGGTTTGTGGCCGATATATCACAAGTCAAGAATCGATTTGGAGAGACTCGAGCAAGGATTGGACCTGTGGGCCGAGTGACTGATCTCGGGCTCAAGTTTAGTTATGGCGAGTCACAAGTTGGGAACCGATCTAGAGCAACTCGGGCAAGGTTTGGAACTGTGGGCCGAGTGACTAACCTCGAGCTCAGGTTTGGTGCCGACGAGTCAAAAGTCGGGAACTAATCTGGAGTGACTCGGGCAAGGATTGGACCTGTAGGCCGAGTGACTGATCTCGAGCTCAGGTTTGGTGCCAGCAAGTCACAAGTCGGGAACCGATCTGGAGAGACTCGGGCAAGGATTAGACCTATGGGCCGAGTGACTGACCTTAGGCTCGGGTTTGGTGCCGGTGAGTCGCAAGTCAGGAACTGATCTTAAGCGACTCGGGCAAGGATTGGACCTGTGGGCCAAGTGACTGATCTCGGGCTCAGGTTTGGTGCCGGTGAGTCACAAGTCAGGAATCGATCTAGAGCGACTTGGGCAAGGTTTGGACTTGTGGGCCGAGTGACTGACCTCGGGCTCAGGTTTGGTGCCGGCGAGTCATAAGCTGGGAATCGATCTAGAGCGAGTCAGGCAAGGATTGGGCCTGTGGGCTGAGTGACTAACCTCGGGCTCAGGTTTGGTGCTAGCGAATCACAAGTCGGGAACCAATCTAAAGCGACGCAGGTAACGATTGGATCTGTGGGCCGAGTGACTGATCTCGAGCTCAGGTTTGGTGCTGAGGAGTCGTAAGTCGGGAACCGATCTGGAGCGACTCAGGCAAGGATTGGACCTGTGGACCGAGTGACTAATGCTAGTCACAGGTGCCCAGCAAGCCAATCACGTGAGTGATGGCACGTGTGACTTAATATAGAATCTTTTTGCTCATTATATTTTGACATATATCACTTTATAATTATTGAATAAATGCATACATATATTGTGATGTCCTTGGATTTGTGCAATGGGAATCGAATCGTGATGAGATCACGATAGTGAGATCGATTCACCTTTAAACACATATCCTAAACAATCCCGGTCATAGGTTACTCGAGAGGGATATCGTGATAACCGGACAGACTGGTGTGTTGTATACCCGTCTATATGATGGATGCAACTGGTCTCATAGCTGCTTGTGTAGGGACACTAGGGATACAATACAGGTGCTCATTGGAGAATGAGTTCACTGATTGATTCGCTTACGTAATGCTGGATGGTTGATGATGCCTTATTGTCAGACAACGATTCCGTAGTCCTAGTGGTGTATCTGGTCCTTAGACTTGAGACACCAAGGATGTCCTGTATGAGTGCTCCACTCTTTGATATCATACTTATAGGTTTGGCTATCTCAGATCTAGTACAACTGGTCATTGGGAGTGGTAGTCGACCTTACGAGGGCTATTGAGTGTCGATAGAGGATCATCCACTCTCGGCATCATGAGAGGAATATCCCATGTGTTCTTGCTCAGACAAATACCTGGCCAGGGTCATTCGGGTTGAGAGAGAAAGAGTTCTCCGGGAGAATCCGATTCGAGCGAGACTCGAGAAGAAACCGTGTAGGTCTGACAACACCATGCTCAATATACGGTCTATGGTATATTAGATGGACGAGGGACTATAGGTACATGGTAACTGAGAACAGACAGGTCCAATGGATTGGATTCCCCTGTATCGTCTGGTGACTACGGCGTAGTGGCCTAGTACGTCCGTAGTCGATGAGTCGAGTGAATTATTATAGAGATAATAATTCACTGAGTTAGAAGGAGTTCTGACAAGTCTGACTCACGGCCAGCTCGATATTGGGCATAGAGGGTCATACACATATGGTAGGCATTGCGATGAATAGAGGTTCGGATATGAGATATCCGACGGAGCCCTTGTTTTATTTGATGCAGATCCAATACCCACTAGGGGAGGACCCATTAGGGTTTGACAGGGGACCTCTATAAAAAGGAGGGATTCATAGCCCCATGGGCAAGAGAGCTTTTGTTTGCCTTTTCCTATTCTCCTCTCCATCTCCACCTCAGAGTAGGTCTGGAGTTTTGAGGAGCGTCGTCACAACCCTGCTGTGTGGATCACCGCTAGAGAGGAGGACGCTTGACCTCCTTCACCCTCTCCTAAGGATCTGCAAGGAAACAGGGATATACGATCTCCCTAGGTAACACAATATACTCTATACGCAGTTTCATGTTTCGCAGATTTTTGCGTACCAATCTTCGCACGACGACGAACATCACTTTGGAAATCGGGGATTTTATTTTTCTTGTTCTTCCGCTGCGCATATGATGTCGCCCCCAAGGATTTCTCAACAGTGGTATCAGAGCCAGGTTGTTCGTGCGAATGATTGTTTTTGAACTACGTGTGTTTTGTTTAGGAAGAATTTTGACGTCAAAATTATTGACGCAAAAACAAGGAAGGGCAGCAACAGTTACTGCCCTCGATCTGCGTGCATGCAGCGTAGCCGTTATTAGGATCGAAGCGGCACTAAGAGGGGGGGTGAATTAGTGCAGCGGTGAAGTGCGATAAACTTTTCACGATTTAAACACTTTTCGGAAACTTCGTACGATAAGAGCAACGTTTTCATTTAAAACTGTTTCGATTGCGTTTTAACATGAAGACATAAGGAAGATAGAGACAAAGCAGTATAGTATTGAAGTGCAAATGGTTTGCAGTAATATAAATGACAATAAGTAAATGCAAACCAAAGATCACGCCGATTTTACAGTGGTTCGGTCAAATGACCTACATCCACTTGCGAGGCCCCTCTTCGATGAGGCTCCCACCTTCCACTAGCAAATCTCTTGAAAGGGGAGGGTAAATACCCCTCTTATAACTTTTACAAGTGGTTCACTCTCTTACAGATTTTCAGCAAGAAAGAAGGAGGTGAACACTAGCAAATTGAAAACAAGACTAGCAAGGACTTTTCTAAGGCCTTTCTCTTAAACACTTGCTGCTCAAAATGTTGTAATCTCAACTAAGATTTGAGGGGTATTTATAGGCCTCAAGATGATTCAAATTTGGGCTCCAAATTTGAATTCTCGTGGAGTTCCCGATGCTGGCGGTGCCACCGCCTGTCAGTGGCGGTGCCACCGCCTATCAGTGTCAGAAGCTGACAGTGCTGGGCGGTGCCACCGCCTGGCTCTCGAGCACTGGGCGGTGCCACCACCCAGCTCTCGGGTGCTGGGCGGTGCAACCACCCAATCTGGCAGTGCCACCGCCAGACTCTTCGGTTGACTGGTTGGGCTTCAAACTTAGCCCGAACCAAGTCTAATTTTAGGCCCAGTTGGTCCCTAACCAGGATATAGGATTATTTCTTAATCCTTATCCTAATTAAATGTTAACTACTTAACAAAAACACATCTAAGCAAATTTTCAACCGCGAACGTCGAGTCTTGTTCCGGCGAGCTTTCCGACGAACTTCTTCCGACGGGCTCCCAGCAAGCTCCCGAACTTGTGATTGTTGAATCTCGGATTTTGATGATAAAATCAATTGATGAGTTATTTGATCAAATCAATATTATTGAGTTAAGTGTGCAGGATTAACTACGATAACCAGAAAACACAAAGCAAGGATACCGGAGTCAAGTTCGATGGACGTTTAAGAGTTCGAAGAATCGTCGGAGATGCTGCCGGAACCAACCGAGAAAAAAATCGGGAACCTGTCGGAATTTTCGGAAGTTCACCGAAGAGATCGTCGGAGGTTCACGGAGATCACCGAGAAGGCTCGGCTACTCATTAAAGTCATCACAAGTTCGGGAGCTTGCTGGGAGCCCGTCGGAAGAAGTTCATCGAAAGCTTCGCCGGAACAAGACTTCGGCGTTCAGGGTTGAAAATTTGCTTAGGATGTGTTTTTGTTAAGTAGTTAACTTGTAATTAGGATTAGGATTAAGAAATAATCCTATATCTGGTTAGGGGCCAATCAACCCCAAATTAGACGGGTTTGGGCTAAGTTTGAAGCCCAACCAAATCAACCAAGAGTCTGGCGGTAACACCTGCCAGATCGGGCGATTGCACCGCCGGCCCGAGAGCCGGTGGCACCGCCCAGCACTGTCGATTCGACACTGACGGCGGTGGCACCGCCAAAGATCGAGAACTTCCGCGAGAATTCAAATTTGGAGCCCAAATTTGAATCCTCTTGAGGCCTATAAATACCCCTCAAATCTCACCGAGATTACAACTTTTGAGCAGCAAGAGTTTGAGAGAAAGGTCTTAGAAAAGTGTTAGCTTGTCTTCTTTCCAATTTGCTAGTGTTCACCTCATCTCTTCTCGAAAATCTGTAAGAGAGTGAACCGCTTGTAAAGAGTTGTAAGAGGGGTATTTACCCTTCCATTTCAAGAGACTTGCTAGTGGAAGGTGGGAGCCTCATCAAAGAGGGGCCTCGCAAGTGGAGTAGGTCATTTGACCGAACCACTCTAAAATCGGTGTGATCCTTGGTTTGCATTTCATTATTGCTATTTACATTATTGAAAACCTTCTTATATGCTTTAGTTCCTTATTACTTTTGCTGCACATATTTAAGAATACGCTTTCAAGATTAAGCTTGTCAAGTTTCGCTCTTATCATACGAAAGATTTTTTAAAAACTAAAGTTTTAATCCGCTGCACTAATTCACCCCCCCCGTCTTAGTGCTGCTCCGATCCTAACAATTGGTATCAGAGCAAGGTTATCTCTCATATTTGGTTTAATACCCAAGAGAGATGACTTACTCCGGCATGCAAGAGGGCCATTCTATCACACGTCCACCTATGTTTAATGGGTCGGATTACACGTATTGGAAGACTCGGATGAGGATCTTCCTCATTTCTATGGATTTTGAGCTTTGGACTATTGTTGAAAACGGATTTCAAAAATCTTCTCTTCCGATGAGCGAATGGAATGAATCGGAGAAAAAGGTTTTTGCTTTAAATGCAAAGGCTATGAATGCCTTGTTTTGTGCACTAGACAAAAACGAATTTAATCGTGTTTCAATTTGTGATTCGGCTTTTGATATTTAGAGAACTCTTGAGGTCACTCATGAAGGCACTAGCCGAGTGAAAGAGTCCAAAATCAACATTCTTGTGCACTCTTACGAACTTTTCTGAATGAAACCAAGTGAGTCCATCGGAGACATGTACACCCGGTTTACGGATGTCATCAATGGACTCAAAGCTCTTGGTAAATATTTTACTAACTTTGAACTAGTAACTAAAATCTTAAGATCCCTCCCTAAAAGTTGGGATCCAAAAGTTACGGCCATTCAAGAGGCTAAAGACCTTAAAACATTCCCTCTTAAAGAACTCATTGGGTCTCTAATGACCTACAAAATGACATGTCAAGCTCATGACGAGCTCGAGAACCCCCTTCCAAAGAACAGGAAGGATATGGCACTCAAATCACAAGAAGACTACTTGAAAGGAACATCAAGTGATGAGGACAGTGAGAATGACATTGCACTTTTGACTCAAAAATTCAAAAAATATTTAAGGAAGAACAAATTTAAAAATAATACAAAAAATAAATTTGAACAAAAGAAGGACCTAGTGATTTGCTATGAATGCAAAAAACTGGGACACTACAAGAACGATTGCCCTCAAGCCAAAAAGAGAACACCAAAGAAGAAGGCGCTCAAGGCAACATGGGATGACTCAAGCACATCCGAAGAAGAGGAGTCCAACACCGAGCAAGTTGCTCACTACGCCCTAATGGCCTTCGAAGAAGAGGTAACGGATTTAATTAATGCAGATTTACCTTATCATGATTTATTAAATGCCTTCCATGAGTTATTTGATGAATGTAAGACAATTAGTAGAAAATACAAATTGCTAAGAAAGGAGCATGATAGTCTTACTTGTGCTTTTGATAAATTGAAAACTGAATATCATGATTGTCTAGCTCCATGTGCTAAATGCCATGATTTAGAAACTCTACAAAATGAGAACTTAGTACTTAAGGACACCTTGAAGAAATTCGAGGTCGGTAGCAAGTCCTTAAACATGATCCTTACAAATAAGGGTCACGTTCCTAAAAGGAGTGGAATCGGATTTGTTAGAAGTACTCACCAAAATCTAACCCCCTTCATTAAAGGTCCTATCTTACATGTTCAACACCAAAGCAATTGCAATTTTTGTTGCAAATATGGACATATAACTTACCAATGTCCATTCAAGAAAATTAGTCCGAACAAATTGATTTGGGTTCCTAAAGGAAACATAATCAAGCCTATGCAACATGATAAACAAGTTAGATTAGTTTTTGAGGCACCCAAAAGCAAATGGGTACCTAAAAATAATTCCTCTTGTAGAAACATACACCATCACATGCTAGGAGCAAGAGATGGTATCTTGATAGTGGATGCTCAAGGCATATGACCGGAGATCCATCCCAATTCACCAAGCTCACTAGCATGGACGAAGGCTATGTCACCTTCGGAGATAACAACAAAGGCAAAATCATTGGCAAGGGAACCATAGGTAACAAATCAAGTTTTTCCATTGATGATGTGTTACTAGTTGATGGATTAAAACATAATCTATTGAGCATTAGTCAATTATGCGATAAAGGTTATATCGTTAGATTTGAATCAACTATGTGCATTATTGAAAAACCAAGTCATAACATGACTATGATTGCTTTAAAACAAAATAATGTCTATACCATCAATCTTGATGAACTAAGTAATGAAATGTGTTTCTCCGCCATAAATGATGATGCTTGGCTTTGGCATAGGAGATTAGGCCATGCAAGTTTGAAAACAATATCTAAAATCTCATCTCAAGAATTAGTACGAGGGATTCCGAATATGAAGTTTATTAAAGATAAGGTATGCGATGCATGTCAACTAGGGAAACAAATAAAAACAAGCTTCAAACCAAAAAATCAAATTAGCACCACTAGACCGTTACAATTGATCCATTTGGACTTATTTGGATCAATTGATACAACTAGTCTAGGTGGAAGCAAATATGCTTTTGTGATTGTGGATGACTACTCTAGATACACTTGGACCTATTTCTTAGCTCACAAAAGTGATTGTTTCAAGTGTTTCTCTAAATTTTGTAAACTCACTCAAAACGAAAAAGGGTTCATGATTTCATCAATTCGGAGTGATCATGGTGGCGAATTTCAAAACTATGACTTTCAAAATTTTTGTGAAATTAATGGATACAACCATAACTTCTCCACTCCGAGAAATCCCCAACAAAATGGAGTAGTTGAAAGAGAAAATAGAAACCTACAAGAAATGGCAAGAACTATGTTAAATGAACATAGTTTACCTAAGTATTTTTGGGCTGAAGCCGTAAATACGGCTTGCTACATCATGAATAGAGTCCTAATAAGACCTTCCTTATCAAAAACTCCCTATGAATTATGGAATAACAAAAAACCAAATATTTCCTATTTTAAAGTTTTCGGTTATAAATGCTTTATTTTAAATGAAATGGATGCCTTAGGAAAATTTGATGCAAAATCCGATGAAGGCATCTTTCTTGGTTACTCTTTCGTTTCGAAAGCCTTTCGGATTTTTAATAAAAGAACCTTAGTAATTGAAGAGTCTATTCATGTAGTTTTTAATGAAGTCTCAAATTTTAAGAAAAATGATTTTGATGATGATCTTGGTTTTGATAATTTGAATTTAAATGAACCCTCTCCTCAAAATAGCAACTTGGATGCACCTTCTTCCGAAATTTCCTTACCTAAGGAATGGAAGTATATAGATGCTCATCCAAAGGAGCTAATTATAGGGGATACATCTTAAGGGGTTCAAACTCGTTCCTCTTTCAAGAATTTTTGTGCAAATGCCGTCTTTCTCTCTCAAATCGAACCTAAGTGCATTGACGAGACCATAAAAGATGATTTTTGGGTTATTGCAATGCAAGAGGAATTGAATCAATTTGAGAGAAACAAGGTGTGGGAGCTTGTTCCTAGACCTAGTGACCATTTAGTGATTGGTACTAAGTGGGTCTTTAGAAACAAGCAAGATGAAAATGGTATCGTGGTTAGAAACAAGGCTAGATTAGTGGCCAAAGGTTTCAACCAAGAACAATGTATCGATTATGAAGAAACCTTCGCTCCCGTGGCTCGATTAGAAGCCATAAGGATGCTCCTTGCCTATGCTAGTAGTTATAATTTTAAACTATTTCAAATGGATGTCAAAAGTGCCTTCTTGAATGGTTTTATTTCCGAAGAAGTATATGTCGAACAACCTCCCGAATTTGAAAATTCTCTTCTTCCTAATCATGTATTCAAATTGACTAAGGCTCTCTATGGCTTGAAACAAGCTCCTAGAGCTTGGTATGAAAGGCTTAGTTCCTTTCTTATTTAAAATAATTTTATCAAAGGCAAGGTTGATACTATATTGTTTATTAAACATTTTGAAAATAATTTTCTTATTGTGTAAATTTATGTTGACGATATTATTTTTGGCTCTTCGGATGAGTCATTATGTGAATCATTTGCCAAATCTATGAGCCATGAATTTGAAATGAGTTTAATGGGGGAATTAACTTTCTTTTTAGGATTACAAATCAAACAACTTACGGATGGTATATTTATTAACCAATCTAAATACACATTAGAATTGTTAAAACGATTTAACATGGATAATTCAAAAGCAATAAACACCCCTATGAGTACTGCGACTAAGTTAGATATGGATGAAAATAGTGAAAATTTCGATCAAAAAACATATAGGGGAATGATAGGTAGTCTACTCTACCTTACCGCGACTAGACCAGATATTATGTTTAGTGTAGGACTTTGTGCTAGGTTTCATTCAAATCCTAAATTATCTCATCTTAAAAGTGTTCAAAGAATATTTAGGTATCTTAAAGGAACTCCAAATTTAGGATTATGGTATCCAAAATCTGAAAAATTTGATTTAATAGCCTATGCGGATGCTGATTTTGGCGGATGCAGAATAGATAGAAAAAGTACATCCGGAACATGCCAATTTTTAGGACATGCACTTGTTTCTTGGACTTCCAAGAAACAAAATTCAGTTGCACTATCTACGGCGGAAGCCGAATACATTGCTGCGAGTGCATGCTGTGCACAAGTTGTATGGATGAAAAATACATTAGAAGACTGTGGAATTCATTTTAAAAATATCCCCATAAAATGTGATAATACTAGTGCCATATGTCTTACTAAAAGTCCAATTCAGCACTCTAGAACTAAGCACATCGACGTTAGGCACCATTTCATATGCGATCATGTCCTTAAAAATGATGTTGTTTAAGAATTCATTGACACAAAGCATCAATTAGCAGATATATTTACAAAAGCCCTAAATGAAGACCAATTTGAATTTATTAGAAGGGAACTAGGCATGTTAAATTGTCCTTGAAAATAAGCTTGTTTGAATATATTTTTTGAAAAATATTTTTTTTAATTCTGGATATATGCTTCTGGATGAATGCTGATTTTTCCATTTAAGCTGAATTCTGGATAAGTATTTTTGGCAAATTTGAATGATTAATCTTAATGCTGTATTCTTTCTCTAATGATTTTATGATATTTTATGAATCTCGAAATTAATGGCTTGATTATGAGTTTCAAGTTGACGAATTGAATTTGAATGGGTTTGTATTCGAATTATGATCTTGATTTATTGAAGTTACTACTTAAAATTTTTTTTTTATCCCAATCTCTTCCTTGTACATTTACATTTTTTTTTTGATAGAAGAGATTTGATAAAATGAATGAATGCTGAATTTTCCTTTAAGATGAATTTAGCATACTTAACTTTGAATGGTAAAATTTTTCTGATCAATGCTGAATTCCTGATGTTATAATCACAAATTATGTGCTTCAAGTCTCATTCCCTTTTGTTGATGACAAAGGGGGAGAAAAGTGATGACTTGTATCATTTCAATTGCATGACTTATATGAATTGCAAAAGCTACTGTAATATGAATGTCTTATATGCCTTGCAAAATCTTTGAGAATTGCAAAGCTACTGTAATATGAATGTCTTATATGCCTTGCAAAATCTTTGAGAATTGCAAAAGCTACTGTAATATGAATGTCTTATATGCCTTGCAAAATCTTTGAGAATTGCAAAGCTACTATAATATGAATGTCTTATATGCCTTGCAAAATCTTTGAGAATTGCAAAAGCTACTGTAATATGAATGTCTTATATGCCTTGCAAAATCTTTGAGAATATCGCAAGATCGATTGATCATATTGAAAGCATGTCAAACATGTATATCTTGAAATTCATGTTGATAATATTTATCATCTGTCGTAGTAAAATTTGTCTCTTATCTTTCGACTTGAAAAGGATTTTCATTGAAGTTTAGCATTGACATTATGCTAAATGAGAAAAACGATAAGTTCTACGATTAGAACTTATCGGTTCATGCTTGAATTCATGGGATGGAATTCAAGTGGTTTTATCTTCTCATAATATGGCATATAGATAGGGGGAGTTATGTTTAACTCCGTCATCAATTGATTGTCATCATCAAAAAGGGGGAGATTATTGAATCTCGGATTTTGATGATAAAATCAATTGATGGGTTATTTGATCTAATCCATATTATTGAGTTAAGTGTGCAGGATTAACTACGATAACTAGAAAACACAAAGCAAGGATACCGGAGTCAAGTTCGATGGACGTTTAAGAGTTCAAGAATCGTCCGGAGATGCTTCTTGAAACCAACCGAAAAAAAAATCGAGAACCATTTGAAATTTTAGGAAGTTCAGCCAAGAGATCGTCGGAGGTTCACGGAGATCACCGAAGAAGGCTCGGCTACTCATTAAAGTCATCACAAGTTCGGGAGCTTGCTGGGGAGCCCGTCCGGAAGAAGTTCGGTTTAAAGCTCATTTGGAACAAGACTTCGGCGTTCATGGTTGAAAATTTGCTTAGGATGTGTTTTTTTGTTAAGTAGTTAACTTGTAATTAGGATTAGGATTAAGAAATAATCCTATATCCCTGTTAGGGGCCAATTGGGCCCAAAATTAGACGTGGTTTGGGCTAAGTTTGAAGCCCAACCAGTCAACCGAAGAGTCTGGCGGTGGCACTGCCAGACTGAGCGGTTGCACCGCCCAGCACCCGAGAGCTGGGCGGTGGCACCGCCTAGTGCCCGAGAGCCAGGCGGTGGCACCGCCAGCATCGGGAACTTCACAAGAATTCAAATTTGGAGCCCAAATTTGAATCCTCTTGAGGCCTATAAATACCCCTCAAATCTCAGTTGAGATTACAACTTTTTGAGCAGCAAGAGTTTGAGAGAAAGGTCTTAGAAAAGTGTTAGCTTGTCTTCTTTTTAATTTGCTAATGTTCACCTCATCTCTTCTCGAAAATCTGTAAGAGAGTGAACCGCTTGTAAAGAGTTGTAAGAGGGGTATTTACCCTTCCATTTCAAGAGACTTGCTAGTGGAAGGTGGGAGCCTCATCAAAGAGGGGCCTCGCAAGTGGAGTAGGTCATTTGACCGAACCACTCTAAAATCAGTGTGATCCTTGGTTTGCATTTCATTATTGCTATTTACATTATTGCAAACCTTCTTATATGCTTTAGTTCCTTATTACTTTTGCTGCGCATATTTAAGAATACGCTTTCAAGATTAAGCTTGTCAAGTTCCGCTCTTCTCATACGAAATATTTTTTAAAAACCGAAGTTTTAATCCGCTGCACTAATTCACCCCCCCCCCCCTCTTAGTGCTGCTCCGATCCTAACAGTGATGACTTTAATGAGTAGCCGAGCCTTCTCGGTGATCTCCGTGAACCTCCGACGATCTCTTCGGCGAACTTCCGAAAATTCCAACAGGTTCCCGATTTTTTCTAGGTTGGTTCCGGCAGCATCTCCGACGATTCTTCGAACTCTTAAACGTCCATCGAACTTGACTCCGGTATTCTTGCTTTGTATTTTCTGGTTATCGTAGTTAATCCTGCACACTTAACTCAATAATATGGATTAGATCAAATAACCCATCAATGGATTTTATCATCAAAATCCAAGATTCAACAATCTCCCCCTTTTTGATGATGTCAATCAATTGATGACGGAGTTAAACATAACTCCACCTATCTATATGCCATATTATGAGAAGATAAAAACACCTGAATTCCTTCCCATGAATTCAATCATGAACCGATAAGTTCTAACCGTAGAACTTATCGTTTTTCTCATTCAGCATAATGTCAATGCTAAATTTCAATGAAAATCCTTTTCAAGTCGAAAGATAAGAGACAAATTTTACTACGATAGGAGATAAATATTTTCAACATGAATTTCATGATATACATGTTTGACATGCTTTCAATATGATCAATCGATCTTGCGATATTCTCAAAGATTTTGCGAGGCATATAAGACATTCATATTACAGTAGCTTTTGCAATTCATATAAGTCCTGCTATTGAAATGATACAAGTCATCACTTTTCTCCCCCTTTATCATCAACAAAAAGGGAATAAGACTTGAAGCACATAATTTGTGATTATAACATCAGGAATTCAGCATTGATCAGAAAACTTTTACCATTCAAAGTTAAGTATGCTAAATTCATCTTAAAGGAAAATTCAGCATTCATTCATTTTATCAAATCTCTTCTATCTAAAAAAAATTGTAGATGTACAAGGAAGAGATTGGGATAGAAAAAAAATTTCAAGTAGTAACTTCAATAAGCCAAGATCATAATTCGAATACAAACCCATTCAAATTCAATTCGTCAACTTGAAACTCATAATCAAGCCATTAATTTCGAGATTTATAAAATATCATAAAATCATTAGAGAAAGAATACAGCATTAAGATTAATCATTCAAATTTGCCAAAAATACTTATCCAGAATTCAGCTTAAACGGAAGAATCAACATTCATCCAGAAGCATATATTCAGAATTTAGAAAATATTTTTCAAAAAATATATTCAAACAGGCTTATTTTCAAGGACAATTTAACATGCCTAGTTCCCTTCTAATAAATTCAAATTGGTCTTCATTTAGGGCTTTTGTAAATATATCTGCTAATTGTTGCTTTGTGTCAATGAATTCTAGAACAACATCATTGTTAAGGACATGATCGCATATGAAATGGTGCCTAACGTCGATGTGCTTAGTTCTAGAGTGCTGAATTGGATTTTTAGTAAGACATATGGCACTAGTATTGTCACATTTTATGAGGATATTTTTAAAATGAATTCCATAGTCTTCTAATGTATTTTTCATCCATACAACTTGTGCACAGCATGCACTCGCAGCAATGTATTCGGCTTCCGCCGTAGATAGTGCAACTGAATTTTGTTTCTTGGAAGTCCAAGAAACAAGTGCATGTCCTAAAAATTAGCATGTTCCGGATGTACTTTTTTTATCAATCCTACATCCCCCAAAATCCGCATCCGCATAAGCCATTAAATCAAAATTTTCGGATTTTGGATACCATAAACCAAAATTTGGAGTTCCTTTAAGATATCTAAATATTCTTTTAACACTTTTAAGATGAGATAATTTAGGATTTGATTGAAACCTAGCACAAAGTCCTACACTAAACATGATATCTGGTCTAGTCGCGGTAAGGTAGAGTAGACTACCTATCATACCCCTATATGTTTTTTTATCGAAATTTTCACTATTTTCATCCATATCTAACTTAGTCGTAGTACTCATAGGGGTGTTTATTGCTTTTGAATTATCCATGTTAAATCGTTTTAACAATTCTAACGTATATTTAGATTGGTTAAGAAATATACCATCCTTAAGTTGTTTAATTTGTAATCCTAAAAAGAAAGTTAATTCCCCTATTAAACTCATTTCAAATTCATGACTCATAGATTTGGCAAATGATTCACATAGTGATTCATCCGAAGAACCAAAAATAATATCGTCAACGTAAATTTGCACAATAAGAAAATTATTTTCAAAATGTTTAATAAACAATGTAGTATCAACCTTGCCTTTGGTAAAATTATTTAAAATAAGAAAGGAACTAAGCCTTTCATACCAAGCTCTAAGAGCTTGTTTCAAGCCATAGAGGGCCTTAGTCAATTTGAATACATGATTAGGAAGAAGAGAATTTTCAAATCCGGGAGGTTGTTCGACATATACTTCTTCGGAAATAAAACCATTCAAGAAGGCACTTTTGACATCCATTTGAAATAGTTTAAGATTATAACAACTAGCATAGGCAAGGAGCATCCTTATAGCTTCTAATCGAGCCATGGGAGCGAAGGTTTCTTCGTAATCGATACATTCTTCTTGGTTGAAACCTTTGGCCACTAATCTAGCCTTGTTTCTAACCACGATACCATTTTCGTCTTGCTTGTTTCTAAAGACCCACTTAGTACCAATCACTAAATGTTTACTAGGTCTAGGAACAAGCTCCCATACCTTGTTTCTCTCAAATTGATTCAATTCCTCTTACATTGTAATAACCCAAAAATCATCTTTTATGGCCTCGTCAATGCAGTTTGGTTCTATTTGAGAGAGGAAGGCGGCATTAGCACAAAAATTCTTGAAAGAGGAACGAGTTTGAACCCCTTTAGATGTATCCCCTATAATTAGCTCCTTTGGATGAGCATCTATATACTTCCATTCCTTAGGTAATTAAATTTCGGAAGAAGGTGCATCCAAGTTGCTATTTTGAGGAGGGAGTTCATTTAAATTCAAATTATCAAAGCCAAGATCATCATCAAAATCATTTTTCTTTAAATTTGAAACTTCACTAAAAACTACATGAATAGACTCTTCAATTACTAAGGTTCTTTTATTAAAAACCCGAAAAGCTTTAGAAACGGAAGAGTAACCAAGAAAGATGCCTTCATCGGATTTAGCATCAAATTTTCCTAAGGCATCCCTTTCATTTAAAACAAAGCATTTACAACCGAAAACTTTAAAATAGGAAATATTCGGTTTTTTGTTATTCCATAATTCATAGGGAGTTTTTGATAAGGATGGTCTTATTAGGACTCTATTTATGATGTAGCAAGCCGTATTTACGGCTTCGGCCCAAAAATACTTAGGTAAACTATGTTCATTTAACATAGTTCTTGCCATTTCTTGTAGGTTTCTATTTTTCCTTTCAACTACTCCATTTTGTTGGGGATTTCTTGGAGTGGAGAAGTTGTGATTGTATCCATTAACTTCACAAAAATTTTGAAAGTCACGGTTTCGAAATTCGCCACCATGATCACTCCGAATTGATGAAATCATGAACCCTTTTTCGTTTTGAGTGAGTTTACAAAATTTAGAGAAACACTTGAAACAATCACTTTTATGAGCTAAGAAATAGGTCCAAGTGTATCTAGAGTAATCATCCACAATCACAAAAGCATATTTGCTTCCACCTAGACTAGTTGTATCAATTGGTCCAAATAAGTCCAAATGGATCAATTGTAACGGTCTAGTGGTGCTAATTTGAATTTTTGATTTGAAGCTTGTTTTTATTTGCTTCCCAAGTTGACATGCATCGCATACCTTATCTTTAATAAACTTTATATTCGGAATCCCTCGTACTAATTTTTGAGATGAGATTTTAGATATTGTTTTCATGCTTGTATGGCCTAATCTCTTATGCCAAAGCCAAGCATCATCATTTATGGCGGAGAAACACACTTCATTACTTAGTTCATCAAGATTGATGGTATAGACATTATTTTGTTTTAAAGCAATCATAGTCATGTTATGATTTGGTTTTTCAATAATGCACATATTTGATTCAAATCTAACGATATAACCTTTATCGCATAATTGACTAATGCTCAATAGATTATGTTTTAATCCATTAACTAGTAACACATCATCAATGGAGAAACTTGATTTGTTACCTATGGTTCCCTTGCCAATGATTTTGCTTTTGTTGTTGTCTCCGAAGGTGACATAGCCTTCGTCCATGCTAGTGAGCTTGGTGAATTGGGATGGATCTCCGGTCATATGCCTTGAGCATCCACTATCAAGATACCATCTCTTGCTCCTAGCATGTGATGGTATATGTTTCTACAAGAAGGAATTATTTTTAGGTACCCATTTACTTTTGGGTGCCTCAAAAGCTAATCTAGCTTGTTTATAATGTTGTACAGACTTGATCATGGTTCCTTTAGGAACCCAAATCAATTTGTTTGGACTAATTTTCTTGAATGGACATTGGTAAGTCATATGTCCATATTTGCAACAAAAGTTGCAATTGCTTTGGTGTTGAACATGTAAGATAGGACCTTTAATGAAAGTGGTTGGATTTTGGTGAGTACTTCTCACAAATCCGATTCCACTCCTTTTAGGGACATGACCCTTATTTGTAAGGATCATGTTTAAGGACTTGCTACCGACCTCGAATTTTTTCAAGGTACCAAGTTCTCATTTTGGAGAGTATTTAAATCATGGCATTTAGCACATAGAGCTAGACTATCATGATATTCAGTTTTTAATTTTTCAAAAGCACAAGTAAGACTATCATGCTCCTTTTTTAGCAATTTGTATTTTCTACTAATTGTCTTACATTCATCAAATAACTCATGGAAGGTATTTAATAATTCATGATAAGGTAAATCTGCATTAATTAAATCCGTTACCTCTTCTTCGAAGGCCATTAGAGCGTAGTGAGCAACTTGCTCGGTGTTGGACTCCTCTTCTTCGGACGTGCTTGAATCATCCCATGTTACCTTGAGCCCCTTCTTCTTTGGTGTTCTCTTTTTGGCTCGAGGGCAATCGTTCTTGTAGTGTCCTGGTTTTTTACATTCATAGCAAATCACTTGGTCCTTCTTTTGTTTAAATTTATTTTTTGTATTATTTTTAAATTTGTTCTTCCTTAAATATTTTTTGAATTTTTGAGTCAAAAGTGCAATGTCATTGTCACTGTCCTCATCACTTGATGTTCCTTTCAAGTGGTCTTCTTGTGATTTGAGTGCCATATCCTTCCTGTTCTTTGGAAGGGGGTTCTCGAGTTCGTCATGAGCTTGACATGTCATTTCGTAGGTCATTAGAGACCCAATGAGTTCTTCAAGAAGGAATGTTTTAAGGTCTTTGGCCTCTTGAATGGCCGTAACTTTTGGATCCCAACTTTTAGGGAGGGATCTTAAGATTTTAGTTACTAGTTCAAAGTTAGTAAAATCTTTACCAAGAGCTTTGAGTCCATTGATGACATCCGTAAAATGGGTGTACATGTCTCCGATGGACTCACTTGGTTTCATTCGGAAAAGTTCGTAAGAGTGCACAAGAATGTTGATTTTGGACTCTTTCACTTGGCTAGTGCCTTCATGAGTGACCTCAAGAGTTCTCCAAATATCAAAAGCCGAATCACAAATTGAAATACGATTAAATTCATTTTTGTCTAGTGCACAAAACAAGGCATTCATAGCCTTTGCATTTAAAGCAAAAACCTTCTTCTCTGATTCATTCCATTCACTCATCGGAAGAGAAGAATTTTGAAATCCGTTTTCCACAATAGTCCAAAGCTCGAAATCCATAGAAATGAGGAAGATCCTCATCCGAGTCTTCCAATACGTGTAATTCGACCCATTAAACATGGGTGGACGTGTGATAGAGTGTCCCTCATGCATGCCGTAGTAAGCCATCTCTCGTGGGTATTAAACCAAATATGAGAGTGAACCGGCTCTGATACCAATTGTTAGGATCGGAGCGGCACTAAGAGGGGGGGTGAATTAGTGCAGCGGTGAAGTGCGATAAACTTTTCACGATTTAAACACTTTTTGAAAACTTCGTACGATAAGAGCAACGTTTTCGTTTAAAACTGTTTCGATTACGTTTTAACTTGAAGACATAAGGAAGATAGAGACAAAGCAGTATAGTATTGAAGTGCAAATGGTTTGCAGTAATATAAATGACAATAGGTAAATGCAAACCAAAGATCATGCCGATTTTACAGTGGTTCGGTCAAATGACCTACAACCACTTGCGAGGCCCCTCTTCGATGAGGCTCCCACCTTCCACTAGCAAATCTCTTGAAAGGGGAGGGTAAATACCCCTCTTACAACTTTTACAAGCGGTTCACTCTCTTACAGATTTTCAGCAAGAAAGAAGGAGGTGAACACTAGCAAATTGAAAACAAGACTAGCAAGGACTTTTCTAAGGCCTTTCTCTCAAACACTTGCTGCTCAAAAAGTTGTAATCTCAGCTGAGATTTGAGGGGTATTTATAGGCCTCAAGAGGATTCAAATTTGGGCTCCAAATTTGAATTCTCGTGGAGTTCCCGATGCTGGCGGTGCCACCGCCTGTCATTGGCGGTGCCACCGCCTGTCATTGGCGGTGCCACCGCCTGTCAGTGTCAGAAGCTGACAGTGCTGGGCGGTGCCACCGCCTAGCTCTCGGGCACTGGGCGGTGCCACCGCCCAGCTCTCGGGTGCTGGGCGGTGCAACCGCCCAGTCTGGCAGTGCCACCACCAGACTCTTCTGTTGACTGGTTGGGCTTCAAACTTAGCCCGAACCAAGTCTAATTTTGGGCCCAGTTGGCCCATAACCAGGATATAGGATTATTTCTTAATCCTTATCCTAATTACATGTTAACTACTTAACAAAAACACATCTAAGCAAAATTTCAACCGCGAACGTCGAGTCTTGTTCCGGCGAGCTTTCCGACGAACTTCTTCCGACGGGCTCCCAGCAAGCTCCCGAACTTGTGATGACTTTAATGAGTAGCCGAGCCTTCTCGGTGATCTCCGTGAACCTCCGACGATCTCTTCGGTGAACTTCCGAAAATTTCAACAGGTTCCCGATTTTTTCTCGGTTAGTTCCGACAGCATCTCCGACGATTCTTCGAACTCTTAAACGTCCATCGAACTTGACTCCGGTATTCTTGCTTTATGTTTTCTAGTTATCGTAGTTAATCTTGCACACTTAACTCAATAATATGGATTAGATCGAATAACCCATCAATTGATTTTATCATCAAAATCCGAGATTCAACAGCCGTAGGTAGGCAGCCCACGGGCAGGGGCGGTCGCCCGGTGGGACAACACTGCCTGCGGAGGCAGCGGCGCCCGAAGGGGGCGCCCACCCGCAGCGGCAGCGCTGGTAGCGGGCGTGCCGCCTTCAAGCGAGGGCAGTGCCCTCGCCCCGCTGCACAGGCCGCCGCCGGCAGGGTGGCGGCGACGACAGTAGCGAAAAAGGGAAAGGGCATTAGGGTTTTCTGGGCAAAAGACAGTTTTGCCCCTCAGAATTTGAGAAATTCTAGTTTCAATCTTTTATCTAAATTCTGAAAATACCCCTATGAATTCAAAAATTCTCTATAATGTCCCTGATTTCAGAAAATATTAATTAATTAAAAGGTTTAGTTGATTATTATTTTTTATCATTATTATCTAGTAGTCCTACATGATGATGATTATTTATACATGTGATGTATGATGTGTGGACGGATAATTATGGACCGTGTGATGTGTGTACCTGTGATTATTATTATTGAGGTCTGCGAACCTCCATTATATTTCTCGTTTATTGTTGGGCCTGCGTGCCTATGATTAAGTTGTAATCACATGAGGAGGCACAGCGGGAGCGTGGATGCGATAGCAGGACCCACGAGACGGACGATCGTGATGCATGAAGAGGCATCAAGATGTCGATGGAATCGACAAGGACGATCACAAGGTATGGAGATGCACCGTTGCACAAATAGATCTTGATGTGAGTGATTAGGCCTACTAGCTCGGGCCTAATCATATTAGGTTGTGGTCCATGATCATCTGGTGTAATTGCTTATACACATACTAGATATGTATATATATTTGCATGCGATGTAGATATATATTAAATATGTATATGTGTGACATGTCATATAAGGAGACCAAATCATAGAAACATCTCTCGATAATATTAAGTCGGTAAACGTGAGGCAATTAGATTGACCCACGTGGCCTTCCATCGTTATAAGTAGAAACCGATTCCTGGTGTAGGTTGAGTTGGTCGAGTCCCTCGAGACTCACCTATATCGCGATTCGCTATCTTGCTTACGACATAGAGATGTCACTGGTGACCTGAGGGCATGGTATACTTGGTCGAGTCCCTCGAGGGTATATCATCAAATCAGACTCATCTTGTAACGAAGGTGTTGACTTAACCGAGCATCATGGTTGGTCGAGTCCCTAGAGGCCATGGTGATTCGGAGGCCGAACAGGACGGGAATCACAAGGAGTTGTGATCGACAAGAGTTGCCTACCTTTTAGGCTTAGTGTGATTGGTCGAGTCCCTCGAGGTTACACTAAGACGCTGATTGGATCCTGATCCCCACTAGAAGTCTACCGGAGACTTCCGTTTCACGTGCTGAGGGTGTCGCGTGACTCGTTAGTAAAATAGTAGGAGCATATTAAAATAGAAGTCCATATCTTGATAGTTTATTTCTTGCAAAATCTGTATTTTATTCATTTCTGCTGCATCTTTATTTTCAGAAAATGTCGCTTTCAAATCCCTTACGTGGCATACTTGATGTCAACCGCCTTACTGGTCCAAATTATACAGATTGGCTCCGTAACTTGAGAATTGTTCTCACAGCGGAGAAAATCGTGTACGTCCTTAATACAGTGATGCCTGTGCCCGAAGAAGGGGCAAACGAGGATGAGATCACTCGCTACGTGAAGTACATTGATGACTCCACTCTTGCTCAGTGCTATATGTTGGGCTCTATGACTCTTGAGTTATAGAGACAACATGAAAAGATGGATGCCAGATCCATTCTCCTACATGTCTGTAAATTGTTTGAGGAACAGAGAAGGACTCAGCGATATGAGATATCTAAGAGCCTCTTCCGCACTAGGATGACAGATGGAACACCGGTTCAGAACCATGTCCTAAAGATGATTGAGTGGATAGAGAAACTCACAGGTCTAGGAATGGTCCTAGAGGATAACTTGTGTGTGGACATTGTGCTTCAGTCCCTACCAGATTCTTTTTCACAGTTCATAATGAATTTTAATATGAACAAGCTTGAAGTGACTCTCCCAGAGCTTCTCAATATGTTGAGGGAGGCAGAGAGTACTATGAAGAAAGAGAAGCCAGTTCTCTACACTGGTGAGACCAAAAGGAAAAGGAAAGCAGAAAGGTCCCTTAAGAAGGGAAAGGGCAAGGTCAAACCAGGTAAAGCAAAGGTTGCTAAGAAAGACCCAGCAAAGGACAAAGGCCAGTGCTTCCTCTATGGTAAAGATGGGCATTGGAAGAGAAACTGCAAAGAGTACCTTGCAGAAAGGGCGAAACAAAAGCTTGATGAAGCTTCAGGTACATTAATGATCAGTCTCCATTTGTCAGATTCTTATGATAACATATGGGTATTGGATACCGGTAGTGCTTATCATATATGCAATTCGTTGTAGGTTCTGGCAAGGCCTAGGAGACTAAAGAGAGGCGAGATGGACCTCAAGATGGGTAATGGAGCAAAAGTTGCTATAGTAGCTGTTGGCGAGGTCGCCCTACATCTGCCTAGTGGAGCTTTTATTGCATTAGATGCATGTTATTTTGTTCCTTCTATTATAAAAAACATTATCTCCTTTTCATGTTTAACAGTTAGTGGATATAAATTTATTTTTGAGAACAATGGTTGTTCGATATTATCAGATGATAAGATCACCATGAAAGGAACATTGCGTAATGGTTTATTTATATTAGACACCACTCCACATATCATGAATGTAGATGTGTCCAAAAGGAAACGAGATGAGTTGAACAGTGCATACCTGTGGCATTGTAAGCTAGGTCACATCCATGAAAGAAGGATTCAAAATTTGCTAGATGATGGATATCTAGATCCATTCGACTTGGTCATATGCAACTTGTGAGCCTTGCATTCGTGGAAAACTGACCAACTCTCCATTTAGTGGAATTGGAGAGAGACCCACTGAGTTGTTGGAACTCATACATAGTGATGTATGTGGACCCATGTCAACTCATGCCATTGGAGGTTACTCCTACTTCATTACATTTATTGATGATTTCTCAAGGTATGAATATGTGTACTTAATTAAGTTCAAGTCCGAGGCCTTTGAGAAATTCAGAGAGTATAAAAATGAGGTGGAAAATAAGACTGGAAAGAGTATCAAAACTCTTCGATCAGATCGAGGAGGTGAGTACTTAAGTACAGAGTTCACTCAGTTCCTCAAGGACCATGGGATATTATCCCAATGGACACCTCCTTATACACCTCAGCTCAATGGTGTCTCTGAAAGGAGAAATCGTACATTATTAGATATGGTACGGTCCATGATGAGTTTCACTGACCTACCCATCTCATTTTGGGGATATGCCCTAGAAACCGCAGCTTACCTTCTGAACAGAGTTCCAACTAAGTCGATAGTGTCTACGCCATATGAGATATGGAAAGGGAAGAAGCCTGATCTTAAGGTTGTTAAGATTTGGGGCTGCCCTGCACATGTTAAAAGACACAACCCCGATAAGTTAGAATCAAGGACTGAGCGATACAAATTTGTAGGATACCCCAAGGAAACTTGTGGGTATTATTTCTATCATCTCGAGGACCAAAAGGTCTTTATAGCTAAGAGAGCAGTGTTCCTTGAGAAGGAACACATTCTTGGCGGAGATAGTGGGAGAATGATAGAATTGAGCGAGATTGGAGAACCAAGCTCAAGCACCACTCTACAGCCCGAGTCTGTTCAGGTACCTAATACACAAGTTTCAACTTTACGCAGATTTGATAGAGTATCCCATCCTCCCGAGCGATATGTGGGACATATTAGAGGAGAGGATGCAGAGGATATTGATCCTCAGACCTACGAGGAGGCTATTATGAGTATAGACTCCGGGAAGTGGCAAGAAGCCATGAATTCTGAGATGGATTCTATATACTCCAATAAGGTTTGGAACCTAGTTGATGCGCTTGAAGGTATTGTACCCATCGGTTGCAAGTGGATCTTTAAGAAAAATATCGGAGCAGATGGAAAGGTAGAGACCTATAAAGCAAGGCTAGTGGCTAAGGGGTATCGTCAAAGGCAAGGTGTTGACTATGACGAAACCTTCTCACCCGTAGCAATGCTAAAATCCATCAGAATTCTATTGGCTATTGCAGCACACTATGATTATGAGATCTGGCAGATGGATGTAAAAACCACATTCCTCAATGGGAACCTCGAGGAGGTGTATATGATGCAACCTGAGGGATACGTGTCCAATAACTGTCCAGATAAGGTGTGTAGGTTACTTAGATCCATTTATGGATTAAAGCAAGCTTCCCGAAGTTGGAACATAAGATTTGATGAGGCAATCAGATCTTATGACTTCGTTAAGAACGAAGATGAGCCTTGTGTATACAGAAAGGTATATAGGAGCACTATCACCTTTTTGGTGTTATATGTGGATGACATCCTGATCATTGGGAATGACGTAGGAATGCTATCCATAGTAAAGGCTTGGTTATCTAGACACTTTTCAATGAAGGACTTAGGGGAAGCATCCTATATTTTGGGGATTAGAATCTATAGAGATAGATCCAAGAGGATGCTTGGCTTGTCCCAGTCCAGGTACATAGAAACCATTGTCAAAAGGTTTGACATGGAAAATTCCAAGAGAGGTCTCATACCGATAAGACATGGGACATCGCTTTCTACGAGTATGTCCCCAAAGACTCCAGAAGAAAGGGCGAACATGGATATGATACCTTATGCCTCAGCAATAGGGTCTATCATGTATGCCATGCTATGTACTAGGCTTGATTTAGCGCATGCTCTGAGTGTCACGAGCAGGTATCAGGCGGATCCAGGCTTGGAGCATTGGAAAGCAGTAAAGTGTATCCTTAAGTACTTGAGAAAGACTAAGGATCTTTTACTAGTATATGGAGGTAAAAGCCTTAAGGTTGAAGGCTATACTGACTCAAGTTTTCAGTCTGATGTCGATGATAGCAAGTCGAATTTAGGGTATGTGTACACCTTGAATGGAGGAGTAGTGTACTGGAAGAGTTCCAAGCAAGATACCGCTGCTGACTCGACCACAGAGGCGGAGTACATTGCTGCATCAGATGCAGCAAAGGAGGGAGTTTGGCTGAAGAAGTTCATCACAGATTTGGGAGTCGTGCCGGGTAGCGAAGAGCTGATCTCCCTATATTGCGACAACAACGGGGCGATTGCTCAAGCAAAGGAACCTAGGTCTCATTAGAAATCTAAGCATGTTCTAAGGAGGTTCCATCTTATCAGAGAGATCGCGACCCGAGGAGATGTAGTAGTGGAAAGAGATCCATCCGAAGATAACATTGTAGATCCACTAACAAAGCCATTGTCTCAAATTTGTTTTGAGCGTCACAAAGGTCTGATGGGGATCAGACACTTAGGTGATTGGCTTTAGGTCAAGTGGGAGATTGCTAATCATAGGTGCCCAGCAAGCCAATCACGTGAGTGATGGCACGTGTGACTTAATATAGAATCTTTTTGCTTATTATATTTTGGCATATATCACTTTATAATTATTGCAAAAATGCATACATATATTATGATGTCCTTGGATTTGTGAAATGGGAATCGGATCGTGATGAGATCACGATAGTGAGATCGATTCACCTTTAAACACATATCCTAAATAATCCCGGTCAGAGGTTACTCGAGAGGGATATCGTGATAACCGGACAGACTGGTGTGCTGTATACCCATCCATATGATGGATGCAGCTAGTCTCATAGCTGCTTGTGTAGGGACCCTAGGGATACAGTACAGGTGCTCATTGGAGAATGAGTTCACTGATTGATCCGCTTACGGAATGCTAGATGGTTGATGATGCTTTATTGTCAGACAGCGATTCCGTAGTCCTAGTGGTGTATCTGGTCCTTAGACTTGAGACACCAAGGATATCCTGTATGAGTGCTCCACTCTTTGATATCAGACTTATAGGTTTGGCTATCCCAGATCTAGTACAGTTGGTCATTGGGAGTGGTAGTCGACCTTACGAGGGCTATTGAGTGTCGATAGAGGATCATCCACTCTCGGCATCATGAGAGGAATATCCCATGTGTTCTTGCTCAGACAAATCCCTGGCCAGGGTCATTTGGGTTGAAAGAGAAAGAGTTCTTCGGGAGAATTCGATTAGAGCGAGACTCGAGAAGAAACCGTGTAGGTCTGACAACACCATGCTCGATATATGGTCTCTAGTATATTAGATGGATGAGGGACTATAGGTACACGGTAACTGAGGACAGACAGGTCCAATGGATTGGATTCCCCTGTATCGTCTGGGGACTACGGCGTAGTGGCCTAGTACGTCCGTAGTCGATGAGTCGAGTGAATTATTACAAAGATAATAATTCACTGAGTTAGAAGGAGTTCTGACAGGTATGACTCACGGCCAGTTCGATATTTGGCATAGAGGGTCACACACATATGGTAGGCATTGCGATGAATAGAGGTTCGGAAATGAGATATCCGACGGAGCCCTTGTCTTATTGGATGCAGATCCAATACCCACTAGGGGAGGACCCATTAGGGTTTGACAAGGGACCTCTATAAATAGGAGGGATTCAGGGCCCCTTGGGCAAGAGAGCTTTTGTTTGCCTTTTCCTATTCTCCTCTCCATCTCCACCTCAGAGTAGGTCTGGAGTTTTGAGGAGCATCGTCGCAACCCTGCTGTGTGGATCACCGCTAGAGAGGAGGACGCTTGACCTCCTTCACCCTCTCCTAAGGATCTACAAGGAAACAGGGATATACGATCTCCCTAGGTAACACAATCTACTCTATACGCAGTTTCATGTTTCATGGATTTTTGCGTACCAATCTTCGCACGACGAGAACATCTCTTTGGGATCGGGGATTTTGTTTTTCTTGTTCTTCCACTGCGCATATGATGTCGGCCCCAAGGATTTCCCAACAACTAACCTCGGGCTCAAGTTTGGTGCCGGCGAGTCATAAGTCGAGAACAGATCTGGAGCAACTCAAGTAAGGATTGGACCTGTGGGCCGAGTGACTGATCTCGAGCTGAGGTTTGGTGTCAGCAAGTCATAAGTCAGGAGCTGATCTGGAGCGACTTGGGCAAGGATTGGACCTATGGGCCGAGTTACTGATCACAAGCTCAAGTTTGGTGTCGGCGAGTCACAAGTCGACAACCGATCTAGAGCGACTCAGGCAAAGATTGGACCTGTGGGCTAAGTGACTGACCTCGGGCTCAGGTTTAGTGCTAGCAAGTCACAAGCCAGGTACCAATATTGAGTGACTCGAGCAAGGATTGGACCTATGGGCTAAGTGACTAACCTCGGGCTCAGGTTTGGTGCCAGCAAGTCGCAAGTCGGAAACCGATATAGAGTGATTCGGGCAAGGATTGGACTTGTGGGCCGAGTGATTGATCTCGGGCTTAGGTTTGGTGTCGGTGAGTCACAAGTCGGGAACTGATCTAGAGTGACTCGGGCAATGATTGGACCTGTGGGCCGAGTGATCGATCTTGGGCTCAGGTTTCGTGCCAGCGAGTTGCAAGTCAGGAATTGATCTGGAGCGACTTGGGCAAGGATTGGACTTGTGGGTCGAGTGACTGACCTCGAGCTTAGTTTGTTGCTGGCGAGTTGCAAGTCGGGAACCAATCTGGAGTGACTCGGGTAAGGATTAGACCTGTGGGCCGAGTGACTGACCTCAGGCTCAGGTTTGGTGCCGGTGAGTCACAAGTCAGGAACCGATCTGGAGCGACTTAGGCAAGGATTAGACCTGTGGGCCGAGTGACTAATCTCAGGCTTAGGATTGGTGCCAGCGAGCCACAAGTCGAGAACCAATCTAAAGCGACTTGGGCAAGGATTGGACCTGTGGGTCGAGTGACTGAACTTGAGCTCAGGTTTGTTGCCAGCAAGTCGTAAGTTGGGAACCGATCTGGAGCAAGTCGGGCAAGGATTTGACCTATGGGCCAAGTGACTGACCTCGGGCTTAGGATTGGTGCTTGCAAGTCACAAGTCGTGAATCGATCGAAAGTGACTTGGGCAAGGATTGGACCTATGGGCCGAGTAACTGATCTCGACCTCAGGTTTGGTGCTAGCGAGTCATAAGTCGAGAACCGATCTGGAGCGACTCGAGCAAGGATTGGACCTATGGGCCGAGTGACTGACCTCGGGCTTAGGTTTGGTGCCGGCGAGTTGCAAGTCTGGAACTGATTTGGAGCGACTCGGGCTAGGATTGGACCTATGGGCCGAGTGACTGTTCTCTAGCTTAGGTTTGGTGCCGGCGAGTCGCAAGTCAGGAATCGATCTAGAGCGACTTGGGCAAGGATTGGACCTGTGAGCCGAATGATTGACCGCGGGCTCAGGTTTGGTGCTGGCGAGTCACAAGTTGGGAACTGATCTGGAGCGACTCGGGCATGGATTGGACCTGTGGACTGAGTAACTGATCTCGGGCTCCGGTTTGGTGCCGGCGAATCACAAGTCGAGAACTGATTTAGAGCGACTCGGGCAAGGATTGGACCTATGGGCCGAGTGACTAATCTCGGGCTCAGGTTTGGTGCTGACAAGTCGCAAGTCGGGAACCGTTCTGGAGCGACTTAAGCAAGGATTATACCTGTGGGCCGAGTGACTGACCTCGGGCTCAGGTTTGGTGCCGACGAGTCACAAGTTGGGAACCGATCTGGAGTGACTAGGATGAAGGCTAGGGGGCATCATTGGGCAACATGCCAGATTTAACCTGGGTGCCACCGCGCCATGTGGCGGGTCGTGTGGAGTGGCACGGGGCCTGGCGGGAAACTTCTTGTTTCAAATGGCTTGTGGCGGGATATTTTGCGTGACGAGGCACCTCTAGTGGGAGCTCCAAGATCGATGAATCTGGCGAATCCAAGGAGTTATGCTGGGTTTTAAATGCTGCAACCATCTCTCTCCTCTGGAAGCCCAATCGTCATCTCGTAACGAATCAGTTTGCCCTTTATAAGCTTCCTTCAAAGTAGTTGCCCTCTACTTTGTTAATCTTGTTGGGAAATCTTAGGGGCGACATCATATACGTAGCAAAAGAACAAGAAAACAAAATTCCCGAATTTTTCAAAAAGATGTTCATCATCGTGCGAAGATTGGTGCGCAAAAATCCATGAAATAAACTACATATAGAATATATTGTATTACCTAGGGAGATCGTATATTCCTGTTTCCTTGCAGAACTCTAGAAGAGGGTGAAGGAGGTCAACCATCCTCCTCTTTAGCAGTGATCCACATAGCAAGGCTGTGACAATGCTCCTCAAAACTCCAAGCCTACTCTAAGGTGGAGAGGGGGAGGAGAATAGGAGAGGTAAGCAAAGGCTCTAGCCTATGAACCACTAAATCCTTCCTGTTTATAGAGGTCTCTTATCAAATCCTAATGGATCCTCCCATAGTGGGTATTGGATCTACATCCAATTACCCAAGCCGTTTAGATTAATTGATCTCTATCCAATAATCTCTCATGGGCTCTTATTGGATCTCATCTAAGGGATCCAATAATTTAGGAGCTTATGGGTGTCTAATAAGATAGGGGCTCTGCGGATATCTCATATCGGAACCTCTACTCATCGCAATGTCTACCATATGTGTGTGACCCTCTATGCCCAATATCAAGCTGGCCATGAGTCATATCTATCAGAACTCCTTCTTACTTAGTGAATTATTATCTCTATAATAACTCACTCGACTCATCGACTACGGACATACTAGGTCACTACGCCGTAGTCCCTAGACGATACAGGGGAATCCAATCCATTGGACCAGTCTATCCTCAATTACTATATAACTATAGTCCCTCATCCATTTAATATTCCAGAGACTGTATATCGGGCATGGTGTTGTAAGACCCATATGAATTCTTCTCGAGTCTCGCTCTAATCGGATTCTCCCAGAGAACTCTTTTTCTCTCAATCCGAATGACCCTAGCCAAGGATTTATCTGAGCAAGAACACATGAGATATTTCTCTCATGATGCCGAGAGTGGATGATCCTCTATCGACACTCAATAGCCCTCATAAGGTCGATTGCCACTCCCAATGACTAGCTGTACTAGATCTAGGACATCCAAACCTATAAGTCTAGTATCAAAGAGTGGAAAACTCATATAGGACATCTTTGGTGTCTTAAGTCTAAGGACCAGATACACCACTAGGACTATGGAATCATTGTCTGACAATAAGATATCATCAACTATCCAGCATTCCATAAAAGGATCAATCAGTGAACTCATTCTCCAATGAGCACTTGTTTTATATCCCTAATATCCTCACACGAGCAGCTATGAGACTAGCTGCATCCATCATATGGATAGGTATACATCACACCACTTTATCTGGTTATCACGATATCCCTCTCGAGTAACCTATGGCCGCGATTATTTAGGATCGTGTTTAAAGGTAAATCAATCTCATTATCGTGATCTCATCACGATCCGATTCTCATTGCATAGATCCAAGGACATCACAATATATTTTGGCATTTATCACTTTATATTATATTAATTATTGTGTGTGTATATATATATATATATATATATATATATATATATATATATATATATATATAATAGTTAATATAAAGTGATAAATGTCAAAATATAATAAGCAAAAAAATTTCGTGTCAAGTCACACATGCCATCACTCACGTGATTGGCTTGCTGGGCACTTATGACTTGCAATCTCCCACTTGACCTAAAGCCAATCACCTATATGTCTGATGCCCATCAGACCCCTATCAATGGATCTACAATATTATCTACGGATGAAACTCTTTCCACTACTTACATCTCCTCAGGTCATAATCTCTCCAATAAGTTAGAACCTCCTTAGAACACTTCTGATGAGATTTGGGTTCCCTTATTTGAATAATCTCTCCGTAGTTGTCACAATATAAGGAATCAGCTCCTCGCTACTTAGCCCGACTCCTAGATCTATGATGAACTTCTTCATCCAAACTCCCTCTTTTGCTTCCTCTGCTGCAGTAAGATACTCCACCTCTATAGTCGAGTCAGTAGTAGTATCTTACTTAAAACTCTTCCAGCAATTGCTCCTCCATTCAAGGTATACACAAACCCTGAATTCGACTTGCTATCATCAACATCAAAATGAAAACTCGAGTCTGTGTAGCCTTGAACCTTGAGGCTACTACCTCCATATACTAGTAAAAGATCCTTAGTCCTTCTCAAGTACTTAAGGATATACTGCTTTCCAGTGCCCCAAGCTTGGATCCGCCTAATACCTACTCGTGACACTTAGAGCATGCACTATATCAAGTCTAGTACATAGCATGGTATACATGATAGACCCTATCACTGAGGCATAAGGCATCATATCCATGTTCGCCCTTTCTTTTGGAGTCTTTAGGGACATACTCCTAGAAAGTGATATCCAATGTCTCATCGGTATGAGACCTCTCTTGGAATTTTTCATGCCAAACCTTTTGACAATAGTTTCTATATACCTAAACTAGGACAAGCCAATCATTCTCTTAGATATGTCTTTTTAGATCCAAATCCCTAAGATATAGGATACTTCTCCTAAGTCCTTCATGGAGAAGTATCTAGATAACCAAGCCTTTACCGTGGATAGCATTCCTACATCATTCCCAATGATTAGGATGTCATCCATATATAACACCAAAAAGGTGATAGTGCTCCCACTTACCTTCCTATACACATAAGGCTCATTTTCATTCTTAAAGAAGTCAAAAGATATGATTGCCTCATCAAATCTTATGTTCCAACTTCAGGAAGCTTGCTTTATTCCATAAATAGATCTAAGCAACTTGCATACCTTATCTAAGTAGTTCTTGGATACGAATCCCTCGGGTTGTATCATATACACCTCCTCCTTGAGGTTTCCATTGAGGAATCTATTTATCATATCTCATAATCATAGTGTGTTGCAATAGCCAATAGAATCCGGAGAGATTTTAGCATTGCTACGAGTGAGAAGGTTTCATCATAGTCAACACCTTGCCTTTGATGATATCTCTTAGCCACTAGCCTTGCTTTACAGATCTCTACCTTTCCATCTACTCTGATCTTTTTCTTAACCGATGGGTACAAAACCTTCAAGCGCATCAACTAGGTTCTAAACCTTATTAGAGTATATAGAATCTATCTTAGAATTCACGACTTCTTGTCACTTCCCGAAGTCTATACTTATAATAGCCTTCTCGTAGGTCTGAGGATCAATATCCTCAACATCCTCTCATCTAATATGTCTAATATATCTCTTAGGAGAATGGGATACTCTGTTGGACCAACGTAAAGTTAGAACTTGTGTATTAGGTATCTGAACAGACTCGGGCTGTAGAGTGGTGCTTGAGCTAGGTTCTTCAACCTCGCACAACTCTATCATGCTCCCACTATCTCTGCCAAGAATGTGTTCCTTCTCAAGGAACACTGCTCTCTTGGCTACAAAAATCTTTTGGTCCTCGTTATGATAGAAATAATACCCATAAGTTTTCTTAGGGTATCCCATAAATTTGCACTACTCTGTCCTTGATTCTAACTTATCGGGGTTGTGTCTTTTAACGTGGGCATGGCAACCTCAAATCTTAACAACCTTAAAATTGGGCATCTTCCCTTTCCATATCTCATATGGTGTAGAGACTACCGACTTAGTTGGAACTCTGTTCAAAAAGAAAGTTGTGCTCTCTACAGCATATCCCCAGAATGAGATGGGTAGGTTAGCGAAACTCATCATGGACTATCCCATGTCTAATAGTGTATGATTTCTCCTTACAGAGACACTATTGAGCTGAGGTGTATAAGGAGGTGTCCATTGGGATAAGATCCCATGGTCCTTGAGGAACTGAGTAAACTCTATACTTAAGTACTCACCTCCTCGATCTGATCAAAGAGTCTTGATACTCTTTCAAGTCTGGTTCTTCACTTCATTCTTAGACTTTCTTAATTTCTCAAAGGCTTCGTGTTGGGAAAACATGGGGGCGACATCATATGCGCAGCGGAAGAACAAGAAAACAAAAATCCCCGATTCCCAAAAAGATGTTCGTCGTCGTGCGAAGATTGGTGCGCAAAAATCCGCAAAACACAAAACTGCGTATAGAGATTGTGTTACCTAGGGAGATCGTATATCCCTGTTTCCTTGCAGATCCTTAGGAGAGGGTGAAGGAGGTCAAGCGTCCTCCTCTCTAGTGGTGATCCACACCAGGTTGCGGCGACCCTCCTCAAAACTCCAGGCCTCACGAGGGTGGAGAGGGAGAGGAGAATAGGAAAGGCAAGCAAAGACTCTAGCCTATGAGGTCAGTGAATCCCTCCCTATTTATAGAGATCCCTGTCAAACCCTAATGGGTCCTTCCCTAGTGGGTATTGGATCTGCATCCAATAAGACAAGGGGGCTCCGTCCGATATCTCATATCCCAACCTCTACTCATCGCAAACCTTACCTACCATATGTGTGTGACCCTCTAGGCCCAATATCGAGTCTGGCCGTGAGTCATACCCGTCGAAACTCCTTCTAACTTCGGTGAATTATTATCTCTGTAATAATTCACTCGACTCATCGACTCATCACGGACGTATTTCTAGGCCACTTTCGCCATAGTCCCCGGGCGATCTGGGGAATCCAATCCATTGGACCTGTCACGTCCCTGAAGTTACCATGTACCTATAGTCCCTCATCCATCTAATATCCCAGAGACCGTATATCGAGCATGGTGTTGTCAGACCCATACGGTTTCTACTCGAGTCTCGCTCTAATCGGATTCTCCCGGAGAACTATTTCTCTCTCAACCCGAATGACCCTGGCCAGGGATTTGTCTGAGCAAGAACACATGGGATATTCCTCTCATGACGCCGAGAGTGGATGATCCTCTATCGACACTCAATAGCCCTCATAAGGTCGACTACCACTCCCAATGACCAGTTGTACTAGATCTGGGACAGCCAAACCTATAAGTCTGGTATCAAAGAGTGGAGCACTCATACAGGACATCCTTGGTGTCTCAAGTCTAAGGACCAGATATACCACTAGGACTATGAAATCGCTGTCTGACAATAAGGCATCATCAACCATCCAAAGATTCCGTAAGCGGATCAATCGAACTCATTCTCCAATGAGCACTGTCTCGTATCCTTAGTGTCCCTACACGAGCGGCTATGAGACCAAATGCATCCATCATATGGACGGGTATACAAAGACACCCGATCTATCCGGTTATCCGAAGTCCCTCTCGAGTAACCTATGACCGGGATTATTTAGGATATATGTTTAAAGGTGAATCGATCTCATTATCGTGATCTCATCACGATCCGATTCCCATCGCACAAATCCAAGGACATCACAATATATATATGCATTTATGCAATAGTTATAAAGTGATATACGCCAAAATATAATAAGCAAAAAGATTCTGTATCAAGTCACACGTGTCATCACTCATGTGATTGGCTTGTTTGGGCACCTATGACTAGCAATCTCCCACTTGACCTAAAGCCAATCACCTATATGTCCGATCCCCATCGAGACTCTGTGACGCTTCAAAGACAATCTGAGACAACGGCTTTGTCAGTGGATCTGCAATGTTATCTTCGGATGGAACTCTTTCCACTGCTACATCTCCTCAAGTTACGATCTTTCTTATAAGCTGGAACCTCCTCGAACACTTCGATGAGACACGGGTTCCCTTATTTGAGTAATCACCCCATAGTTGTCGCAAATATAAGGAAGTCGACTTTGTCGCTATCTCTGTATCGACTCCCAAATCTGTGATGAACTTCTTCACCCAGACTCCCTCCTTTGCTTGCATCGATGCAGCAATGTACTCCGCCTCTGGTCGAGTCGC
Source organism: Musa schizocarpa (assembly GCA_900464855.2). Taxonomy (NCBI): domain Eukaryota; kingdom Viridiplantae; phylum Streptophyta; class Magnoliopsida; order Zingiberales; family Musaceae; genus Musa; species Musa schizocarpa. The sequence continues at coordinate 27,311,074 of LS990923.1, forward strand.
CAGTGGTATCTTGCTTGGAACTCTTCCAAAGACACCTTTGCTCCTCCATTCAAGGTGTACACATACCCTGAATTCGACTTGCTATCATCGACATCGACTGAAAACTAAAGTCAGCATAGCCTTTAACCTTAAGGCTATTACCTCCATATACTAGTAAAAGATCCTTAGTCCTTCTCAAGTACTTAAGGATACACTTTCTTGCTTTCGGTGCTCCAAGCACGGATCCGCCTGATACCGCTCGTGACACTTTCGAGCATGCGCTATATCGAGGCCCAAGACACATAGCATGGCATACATGATAGACCCTATTGCTGAGGCATAAGGTATCATATCCATGTTAGCCCTTTCTTCTGGAGTCTTTGGGGACATATTCGTAGAAAGCGATATCCCATGTCTCATCGGTATGAGACCTCTCTTGGAATTTTCCATGCCAAACCTTTTGATAATAGTTTCTATGTACCTGGACTGGGACAAGCCAAGCATCCTCTTGGATCTATCTCTATAGATTCTAATCCCCAAGATATAAGATGCTTCCCCTAAGTCCTTCATGGAGAAGTGTCTAGATAACCAAGCCTTTACTGTGGATAGCATTCCTATGTCATTCCCAATGATGAGGATGTCATCCACATATAACACCAAAAAGGTGATAGCGCTCCCACTTATCTTTCTGTATACACAAGGCTCATCTTCGTTCTTAACGAAATCATAAGATCTGATTGCCACATCAAATCTTATGTTCCAACTTCGGGAAGCTTGCTTTAGTCCATAAATGGATCTAAGCAACCTACACACCTTATCTGGGCAGTTCTTGGACACGAATCCCTTAGGTTGCATCATATACACCTCCTCCTCGAGGTTCCCGTTGAGGAATGCGGTTTTCATATCCATCTGCTAGATCTCATAATCATAGTGTGCTGCAATAGCCAATAGAATTCTGATGGATTTTAGCATTGCTATGGGTGAGAAAGTTTAAATCGTAGTCAACACCTTGCCTTTGACGATACCCCTTAGCCACTAGCCTTGCTTTATAGGTCTCTACCTTTCCATCTACTCCATCTTTTTCTTAAAGATCCACTTGCAACCGATGGGTACAATACCTTCCGGGCATCAACTAGGTTCCAAACCATATTGGAGTACATAGAATCCATCTCGCATTCATGGCTTTTTTCCACTTCCCTAGGAGTCTATACTCATAATAGCCTCCTCGTAGGTCCGAGGATCAATATCCTCTACATCCTCTGCTCTAATATGTCCCACATATCTCTCGGGAGGATGGGATACTCTATCGGACCTACGTAAAGTTGATACTTGTGTATTAGGTACCCGAATAGACTCGAGGTGGTAGAGTGGTGCTTGAGCTTGGTTCTCCAACCTCGCTCAATTCTATCATTCTCCCACTTGTCTCCGTCAAGAATGTGTTCCTTCTCAAGGAACAATGCTCTTTTTTAGCTACAAAGACCTTTTGGTCCTCGAGATGATAGAAATAATACCCACAAGTTTCGTTGGGGTATCCCACAAATTTGCATCGCTCTCGTCCTTGATTCTAACTTATCTTGGTTGTGTCTTCTAACATGGGCAGGGGCAGCCCCAGATCTTAACAACCTTAAGATCGGGCTTCTTCCTTTCCATATCTCATATGGTGTAGACACTACCGACTTAGTTGGAACTCTGTTTCAGAAGGTAAGCTTGCGGTTTCTAGGGCATATCCCCGAATGAGATGGGTAGGTCAAATAAACTCATCATGGACCGTACCATATCTAATAATGTACGATTTCTCCTTTTCGAGACACCATTGAGTCTGAGGTGTATAAGGAGGTGTCCATTGGGATAATATCCCATGGTCCTTGAGGAACTAAGTAAACTCATTTTAAGTATTCACCTCCTCGATCTGATCAAGAGTTTTGATACTCTTTCCATCTGGTTCTCCACCTTATTCTTATACTCTCAAATTTCTCAAAAGCCTCGGACTTGTACTTCATTAAGTACACATATCCATACCTTGAGAAATCATCAAGAAATGTAATGAAGTAGGAGTAACCTCCAATGGCATGAGTTGACATGGGTCCACATACATCACTATGTATGAGTTCCAACAACTCATTGGCTTTCTCTCCAGTTCTACTAAATGGAGATTTGGTCAGTTTTCCACGAATGCAAGGCTCACAAGTTGTATATGACACATAGTCGAATGGATCTAGATATCCATCATTTAGCAACTTTTGAATCCTTCTTTCATGGATGTGACCTAGTCTACAATGCCACAGGTATGCACTGTTCAACTCATCTCGTTTCCTTTTGGACATATTTACATTCATGATATGTGGAGTGGTGTCTAACATAAATAAACCATTATGCAATGTTCCTTTCGTGATGATCTTATCATCTAATAATATCGAACAACCATTGTTCTCAAAAACAAATTTATATCCACTAACTGTTAAACATGAAATGGAGATAATGTTTTTGATAATAGAAGGAACAAAATAACATGCATCTAATGCAATAATAGCTCCACTAGGCAGATATAGGGCGACCTCACCAACAACTAATACAGCAACTTTTGCTCCATTACCCATCTTGAGGTCCATCTCGCCTCTCTGTAGTCTCCTAAGCCTTGCCAGAACCTGCAACGAATTGCATATATGATAAGCACTACCGGTATCCAATACCCATGTGTTATCATAAGAGTCTGACAAATGGAGACTGATCATGAATGTACCTGAAGCTTCATCAAGCTTTTGTTTCGCCCTTTCTGTAAGGTACTCTTTGCAGTTTCTCTTCCAATGCCCATCTTTACCACAATGGAAGCACTGGCCTTTGTCCTTTGCTGGGTCTTTCTTAGCAACCTTTGCTTTACCTTGTTTGCCCTTGCCCTTTCCCTTCTTAAGGGACCTTTCTCCTTTTTTTTCTTTCTGGTCTCACCAAAGTAGAGAACTGGCTTCTCTTTCTTAATAGTACTCTCTGCCTCCCTCAACATATTGAGGAGCTCTGGGAGAGTCACCTCAAGCTTGTTCATATTAAAATTCATTATGAACTGTGAAAAGGAATCTGGTAGGGACTAAAGCACAATGTCCACACACAAGTTATCCTCTAGGACCATTCCTAGACCTGTGAGTTTCTCTATCCACTCAATCATCTTTAGGACATAGTTCTGAACCGGTGTCCCCTCAGTCATCCTAGCGCGAAAAAGGCTCTTGGATATCTCATATCGTTGAGTCCTTCCCTGTTCCTCAAACAATTTTCGGACATGTAGGAGAATGGATCTGGCATCCATCTTTTCATGTTGTCTCTGTAACTCTGGAGTCATAGAGCCCAACATATAGCACTGAGCAAGAGTGGAGTCATCAATGTACTTCACATAGCGAAGCGATCTCATCCTCGCTTGCCCCTTCTTCGGCGTAGGCATCATCAGATCAAGGACGTATTACGATTTTCTCCGGCTGTGAGAACAATTCTCAAGTTTCTGGAGCCAATCCGTATAATTTGGACCATGAAGGTGGTTGACATCAAGTATGCCACGTAAAGGGGATTTGAAAGCGACATTTTCTCAAAATAAAGATGTAGCAGAAATGAATAACATGCAGATTTTGCAAGAAATAAACTATCAAGATATGGACTTCTATCTTAATATGCTCCCACTATTTTACTAACGAGTCACGCGACACCCTCAAAGACGTGAAACGAAAGTCTCCCAAAGAGACTTCTAGTGGGGATCGAGGATCCAATCAGCGTCTTAGTGTAACCTTGAGGGACTCGACCAATCACACTAAGCCTAAAAGGTAGGCAACTCTTGCCGATCACAACTCCTTGTGATTCCGTCCTGTTCGGCCTCCTCAATCACCATGGCCTCGAGGGACTCGACCAACCATGATGCTCGGTTAAGTCAACACCTTCGTTACAAGATGAGTCTGATTTGATGATATACCCTCGAGGGACTCGACCAAGCATACCATGTCCTCAGGTCACCGGTGACATCTCTATGTCGTAAGCAAGATAGCGAATCGCGATATAGGTGAGTCTCGAGGGACTCGACCAACTCAACCTACACCGGGAATCGGTTCCTACTCAAAACGATGGAAGGCCACGTGGGTCAATCTAATTGCCTCACGTTTACCGACTTAATATTATCGAGAGATATTTCTATAATTTGGTCTTCTAATATGACATGTCACACATATACATATTTAATATATATCTACATCGCATGCTAATATATATACATATCTAGTATGTGTATAAGCAATCACATCAGATGATCATGGACCACAACCTAATATGATTAGGCCCGAGCCAGTAGGCCTAATCACTCACATCAAGATCTATGTGTGCAACGGTGCATCTCCATGCCCTTGTGATCATCCATCTCGTCCTCGTCGGTTCCGTCGACATCTTGATGCATCTCCATGCATCACGATCATCTGTCTCGTGGGTCCCGCTATCGTATCCACGCTCCTACTGCGCCTCCTCATGTGATTACAACTTAATCATAGGCACGCAGGCACGACAATAAACGAGAAATATAATGGAGGTTCGCAGACCTCAATAATATTAATCATAAGTACACACATCACATGGTCCATGATCATCCGTCCACACATCATACATCACATGTATAAATAATCATCATCATGTAGGACTACTAGATAATAATAAAAATAATAATCAACTAAACCTTTTAATTAATTAATATTTTTCTGAAATCAGGGACATGTAGGGAATTTCTCAATTCCTAAGGGTATTTTCATAATTTGGACAAAAGATAGAAACTGGAATTTCTCAAATTCACAGGGGCAAAACTGTCCTTTTGCCCAAAACCCTAATTCCCTCTTTTGCCCCGCGCCACCCACCGGCGGGGGCGGCTTCTGGCGGGCGAGGGCGAGAGCAGTGCCCTCGCGCAAGCGGCATGCCCATTGGGCCCCGCAGGTGGGGGTGGGCCCCCGTGCCGCCGCCTCCGGGCGGATTCTGCTGCGAGGCACCGCCAGGCGGTGCTGCCTCGCTGGCGGCTGCCCTGCGGGTTTTTGCCGATGGGAGCAACGGCCACAGCGCCGCTGCCCTGCCGGTGCCTCGGCCACGCTATCGCTTCATGGCAGCCTCCTACCTCGACGGTCACGTCGGAGGGCCTAAACCCTCTGGTTGCCACCCGCCCGCCAAAAGCTTCTTGCAAACAGACCGGGCCGGCCGGGTGCAGGCAGCACAGCGCTTTGCTCTTGCGGCTCTTTGCTGTATCGGCTATCTTCTTTGCGGTGGTCTGCATCATGAGATCGAGGGCAAAATGTTGCTGCCCTTCCTCGCTTTTAAGTCAACGATTTTCACGTCAATACTCTTCCTAAACACAACACACGCAGTTCAAAACCAATCATTCGCACGAACAACCTGGCTCTGATACCACTGTTGGGAAAACATGGGGGCGACATCATATGCGCAGCAGAAGAACAAGAAAACAAAAATCCCTGATTCCCAAAAAGATGTTCGTCGTCATGCGAAGATTGGTGCGCAAAAATCTGCAAAACACAAAACTGCGTATAGAGATTGTGTTACCTAGGAGATCGTGATATCCCCTGTTTCCTTGCAGATCTTTAGGAGAGGGTGAAGGAGGTCAAGCGTCCTCCTCTCTAGCGGTGATCCACGCAGGGGTTAGGCGACGACCCCCTCCTCAAAACTCCAGGCCTCCGGGTGGAGAGGGAGAGGAGAATAGGAAAGGCTAGCAAAGACTCTAGCCTATGAGGTCGTGAATCCCTCCTATTTATAGAGATCACGTGTCAAACCCTAATGGGTCCTTCCCTAGTGGGTATTGGATCTGCATCCAATAAGACAAGGGGCTCTCGTCGGATATCTCATATCCGAACCTCTACTCATCGCAATGCCTACCATATGTGTGTGACCCTCTAGGCCCAATATCGAGCTGGCCGTGAGTCATACCGTCGAACTCCTTCTAACTCGGTGAATTATTATCTCGTAATAATTCACTCGACTCATCGACTACGGACGTATTTAGGCCACTACGCCAGTAGTCCCCGAACGATCTGGGGGAATCCAATCCGTTGGACCTGTCGTCGTCCTCGCCACCATGTACCTATAGTCCCTCATCCATCTAATATCCCTGAGACCGTATATCGAGCATGGTGTTGTCGGACCCATACGGTTTCTACTCGAAGTCTCGCTCTAATCAATTCTCCTGAGAACTATTTCTCTCTCAACCCAATGACCTGGCCGGGGATTTGTCCGAGCAAGAACACATGGGATATTCCTCTCATGACACCGAGAGTGGATGATCCTCTATCGACACTCAATAGCCCTCGTAAGGTCGACTACCACTCCCAATGACCAGTCTGTACTAGATCCGGGATAGCCAAACCTATAAGTCTAGTATCAAAGAGTGGAGCACTCATACAGACATCCTTGGTGTCTCAAGTCTAAGGACCAGATACACCACTAGGACTATGGAATCATTTGTCGACAATAAGGCATCATCAACCATCCAAAGATCCCGTAAGCGGATCAATCGGTGAACTCATTCTCCAATGAGCACCTGTATATATCCCTAGTGTCCCTACACAAGCAAAATGAGACCCCAGCTGCATCCATCATATGGACGGGTATACAAAGACACCGGTCCTATCCGTTATCACGATGTCCCTCTCGAGTAACCTATGACCGGGATTATTTAGGATATGTGTTTAAAGGTGAATCGATCTCATTATCGTGATCTCATCACGATCCGATTCCCATTGCACAAATCCAAGGACATCACAATATATATATGCATTTATGCAATAGTTATAAAGTGATATACGCCAAAATATAATAAGCAAAAAGATTTTGTATCAAGTCACACGTGCCATCACTCACGTGGTTGGCTTGCTGGGCACCTATGACTAGCACTTCGGACTTGTACTTCATTAAGTATACATATCCATACCTTGATAAATCATCAGTAAAGGTAATGAAGTAGGAGTAACCCCTAATGGCATGAGTTGACATGGGTCCACATTCATCACTATGTATGAGTTCTAGTAGCTTAGTTGCTCTCTCTCCAATTCTACTAAATGGAGAGTTGGTCAGTTTTCCATGAAGGCAAGACTCGTAAGTTAAATATGACTCATAGTCAAATGGATCTAGATATCAATCATTTAGCAACTTTTGAATCATTCCCTCATGGATATGACCTAGCCTACAATGCAACAAGTATGCACTGTTCACCTCATCTCATTTCCTCTCAGACATGTGGAGTAGTGTCTAGCATAAATAAACCTTTATATAATATTCCTCTCGCCAATCTCCTCGACTTTGCCAGAATCTACAATAAATTATAGATGTGATAAGCAATACCGATATCCAATACCAATGTGTTATCATAAGAGTCTAACAAATGGAGACTGATTATGAATGTACCTAAAGCTTCTCCAAGCTTCTATTTCGCCCTCTCTACAAAGTACTCTTTGTAGTTCCTCTTCCGGTGCCCATATTTACTATAGTGAAAATACTAACCTTTGTCCTTTGTTGGGTCTTTCTTAGCAACCTTTGCTTTACCTGGTCTATCCTTGCCCTTGCCCTTCTTAAGAGACTTTTCTGCTTTTCTTTTCTTTTTTGGTCTCATCAGAGTAGAGAACTGGCTTCTCTTTCTTAATAATACTCTCTGCCTACCTCAACATATTGAGGAGCTCTAGGAGAGTCACCTCAAGCTTATTCATATTAAAATTAATTATGAACTATAAAAAGGAATCTGGTAAGGACTTAAGCACAATATCCACACACAAAGTTATCCTCTAGGACCATTCTTAGTCCTATTATTTTCTATCCACTCAATCATCTTTAAGACATGGTTCTGAACTAGTGTCCCCTCAATCATCCTAGCGCAGAAGAGGCTCTTGGATATCTCATATCGCTGAGTCCTTCCCTGTTCCTCAAATAATTTGCGAACATATAGGAGAATAGATCTGGCATCCATCTTTTCATAATGTCTCTGTAACTCAAGAGTCATAGAGCCCAACATATAGCACTAAGCAAGAGTGGAGATAACAATGTACTTCATGTAATGAGCGATCTCATCCTCGCTTGCCCCTTCCTCGGGCGGAGGCATCACGGTATCAAGGACGTACATGATTTTCTCTGCCGTGAGAACAATTCTTAAGTTGCAGAGCTAATCCGTATAATTTGGACCAGTGAGGCGGTTGATATCAAGTATGCCACGTAAGGGGATTTGTAAACGACATTTTCTAAAAATAAAGATGCAGTAGAAATGAATAACATGTAGATTTTGTAAAAAATAAATAATCAAGATATGAGCTTCTATCTTAATATGCTCCCACCATTTTACTAGCGAGTCACATGACACCCTTATCACATGAAACAGAAGTCTCTGGTAGACTTCTAGTGGGGATTAGGATCCAATCAGCTTCTTAGTATAACCTTGAGGGACTCGACTAATCACACTAAGCCCAAATGGTAGGCAACTCTTGCCGATCATAACTCCTTATGATTCCCGTCCTATTCAGCTTCCGAATCACCATGGTTTCGAGGGATTGGACTAACCATAATGCTCGGTTAAGTCAATACCATCATTACAAGATAAGTCTGATTCGATGATATACCCTCGAGGGACTCGACTAAGCATACAATGTCCTCAGGTCACTAGTGACATCTCTATGTCGTAAGCAAGATAATGAATCGTGATATAAGTGAGCCTCGAGGGACTCGACTAACTCAACCTACACCGGGAATCGGTTCCTACCTATAACAATGAAAGGCCACATGGGTCAATCTAATTATCTCACGTTTACCGACTTAATATTATCAGGAGAGATGTTTCTATGATTTGGTCTCCTAATATGACATGTCACACATATACATATTTAATATATATCTACATCGGATGCAAATATATATACATATCCAGTATGTGTATAAGCAATCACACCAGATGGTCATAGACCACAACCTAATGTGATCATGCCCGAGCCAGTAGGCATAATCACTCAAATCAAGATCTATGTGTGCAACGATGTATCTCCATGCCCTGTAATCGTCCATCTCATCCTCGTCGGTTTCGTCGACATCTTGATGCATCTCCATGCATCGCAATCATCCACCTCATGGGTCTCGCTATCGTCCACCTCATGGGTCCCGCTATCGTATCCACGCTCTTGTTGTGCCTCCTCATGTGATTACAACTTAATCATAGGCACGAAGGCCTGACAATAAACGAGAAATATAATGGAGGCTCGCAGACCCCAATAATAATAATCACAAGTACACACATCACACGGTTCATGATCATCCGTCCACATATCAAACATCACATGTATAAATCATTATCGACTACTAGATAATAATAAAAATAATAATCAACTAAAATTTTTAATTAATTAATATTTTTTGAAATCAGGGACATGTAGGAAAATTTTGAATTCCTAAAGGTATTTTCATAATTTGGACAAAGGATGGAAATAGAAATATCTCAAATTTCGAGGGGCAAAATTATCTTTTTAGTCCCAAAAACCCTAAGCCCCTTTCTCCTTTTCCCTTGCTGCTGCTGCTGCCACCACCACCGCCATCCTATCGACGACAGGCTGTGCTGCGGAGAGCGGGGTCGCTGCCCTCGCCTGTAGGCGGCACGCCCGCTGGCGGCGCAGCCACTGTAGGTGGGCGCCCCCACGGGTAGTTCTGCTCACGGGGCAGCGCCCGCAGGCGGTGCTGCCCCGCCAGGCGGTCGTCACTACGGGGGGGTTTCGCCCGCCGGAGCAGCGACGGCAGGCGCCGCTGCCATGTGGTGCCTCACCCCACGAGAGAAGCAACCGCAGGCGCCTCTACCCGCAGGCTGCTAGCCTCGCCGGCCACAAGCCTACTACAAGCAGGCCGCCGGTCGACTACTGTAGGCATAGTGCTTGCGCATGTGCAGGCGTTGTGCTGCCTGGCTGCGACTGCCACTGCATGTGGTTGTAGGCACGTAGATCGATGTTAGAAACTGTTGCTCCCCTTCTTTGTTTTTGCATCAACGATGATTTTGACATCAAAATTCTTCCTGAACACAACACACGCAGTTCAAAATCAATCATTCGCACGAACAACCTGGCTCTGATACTATGTTGGGAAATCTTGAGGGCGACATCACATGCATAGTGGAAGAATAAGAAAATAAAAATCCCTAATTTCCCAAAAAGATGTTCGTCGTTGTGCGAAGATTGGTACGCAAAAATCCGCGAAACAAACTGCGTATAAAATAGATTGTGTTACATAGGGAGATATATATCCTTGTTTCCTTGCAGATCTCTAGGAGAGGGTGAAGGAGGTCAAGCATCATCCTCTCTAGCGGCAATCCACATAGCAAGGTTGCGACGATGCTCCTCAAAACTCCAGGCCTGCTCTGAGGTGGAGAGAGGGAGGAGAGTAGGAGAGGCAAGTAAAGGCTCTAGCCTATGAATCACAGAATCCCTCCTATTTATAGAGGTCCTTTATGAAACCCTATTTGATCCTCTCCTAGTGGGTATTGGATCTTCATCCAATTACCCAAGCCTTTTAGATTAGTGAATCTCTATCCAATAATTTGTGATGGGCTCTTATTGGATCTCGTCCAAGGGATCCAATAATTTAGGGGCTTATTAGGTATCCAATAAGATAGGGGCTCCGGTGGATATCTCATATCCGAACGTCTACTCATTGCAATGCCTACCATATGTGTGTGACCCTTTAGGCCCAATATCGAGCTGGCCGTAAGTCATACTTGTCAGAACTCCTTCTAACTTAGTGAATTATTATCTCTATAATAATTCACTCGACTCATCGACTATGGACATACTAGGCCACTATGCCATAGTCCCCAGATGATATAGGGTAATCCAATCCATTGGACCTGTTTATCCTCAGTTACCATATACCTATAGTCCCTCATCTATCTAATATCCCAAAGATCGTATATCGGGCATAGTGCTATCAAACCCATACCATTTCTTCTCGGGTCTCGCTCTAATCAGATTCTCCCAGAGAACTCTTTGTCTCTCAATCCGAATGACCCTAGCTAGGGATTTGTCTGAGCAAGAACACACGGGATATTCCTCTCATGATGCCGAGAGTGGATGATCCTCTATCGATACTCAATAGCCCTCGTAATGTCAACTGCCACTCCCAATGACCAATTGTATTAGATCTGGGACATTCAAACCTATAAGTCTGGTATTAAAGAGTGGAGCATTCATATGGGACATCCTTGGTGTCTCAAGTCTAGGACCAAATACACCACTAGGACTATGAAATCGTTGTCTAACAATAAGGCATCATCAACCATCTAGCATTCCGTAAGCGGATCAATCGGTGAACTCATTCTCTAATGAGCGCCTGTACTGTATCCCTAGTGTCCCCATATGAGAAGCTATGAGACCAACTGCATCCATCATATAGATAGGTATACAGCACACCAGTCTGTCCGGTTATCACGATATCCCTCTAGAGTAACTTATGACCGAGATTATTTAAGATTTATGTTTAAAGGTGAATCGATCTCATTATCGTGATCTCATCACGATCCGATTCCCATTACATAGATCCAAGGACATCACAATATATACATGTATATATGCAATAATTAATATAAAGTAATAAATGCCAAAATATAATAAGCAAAAAATTCCGTGTCAAGTCACATGTGGCATCACTCACATGATTGGCTTGCTGGGCACCTATGACTAGCACATCCGCCATTACCTTGCCCAACTGCCATTGTCCTACTTGGTCCTTCGTCCTGTGACTCGGCTTCTTCCTTCCAACTTCGAGGTCGGGATGTCTCTGCTTTCTTCTTCATCTTCTTCTTCCTTGTCTTCTTCTTCTTTGTCTTCTTCTTCCTCATCTTCTTCTTCTAGGGGTCTAGAGGTTGAGGTTATTAGTTTGTCTTCGGGAGGTGTGCCTTCAGAGGCTGTAGGGAGTCCCCCCGTGCTTGCAAATCTCAAGTTGTGGCATGATGTAGACTCGGTGGTGACCGAGGAACTTTTGAGGGAGCTTCGGGATCGCTATTGTATCTTGGAGTGCTATTGCATTTTCGCCCCTTGGCTTGGTCAATGGCCGTATGATCAGTTTCCCAATGGGTTCGGGCTGACCATGGGTGCTCTTGAAGTAGGACTGCGGTTCCCGCTACATCCTATCATCGAGGTGTGCCTTTGCAAGTAGGGGATATTGTCGTCCCAGATGGCACCAAACTCTTGGTGCTATCTGGTTGCTTTCCTCGGGGAATGTCAGGGGGCAGGGATAGAGCCATCATGGACCCTTTTTCTGGCCTACTTCCATTTGTGTAGAGGGTGAGGTGGGTATTATTAGACTGCCCGTAGCGGTTTTAAGATTAGCGGCACTCCTTCCAATAACAAAGGTTGGAAGAGTTGCTTCTTCTTTGTCAATTGTAGTTGGGGGTGGGGTTTTAGTACTAGATGGACTTCCCGAACCATCGACAACGTCCCCCCATTGATTTCTGTCAGAGAGAGAGTGGACATGAACCGATTGAGGGGCATCTTGTCCCTCTTCTTAGGTAATTAGTGCGATGACCGAGGAGTGGCTGGTCAAAGCGGGACTGAGCCCAATTGCTAGGCGTATGGTCATTTGCATGTTATGGATCGTCTGCTCGTCCCGAGCTTGCTAATCGACTTGGCTTTTACTTGTAGAGAAGGTGGACCTCCAGTCAGTGAAGAGGAAGCCTCAAGCCAAGGCTGCTATGCCACCATCTCGGGGTGGCGAGGGTTCCGAAGCCGAGGTTTCTCATAGAAGGGCACCCCAAGGAGGGTGCCGAGGTCCCCGGGGGTGAGTCGCCCTCAGAAGAAGGTGAAGACTCTGGCCCAAAAGACATCTACGAGCTCGATTGCTTGCAAGAGTGCCGTCCCAAGGTCATCTGGGGCCATTCCCCAAGGCGAGGGCTCGGGGAGCATGAAAGGAAATGGGGTGGCCAGATCATCCGGCAATGACCCCTCAAAGAGGGGATCGGTGCGCCCGAAGTCAATGTGGGACTTATGCTGCGTCCACTTTTGGGGCGAAGGCGAGTAGTACCAGGCCCTGAGCATTGTCGACCTTCCTGGTGGGGAGCCGAGAACCCCTTACATTCCTTAGTGGGCAAGCCTTAAGGCCGACAGTCACATCTGGGCCGACAAGCTGACTGCCCAAGAGTTCACCCGGGGGGTGCTTCACCCGGCCATGGCCAAGGAGCTCTACTACTCCTCCTCAGAGGTACTGATGGATCAAGCGGCCAAGTCATTGGTTTGGGTAAGTGGAGGCATTCCTTCTGGCTTTGATTCTTCCTTCTTTGCGTGGGTATTTGATGTCAAATTTTGGTGCAGGGCCAACACTACACCATGGAGCTGATCGACCGGGTCCTTGACGCTGAGCTGGTGATCGAGTGATGGTCGGACGTCTATGCCGCTCTTCGCCTGAAGAACCTGGAGCTGAGGAGTGGATTTGGCCCGGAGGCCATGGCTGCAGTTGAGTAGCGTGCCTCGACTTTGGACGAGGAAGTGAACCGTCTGAAGGTCGAGCTGGAGGAAAGTCGGTCCCGCATCCGGACGCTAGACGACGAGTTGCTGACCCTCTCCCACAACATCGAGTTCGCTAGGTCTTCGGCTTGGACCGCCGAAGAGGTCTTGAAGGAGGAGCAACTGGCATTTCCCGAGAAGATCAAGGGGGCGATTGCTGAGTATAAGGCATCTGCCGAGTTCGAGCATGGCCTGGTGAGGTCGGAGCGGGTGACATACAAGTTCGGGTATCGGGTGGCTTATGCTCATTTTCGAGCGAGGTACCCGGACCTGGAATTGGAGTCGAACCCGTTTGCCGACCAGCCGGAGGATCAGAATGTCGACATGCCAGCAAGTGTCCCCTTTGATGATGGGCCCAAGACTCCTCCTCTATGTTAGGATAAAGAGTGGGGTCAACACTAAGAGGAGGAGGAGTGGGGGGGGGTTGGGGTTAAATTAGTGCAGTGGATAAAAACATCGGTGTCGAAAAATATTTTGTACAATAAAAACGAAACTCGAAAGTGCTTAACTTGAAAGTGTGTTCGTAAATGTATGCAGCAAAAGTAATGAGGAAGTAAAGCACATATGAAAGTTTGCATTAAGGTAAATAGCAATAAGTAAATGCAAACCAGAGATTACGCCAATTTTATAGTGGTTCGGTCGTAGTGACCTACATCTACTCCGTCGATTCCTATTCCGTCGAGGCCACCGGCATCCACTAACGATCTTTCTTTAATAGGCGAAGATCAATCTCCTTCTTACACCCCTCTTCTACTTTTATTGGATTTAGGAGACAACCCTTACGAGCACTCACACTCCTGTTACAGAATTCTAAACTTAGAGTAGAGGAGGAAATTTCACAAGGGATTGCAATAGCGTTTCTTTACTTTTAGACTCTCTATGCTTGTGTGCTTTAACCAGGGATGAGAGAGGTATTTATAGGCTTCAAGTTGATTCAAACTTGGAGCCTAAAAATATCTCATCTCGGGTTTCCCGGGCACGGGCGGTACCACCGCTTGCGTTGGGCGATACCACCGCCTAGTGTTAGTCTGACACTGACACTGTGCTCGGCGGTACCACCACCCAATCTGGTGGTACCACCACGTGGGGAGCTGTGCTGGGTGGTACTACTACCTAGCACTCTACTAGGGGAGGTACAATCACCTAGACTAGCGGTACCATTGCCTGACATAGTCTCGAAGATTGTGCCACGATGGTGTCACTTCTTGGGGCACTGTTTGGGCCTCTTATTGGGCCCAACATAGTCCTTACATGGGCCTAGCTAGCCTCTAATTGGGTTGGCCTAAATCCAAACCCAATTAAGTGCTAACTACGATTCCTAAGACATTTGCTAAGCTAAATAAGTCCTTATGTCTTGGTTTCTTTCGGCGAGCTTCCAGCGAGCTTCTGGCGAACTTCCAACGAGCTTCCGGCGAACTTCTGATGATTTCTCAGTAATGTTCCGGCAGACTCTTGGCAAGCTCCTGGACTTCATGATGATCTTCTTGGCGAGTTCTGACGAGCTTTTCTGGCAAGCTCCGAGACTTCTCGGCTGGTTCTGCCAGAACTTCCGATGAACTCTCAAATTCCCAATGAAATCACATCCTTGACTCCGGGACTTCATTTTGCTTCATGCCTTGCTATCGTAGTTAATCCTGCACATGTAAAACATACTTCGATCTAGACAATTAATACAAAGCATTTATCATGTTGTCTGGCATGTCATTGGTCCCTCGATGCTTTGTCCGATTCTTCGGCGCATCATCCTCTCTTGTGGCCTATTGCCCAATCGGCTAGTTGACTCCGCAACTCCGATATCCTTGGCACAATATCCACTCTTCTTAGCCTTATGCCCGAATGCATGGCCTGAAGCCATCTGTCAATACGTAGACCGATCCTCCGGCCTGACGTCCAATCTTCTAACATGTTTTCCTCCGACCCAACATGATTTTTCCTACTTTAATTGTCTCATCCTGATCGAAGCATCCTACGTCACTCAAAATGTAGTTTAAAACAGAAACACTTATCAATTGATTTCATCATCAAAATACGAGATTCAACACTCCGAACTAAAAGCTGTATTTCTTTTCTCTTTTACTTTGGTTGGGTTGAATTTTGAAACTATATCGCCCGACCACAACATGTACTTCTTTTTCATCAATAAAGAAACCCTTGTTTTGGAATTCTGACTTTTCTTTTCCGGTTGTGGATGCATATGCTTCTTAATAACACATGTCTCTCCAGCACCTCAACATAATTCCTTTACAAGTAGAACTTCTTTAAATTTGCTGCATTCCATGTCCTTGACAGAGGGTTTCCCTCCATAGTTTGAGTCGATAGGTCCCTTCTCGGACCATGTCGTAGACTTGATAGGGGCCTTCCCAATTAGACACAAGTTTTCCTCTCGCTCGGGTTAGGTCGCTCACCACTGCCTTTCTAAGGACGAGGTCCCTGACCTTGATCAGTCGTGGATGAACCTTGCGGTTGTATATCCGAGCCATAGCCTTCTTGTACGCTAGGACACATAGGTGTGCCTTGGCTATTCTTTCTTCGAGGAGATCTAGGTTTGCTCGCAGGCCCTCCTCGGAGTCTTCTTGTTTGTAGTTGGAGGTGCGCAAGGTCGGAAACACCATCTCAAGTGGGAGGACTGCTTCGGTCCCGAACGCTAGTTTAAATGGAGACTCCCCCGAGGCAGTTTTGGGAGTTGTCTGCATCGCCCATAAGACTCTAGGGAGCTCGTCCACCCAGGCTCTGTGCACGCCTTGTTGAATCTCGGATTTTGATGATGCAATCAATTGATGAGTTAATTGATCTAATCCATATTATTGAGTTAAGTGTGCAGGATTAACTATGATAACCAGAAAATACAAAGCAAGGATACCGGAGTCAAGTTCGATAGACGTTTAAGAGTTCGAAGAATCGTCGGAGATGCTGTCGGAACCAACCGAAAAAAAATCGGGAACCTGTCAGAATTTTCGGAAGTTCGCCAAAGAGATCGTCGGAGGTTCACGGAGATCACCGAGAAGGCTCGGCTACTCATTAAAGTCATCACAAGTTCAGGAGCTTGCTGGGAGCCCGTCGGAAGAAGTTCGTCAGAAAGCTCGCCGGAACAAGACTCGACGTTCGCGGTTGAAAAATTGCTTAGGATGTGTTTCTGTTAAGTAGTTAACATGTAATTATGATTAGGATTAAGAGATAATCCTATATCCTGGTTAGGGGCCAACTGGGCCCAAAATTAGACTTGGTTTGGGCTAAGTTTGAAGCCCAACTAGTCAACCGAAAAGTCTGGCGGTGGCATTGCTAGACTGGGCGGTTGCATCGCCCAGCACCCGAGAGCTGGGCGGTGGCACCGCCCAGTGCCCGAGAGCCAGGCGGTGGCACCGCCTGAGCTGGGCGGTGGCACGGCCTAGCACTGTCAGCGCCTGACACTAACAGGCGGTGGCACCGCCACCGACAGGCGGTGACACCGCCAGCAACGGGAACTCCACGAGAATTCAAATTTGGAGCCCAAATTTGAATCCTCTTGAGGCCTATAAATACCCCTCAAATCTCAACTGAGATTACAACTTTTTGAGCAGCAATTGATTGAGAGAAAAATCTTAGAAAGTGTTAGCAAGTCTAGTTTTCAATTTGCTAGAAAGTTCTCCTCCTTTCTTGCTGAAAATTTGTAAGAGGTTGAACTGTTTGCAAAAGGTTGTAAGAGGGGTATTTGCCCTTCCATTTCAAGAGATTTGCTAGTGGAAGGTGGGAGTCTCTTCGAAGAGGGGCCTCGCAAGTGGATGTAGGTCATTTGACCGAACCACTCTAAAATCGGCGTGATCTTTGGTTTGCATTTCATTATTGCTATTTACATTACTGCAAACCTTCTTACATGTTTTAGTTCCTTATTACCTTTGCTGCGCATATTTAAGAATACGCTTTCAAGTTAAGCTTTTCAAGTTCCGTTCTTCTCATACGAAAGATTTATTAAAACCAAAGTTTTAATCCGCTGCACTAATTCACCCCCCCCCCCCTCTTAGTGCCGCTCCGATCCTAACAATTGGTATCAGAGCAGGTTCACTCTCATATTTGGTTTAATACCCATGAGAGATGGCTTACTCTGGCACGCATGAGGGACACTCTATCACACGTCCACCCATGTTTAATGGGTCGGATTACACGTATTAGAAGACTCGGATGAGGATCTTCCTCATTTCTATGGATTTCGAGCTTTGGACTATTGTGGAAAACGAATTTCAAAAATCTTCTCTTCCGATGAGCGAATGGAATGAATCGGAGAAGAAGGTTTTTACTTTAAATGCAAAGGCTATGAATGCCTTGTTTTGTGCACTAGAGAAAAATGAATTTAATTGTGTTTCAATTTGTGATTCGGCTTTTGATATTTGGAGAACTCTTGAGGTCACTCATGAAGGCACTAGCCGAGTGAAAGAGTCCAAAATCAACATTCTTGTGCACTCTTACGAACTTTTCCGAATGAAACCAAGTGAGTCCATCGGAGACATGTACACCCGTTTTACGGATGTCATCAATGGTCTCAAAGCTCTTGGTAAAGATTTTACTAACTTTGAACTAGTAACTAAAATCTTAAGATCCCTCCCTAAAAGTTGGGATCTAAAAGTTACGGCCATTCAAGAGGCCAAATACCTTAAAACATTTCCTCTTCAAGAACTCATTGGGTCTCTAATGACCTACGAAATGATATGTCAAGCTCATGACGAGCTCGAGAACCCCCTTCCAAAGAACAGGAAGGATATGACACTCAAATCACAAGAAGACCACTTGAAAGGAACATCAAGTGATGAGGACAGTGACAAAGACATTGCACTTTTGACTCAAAAATTCAAAAAATATTTAAGGAAGAACAAATTTAAAAATAATACAAAAATAAAATTTGAACAAAAGAAGGACCAAGTGATTTGCTATGAATGTAAAAAGTCCGGACACTACAAGAACGATTGCCCTCAAGCCAAAAAGAGAACACCAAAGAAGAAGGCGCTCAAGGCAACATGGGATGATTCAAGCACGTCCGAAGAAGAGGAGTCCAACACCGAGCAAGTTGCTCACTACGCCCTAATGGCCTTCGAAGAAGAGGTAACGGATTTAATTAATGCAGATTTACCTTATCATGAATTATTAAATGCCTTCCATGAGTTATTTGATGAATGTAAGACAATTAGTAGAAAATACAAATTTCTAAAAAAGGAACATGATAGTCTTACTTATGCTTTTGATAAATTAAAAACTGAATATCATGATAGTCTAGCTCCATGTGCTAAATGCCATGATTTAAATACTCTCCAAAATGGGAACTTGGTACTTAAGGACACCTTGAAGAAATTCGAGGTCGGTAGCAAGTCCTTAAACATGATCCTTACAAATAAGGGTCACGTCCCTAAAAGGAGTGGAATCGGATTTGTGAGAAGTACTCACCAAAATCCAACCACCTTCATTAAAGGTCCTATCTTACATGTTCAACACCAAAGCAATTGCAACTTTTGTTGCAAATATGGACATATGACTTACCAATGTCCATTCAAGAAAATTAGTCCAAACAAATTGATTTGGGTTCCTAAAGGAACCATGATCAAGTCTATACAACATGATAAACAAGCTAGATTAGTTTTTGAGGCACCCAAAAGTAAATGGGTACCTAAAAATAATTCCTTCTTGTAGAAACATACACCATCACATACTAGGAGCAAGAGATGGCATCTTGATAGTGGATGCTCAAGGCATATGACCGGAGATCCATCCCAATTCACCAAGCTCACTAGCATGGACGAAGGCTATGTTACCTTCGGAGACAACAACAAAGGCAAAATCATTGGCAAGGGAACCATAGGTAACAAATCAAGTTTTTCCATTGATGATGTGTTACTAGTTGATGGATTAAAACATAATCTATTTAGCATTAGTCAATTATGCGATAAAGATTATATCGTTAGATTTGAATCAAATATGTGCATTATTGAAAAACCAAATCATAACATGACTATGATTGCTTTAAAACAAAATAATGTCTATACCATCAATCTTGATGAACTAAGTAATGAAGTGTGTTTCTCCGCCATAAATGATGATGCTTGGCTTTGGCATAAGAGATTAGGCCATACAAGCATGAAAACAATATCTAAAATCTCATCTCAAGAATTAGTACGAGGGATTCCGAATATGAAGTTTATTAAAGATAAGGTATGCGATGCATGTCAACTAGGGAAGCAAATAAAAACAAGCTTCAAATCAAAAAATCAACTTAGCACCACTATACCGTTACTATTGATCCATTTGGACTTATTTGGACCAATTGATACAACTAGTCTAGGTGGAAGCAAATATGCTTTTGTGATTGTGGATGACTACTCTAGATACACTTGGACCTATTTCTTAGCTCACAAAAGTGATTGTTTCAAGTATTTCTCTAAATTTTGTAAACTCACTCAAAACGAAAAAGGGTTCATGATTTTATCAATTCGGAGTGATTATGGTGGCGAATTTCAAAACCGTGACTTTCAAAATTTTTGTGAAGTTAATGGATACAATCACAACTTCTCCACTCCAAGAAATCCCCAACAAAATGGAGTAGTTGAAAGGAAAAATAGAAACCTACAAGAAATGGCAAGAACTATGTTAAATGAACATAGTTTACCTAAGTATTTTTGGGCCGAAGCCGTAAATACGGCTTGCTACATCATAAATAGAGTCCTAATAAGACCATCCTTATCAAAAAAAACTCCCTATGAATTATGGAATAACAAAAAAAATCAAATATTTCCTATTTTAAAGTTTTCGGTTGTAAATGCTTTATTTTAAAATGAAAGGGATGCCTTAGGAAAATTTGATGCTAAATCCGTTGAAGGCATCTTTCTTGGTTACTCTTCCGTTTCTAAAGCTTTTGGGGTTTTAATAAAAAAACCTTAGTAATTGAAGAGTCTATTCATGTAGTTTTTAGTGAAGTTTCAAATTTAAAGAAAAATGATTTTGATGATGATCTTGGTTTTGATAATTTGAATTTAAATGAACTCCCTCCTCAAAATGTAACTTGGATGCACCTTCTTCCAAAATTTCCTTACCTAAGGAATGGAAGTATATAGATGCTCATCCAAAGGAGCTAATTATAGGGGATACATCTAAAGGGGTTCAAACTCGTTCCTCTTTCAAGAATTTTTATGCTAATGCCTTCCTTCCTCTCTCAAATCGAACCTAAGTGCATTGGCGAGGCCATAAAAGATGATTTTTTGGGTTATTGCAATGCAAGAGGAATTGAATCAATTTGAGAGAAACAAGGTGTGGGAGCTTGTTCCTAGACCTAGTGACCATTTAGTGATTGGTACTAAGTGGGTCTTTAGAAACAAGCAAGACGAAAATGGTATCGTGGTTAGAAACAAGGCTAGATTAGTGGCCAAAGGTTTCAACCAAGAAGAAGGTATCGATTCTGAAGAAACCTTCTTCTGCTCTCGTGGCTCGATTAGAAGCCATAAGGATGCTCCTTGCCTATGCTAGTTGTTATAATCTTAAACTATTTCAAATGGATGTCAAAAGTGCCTTCTTGAATGGTTTTATTTCCGAAAAAGTATATGTCGAACAACCTCCCGGATTTGAAAATTCTCTTCTTCCTAATCATGTATTCAAATTGACTAAGGCTCTCTATGGCTTGAAACAAGCTCCTAGAGCTTGGTATGAAAGGCTTAGTTCCTTTCTTATTTTAAATAATTTTACCAAAGGCAAGGTTGATACTACATTATTTATTAAACATTTTGAAAATAATTTTCTTATTGTGCAAATTTATGTTGACGATATTATTTTTGGCTCTTCGGATGAATCACTATGTGAATCATTTGCCAAATCTATGAGTCATGAATTTGAAATGAGTTTAATGGGAGAATTAACTTTCTTTTTAGGATTACAAATCAAACAACTTAAGGATGGTATATTTCTTAACCAATCTAAATATACGTTAGAATTGTTAAAACGATTTAACATGGATAATTCAAAAGCAATAAACACCCCTATGAGTACTGCGACTAAGTTAGATATGGATGAAAATAGTGAAAATTTCGATCAAAAAACATATAGGGGTATGATAGGTAGTCTACTCTACCTTACCGCGACTAGACCAGATATCATATTTACTGTAGGACTTTGTGCTAGGTTTCAATCAAATCATAAATTATCTCATCTTAAAAGTGTTAAAAGAATATTTAGGTATCTTAAAGGAACTCCAAATTTAGGTTTATGGTATCCAAAATCCGAAAAATTTGATTTAATGGCTTATGCGGATGCCGATTTTGGGGGATGTAGGATTGATAGAAAAAGTACATCCGGAACATGCCAATTTTTAGCACATGCACTTGTTTCTTGGACTTCCAAGAAACAAAATTCAGTTGCACTATCTACGGCGGAAGCCAAATACATTGTTGCGAGTGCATGCTGTGCACAAGTTGTATGGATGAAAAATACATTAGAAGACTATGGAATTCATTTTAAATATATCCCCATAAAATGTGACAATACTAGTGCCATATGTCTTACGAAAAATCCAATTTAGCACTCTAGAACTAAGCACATCGACGTTAGGCACCATTTTATACGCGATCATGTCCTTAACAATGATGTTGTTCTAGAATTCATTGACACGAAGCATCAATTAGCAGATATATTTACAAAAGCCCTAAATGAAGACAAATTTGAATTTATTAAAAGGGAACTAGGCTTGTTAAATTGTCCCTTAGAGTAAGACGTTTGAATGTAGTTTACGAAGATTGGCTCATCCTTGTCCCGCTCGTTTGTGGATTTGATTTCATCCTCTTCTTTCGATTCCAAATGATATATTAAAATACAACTCAATATCTCAACCTTTTCTTGCGACAAAGACCTCTGGAAATCAAGAAGGAGGAAGAAAAGTTTTTTTTTCTTCTTCCGCGGCCAGCCAGCGGTGGCACCGCCATAATCGGCGGTAGCACCGCTTGTTCAAGCGATGGCACCGCCCGAGAGCCCTTTTAAACCCGAGAGGGTTAGGGCCGGTGGTGACACCGCCCCCAACCCGTGGAACTCTTGCTCCAACTCTCCTAAAATCTCTCAATCCCTCATTCTAACTTCTACAGACCTTGGAGAAGGAATATTGTTGGTCCAAACTCTCCATCATCTCAGAAACACTCTATAAGGTAAAATCTTCCCTTCACTCTCTTCTTGTGTCACCTATTCATTACAATTCATATTTCTCTTATCATTTTGTCTAGAAAATAGCTCCTAAAAGATCAAAAGGGAAAAGGATTGAAGGAGATTCATATGACCATAATCTTTTTAGATCCAAAGAAGATGCCCTTAGATTTCCAAACTTTGAAACAAGATATGTCCATAAGGGAAACTACGTTGATCTTGATGAACTAGGAGATTTAGAACCGATTAGGTGGTTTGCTCATCTAGAGGCCCTACCTCTCTTACAAATAGATGAACCAATTTATCCTAGATTAGTTAAGCTCTTTTATGCAAACCTATGGGTAGATAACGATAGCCTAAATTCTTACATGTTAGGAACACAAATTAGGATTTCTGATAATTCTATTTGTGAACTAATCGGCATCACTGAAAAAGATAGGGGCTGCTATTTTAGAGCAAAATGGGATGTGAATATAATAGGAGCAACCTACGCCGAAGCTGTCGAAACCATTTTTGCAAACTCAAACTTTGGAATAATACCCAAGAGTTCTTAACACTTACTACCTTTTAACTCTAAGATTCTTCATCATATCATGACAAGCATACTATTCCCTAAGCAATATCATCTTGATGAAATGAGTACAGTAGAGATAAGCACCATGTATTGGATCATGACCGGTCAACAAAACTGTTTTGGATACTCAATACGGCAAACACATGTAGGAAATTACAGCTAAAGATATTATGTTACCATATGGGGGTTAATCACTAGATTTCTTAGTGCCTATAACATTTGCATCCCACCATGAAGAAACAATTCAGAGTAATAGATATAACGTCATCAATAAAAAATCTACTAAAGAGACTTAGGTGCATATTTAACAATGGAATATGGGTAAGGCAACCTAGAAGGACAGATCCTATTCCTCCACCCCAAGAGAACAACCAAAAACACCAATTCTTATGGGAAATGAATCTCCTCCTCCTAGTCCCTTTGATGCAGCCTTTCAGCTCTGTTTTTCATCCTCCGAAGGTATCATTATGGCAGAACTATCTCAGATCAAATTCCAACAAGACCAACTCAAATCGCAGCAGGAACAAATTCAACTCCAGCAAATGGAAATTTTAAAGGAACTACGACAGCTAAACCAAAAAATAGATGTTATATATCAGTACTATGGATTACCTCCTACGGATTGATGTATCTTTTTATTCTGTTTTGTTTTACTCTTGATCTCATGTTCCAAGCTGGTCGTCTTTTGAACAAAAACTGAACTTTTGTTGCTTAAATTCTGGATATATGCTTCTGGATGAATGCTGATTTTTCTTTTTGAACATGAATGAATGGATGACGAGTTTCAACTTAACGAAGTTGAATTTTTGATAGAATGAATGCTAAATTTTTCTGTAAAATATTTTTTTCTTTTTGTTAATGACAAAGGGGGAGAAAAGTGATGACTTATTGCATAAATAAGCTAATGTGATATGAATGTCTTATGTGCCTTACATAATCCTTGAGTATATCGCATAATCGATTAATCATATTGAATGCATATCTAAAATGTATGATCATGTTGAAAATCTTTATTTCTTATCTTTCGACTTGAAAAAGATTTTCATCGAAGTTTCACATTTACATTATACTTAATGAGAACAACGATAAGTTCTACGGTTAGAACTTATCTGTTTATGCTTGAATTCAATGAGATGAAATTCAAGTATTTTATCTTCTCATAATATGGCATATAGATAGGGGGAGTTATGTTTAACTCTGTCATCAATTGATTGTCATCATAAAAAAGGGGGAGATTGTTGAATCTCGGATTTTGATGATGCAATCAATTGATGAGTTAATTGATCTAATCCATATTATTGACTTAAGTGTGCAGGATTAACTACTATAACCAAAAAACACAAAGCAAGGATACCGGAGTCAAGTTCGATGGACGTTTAAGAGTTCGAAGAATCGTCGGAGATGCTGCCGGAACCAACCGAGAAAAAATCGGGAACCTATCGGAATTTTCGGAAGTTCGCCGAAGAGATCGTCGGAGGTTCACGGAGATCACCGAGAAGGCTCGGGTACTCATTAAAGTCATCACAAGTTCGGGAGCTTGCTGGGAGCCCGTCGGAAGAAGTTCGTCGGAAAGCTCGCTGGAACAAGACTCGATGTTCGCGGTTGAAAAATTGCTTAGGATGTATTTTTGTTAAGTAGTTAACGTGTAATTAGGATTAGGATTAAGAGATAATCCTATATCCTTGTTAGGGGCCAACTGGGCCCAAAATTAGACTTGGTTTGGGCTAAGTTTGAAGCCCAACCAGTCAACCGAAAAGTCTGGCGGTGGCACTGCCAGACTGGGCGGTGGCACCGCCCAGTGCCCGAGAGCCAAGCGGTGGCACCACCTGAGCTGGGCGGTGGCACCGCTTAGCACTGTCAGCACCTGACACTGATAGGCGGTGACACCGCCAGCGTCGGGAACTCCACGAGAATTCAAATTTGGAGCCCAAATTTGAATCCTCTTGAGGCCTATAAATACCCCTCAAATCTCAGCTAAGATAACAACTTTTTGAGCAGCAATTGATTGAGAGAAAAATCTTAGAAAGTGTTAGCAAGTCTAGTTTTCAATTTGCTAGAAAGTTCTCCTCCTTTCTTGCTGAAAATTTGTAAGAGGTTGAACTGTTTGCAAAAGGTTGTAAGAGGGGTATTTGCCCTTCCATTTCAAGAGATTTGCTAGTGGAAAGTGGGAGCCTCATCGAAGAGGGGCCTCGCAAGCGGATGTAGGTCATTTGACCGAACCACTCTAAAATCGACGTGATCTTTGGTTTGCATTTCATTATTGCTATTTACATTACTGCAAACCTTCTTACATGTTTTAGTTCCTTATTACCTTTGCTGCGCATATTTAAGAATACGCTTTCAAGTTAAGCTTTTCAAGTTCCTTTCTTCTCGTACGAAAGATTTATTAAAACCGAAGTTTTAATCCGCTGCACTAATTCACCCCCTCTTAGTGCCGCTCCGATCCTAACACGCCTGAGACCCTCTTCTTGAGGCTCTCTAGAATCGCCCGATTCATTACTTCAGTCTGGCTGTTAGTTTGGGGGTGTACAACTGATCTGAACTTCAATTGTATCCCATATGACTGGCAATAGGCCTTGAATTTAGCATTGTTGAATTGAGCTCCAATGTCGGTGATGATAGCCCTCGAGATCCCAAACCGGGTGATAATGTTCTTCCACGTGAAGCTTTAAACTTGTTTCTCGATGATGGAGGCCAAGGGTTCGGCTTCAACCCACTTTGTGAAGTAGTCAACCCCCACTATAAGGAAGCACCGTTGTCCCAAAGCTGGAGGAAAAGGCCCGAGGAGGTCAAGTCCCCATTGGGCAAAGGGCCAGACCACCTCCATGGGGGTAAGAGGGACCGCTGGTTGGCGTTGTAGTCGGGCATGCCTTTGACATTGTTGGCACTGCTGCACGTATGACATGGCATCCTGGCGCATGGTCGGCCAGTAGTACCCCTGTCTGAGAGTCTTGAAGGCCAAGGTTCGTCCCTCGATGTGCTCCCCACAAATCCTCTCGTGGAGTTTGGCCAGGACTGTATTTGCATTTGATTGTGCGAGACAATGCAAG
Source organism: Musa schizocarpa (assembly GCA_900464855.2). Classification (NCBI taxonomy): domain Eukaryota; kingdom Viridiplantae; phylum Streptophyta; class Magnoliopsida; order Zingiberales; family Musaceae; genus Musa; species Musa schizocarpa. Next base: position 27,337,332 of record LS990923.1, read on the forward strand.
AGAGGTTGAAAGAAAGCCTTATGGTATAGCTTTCGACCAACCATGTAGTACCAGGCTTAGGTTCGACTCAGTCATCTTGCGACCATCGGGTCATCGGACTTCGTCCCATCCTTCTTGAAGTGGAGGATCTCTTCCATCCAGTTTGGCGAGGTCTCTATTTCGGTGACCACATGAGCTAGTTTCGTTGGTGCTATTACGGATTCAGTTATTAGGGTTGTTGCTAGGCCACGAGCAGAGGCCGATCTGGCCAATGCATCGGCCCGCATGTTCTACACCCAAGGTACTCTAATGATCGAGAGGAGGTTGAAGCGATGGGCGAGCCGCTTCGCTTCCATCAGGTATGATGCCATTGTTGGGTCCCGGGCTTTGTATCTCCTATTGATGTGTCCCGTCACTAGCTGGGAATCACTGAAGAGTTCGAGGTTATTGACATGCATCTCCAGGGCAAGGCACAGGCCGTGAAGTAGTGCCTCGTAGTCGGCCTCATTGTTGGTGGCTTGGAATTGTAATCGGAGTGATCTCTCATAGGTTTCTCCGGATAGGCCTTTGAGGATAAGCCCGACCCCAGCTGCTTCGGTAGTGGATGAGCCGTCTACATGTAGGGTCTATGTGTCCTCATTGTTCTCATGTCCAACAGCATGGTCTTCGGGGGTTAGCTCAAAGATGAAATCAACCAGTACCTAAGCTTTGATGGGGATTCTGGGGGAGTACTGAATGTCGAATTCGTCGAGCTCGATCGACCACCATAGCATTCGACCCGACGCATCAAATTCGGAAAGGATTTACCATAAATGTTGGTCAGTAATCACTTTGATTGTGTGAGTTTGGAAATATGGTCGCAGCTTTCGGGCCGTCTTCATCAGTGCGAGGGTCAGCTTCTCGATTGAGGAATACTGCACCTCGGGCCCGACGAGGACATGACTGACATAATAGATAGGATGTTGTGTTGGTGGCATTTCCCAAACTAACACCGAGCTAACCGCTTGTGCCGAGGCCGCGAGGTAGAGACCGAGAGTTTCGCCCGGCTTGGGCGAGGTGAGTCGGGGCAAGTGAGCGAGGCACGCCTTCAACTTTTAGAAGGCTTCTTTGCATTTCGGTGTCCACATGAAGTTTTTAGCTTACCGTAGAGCCCGGAAGAAGGGGAGGCACTTGTCGCCTGATCATGACATGAACTTGCTAAGCGCCACCAACTTCCCGGCGAGGCGCTGCACATCCTTGATCGAGCATGGGGGGTGCATCTCGGTTACAGCCTGAACCTTTTCTAGGTTGGCATTTATCCCTCTCTGGTGGATGACGAAACCAAGGAATTTCCCCGAGCTAACCCCGAAGACACACTTCGCGGGATTTAGGCGCATGTTAAACCGCTTGAGCATTTGGAATGTCTTCGTCAGGTCGGCCAGGTGCATGCTTGCAGTCTTGCTCTTTATGATCATGTTATCCACATATACTTCCATATTCCTCCCAAGCTGGTGTTTGAACAACTTGTCGACTATTCTTTGGTAAGTCGCCCTAGTGTTCTTTAGGCCAAAAGGTATTACTTTATAGCAATACACTCCTCTGATGGTGATGAAGGCAGTGTTTTCTTGGTCTTGAGGTGCCATCTGGATTTAGTTGTAGCCCGATAATGTGTTCATAAATGTAAGGAGTTCATATCCTGCGGTGGCGTCAACTAGTTGGTCTATCCTGGGAAGTGGATAGCAATCTTTAGGGCATGCTTAGTTAAGATCGGTGTAGTCAACACACATCCTCCAACTTCCATTAGGTTTCTTAATGAGAACTACATTCGACAGCCATCGAGGGTATTTCACCTCAGTAATAAATCCTACCTCTTTGAGGCAGTCGACCTCCTCGTTGATTGCCTTATGTCGATTGGGAGCAAACTTTCTTGGCCTTTGTTTCATCGACCTAGCCTCGGGGTCGATGTTGAGCTCATGTTGGGTCACCCCTAGGTCAATCCCGAGCATCTCCTTGGGGAACCATGCAAACACATAAGCATTTTCCCTCAGGAAATCGATGAGCTAGAGCTGATCTACTTCGAGGAGTGTCGTCTTGACTTTCACGGACAGATCAGGCCGGTTCCTTTTCCGGTGTACCTCGGTGAGTTGCTTGGGGGGCTCCAACTACATCGGTGCCACGGGTCCTTTGTGTTGGAAAATCTTGGGGGCGACATCACATGCACAGCGGAAGAACAAGGCTCCGACATCACAATCGGAGACCGAGCTCAGGGGGTTGCACCACTGTCAGAGGTGGTTGCACCACCCAGTCTCGCTCAGAGACTGAGCCCTAGCAGTGTCATCGCCTGCCTGGGGCGGTTGCACCGCCCAGTCTCACTCGGAGACTGAGCCCTAGCAGTGCCACCGCCTGCCTGGGGCAGTTGCACCGCCCAGCTTCGCTGGGAGATCCTCTACTGGGCGGTGCCATCGCCGACCCTGGCGGTGCCACTGCCTACACTATTTCAGCTCACTGGTTGGGCTCCAAACTTAGCCCAAACCAGTCTGAACTTGGGCCCAATTAGCCCCTACTTGGGTTATAGGATTAACACCTAATCCTAACCCTAATTAATGTGCTAACTATGAATTTAAAGACATTTTCTAAGCTATTACAAAGTCCGCAAGTCAAGACTTCTTCTGGCGAGCTTCCGGCAAACTTCCGGCGGTCTTCCGATGAACTCTCGGAAACCATTCTGCGGACTCCCGGCAAGCTCCTAGACTTCACGATTTGATCTTAGCGAGTTCCAACGAGCTTCTTCAGCAAGCTCCGATCTTTCTCGGTGATCTCTGCGAACTTCCAATGAACCTTCCGGCGAGTTTCCAAAAAACCCTTCGGCAAGCTCCCAACTCATTCTTGGCTAGTTCCGGTAGCATTCCCGACGAACCTTCGGACTTCCGTCGAACTCTCAAACTCGCAACGAATCCTTCGCGCTTGACTCCGACACTTTATTTCGCTTTATGTCTTCATCGTTATCATAGTTAATCCTGAACAATTAAAACAAAACTTCGATCGAGACAATTAATCCTAAGTAATTAAATAAGTTGTCCGGCATGTCATTGGTCCCTCGACGCTTCATCCGATTCTTCGGCGCATCATCCTCTCCTGCGGCCTATTGCCCAATCGGCCAGTTGACTCCACAACTCCGATATCCTTGGCACAATACCCGCTCTTCTTGGCCCGATGCCCAAGTCCACGGCCCGAAGCCTTCTGTCGATACGTCGACCGATCCATCGGCCCGATGTCCAATCTTCTGACATGTTTCTCCGACACAACATGATTTTTCCTGCTTTAATTGTCTCATCTTGATCGAAGCATCCTGCGTCACTCAAAACGCAGATTAAAACATAAACATAATTATCAATTGGTTTCATCATCAAAATACGAGATTCAACAATCTCATATGGTGTAGACACTACCAACTTAGTCGGAACCCTGTTCAGAAGGTAAGCTGCGGTTTCTAGGGTATATCCCCAGAATAAGATGGGTAGGTCAGCGAAACTTATCATGGACCATACCATGTCTAATAGCGTACGATTTCTCCTTTCAGAGATACCATTGAGCTGTGGTGTATAAGGAGGTGTCCATTGGGATAATATCCAATGGTCCTTGAGGAACTGGGTAAACTCTATACTTAAGTACTCACCTCCTCGATCTGATCGAAGAGTTTTGATACACTTTCCAATTTGGTTCTCCACCTAATTCTTATACTCTCTGAATTTCTCAAAAGCCTTGGAATTGTACTTCATTAAGTATACATATCCATACCTTGAGAAATCATCAGTAAAGATAATGAAGTAGGAGTAACCACCAATAGCATGAGTTGACATGGGTCCACAAACATCACTATGTATGATTTCCAACAACTCAGTGGCTCTCTCTCCAGTTCCACTAAATGGAGAGTTGGTTAGTTTTCCACGAAGGCAAGGCTTGCAAGTTGCATATGACAAATAGTCGAATGGATCTAGATATCCATTATTTAGCAACTTTTGAATCATTCCCTCATGGATGTAACCTAGCCTACAATGTTATAGGTATGCACTGTTCACCTCATCTTGTTTCCTTTTAGACACACTTACATTCATAATATGTAGAGTAGTGTCTAGCATAAACAAACCTTTATGCAATATTCCTCTCGCCAATCTCCCCTTGGCTTTGCTAGAATTTACAATAAATTGTAGATGTGATAAGCAATACTAGTATCCAATACCAATACACTATCACAAAAATCTGACAATTGGAGATTGATCATCAATGTACCTAAAGCTTCTCCAAACTTCTATTTCGCCCTCTCTACAAGGTACTCTTTGTAGTTCCTCTTCCAGTGCCCATCTTTGCCATAGTGGAAGCACTGGCCTTTGTCCTTTGCTGGGTCTTTCTTAGCAACCTTTGCTTTACCTGGTCTGCCCTTGCCCTTTCCCTTCTTAGGGGACCTTTCTGCTTTCCTTTTCTTTCTGGTCTCACCAGTGTAGAGAACTGGTTTCTCTTTCTTAATAGTACTCTCTACCTCCCTCAACATATTAAGGAGCTCTGGGAGAGTCACCTGAAGCTTGTTTATATTAAAATTTATTATGAACTGTAAAAAAGAATATGGTAGGGACTGTAGCACAATGTCCATACACAAGTTATCCTCTAGGACCATTCCTAGACCTGTGAGTTTCTCTATCCACTCAATCATTTTTAGGACATGATTCTGAACCGGTGTCCCCTTAGTCATTCTACTACGGAAGAGGCTCTTGGATATCTCATATCGCTGAGTCCTTCCCTATTCCTCAAATAATTTACGGATATATAAGAGAATGGATCTGGCATCCATCTTTTCATGTTGTCTCTATAACTCAGGAGTCATAGAGCCCAACATATAGCACTAAGCAAGAGTGGAGTCATCAATGTACTTCACGTAGCGAGCGATCTCATCCTCGCTTGCCCCTTCTTCGGGTGTAGGCATCACTGTATAAAGGATGTACATGATTTTCTCCGCCGTGAGAACAATTCTCAAGTTACGAAGTTAATCCATATAATTTGGACCAGTGAGGTGGTTGACATCAAGTATGCAACATAAGGGATTTGAAAGCGAGATTTTCTAAAAATAAAGATGTAGCAGAAATGAATAACATGCAGATTTTATAAGAAATAAACTATCAAGATATGGACTTCTATCTTAATATGCTCCCACTATTTTACTAATGAGTCACGCGACACCCTAAGCACGTGAAACGGAAGTCTCTGGTAGACTTCTAGTGGGGATCAGGATCCAATCAACGTCTTAGTGTAACCTCGAGGGACTCAACCAATCACACTAAGCCTAAAAGGTAGGCAACTCTTGCCGTTCATAACTCCTTGTGATTCCCGTCCTGTTCGGCCTCCGAATCACCATGGTCTCGAGGGACTCGACCAACCATGATGCTCGGTTAAGTCAACACCTTCGTTACAAGATGAGTCTGATTTGATGATATACCCTTGAGGGACTCGACCAAGCATACCATGTCCTTAGGTCACCGGTGACATCTCTATGTCGTAAGCAAGATAGCGAATCGTGATATAGGTGAGTCTCGAGGGACTTGACCAATTCAACATACACCAAGAATCGATTCTTACTTATAACGATGGAAGGCCACGTGGGTCAATCTAATTACCTCATGTTTACCGACTTAATATTATAGAGAGAGATGTTTCTATGATTTGGTCTCCTAATATGACATGTCACACATATACATATTTAATATATATCTATATCACATGCGAATATATATATACATATCTAGTATGTGTATAAGCAATCACACCAGATGATCATGGACCACAACCTAATGTGATTAGGCCCAAGCCAATAGGCCTAATAACTCACATCAAGATCTATGTGTACAACGGTGCATCTCTATGCCCTATGATCATCCATCTCATCCTCGTCGGTTCCGTCGACATCTCAATGCATCTTCATGCATCGCGATCGTCCGGCTAGTGGGTCTTGCTATTGCATCCACGCTCCCGCTGCGTCTCCTCATGTGATTACAACTTAATCAGAGACACGAAGGCCTGATAATAAACAAGAAATATAATGGAGGCTCACAGACCCCAATAATAATAATCACAAGTACACACATCACACAGTCCATGATCATCCGTCCACATATCATACATCATAAGTATAAATAATCATCATTATGTGGGACTACTAGATAATAATAAAAATAATAATCAACTAAACTTTTTAATTAATTAATATTTTCTGAAATCAAGGATTTGTAGGGAATTTTTGAATTTCTAGGGGTATTTTCGTAATTTAGACAAAAGATAGAAACTGGAATTTCTCAAATTTCGAGAGGCAAAACTATCTTTTGCGTAGAAATCCCTAATTCCCGACTCCCCTTTGTCGCTGCCGCCGCCGCCACCCTGCTGGCGGTGGCCTGTGCGGTGGGGCGCGGGGGCGTCGCCCCTATTGGTGGGCGCCACCGTGGGTTGGCGCCCCTGCGGGTGGCGCAGCTCCCGCAAGCACTATGCCCGCCGGGAGGCCACCCCTGTGGGGGAGGGTTTGCCCGCAGGAGCAGCGGTCGCCAGCGCCGTTGCCTTGTGGCACCTCAGCCCGCGGGCGCTGCGGTCGTAGGCGCCTCGCCCCGCGGTGCCTCTGTCCGCGGGTCCAACACCCGCAGGCGTCACCCTTGTGCGCGGGCATAATGCCAGCATGCAGGTGGTCACCTTGCCAGGAGCCCTGCTTGTCGGCGCCGTGCGACAAAGACCGCGGGTGCGGCACCCGCGGGCTGCCAGCCCCATCGGCTGCAAGCAGGCCGCCGACCGGTTGCTGTAGGCACAGCCCCTGTGCTTCCTGTTGGGAAATCCTTGGGGGTGACATCATATGCGCAACGGAAGAACAAGAAAAATAAAATCCCCGATTCCTAAAGAGATGTTCGTCGTCGTGCGAAGATTGGTACGCAAAAATCCGCGAAACATGAAACTCTATATAGAGTATATTGTGTTACCTAGGGAGATCGTATATTCTTGTTTCCTTGCAGATCCTTAGGAGAGGGTGAAGGAGGTCAAGCGTCCTCCTCTCTAGCGGTGATCCACACAGCAGGGTTGCGACGACGCTCCTCAAAACTCCAGACCTACTCTGAGGTGGAGATGGAGAGGAGAATAGGAAAAGACAAACAAAAGCTCTCTAGCCCATGGGGCTCTGAATCCCTCCTATTTATAGATGTCCCCTGTCAAACCCTAATAGGTCCTCCCCTAGTGGGTATTGGATCTGCATCCAATAAGACAAGGGCTTCGTCGGATATCTCATATCCGAACCTCTATTCATCGCAATGCCTACCATATGTGTGTGACCCTCTAGGCCCAATATCGAGTGGCCGTGAGTCATACGTGTCGAAACTCCTTCTAACTTCGGTGAATTATTATCTCTGTAATAATTCACTTGACTCATCGACCACTGGACGTACTAGGTCACTCTGGCCGTAGTCCCCAGGACGATCTGAGGGGAATCCAATCCATTGGACCTGCGTCCTCGATTAGGTGTACCTATAGTCCCTCATCCATCTAATATACCGGAGACCGGTATATCGAGCATGGTGTTTTCGGACCCACACGGTTTCTTCTCGAGTCTCGCTCTAATCGATTTCTCCGGAGAACTCTTTCTCTCTCAACCTGAATGACCCTGGCCAGGGATTTGTCTGAGCAAGAACATATAGGATATTCCTCTCATGACGCCGAGAGTGGATGATCCTCTATCGACACTCAATAGCCCTCGTAAGGTCGACTACCACTCCCAATGACCAGCTGTACTAGATTTGGGACAACCAAACCTATAAGTCTGGTATCAAAGATTGGAGCATTCATACAGGACATCCTTGGTGTCTCAAGTCTAAGGACTAGATACACCACTAGGACTACGGAATCGTTGTCTGACAATAAGGCATCATCCACCATCTAGCATTCCGTAAGTGGATCAATCAATGAACTCATTCTCCAATGAGCACTTGTACTGTATCCCTAGTGTCCCTACACAAGCAGCTATGAGACCAGCTACATCCATCATATGGACGGGTATACAGCACACTAGTCTGTCCGGTTATCACGATATCCCTCTCGAGTAACCTATGATCGGGATTATTTAGGATATGTGTTTAAAGGTGAATCGATCTCACTATCGTGATCTCATCACGTTCCGATTCCCATTGCACAAATCCAAGGACATCACAATATATGTATGCATTTATGCAATAGTTATAAAGTGATATATGCCAAAATATAACAAGGAAAAAGATTCTATATTAAGTCACACGTGCTATCACTCATGTGATTGGCTTGCTGGGCACCTATGACTAGCACTTGCTGCCTTCAGCTGCGTTGCATGCACATAGATCGAGGGCAACAACTGTTGCTGCTCTTCTTTGTTTTTGCGTCAACAATTTTGACGTCAAAATTCTTCCTAAACACAACACACGCAGTTCAAAACCTATCATTCGCACGAATAACCTAGCTCTGATACCACTGTTGGGAAATCCTTGGGGACGACATCATATGCACAGCGGAGGAACAAGAAAAATAAAATCCCCGATTCACAAAGAGATGTTCGTCATCGTGCGAAGATTGGTACGCAAAAATTCGTGAAACATGAAACTGCGTATAGAGTAGATTGTGTTACCTAGGGAGATCGTATATCCTTGTTTCCTTGCAGATCCTTAGGAGAGGGTGAAGGAGGTCAAGCGTCCTCCTCTCTAGCGGTGATCCACACAGCAGGGTTGCGACGACGCTACTCAAAACTCCAGACCTACTCTGAGGTGGAGATGGAGAGAAGAATAGAAAAAGGCAAACAAAAGCTCTCTAGCCCATGGGGCTCTGAATCCCTCATATTTATAGAGGTCCCCTGTCAAACCCTAATGGGTCCTCCCCTAGTGGGTATTGGATCTGCATCCAATAAGACAAAGGCTCCGTCGGATATCTCATATCCGAACCTCTATTCATCGCAATGCCTACCATATGTGTGTGACCCTCTAGGCCCAATATCGAGCTGGCCGTGAGTCATACCTGTCAGAACTCCTTCTAACTCAGTGAATTATTATCTCTATAATAATTCACTTCGACTCATCGACTCTGGACATACTAGGCCACTCTGTGTAGTCCCCGACGATCTGGGGGAATCCAATCCATTGGACATGTTTGTCCTTAGTTACCGTGTACCTATAGTCCTTCATTCATCTAATATACCAGAGACCATATATCGAGCATGGTGTTGTCAGAACCACACGGTTTCTTCTCGAGTCTCGCTCTAATCGGATTCTCCCAGATAACTCTTTCTCTCTCAACCCGAATGACCCTGGCCAGGGATTTGTTTGAGCAAGAACACATTGGATATTCCTCTCATGACGCCGAGAGTGGATGATCCTCTATCGACACTCAATAGCCCTCGTAAGGTCGACTACCACTCCCAATGACCAGCTGTACTAGATCTGGGATAGCCAAACCTATAAGTCTGGTATCTAAGAGTGGAGCACTCATACAGGACATCCTTGGTGTCTCAAGTCTAAGAACTAGATACACTACTAGGACTACTGGAATGTTTGTCCGACAATAAGGCATCATCAACCATCCAAAGATTCCAGGATCAATTAGTGAACTCATTCTCCAATGAGCACCTGTACTGTATCCCTAGTGTCCCTACACAAGCAGCTATGAGACCAGCTGCATCCATCATATGGACGGGTATACAACACACCAGTCTATCCGGTTATCACGATATCCCTCTCGAGTAACCTATGACCGGGATTATTTAGGATATATGTTTAAAGGTGAATCGATCTCACTATCGTGATCTCATCACGATCCGATTCCCATTGCACAAATCCAAGGACATCACAATATATGTATGCATTTATGCAATAGTTATAAAGTGATATATGCCAAAATATAATAAGCAAAAAGATTCTATATTAAGTCACACGTGCCATCACTCACGTGATTGGCTTGCTGGGCACCTATTACTCGCACTTCCTGCCTTCAGCTGCGTTGCACGCACATAGATCGAGGGCAACAACTGTTGCTGCTCTTCCTTGTTTTTGTGTCAACGATTTTGACGTTAAAATTCTTCCTAAACACAACACACGCAGTTCAAAACCAATCATTCACACGAACAACCTGGCTTTGATACCACTGTTGGGAAATCTTGGGGGTGACATCACATGTACAGCGGAAGAACAAGAAAACAAAATCCCCGATTCCCAAAGAGATGTTCGTCGTCGTACGAAGATTGGTGCGCAAAATCCACGAAACTTAAAATTGCGTATAGAGTAGATTGTGTTACCTAGGGAGATCGTATATCCCTGTTTCCTTGCAGATATTTAGGAAAGGGTGAAGGAGGTCAAGCGTCCTCCTCTCTAGTAGTGGTCCACACAGCAGGGCTGCGATGACTCTCCTCAAAACTCCAAGCCTGCTCTGAGGTGGAGAGGGGGAGGAGAATAAGAGAGACAAGCAAAGGCTCTAGCCTATAGACTCTAAATCCCTCCTATTTATAGAGGCCCCTTGTCAAACCCTAATGGATCCTCCCCTAATGGGTATTAGATCTGCATCCAATAACCCAAACCTTTTAGATTAGTGGATCTCTATCTAATAATCTCTCATAGTATTGGATCTCGTCCATGGGATCCAATAATTCAAGGGCTTATTGGATATCCAATAAGACAAGGGCTACATCGGATATCTCATATCCGAACCTCTACTCATCGCAATGCCTACCATATGTGTGTGACCCTCTAGGCCTAATATTGAGCTGGCAGTGAGTCATACCTGTCAGAACTCCTTCTAACTCAGTGAATTATTATCTCTATAATAATTCACTCGACTCATCGACTACGGACGTACTATGCCACTACGCCATAGTCCCCAAACGATATAGGGGAATCCAATCCATTGGACCTGTCTGTCCTCAGTTACCGTGTACCTATAGTCCCTCATCTATCTTATATCCCAAAGATCGTATATCGAGCATGGTGCTGTCAGACCCATACGGTTTTTACTCGAGTCTCGCTCTAATCGGATTCTCCCGGAGAACTCTTTTTCTCTCAACCCGAATGACCCTGGCCAGGGATTTGTCTGAGTAAGAACACATGGGATATTCCTCTCATGACGCCGAGAGTGGATGATCCTCTATCGGTACTCAATAGCCCATGTAAGGTCGACTACCACTCCCAATGACTAGCTGTACTAGATTTGGGACGGCTAAACCTATAAGTCTAATATCAAAGAGTGGACCACTCATACAGGAAATCCTTGGTGTCTCAAGTCTAAGGACCAAATACACCACTAGGACTACGGAATCACTGTCTAATAATAAGGCATCATCAACCATCCAGCATTCCGTAAGCGGATCAATCCGTGAACTCATTCTCCAATGAGCACTTGTACGGTATCTCTAGTGTCCCTACACGAGCAGATATGAGATTAGCTGCATCCATCATATGGATGGGTATACAGCACACCAGTCTGTCCGGTTATCATGTTGTCCCTCTTGAGTAACCTGTGACTAGGATTATTTAGGATCTGTGTTTAAAGGTGAATCGATCTCATTATCGTGATCTCATCACGATCCGATTCTCATTGCACAAATCCAAGGACATCACAATATATATATATAAATATATATATATATATATATATATATATATATATATATATATACACATATATGCAATAGTTATAAAGTGATATATGCCAAAATATAATAAGCAAAAAGATTCTATATCAAGTCCCACGTGCCATCACTCACGTGATTGGCTTGCTGGGCACCTATGACTAGCACTTTGTAGGGATCCGGGACTTGACGGGGTGTGACTTCTCCGGGAGAGTAACCGCTGTAAGATAGCATCACCTTAACTCTCCAAGTTCGCTTCGGGATTTCCCGATCCCTTTTGCAGTTGGAAACTTGATGGCCCGGTGGTAGGTGGACACCACCGCTTTCAACTTGTTGAGTGTCGGTCGACAGAGGATGACGTTGTAGGCCAAGGGTAGATCGACTACCATGAAGGTAGTCATTATTGTCTTTGCTCTTGACTCTTCCCCGATGGTGATAGGGAGGATGGTGGTCCCGAGTGGGGAGATAGAATCCCTTATGAACCCAGTGAGTGCAGACGCCATGGGGGTGAGGTCCTCCTTAGTCAAGTCGAGCTTCTTGAAAGCATCAAGATATAGTACATCGGTAGAACTCTCGGTGTCGACCATTACTCTTTTGACCCGAGTGTTGGCGATCCGGACGGAGATCACTAGAGCATTGTCGTGATGGGAGTGCTCAACCTCTTCAGCTCCACAAGTGATTTTAGGCTCCAGCTCGAGTCGGGGACATTTCTCGACTATGCTCTGGGCGTAGGCCTTCCTTGCCATGGAGCTACTACCGTCAGCTGCCTGTCCTCCAGAGATGACGTCGTTCTGCCTTTCGATGGGTCCCCTAGGTCATGGAGTTGCTTCCTGGGGTTCCTCGAGGTAGCGCCTGAGGTGACCTCTTTGGATCAGGTCCTCGATTTGATTCTGATGTCGTAGTAGTCTTTCGTGTCATGGTCGTAGTCTCGGTGGAACCTGCAATATTTGGACCGGTCTTTTTGAGTAGCTTTCATGGGGTTGGGCTGTCGCAAAAGGCCCTTCTCCCTAATTTGGAGGAAGATCTCGGTACGAGATGCATTCAGAGGGAGAGGCGGGGGCCTCGGGAGTAGTAGCTCTTGTCGGTCGGACCTCCAACAGTGTTGCACCGGGGCTGTTGAGGTCGTTCCTTGGGATTGTTCCATCCTTGGCCTCTTCCCATCTAGGCGCTTTCCCACCACCAAAGCTTCGGCGGCGATGTACTAGTTGGCCCGCTAGAGCATCTCGGGGATGGTTGATGGCGGCTTCTCGATCAATGACCAGAAGAACCTTAAAAGCTTCAAACTTATTAGAAATGCCTGCATGATTAAAGAAGGATGAGCTTCTGGGAATCCTTGAATTTCAGTGGCGAAACGTGCCACGAATTGAGAAAGTGACTCGTCTTCGCACTGGGATAACATGAGCAAGGTGGCCATGGAAGGTCTGGGTTGCACACTGGCAAGGAAATTCTGCTCGAACTCCCTGGCGAGCTGGTCGAAAGATGAGATTGAGGACGAGCGTAGTCAGCTGAACCACGCTCGTGCCGCTCCCTTGAAGGTGGTCAGGAATGCCCGACACATCAGTTCATCGGAGGTGCTATAGAGGGCCATCTGAGCCTAAAACGCGATGACGTGCTCTGCGAGATCAGAGCCGACGTCGTACGTCTCCAATGCCGTAAGCCTGAAGTTGAGGGGTACAGAGGCTTGTCCTATATTTCCTAAGTAAAAGGGGATCCACCCAAGCTGCCTTTGCCTGATTTGCCTCGCGACTTCTAGAACTCACATTGGAACTTGTTTAGGTGTTGGTTGACCCGAGATAACTGGGTCCTGAACGAGTCATCCACCGAGTCGGATGATATAGTGTCGGGCTCGGAGTGGGGCAAAGTGATTCGGCAGGGTGCGAGTATGCTTTGCTCGGGCAGACCTCTCGGGTCGATCTGTTGAATCTCGGATTTTGATGATGAAGTCAATTGTCATTTGTTGTCTAATCTATGTGTTGAGATAAGTGTGCAGGATTAACTACGATGAAAGTTAGACAAGCAGTAGGAGTTGCGCCGGAGTCAAGATCATGATCACGTTGGGAGTTTGAGAGTTCGACGGAAGTTGGACGGTCGTCGAAGGTTACGTGAGAACAGATCCGAAGTCGAAAGCTTGCCAAAGCGAAGCTTGTCGAACTTCGCCAAGTGGATCATCGCAAAAGTCCAGGAGTTTGCGGAAGTCCATGAAAGAATCACCGAGGGTTCATCGGATGATCAACGGAAGTTAGCGAAACTCGCCCGGAAGAAGCGATTGACGCATCGAAGCAAAGCTGCAGAAATTTTCTTAGATTTAATGTCGTAGTTAGCGTTGATTAAGTTGGAAAATGGGAGGTGATCCCATTAGCTTAATCTTGGGGCAATTGGGCCCCTGAAAAGATTGAAATTGGGCGAATGGAGCTAACCATTGGACCACGATTACACCGGGAGGTGCAACCGCCTAAACGAGGAGGTGGCACCGCTGGGCTAAAATCTCCCAAGCCGAGGCCGGGCAGTGCAACCGCCCCCAGCCGGGAGGTGCAACCGCTGAGCTCGATCTCCCAGCGAGACCGCCCGACCGGGAGGTGCAACCGCCTAAGCTCGATCTTCGAGCTAGGCTGGCGGTGCAACCTCCACGACAGAGGTAGTAGCACCGCCCGCTCGGTCTTCGAGCTTTGGTAGAGAGGTGCAACCGCATCGGTCGAGGAGGTGGCACCGCTTTGGGGCTCGATCTCGAGCGGACTCGAGGCGGTGCAACCGCCCACAACGAAGAGGTGCAACCTTTGGGCTCGATCTCCGAAGCTCTGCCGGTGGTGCAACCTCTCGATCGAGGAGGTGCAACCGCTGATCCGAAATTCCGGGATTTGATCGTTTTGAGCTCCAAATTTGAACTGGGTTGGGGCCTATAAATACCCCACCCATTCAGCACAGAAAAAGAGTAAAGAGACCTACACGAAAATCTTGATCTTCTCTGTGATTCTTGAGCTCAAAATTGTTGTAAAACCTTTAAGTCTCCTCATACATTTCTTTAAGTTTCTGAATTGTAAAAGTGAGGAGAGAAAGGTTCTGTAAGGGTTGTCTCCTGAGACCATCAAAAGGAGTGAAACTGTAAAGGGCAATTGGCCTTAAGCCCATTGAAGGAAGGCAGCTAGTTGGCGTCGGTGACCTCGTCGGAGGAGGAAGCCAAAAAAAGTGGAGTAGGTCAAGACTGACCGAACCACTCTAAATCTCTGGTTTGCTTTTATTTCGAGTACCTTATCATTACTGCAAACCTCCTACATAACTACTGCTCTCTGCGCCTTCTGAATAAGTTCTAAGTGCTGACCTTTTGAATCTGCATTCAGGCGTAAATCTGTGTTTTTTAAATGCGATCAGCTTACGTTTGTGTTTTGATTCTGCAAAACTGTCTTCTGCGCTTTTATGAACTAGTTTCTAAGTTTAGATCCCTTTGAAACTGTTTTAGGCGCAAACTGCGTTTAGGCGATAAAACCGCGTTTAAGCGTAAACTGCGCAAAACTGTGTTTAAACATAAAACTGTGTTTTAGGCGTAAACTTCTTTTAAGCGTTTAGGCGTAAAAACTGCGTTTAGGCGTAAACTGAGTTTAGGCATAAAACTGTGTTTAGGCATAAACTTCATAAAACTGTGTTTAGACATAAAATTGTCTTTTTAGGCGTAAACTACTTTTAGGCGCAAAACTGCGTTTTGGCGTAAAACTGCGTTTAGACGTAAATTGAGTTTAGACGCAAAACTACGTTTAGACGTAAAACTGTGTTTAGACGCAAAACTGCGTTTAGACGCAAACTGTATTTAGACGTCAACTCAGTTTAGACGTAAACTGTGCTTAGACATAAACTGCGCTTAATCTTAAGTAATCTTAGAATCGGCTTTTACATCGAAATCGTTTTTATCGGACAAACGCAGCTTTCATTTTTAAATCGCTGAAAGATTTCCGTTGCACTAATTCACCCCCCCCCTCTTAGTGCTCTCGATCCTAACACGATCGTCTACTCTCGGGCTTCTCCCATCTCGACTTGCTCCCTGTTCGGTCTTTGCCGTGTTAGGTCAATCGGGGGAGCTGCTAGCCACATGATTTGGGAGATGAGTGGGACGATCATCTGCATCATCCCTACCAATGCCTGTACTTGTTTGGTCAGGCTGAGGAATGCCTCGGGTGATATAACCAAGGGTCCCATGGTAAGTCCAGGGTGCGACAGCCCCGCATCGTTGAACATGCATCAGTAGCGATTTGGCGTCGAGGCCGGGATCCCCCCATCTCTGAGGACGAGGAGGGGTTGATCTTCGGACCAGACAAAGGGGTGGCTGGCCGGTGGTTCTCCCTCGAGGAGAGCTCTTGTGAGATGCTCTTGCGACATAGCCCTCCTTCTAACACCAAAGATGTTAGTGAATAGATGTACTATGGCTGATGAGTCAATACGGCTTGGTTCACGGGTCGATGTCGGGAGTCTTCGATCATCTGAGCTGGTTACTGAGGTCGGGAAGCTAGTTGATGGCTCTTGTTCGAGACGTTGGTTGATGGCTCTCCATCGGGAAGCTAGTCGGTGCGTCGGGGGAGGCATTCTTTCTTGATCGAGGTGGTCTCGCTTTGGGGATGATCGATCTCCTGCACAAAAGGCCTCGTCAGGTGGTTACCGACTATGGCCCCTCAATGAGTAAGTCAATGTGGGGTTCTGCTTTTCCTCTTTTTTCTTCTCTCCTTGGGTGGGATGCTGGCTAGGGGCTTTTATACTACTGTACGAGAGTTGATCGTATACGGGTTTAGCATGACGACCGATCCTCGAGGAGTGAGATAGTACATATGTGCGTTCGCCATCCTGGGACGTGCGGAATGGTGCCATGTGGTACCATCCCGGGCTTACCAGGATGGGACATGCCGAGTGGTGTCTTGGTACGGTTGCTGGCTCAGCGCATGGGAATACTTCTCTTGTTGACTTGGCCATAGCGTGGCGTGACATTGATTGTGACGTGGCCTAAGCCTGAAATATACCTTATCAAACATGGTTTATAAAGAATGACATGATGAATCCCAAATACAAACCATCAATAAAGTCGCAAGCTTTGTTCATTTAGGAAGCATAGATGCTTTTAATTTCGGCAAACATAGCAACATGGTTTACAAAGAATGACATGATGAATCCGGAATACAAACCATCAATTAAGTCGCAAGCTTTGTTCATTTAGGAAGCATAGATGCTTTTAATTTCGTCAAACATAGCAACATGGTTTACAAAGAATGTGATATGCTCCTTCATCCTAGTGTTAGAGTGGGTGTATGAAATAATTCCAAAACATTCATGATGATAATAAGACCAATTGAATTAGTAGAAGATTAATCGTGAATATAAATCGTCCAAAAACAACCTTTGATCATTTAGGAAAGGAAAATTTCTTCTAATTTTCATGCACTTCAATATGGTTTACAAGATCTTACATAAGCTTTTCAAGCTAAAAACTACTCAGCCTCTAAAATGATACTGATGTAGAGACTTTTATTTCGCATGCAAGTGCTTAAGCATAATGACATCGGGTAGTAACTCACTCCTGCGGCAAATCCTAGTATGGATAGCGGTCATAGGAACGTACGACTTCAATCAAACAGGAACGGGTTGGACAAGCAACAGAGTGATACGGTCTTTCATGGTAGTGTTGGAGTGGGTGTATGAGTCAATATACTTGTATAGGTCTTCCGTAGATCGTGACAAGTTAACTACTCTTTCGAGCAAAGGCATGGGGACTGCAGTTGGATTGATACATTCTTTGTTCACATCCTTCCATGCATCATGGACCAACACCTGCAGCTTCTTGCATGCCTCATTTGCATCCGTGTCGTACTGTTTCATGTAGCATTCTACTGTGGAAGCAGTGTGTCCTCGTTCTTGCTCCAGCTGCAACATCACCGACGGTTAATTAAATAACTTGTGTTACTAATCCTATTTAACTTAAGGGATAAGGAAATCAATCTATCATAGTCATTTAAATTACGGGTACTGTGATAGAATTTGATATCTGTATGGCTAGTTGTATTCACGTTGTTATAGAGTACCAATATTCCATTATCTCAAACCACCTCTTGTTCACTAAAATGATCATTCTTTTAATAAGCTAAATTATAAAATTACAAGAGGATCTCTGCAAATTAGAGCATAAAAAATGACCAACTGAGAAGACCACTCTCCTCTCCAAAACAATACAACATGAGTGAAATATTCACTAAAATGGAATGGCTAATTAATTATCAACATGATGGACTTGAAATGTTCATAAGTTAACCCTTTGACAACAAAAAATGCCTCTCATTTTTGTGTTAAATAGCATTCGTAACTCACGACAACTTTGTAGGAGCAAAATAAGAGAAAAAAAAATTCAAAGCAAGTATTTATAGAAACTAATAATACCTCATGTGAATTTATGTCATCCACCACACGAAAAATTATCGAGGAAGCTTTGAGGATCGTAGGGTAACTCGTAACCCATTCAAATGCCTCCTTCGTTGCCACATCTCCCATGCCCACGAAAGAGGCACAAGCAAGCAGGGGATATGCAATTGTCATCATTGATATACGCAGATGTTCTTCTACTGTTGGCACGTATCCTTCCACACCCCATTTGGATTCCTCAAAATAAAATCTGGCCAAGGTTTTAATCTGCATTCAAGGCAAAATAAGATACATGAATTCATAATAAGGAGATCCAGCGAACTATACTGATTAAAGGCACAGCAACACACTTCTTCCTTTAGATATAGCATGCGATACTTCTCCTCTGGTGCTAGCTCATCTTTCATTTCTTCCAAGTTATTGATCAGCTTGAGATAATAGTCTTTCATGTAGTCTGGTAGCTGATCAACAGCCTGGGCTTCCCACCTAAATACAGAACTTAATGATCCTTAGAAAACGTAACTATGATATAATCATAACAATTATGTTCGCTATATCATAACATATATTATCATAAGATAAAATAATAAAGAACTTCAATACATACTAATATACTGCATATGAAAATTTCAAACCTTTGGATAGCATCGGTAAGGAGTCGGCTCTCCTCTAGTGTGCTATAGTTATCATAAATATCATCCATGATGGAAGTCAGGGCTCCCAATTTCAGAGTCATTACTCGTGCACGAGAATAGTGAGGTTCACTAAACACTGCAAGCATCCAGTAATAGCATTCCACCAATCGGTCTCGGACAAAACGTAGACTCTCGGCGAGGGCCAAATCCTTCCACCATCTTGATTGCATTAACAAACAATCAATAAGTTATTCACAACTCAAATAAATGATCTCCTGACCTTGTTAATATTTTTTTCTCTAACACATTTCAACATATCATGTAACATGAAGCTATTAATCGACATGTGTATATAAACCTTTTTCTCTAACATGTGTATATAAACCTTTTTCTTAGGCACATGAAAAATAAACCTTTTTAGGCGCATGAAAAATCTAATGTAGTTGCAAACGACTATTTGGTTGCTCCATATTCAAGTCCTATCAAGTGAGACTTAATGATTTTGCATTAATTACTAGAATAATAAACCATATTAGAAAAGAGAAAAAACTTACATGGAGAGGCTTTTAAGCTCCTCACGGTGAAGCGATTGGACTAGATTGAAATCTAGCTTGGCAAGCTCTAATAACACATCATTTCGTGTTGCATCCTCTTGGTAGATGGAGATGTAGTTTCTTGTCAAGAGCCTTTTGGTTCTTCGAAATAGAGGTGTCTCAAGGGAAAGAGACACTTTCGACAGTAAAGGTGGTTCGAGATCGCTTAACATGGAGGTAAGTATGCTTCTTGTAAAAGAAATGGCTTCGTCAAGTATTGTCTCTCCATGTGTTCCAAGGTACGCTGCGTTGTATAAGCTTAATAGTCCCTCCACATCACCCTTCAAGTCAGACATGAAACTTCCTTCCCCATCTTTGAACTTGTTAAAAACATCTGCACTACGAAGCAGTGTATTCACGTCTACCGCAGACTATTTGGTGAAATATAACAGAAATCCTGCTTAAGCCTCTTGTCTACCACGAACTATTTAGTAACAATAGTTGCTTAAGCCTCTTTAAGTCAATTTTGCAGATCTTGTCATCAAAATGTTTAATTGAACCGGCGTCAAACTTCATTTTGGATTGCCAAACCAAATGTAACTAAAGCTAGTCGAACGTGGCATTTATTTCTTTCATCATATAGGAGTGTTCAGTTCTTATATGTTCTTACACTCTCAAAGATTGAAGAAGACTACCTGGAGTTATGTTATATCCATGTTGTCTAAGTAATCGAAATCGAAGAGAGGCCTCGTAGAGGCCATGTGTGTTAAAATCTGCATCATAGACTTTGCTTAATGCATCGCTTATCTCCTTCTCAAAATGATAGGCCACTCCAAGAAGTTGGATGGCATCGATCAATTGCATGGTCTGCAGTAAATCACTGTAGTCCTGCAGCATGCTCTTTATTTGCTCCCTTAGTTCTCTTGATCTTTCCTCCATCCATGCATGATTGTCCTGCATCAAATTGCAACGTAGAACGATAAAACAATGCAGGTATTCCCGACCATATGAAGCGACAGGCCCACTTCTTGCAGATAGGCCAAACCATGTTTGATTATAATAGATGCGCAGAATTTGCTCAGCTAGCAAGTTGTGCACATTGTATTTTCACGTAACCATGTTTAGTTCAGGTGGAAAAGTTATAGATAAGATTAGTCGCACTCTTCATGAATGCTGTGCTTCAGAAGAGGACGATGAGACTTGCGTAATGTAGAAGTCACACTCAAGTTTAGTTGTACTTAGATGCATGCCTGAGCTTCGGAAGAGGGTGAGACATGCGTAATGAAGTAGTCACCCCAAACACTGGGATGGTAGCCTGAGGTCTTTCGAGCGACCTCCTCAACACCGCTTGCGACGAGGCACCGAGAGCTCATGGTCTCCACCCCTAATCACTCCACCATATATGTAGTAATGAGTCGCCTTGTGGAATTGTGAGAGAGAGGAAGCCCTCATGGCTCAATATTTATAGGGGTTGAGCGATTGCCGTAATTATGTTTTTACTGCGTGGCAATCAAATCTGGCATCTGGATCAACACGCAGGCTAAGCTGGTGTGGCCAACAGTAGGATATATATTATTAAAGGCCAAGTTGCTGATTACTGAATTGACTGTGGCATGTGATCTGGTTTGATCTGTGGCGTACAGGTGGGGTTCTGTAGTCGTTGTCTCTCCCATTTGTTATTTGCCCTCTATCTCGAGAAACGCACCCCAATCATAGAAGGCTGTATGCTATGACATGCTTGCATCTCAAAATACATAATGCATGTCGAACAAAATGCAATTGACAATCTTACTCTTCGTGATAAGTAAGATCTTTTATATACTTATAATATTCTATATGTATTTCGTGAATCCCCTTTTATAATTATCATAATAATTTATATATTAAAGATCATCCAAGAAAACTATGCTTACAATAAAGTGAATTCCATAAATAATATTTTTCACCACTATGATGGTGGCTATATAATTCCATAAGTTTAACTTCTAACGTATTATTTCCCGTATTGATCATTTTTTGCTGGAAGGGGGTATATCTTTCATTACTACTGGATCAAGTGAGACTGCTCCATCTTAAAAATTAATGTTGTGTCATCTAATGGACCATGAATGTATATATTTTTTAAAGTAGAAAGGAAAACAAAAAAAAAAAAACAAGATTTGATTGCCTGGATAGTCTAAAGGCATCTGATTCTTTGAATAAAGTCATCTTAAGAAGGATGAAGTGTTGGTTATTAAGGATCTTTGTATTATGAAGATTACCTTATAAGGTAAGAAGATTCTACAGTATCCGTATGGGTTTGATGATCTTTGGATTCATATAGTCAAGGCAAATTATGATCTTATTAATCATTCAGAGGATTTTTATTCTGTGAAATGTTTCTAGAGTTGGAGACTTTTTATTTTTTTCAAGTTTTCGCTTCCATTTGTGAAGGTTTTGTTAAATTTGTAAGTAACGAATCTTCGATTTGGGTTTTGGATAATCATTTGATATATTTTGTTCGATTGAAGTTTCTTCCAACCTTTTTTTTTATATTTCGATTGTACTTTTTTCTTCTTTCGTTTTGGATTTCCAACCTTTTTTATATTTCGATTTTATCGTTTTGGATTTTTGGATTTTAATTGTTTATCTATATGTTATTTATTTTTGCTACATATTTATTTTTAGAAATATCATTTTCAAATCCCTTACCTAGCATATTTTTTGTCAACCGCCTCACTGGTCCAAAGTACATAGAGTGGCTCCGTAACTTGAGAATAGCGGAGAAAATCATGTACATTCTCGATATAGTGATGTCTAAGCCCGAGGAAGAGACAAGCAAAGATAGATCACTCACTATGTGAAGTACATAGATGACTCTACTCTTGCTTATTATTACATGTTGGGCTCCACGACTCTCGAGTTATAGAGGCAGCATGAAAAGATTGATGCTAGATCCATTCTCTTATATCTCTGCAAATTATTTAAGGAATAAAAAAGAACTCAACAATATGAGATATCCACGAGTTTCTTCCGTGCTAAGATCACTGAGGAGACACTAGTATAAAACTATGTCCTTAAGATAATTGAGCGGATAGAGAAACTCACGAGTCTAGGAATGGTCATAGAGGATAACTTGTGTGTGAATCTTGTGCTTCAATCTCTACCCAATTTATTTTCTTAGTTCATCATGAATTATAATATGAATAAACTTGAAGTGACTCTCTTTGAACTCCTCAATATGTTGAGGGAGGCTGAGAGCACCATCAAGAAAGCGAAGCTAGTTCTCTATGCTAGTGAGACAAAAAAGAAAAGGAAGGTAGAGAAGTCCCTTAAGAAGAGCAAGGGCAAGGGCAAACTGGATAAAGCAAAGGTTGCCAAGAAGGATCCGGCAAAGGACAAAGGTCAGTGCTTGTACCATGACAAAGATAAGCACTAAAAAAGGAATTACAAAGAGTACCTTATAGAAAAGGTGAAACAGAATCTTAGAGAAGCTTCAAGTACATTCATGATTAATCTCCATTTGTCATATTCTTATGATAATAATGAGTATTAGAGACTGACAATGCTTATCACATGCTTATCATATTCGATCCTAATGGACACCTCCTTATACACCTCAACTCAATGGTGTATCAGAAAAGAGGAATCACATATTATTAGACATGGTGTGGTCTACGATGAGTTTCGTCGACCTACCCATCTCATTCTAGGGATACGCTCTAGAGCCCGTAGCTTACTTTTTGAATAACATTCTAACTAAGTTTATAGTGTCTATACTATATAAGATATAGAAAGAGAAATAGTGTTAAGATTTGGGGTTGTCTTGCTCATGTTAAGAGATACAACCTCAATAAGTTAGAATATAAGATGGAGCAGTGCAAGTTCGTGGGATACCCCAAGGAAACTTGTACGTATTATTTCTGTCACCCTAAGGACCAAAGGTCTTTGTAGCCAAGAGAATAATATTCTTTGAGAAGGAACACATTTTTAGTGGAGATAGTGGAAGCATGATAGAGCTGAGCAAAATTAAAGAACCTAGCTCAAGCGACATTCCATAACTCGAGTCTGTTTAGGTACCTAGCATACAAGTTTTGACTTTATGTTAGTCTGATAGAGTACTCCATCCTTTTGAGAGATATGTGGGATATATCAAAGGACAGAATGTTGAGGATATTGATCCTTAGACCTATGAGGAGACTGTTATAAGTATAGACTCCAAAAAATGATAAGAAACTATGAATTCTGAGATGGACTTTCATGTACTCAAACAAGGTTTGGAACCTAGTTGATACACCCAAGGGTATTGTACCCATTGGTTGCAAGTGGATCTCCAAGAAGAAGATTGGAGTAGTTGGAAAGATAGAAACCTATAAAGTGAGGCTAGTGGCTAAGGGATATCGTCAAAGGCAAGGTGTTGACTATGACGAAACCTTCTCACCCGTAGTCATGCTAAAATCTATTCGAATTCTATTAGCCATTGTAGCATATTATGATTATGATATTTGGCAGATGAACATAAAAACTATATTCCTCAATGACAATCTTGAGGAGGAGGTATATATAATATATCCTAAGGGATTCGTGTTCAAAGAAAGTCTAGATAAGATATGCAAATCACTTAGGTCTATCTATGGACTAAAGCAAGCTTCCCGAAATTAGAACATAAAATTTGATGGGGCAATCAAATATTATGATTTTGTTTAAAATAAAGAAGGTGAGTGGGAGCGCTATCACATTTTTGGTGTTTTATGTGGATGACAACATGATAATTGAAAATAATGTAGGAATGTTTTTCATAATAAAGGCTTGGCTATCTAGACATTTCTTCATGAAAGACTTAGAGGAAGTATCATATATCTTGGGAATTCAGATCTATAGAGATGGATCTAAGAGGATGCCTTGATTGTCCCAATCTAGGTATATAGACATTATTGTCAAAAGGTTCGGTATAAAAAATTTCAAGATAGATCTCATACTGATGAGACATGGGATATTGTTGTCTAGGAGTATATCTCCAAAGACTTCTAAAAAAATGGTAGACATGGATATGATAGCCTATTGATAGAACCCTAGTGGATTCTAAGCTTGGGGTTGATCTCTTTAGGGGATCGGCCTCCTTAGAACTCTATAGGGGTTCCTTTATCCAAGTTGTTGCTCAAAGGCTGCTAAAAAGATTCATCTATTGCTTATCAAAAGAAGATAAATACATGACTATTTATAGGGGCTTCTAAACCTTAACTCATAATAGGACTCCTACTTCTAACTAACTCCTAATAAGACTCATACTCTAAGAAGCAACCTCCCAACTAACCCTATCCCTAGCCAGCCTCTTCGCCTCTTTAATAGGGGTCGGCTAGGTAGGTTTTACATGAATTCCCCTTTCAATAAATTTCAATTATGACTTTCTTAGCTAGAGTCCTAACAGACTTGTCGTCTTCAAATCAGCCCTGTCATTGAGGCTGACGATCTATAAATTCTAGGAAAAGTCATCATAGTTCTCCCAAGTGACATTTTATGGTGGTAGGTTCGCCCACTATATTAGCACTTCAATAGTGGGTCATTGTCATCGAGTCACGATCCGTCGATCAATAATGGCACTTGGCTAGGTCTAGAGTTCTCTTTGGATAGCCATATTTGGTAGATGGCTTTGGGCTGTCTCGTTTTGTCCCAGTTTAAGCTTTAAACATGACACATGAAAGACTAGATGGATTCGGGAGCTAGCGGGTAAGTCCAATTTGTATGTTACCACTCCGATGTGCTCCAAAATTTGGTAGGGTCCATAGAACCGAGGTGAAAGCTTCATAGATTCTCTGGTCTAGATTGATGTTTGCTTCTATGGCTGGAGATGTAGGAAGACCCAATCTCCTACTGAAAATTCTCTTTCGCCTTTGTGTTGATCATATTGTTGTTTCATCCTTGCTTGGGCTGCAGTGAGATTATCTTTTAGTAACTTCAGCATTTTATCGATGTCTTGTAATTCCTTGTCTTCTTGTTCTACTTTAGAGGTGCCCAACACATATTTTGGGATTATAGGAGGAGATTGGACATACATAGCCTCATAGGGAGTACATTTTGTGGATGAATGATAAGTTGTATTATACCACCACTCGGCCCAAGGAAGCCACTTTGTCCACTCTTTTGGCCGGTCACAAGTGAAACATCTGAGGTATTTCTCCAAGTACCTGTTCACCACTTCAATCTAGTCGTCAGTTTGTGGGTGATATGTTGTACTCATTTTCAATTTAGTACCCTATATTTAGAATAACTCTATCCAAAATCTGCTTATGAAGACCCTATAATGATCACTTATAATAAATCTTAGCATCCTATGCAATTTTACAATATTCTCCATAAAGATTCGAGCAATACTAGAAGCGGTGTAGGGATTACGAACAACACAAGAATTATAATTTTTTCTTATGATAAGTGAAGCCCTTCGATAAAGTCCATTGATATATCAGTCTATATTGAGTTCGGGACGGATAGAGGTTGCAGCTTTCTTGGGTTTCCCACTATCTCGCCTTTATGTCATTCACATACATCACATTGTGCCACAAATTTAGCAATAATTTTTTTCATCCCTACCTAATAAAAATTTTGCTTAATTCTCTTATAGGTTCTAAGGAACCAAGAGTGCCAGCCACAAGTGTGAAATGCATCTCTTAAAGGATGGTTTTTATACAAGTAGAATTTGGCACAAGCACAATGCGTCCCTTATAGCGTAATTCTTTTGAGTCCCAACTGTAATGAGTCACGGAGCTTGGAGCTTCCTCTAATTTTTTTATGATCTTACTGGTCTTTGGATCTTCCTACCATTCCTTCTTAATATCCTTAAGGAAGTCGCTGGTCGGAAGTTAAACAGCCAAAAATTCAGCTTGCTTGGGTAGCAGCGAAAGTGTATATGCAACAACATTCTCTTTCTCCTTTTTGTAAGTTATTTCATAATCATATCGAAGAAGCTTTGTTATCTATTTTTACTACTTGGGGGAAGATATCTTTTGCTCTAAGAAATATTTTAGGCTTTTATGATCGGTCTTGATTTGAAAGCGTCGCCCGATTAAGTACGGTCTCCATTTGATCACCATAAACATAATCACGAGCATCTCCTTATCGTAAATAGTCATATTGAGATGAGAAGAAGATAATGCCTTACTAGTATAAGCGAGGGGGCGACCATCTTGCATTAGTATAGTACCAATTCTGACTCTAGAGGCATCGACTTTAATAACAAAAGTCTTGATGAAGTCGGGTAGGGCTAGTACGGGAGTTATTGTCATTGCAGCTTTAAGTTCATCGAAGGTGGTGGTGGCTTCGTCTGACTATTGGATGCTAGTCATAGGTGCCCAGCAAGCCAATCACGTGAGTGATGGCACGTGTGACTCAATATAGAATTTTTTTGCTTATTATATTTTGGCATATATCACTTTATAATTATTGCATAAATGCATACATATATTGTGATGTCCTTGGATTTGTGCAATGGGAATTGGATCGTGATGAGATCACGATAGTGAGATCGATTCACCTTTAAACACATATCCTAAATAATCCCGGTCTTAGGTTACTCGAGAGGGATATCGTGATAACCGGATAGACTGGTGTGCTATATACTTGTCCATATGATGGATGCAGCTGGTCTCAAAGCTACTTGTGTGGGGATACTAGGGATACAGTACAGGTGCTCATTGGAGAATGAGTTCACTGATTGATCCGCTTACGGAATGCTGGATGGTTGATGATGCCTTATTGTTCGACAGCGATTCCGTAGTCCTAGTAGTGTATCTGGTCCTTAGACTTGAGACACCAAGGATGTCCTGTATGAGTGCTCCACTCTTTGATATCAGACTTATAGGTTTGGCTGTCCCAGATCTAGTACAGCTGGTCATTGGGAGTGGTAGTCGACCTTACGAGGGCTATTGAGTGTCGATAGAGGATCATCAACTCTCGGCGTCATGAGAGGAATATCCCATGTGTTCTTGCTCGGACAAATCCTCGGCCAAGGTCATTCGGGTTGAGAGAAAAGAGTTTTCCTGGAGAATCCGATTAGAGCGAGACTTCGAGAAGAAACTGGGGAATCCGACAACACCATGCTAGATATATGGTCTCCGGTATATTAGATGGATGAGGGACTATAGGTACATGGTAACGAGGACGAGACAGGTCCAATGGATTGGATTCCCTTGTATCATTTGGAGACTACTGGTAGTGGCCTAAATACGTCCGTGAGTCGATGAGTCGAGTGAATTATTACGAGAGAATAATAATTCACTTTCGGTTAGAAGGAGTTCGACAGTATGACTCACGGCCAGCTCGATATTGGGCCTAGAGGGTCACACACATATGGTAGGCATTGCGATGAATAGAGGTTCGGATATGAGATATCCGACGGAGCCCTTGTCTTATTGGATGCAAATCCAATACCCACTAGGGGAGGACCCATTAGGGTTTGACAGGGGACCTCTATAAATGGGAGGGATTCAGAGCCCCATGGGCTAGAGAGCTTTTGTTTGTCTTTTCTTATTCTCCTCTCCATCACCACCTGAGAGTAGGTCTGGAGTTTTGAGGAGCGTTGTCCCAACCCTGCTGTGTGGATCACCGCTAGAGAGGAGGACGCTTGACCTCCTTCACCCTCTCCTAAGGATCTGCAAGGAAACAGGGATATACGATCTCCCTAGGTAACACAATCTACTCTATACGCAGTTTCATGTTTCGCGGATGTTTACGTACCAATCTTCGCACGACGATAAACATCTCTTTGGGAATCAGGGATTTTGTTTTTCTTGTTCTTCTGCTGCGCATATGATGTTGCCCCCAAGGTTTTCCCAACAGTGGTATCAGAGCCAGGTTGCTCGTGCGAATGATTGGTTTTGAACTGCATGTGTTGTGTTTAGGAAGAATTTTGACGTCAAAATTGTTGACGCAAAAACAAGGAAGGGCAGCAACAGTTGCTGCCCTCGATCTACGTGTGTGCAGTGTAGTCGTAGGCAGGCAGCCCACGGGCAAAGGTGCCGCAGGGCAGCGGCGCCCACCGCCGCTGCTCCCGCGAGCGAAACCCCCCACAGTGGCGGTCGCCCGGTGGGACATCACCGCCTGCGGAGGCGACGGCGCCCGAAGGGAGCGCCCACCCACAGCGGCAGTGCTGCCAGCGGGCGTGTCGCCTGCAGGCGAGGGCAGTGCCCTCGCCCCGCCGCACAGGCCGCCGCCATCAGGGTGGCGGCGACAGCAGTAGCGAAAAGGGGAAAGGGCATTAGGGTTTTCTGGGCAAAAGATAGTTTTGCCCCTCGGAATTTGAGAAATTCCAGTTTCTATATTTTATCCAAATTATGAAAATATCCCTATAAATTCAGAAATTCCCTATAATGTCCCTGATTTCAAAAAATATTAATTAATTAAAAGGTTTAGTTGATTATTATTTTTTTATTATTATTATTATCTAGTAGTCCTACATGATGATGATTATTTATACATGTGATGTATGATGTTTGGACGGATGATCATGGACCGTGTGATGTGTCTACCTGTGATTATTATTATTGAGGTCTGCAAACCTCCATTATATTTCTCGTTTATTGTCGGGCCTGCGTGCCTATGATTAAGTTGTAATCACATGAGGAGGCACAGCGGGAGCGTGGATGCAATAGCGGGACCCACGAGACGGACGATCGTGATGCATCAAGATGCATCAAGATGTCGACGGAACCGACAAGGACGAAATGGACGATTACAGGGCATGGAGATGCACCATTGCACACATAGATCTTGATGTGAGTGATTAGGCCTACTGGCTCGGACCTAATCATATTAGGTTATGGTCCATGATCATCTGGTGTAATTGCTTATACACATACTAGATATGTATATATATTTGCATGCGATGTAGATATATATTAAATATGTATATGTGTGACATGTCATATTAGGAGACCAAATCATAGAAACATCTCTCGATAATATTAAGTCGGTAAACATGAGGCAATTAGATTGACCCACGTGGCCTTCCATCGTTATAAGTAGGAACTGATTCCCGGTGTAGGTTGAGTTGGTCGAGTCCCTCGAGACTCACCTATATCGCGATTCGCTATCTTGCTTACGACATAGAGATGTCACCGGTGACCTGAGGGCATGGTATACTTGGTCGAGTCCCTCGAAGGTATATCATCAAATCAGACTCATCTTGTAACGAAGGTGTTGACTTAACCGAGCATCATGGTTGGTCGAGTCCCTCGAGGCCATGGTGATTCGAAGGTCGAACAGGACGGGAATCATAAGGAGTTGTGATCGACAAGATTTGCCTACCTTTTAGGCTTAGTGTGATTGGTCGAGTCCCTCGAGGTTACACTAAGACGCTGATTGGATCCTGATCCCCACTAGAAGTCTACCGAAGACTTTCGTTTTACGTGCTGAGGGTGTCGCGTGACTCGTTAGTAAAATAGTGGGAGCATATTAAGATAGAAGTCCATATCTTGATAGTTTATTTCTTGCAAAATCTGCATGTTATTCATTTCTGCTGCATCTTTATTTTCAGAAAATGTCGCTTTCAAATCCTTACGTGGCATACTTGATGTCAACCGCCTCACTGGTCCAAATTATACGGATTGGCTCCGTAACTTGAGAATTGTTCTCACAAAGGAGAAAATGTGGTAATGTCCTTGATATAGTGATGCTGCATGCGCCAAGAAGGGGCAAACGAGGATGAGATCACTTTCTTTCGTGAAGTACATTGATGACTCCACTCTTGCTCAGTGCTATATGTTGGGCTCTATGACTCACGAGTTACAGAGACAATATGAAAAGATGGATGCAGATCCATTCTCCTATATGTCCATAAATTGTTTGAGGAACAGGGGAAGGACTTCAAATGATATGAGATATCTAAGAGCCTCTTTTCAGCTTCTAGATGACTGAGGGACATCGGTTCGAAACCATGTCCTAAAGATGATTGAGTGGATAGAGAAACTCACAGGTCTAGGAATGGTCCTAGAGGATAACTTGTGTGTGGACATTGTGCTTGATCCCTACCAGATTCCTTTTCACAGTTCATAATGAATTTTAATATGAACAAGCTTGAAGTGACTCTCCCAGAGCTTCTCAATATGTTGAGGGAGGCAGAGAGTACTATCAAAAGAGAAGCCAGTTCTCTACACCGGTGAGAGCAAAAGGAAAAGGAAAGAAGAGAAAAGGTCCCTTAAGAAGGGAAAGGGCAAGGTCAAACCAGGTAAAGCAAAGGTTGCTAAGAAAGACCCAACAAAGGACAAAGGCCAATGCTTCCACTATGGTAAAGATGGGCCTTTGGAGAGAAACTGCAAAGAGTACCTTTTGAGAAAGGGCTAAACAAAAAGCTTGATGAAGCTTCGGTACATTCATGATCAGTCTCCATTTATCGGACTCTTATAATAACATATGGGTATTGGATACCCAGGTAGTGCTTATCATATATGCAATTCGTTTGCAGGTTAAACGCAAGGCCTAGGAGACTAGAGAGAGGCGAGATGGACCTCAAGATGGGTAATGGAGCAAAAAGTTGTTTGTAGTAGGCTGTTGGCGAGGTCGCCCCTACATCTGCCTAGTGGAGCTTTTATTGCATTAGATGCATGTTATTTTGTTCCTTCTATTATCAAAAACATTATCTCCATTTCATGTTTAACAGTTAATGGATATAAATTTGTTTTTGAGAACAATGGTTGTTCGATATTATTAGATGATAAGATCATCATGAAAGGAACATTGCATAATGGTTTATTTATATTAGATACCACTCCACATATCATGAATGTAAATGTGTCCAAAAGGAAACGAGATGAGTTGAATAGTGCATACTTGTGGCATTATAGGCTAGGTCACATACATGAAAGAAGGATTCAAAAGTTGTTAAATGATGGATATCTAGATCCATTCGACTATGTGTCATATGCAACTTGTGAGCCTTGCATTCGTGGAAAACTGACCAACTCTCCATTTAGTGGAACTGGAGAGAGAGTCACTGAGTTGTTGGAACTCATAGATAGTGATGTATGTGGACCCATGTCAACTCATGCCATTGGAGGTTACTCCTACTTCATTACATTTACTGATGATTTCTCAAGGTATGGATATGTGTACTTAATGAAGTACAAGTCCGAGGCCTTTGAGAAATTCAAAGAGTATAAGAATTAGGTGGAGAACCAGACTGGAAAGAGTATCAAAACTCTTCGATCAGATCGAGGAGGTGAGTACTTAAGTATAGAGTTCACTCAGTTCCTCAAGGACCATGGGATATTATCCCAATGGACACCTCCTTATACACCTCAGCTCAATGGTGTCTCTGAAATCGTACATTATTAGATATGGTACGGTCCATGATGAGTTTCGCTGACCTACCCATCTCATTCTGGGGATATGCCCTAGAAACCGCAGCTTACCTTCTGAATAGAGTTCCAACTAAGTCGGTAGTGTCTACACCATATGAGATATGGAAAGGGAAGAAGCCTGATCTTAAGGTTGTTAAAATTTGGGGCTGCCCTGCACATGTTAAAAGACACAACCCCGATAAGTTAGAATCAAGGACAGAGCGATGCAAATTCGTGGGATACCCCAAGGAAACTTGTGGGTATTATTTCTATCATCTCGAGGACCAAAAGGTCTTTGTAGCTAAGAGAGCAGTGTTCCTTGAGAAGGAACACATTCTTGGCGGAGATAGTGGGAGAATGATAGAATTGAGCGAGGTTGGAGAACCAAGCTCAAGCAGCACTCTACAGCCCGAGTCTGTTCAGGTACCTAATACACAAGTTTCAACTTTACGCAGGTCTGATAGAGTATCCCATCCTCCTGAGAGATATGTGAGACATATTAGAGGAGAGGATGCAGAGGATATTGATCCTCAGACCTACGAGGAGGCTATTATGAGTATAGACTCTGGGAAGTGGCAAGAAGCCATGAATTCTGAGATGGATTCTATGTACTCCAATAAGGTTTGGAACCTAGTTGATGCGCCCGAAGGTATTGTACCCATCGGTTGCAAGTGGATCTTTAAGAAAAAGATCGGAGTAGATGGAAAGGTAGAGACCTATAAAGCAATGCTAGTGGCTAAGGGGTATCGTCAAAGGCAAGGTGTTGACTATGACGAAACCTTATCACCCGTAGCAATGCGAAAATCCATCAGAATTCTATTGGTTATTGCAGCACACTATGATTATGAGATCTGGCAGATGGATGTGAAAACCGCATTCCTCAATGGGAACCTCGAGGAGGTGGTGTATATGATGCAACCTGAGGGATACGTGTCCAAGAACTGTCCAGATAAAGTGTGTAGGTTGCTTAGATCCATTTATGGATTAAAGCAAGCTTCCCGAAGTTGGAACATAAGATTTGATGAGGCAATCAGATCTTATGACTTCGTTAAGAACGAAGATGTGCCTTGTGTATACAGAAAGGTAAGTGGGAGCACTATCACCTTTTTGGTGTTATATATGGATGACATCCTAATCATTGGGAATGACGTAGGAATGCTATCCATAGTAAAGGCTTGGTTATCTAGACACTTCTCCATGAAGGACTTAGGGGAAGCATCCTATATTTTGGGGATTAGAATCTATAGAGATAGATCCAAGAGGATGCTTGGCTTGTCCCAGTCCAGGTACATAGAAACCATTGTCAAAAGGTTTGACATGGAAAATTCCAAGAGAGGTCTCATACCGATAAGACATGGGACATCGCTTTCTACGAGTATGTCCCCAAAGACTCCAGAAGAAAGGGCGAACATGGATATGATACCTTATGCCTCAGCAATAGGGTCTATCATGTATGCCATGCTATGTACTAGGCCTGATATAGCGCATGCTCTGAGTGTCACGAGCAGGTATCAAGCGGAACCAGGCTTGGAGCACAGGAAAGCAGTAAAGTGTATCCTTAAGTACTTGAGAAGGACTAAGGATCTTTTACTAGTATATGGAGGTAATAGCCTTAAGGTTGAAGGCTACATTGACTCAAGTTTTCAGTTTGATGTCGATGATAGCAAGTCGAATTCAGAGTATGTGTACACCTTGAATGGAGGAGCAGTGTGCTGGAAGAGTTCCAAGCAAGATACCACTGCTGAGTCGACCACAGAGGCGGAGTACATTGCTGCATCAGATGCATCAAAGGAGGGAGTTTGGGTGAAGAAGTTCATCACAGATTTGGGAGTCGTGCCGGGTAGCAAAGAGCCGATCTCCCTATATTGCGACAACAACGGGGTGATTGCTCAAGCAAAGGAACCTAGGTCTCATCAGAAATCTAAGCATGTTCTGAGGAGGTTCCACCTTATCAGAGAGATAGTGACCCGAGGAGATGTAGTAGTGGAAAGAGTTCCGTCCGAAGGTAACATTGCAGATCCACTAACAAAGCCGTTGTCTCAGATTTATTTTGAGTGTCACATGGGTCTGATGGGGATCAGACACATAGGTGATTGGCTTTAGGTCAAGTGGGAGATTGCTAGTCATAGGTGCCCAGCAAGCCAATCACGTGAGTGATGGCACGTGTGACTTAATATAGAATCTTTTTACTTATTATATTTTAGCATATATCACTTTAAATTATTGCATAAATGCATACATATATTGTGATGTCCTTGGATTTTTGCAATGGGAATCGGATCGTGATGAGATCACGATAGTGAGATCGATTCACCTTTAAACACATATCCTAAATAATCTCGATCATAGGTTACTCGAGAGGGATATCGTGATAACCGGATAGACTGGTGTGCTGTATACCTGTCCATATGATGGATGCAGCTGGTCTCATAGCTGCTTGTGTGGGGACACTAGGGATACAGAACAAGTGCTCATTGGAGAATGAGTTCACTGATTGATCCGCTTACGGAATGTTGGATGGTTGATGATGTCTTATTGTCAGACAGCGATTCCGTAGTCCTAGTGGTGTATCTGGTTCTTAGACTTAAGACACCAAGGATGTCCTGTATGAGTGCTCCACTCTTTGATACCAGACTTATAGGTTTGGTTGTCCCAGATCTAGTACAGTTGGTCATTGGGAGTGGTAGTCGACCTTACGAGGGCTATTGAGTGTCGATAGAGGATCATCCACTCTCAGCGTTATGAGAGGAATATCGCATGTGTTCTTGCTCAAACAAATCCCTAGCCAGGGTCATTCGGGTTGAGAGAGAAAGAGTTCTCCGGGAGAATCCGATTAGAGCGAGACTCGAGAAGAAATCGTGTGGGTCTGACAACACCATGCCCGATATACGGTCTCTGGTATATTAGATGGATGAGAGACTATAGGTACATGGTAACTGAGGATAGACAGGTACAATGGATTGGATTCCCCTGTATCATCTGGGGACTACGGCGTAGTGGCCTAGTACGTCCGTAGTCGATGAGTGGAGTGAATTATTACAGAGATAATAATTCACTGAGTTAGAAGGAGTTCCGACAGGTATGACTCACAGCTAGCTCGATATTGGGCCTAGAGGGTCACACACATATGGTAGGCATTGCGATGAATAGAGGTTCGGATATGAGATATCCGACGGAGCCCTTGTCTTATTGGATACAGATCCAATACCCACTAGGGGAGGACCCATTAGGGTTTGACAGGGGACCTCTATAAATAGGAGGGATTCAGAGCCCCATGGGCTAGAGGGCTTTTGTTTGCCTTTTCTTATTCTCCTCTCCATCTCCACCTCAGAGTAGGTCTGGAGTTTTGAGGAGCGTTGTCGCAACCCTACTGTGTGGATCACCGCTAGAGAGGAGGACACTTGACCTCCTTCACCCTCTCCTAAGAATCTGCAAGGAAACAGGGATATACGATCTCCCTAGGTAACACAATCTACTCTATACACAGTTTTATGTTTTGCGGATTTTTGCTTACCAATCTTCGCACAACGACGAACATCTCTTTGGGAATCGGAGATTTTATTTTTCTTGTTCTTCCGCTGCGCATATGATGTCGCCCCCAAGGATTTCCCAACATTGGAAAGCATCTATTTTTAGCAAGGAAGTAAGGGGTGCACTGATCTTTCTATAGTTTTTCATGAACTTATGGTAGTAGCTTGTTAAACCGAGAAAGCCGTATAGCGATTTTATGTTGCTCGGGGTCGGCCAGTTCTATATTGGTTTAATTTTGGAGGGGCCCACTACGATAGCTTCCTTTGATATAATATGGCCAAGATATTCCACCTTCTGTTGAAGAAAGCTGCACTTTGATTTTTTGACAAAAAGAACATGTTCTTGTAAAATCGTTTAAATAAGTTATAAGTACTGAAAATGACTTTCAAGAGAAGGGTTGTAAATAAGATATCATCGAATAAAACCAGCACAAACTTATAAAGATAATTCTAGAAAATATCATTCATAAGGCTTTAGAAGGTGGAGGGAGCATTGGTGAGACCAAAGGGCATTACAAAAAATTCATAGTGGCCATTGTGTGTTCGAAAGGCGATTTTCGATATGTCTTCTTCGTACACTCATATTTGATGATAACCAGATCGAAGGTCTAGCTTTGTGAATACTCGTTCTCCCTTTAATTCAATAAGCAATTCATCTACTACTAGAATAGGGTATTTGTCCTTAATGGTTATATCGTTGAGAGCTCAGTAATCAATGCACATTCGCTATGTTCCATCCTTTCGTATGAGGAGCACCGATGAAGACTAGGGGCTACAATTTGGCCAAATAACTCCTATTTCAAGCATATCTTTTACAATTCTTTTTATTTCATCATTCTGAAAATGTGGATACCGATATGGCCGAGTATTTGCTGGAGGTTTTCTTGGAAGAATTAGTATACAATGATTTGTTGAATCTTATATTTTGATGATGAAATCAATTGATGTGTTTGTCATCTAATGTACATTTAAGTGACATAGGACTAGCTTCGATCAGAAAAGGTAAATTAATTAAAGTAAGAGGAATCAGACATTGGGCC
The DNA here is from genome assembly GCA_900464855.2 of Musa schizocarpa. Taxonomy (NCBI): domain Eukaryota; kingdom Viridiplantae; phylum Streptophyta; class Magnoliopsida; order Zingiberales; family Musaceae; genus Musa; species Musa schizocarpa. The sequence continues at coordinate 27,373,376 of LS990923.1, forward strand.
GGAGCAAACATGTTAGAAGATTGGACATCGAGCTGGAGGATGTATCGGCAGAAGGCTTCAGTCCATGAATTCGGGTATCAGGCCAAGAAGATCGGATATTACGCTAAGAAGATCATATGTTATGAGAAGACAACATGCTGATTGAGCAATACACTGAAGGAGAGGACGATGCGTTGAAGGATCGGACGAAGCGCTGGAAGAACCAATGACATATCGGACAACATAGGATTCGCTTGTAATTGATTATATTTAGATCAAGTTAGTTTGGAGTCTAATTGAGTTAGTTTAGAATGTAATTAGACCAACTCAATTAGGGGCCAACTAGGCCCAAGTTTGGGCTGTGTTGGGCCAAGTGAAAAGGCCCAAATAATGACCAAACAAGTGGAACCATCGTGGCACAGTCTCCGAGACTATGTCAGGCGGTGGTACATCCTAGACATAGTCTCCAAGAGACTGTCAAGCGATGGTACCACTAGACTGGGTAGTGATACCGCCTAGTGGTAAGGTGCCAAGTAGTGGTATCGCCAGAGCTCGGTCTTTGAGCTTTATTAGGCGGTTGTACCGCCCAATGTCAAGCTACAAATGATAGTACCACCCAATATAGGCAATGGTACTACCCGTACACTGAAATCTCGGGGATTTAAATTTTGGCTTCAATTTTTGAATCCATTTGGGGTCTATAACCCTAGCTATTCCTACATGGAGTAGTAAGAAAATTGAGCAAAACTTTGTGATGCTAAAATTATAAAGCCTATTAGAAAGTTGAGTTCCCTCCTTCTAAAGCTTAGATATAGTTTTAAGGGAGGTGTGTGAGGGAAACCTTATAAAAGAGGGGTATAAATGTTGTCTCCTAAACATATGAAAAGGAGAAGGTGTAAAAGGGTAGTTGATCTTCACCCAATTAAAAGAGGATCGTTAATGGATATGGTGGCCTCGACGGAAGAGGAATCGGGAGTGGATGTAGGTTACGATGACCGAACTACTATAAAACATGGTTTGCATTTCTGTTCTTGCTATTTTCCTTTACTGTAAATTGCCTTACTTGCTTATTGCTCTCACTACCTTACAAAAACGCTTTTAAGTTAACATCTTCCAAGATCAGTTTTAATAGAAATGAAATTTCAAAACCGATGTTTTTATCCTCTACACTAATTCACCCCCCTCCCTCTTAGTGTCGGCTTGTTCCTAATATGATCATATCGATGGGTAAGAGGTAGATTGCGTGGTTCATCAAATATATCTGAAAATTCAGAAAGCAAAGGAAGTAGGTTTGGATCTTTAAATTATGTTGGCTCTCCCTTAATTTGCTGCTCAAGTTATACGAAAAAGCCACTACATGCTTTGTGCAAAACCTTCTCCATTCGTTGTGTGCAAATCGTTGTTACGTCACCCCCACGTTTCCCGTGCAGTATCACCTGTTTCCCCTTACTATAAAATTTCATAATTAGTTTCATAAAATTCTATGAAACATCATCTAATGTCGTCAGCTATTCGATGACAAGCACGACCTCAAAATCATCAAGAGGGAGGAGGAAGAAATCTACAAATATCTCTTGATCCCATAGCAACAGTTTCACCTACGGGTCCTTATGATCACACTTCAAAATTCGTCCATCGGTGACCTTAATGTCAAACCTGCTATAATTCTCGATAGGTAAGGCCATACGGATGGCAACCTTGTTGTTCATAAAATTATTAGTGCTCCCGGTGTCAATAAGAACAGTGATAGGTTGTTGCTTCATAAGTCCTCCCACTTTTATCGTTTGTGAGTTTGCGTAACCGGAAAGGGCATGCATCGTAATATCGTCCGGCTACTGTTCTTTATCTGTGACCTCTTCCTCATTCTCCTATACCTCCTCCTTGTCTTCAAGGTATTCAATCAGTAGAAGGTGTCCCCTTTTGTAGCGATGATCGTAGTTTCATGGCTCGCCGCAATGCTAACAAAGGCCCTTTGCTGATCGATCACGTAGTTCTTCTCTTGTCCATTTTTTTAGCAGCGAAGGACGATTGGGAGCAGGAGGTTTATATGCCGTGGGCCTAGGAGAGGTTCTTATCCTCTGAGCATCTTGGTTGAGTTGTTCTTCTTGTATTCGGGCGAAAGAAATCGCAGTTGTCATGGTACGAGGCTGCCGCACCTTAACCTCCCCTTTTATCTCTAGCTTGAGTCCTTCGATGAATGTTCTTAAAAATTGATGGTAAATCTAATCACAAGCAAGGTAGGATAGCTTCAAACTGTTGAATCTCGGATTTTGATGATGAAGTCAATTGTAATTTGTTTGATCTAATCTATATTTTGCGAAAAGTGTGCAGGATTAACTACAATGGTAGTAAGACATAAAGCAGGTGTTGTGCCAGAGTAAAGATCGAGATCTCATTGGGAGTTCGAGAGTTCGACGGAAATCCAGATGTTTGTCAGAAGTTCTATGGGAACCAACCGAGAAGTCTAGGAACTTGCCATAGAAACTTGTTGGAACTCGCCAAGAAGATCATCACAAGTCTAGGAGCTTGCCGGGAGTCTGCCGAAGCATTGCCGAGAGTTCGTCGGATGTTTACTGGAAGTATGTCGGAAGCTCGCCGGAAGAGCAATTGATGCATCGGAACATGAAGTGTAGTAATCATGTCTTAATTATCGTAGTTCGAGTGTAAATTAAGTTACGATTGGGAGGTAATCCCACTAACTTAATTAGGGGCCAATTGGGCCCTAAGTTAGGCTAGTTTGGGCCGGATTCAAGGCCCAACTAGGACCCTGAATTCCTAGCTGGTGGTGGCATCGCTTGGGAGACTCGGTCTCCCAGGAATTCTGGGCGGTGGTACTGCCCCTGTCAGGCGATGGTACCGCTAGTAGTTATTGCTGTCCGCGGTGATACAACCCCTGTCAGGTGGTGGTACCGTCAAAGCTCGATCTCCGAGCTCCATCAGGCAGTGGTACCGCCTAGACTGAGGGGTAATATCACTTAGTGTCAGGTGTCAAGCGGTGGTACCGCCCAGTAATGATGGTGGTACCGTTGGGACCCTAGAAATTTGGGATTAGACACTTTTGGCTATATTTTTAAAGCCATTAGGGCCTATAAAAACCCCACCCTTTTCTACATGAAAGAGCATGAAACCTATTGGCATAATCTTGAGTTCTTGATTCTTAAAGTGTTGTAAAAGTTAGAGTTCTCCTCCTTCATCTCTTAGCCTTGTAACCATCCAAGAAAGAGGAGTGAGACTTGTAAGGGTTCATCACCTAAACCCGGGAAAAGGAGAAAGTGCTGTAAAGAGGTTTTTGGTCTTCACCTATTGAAGGACGGCCTTTAATGGATGCTAGAGACCTCGTCGAAGGAGGAATCCAGAAGTAGATGTAGGTCACGTTGACCGAACCACTCTAAATCTGGTTTGCATTTTGTTTTGAGCAATTTTCTTTAACTGCAAATCATTTCATAGCAAAGTGCTTCTTCTCCTCATCTTGCTTTCACTATATTTACGCTCTCTTACATTTTAAAGTTACTATCTTTCTGAATCAATTTCCTTCGAATATATGAAATATTTTTTGAAATCGTAAAAGTTTTTCGCTGCATTAATTCACCCCCCCTCTTAGTGCTGCTCTTGATCCTAACACAAACCTGGTTTGGCACTCTTGAATCGTAGAGGTTTGTCGAATCTTTGTGAGTTAGCCATCGATATTTTCATACTCCGTAGGTCCGAAATGATTCAGTAGTGCATTCTTAAATTGATTCCAAGTCGGAGCCCCATGATTATATTCTAGCCAATTATACCATTGAATAGCATCTCCTTTAAGGTAGTTGATAGAAATTTCTACCATAGCATCATCCGACGTTCCTTAGTAGCCAAAGTAATGTTTGATGCATGAAATCCACCCCGCCGAGTCTCCTTCCCATCACTGGAAGTCCACCCTCATGCATGGCTGAAGCATGTCCGAGGGCTATCCCTCCTTCTCTGGAGGCCTTTCTAAACTCTCTTCTTACTGAAATTTGGTTGGACTCGGTGGTTGTCCAATTCTGAATTCTACAAACAAAGCACGCAATTTGTCGTCTAAGCGTGATTCTGTTAGGATCGGAGCGGCACTAAGAGGGGGGGGTTGAATTAGTGCAGCGGTAAAGTGCGATAACTTTTCACGATTTAAACACTTTTCGAAAACTTCGTACGATAAAAGCAACGTTTTTGTTTAAAATCGTTTCGATTGCGTTTGAACTTGAAGGGATAAGTAAGACTGAGACAAAGCAGTATAGCATTAAAGTGCAAATGGTTTGCAGTAATGTAAATGACAATAAGTAAATGCAAACCAGAGATCACGTCGATTTTACAGTGGTTCAGTCAAGTGACCTACATCCACTTGCGAGGCCCCTCTTCGGTGAGGCTCCCACCTTCCACTAGCAAATCTCTTGAAAGGGAAGGGTGAATACCCCTCTTACAACTTTTTACAAGCAGTTCACTCTCTTACAGATTTTCAACAAGAAAGTAGGAGGTGAACACTAGCAAATTGAAAACAAGGCTAGCTAAGACTTTTCTAAGGCCTTTCTCTCAAACACTTGCTGCTCAAAAAGTTGTTCTCTCAGCTGAGATTTGAGGGGTATTTATAGGCCTCAAGAGGATTCAAATTTGGGCTCCAAAATTTGAATTCTCTTTGAGTTCCCGATGCTGGCGGTGCCACCGCCTGTCAGTGTCAGACACTGACAGTGCTGGGTGGTGCCACCGCCCAGTCCAAGCGGTGCTACCGCCCAGCTCTCGGGTGTTGGGTGGTGCAACCGCCCAGTCTAGTGGTGCCACCACCCAGTCTGGCAGTGCCACCGCCAAACCCTTCGGTTCACTTGTTGGGCTTCAAATTTAGCCCAAACCAAGTCTAATTTTGGGCCCAGTTGGCCCCTAACCAGGATATAGGATTATCTCTTAATCCTAATCCTAATTACAAGTGAACTACATAACAAAACACATCCTAAGCAAGTTTTCAACCGCGAACGTCGAGTATTGTTCCGGCGAACTTTCCGACGAACTTCTTCCGACGGGCTCCCAGCAAGCTCCCGAACTTGTGATGACTTTAATGAGTAGCCAAGCCTTCTCGGTGATCTCTGTGAACCTCCGATGATCTCTTCGGTGAATTTCCGAAAATTCCGACAGGTTCCTGATTTCTTCTCGGTTGGTTCCGGCAGCATCTCCGACGATTCTTCGGACTCTTAAACGTCCATCGAACTTGACTCTGATATCCTTGCTTTATGTTTTCTGGTTATCGTAGTTAATCCTGCACACTTAACTCAATAATATGGATTAGATCATTTAACCCATCAATTGATTTTATCATCAAAATCCGAGATTCAACAATCTCCCCCTTTTTGATGATGATAATCAATTGATGACGGAGTTAAACATAACTCCCCCTATCTATATGCCATATTATGAGAAGATAAAAACACTTGAATTCCATCCCATTGAATTCAAGCATAAACCGATAAGTTCTAACAGTAGAACTTATCGTTATTCTCATTAAGCATAATGTAAGTGCGAAACTTCGATGAAAATCCTTTTCAATTCGAATGATAAGAGACAATTTTTACTACGATAGGAGATAAAGATTTTCAACATGAATTTCATGATATACATGTTAGATATGCTTTCAATATGATTAATCGATCTTGCGATATTCTCAAGGATTTTGCAAGGCATATAAGACATTCATCGATCGATCACTTTTCTAAAAGATTTTGAAAAGCTTTTGCAATTCATATAAGTCATGCTGTTAAAATGATACAAGTCATCACTTTTCTCCCCCTTTGTCATCAACAAAAAAAAAAAAGAAGGGAAATGAGACCTGAAGCACATATTTTGTCATACAAAGATTTTATCATTCAAAATTAAGTATGCAAAAATATTTACGTAGAGTTCATCTTAAAGGAAAATTCAGCATGCATCCATATTATCTAATCTCTTCTTTCTATAAATAATAGAAATTGTAGATGTACAAGGAAGAGATTGGGATAAAAAAAATTTCAAGTAGTAACTTCAATAAGTCAAGATCATAATTCGAATACAAACTCATTTAAATTCAAATTGTCAACTTGAAACTCATAATCAAAAAATCAATTTCGAGATTCACAAAATGTCATAAAATCATTAATCTTGAGTAGATTGGAGCGGTAGGATAAGATAATTTAACATGTCATTTGGAATTGAAGGAGAAGGATTAGATTCACCGAGGAACGGAGAGAAGATGAAAAACTTTACGGAAAATCCATTCAAACAAGTTTATTGTTTAGGGACAATTTAACATACCTAATTCCCTTCGAATGAATTCAAATTGGTCTTCATTCAAGGCTTTTGTAAATATATCTGCTAATTGATGCTTTGTGTCAATAAATTCTAGAACAACATCATTGTTAAGGACATGATCGCGTATGAAATGATGCCTAACGTCGATGTGCTTAGTTCTAGAGTGCTGAATTAGATTTTTAGTAAGACATATGGCACTAGTATTATCACATTTTATGGGAATGTTTTTAAAGTGAATTCCAGAGTCCTCTAATGTATTTTTCATCCAAACAACTTGTGCACAGCATGCACTTGCAGCAATGTATTTGGCTTCCGCCATAGATAGTGCAACTGAATTTTGTTTCTTGGAAGTCCAAGAAACAAGTGCATGTCCTAAAAATTGGCATGTTCTGGATGTACTTTTTCTATCTATCCTACATCCGCCAAAATCGGCATCTGCATAAGCTATTAAATCGAATTTTTCAGATTTTGGATACCATAGTCCTAGATTTGGAGTTCCTTTAAGATACCTAAATATTCTTTTAACACTTTTAAGATGAGATAATTTAGGATTTGATTGAAACCTTGCGCAAAGTCCTACACTAACATAATATCCGGTCTAGTCGCGGTAAGGTAGAGTAGACTACCTATCATTCCCCTATATGTTTTTTGATCGAAATTTTCACTATTTTCATCCATATCTAACTTAGTCGTAGTACTCATAGGGGTTTTTTTTGCTTTTGAATTATCCATGTTAAATCGTTTTAACAATTCTAATGTATATTTAGATTGGTTAAGAAATATACCATCACTAAGTTGTTTGATTTGTAATTCTAAAAAGAAAGTTAATTCACCCATTAAGCTCATTTCAAATTCATGACTCATACATTTGGCAAATGATTCACATAGTGATTCATCCGAAGAGCCAAAAATAATATCGTCAACATAAATTTGCACAATAAGAAAATTATTTTCCAAATGTTGAATAAACAATGTAGTATCAACCTTGCCTTTGGTAAAATTATTTAAAATAAGAAAGGAACTAAGCCTTTCATACCAAGCTCTAGGAGCTTGTTTCAAGCCATAGAGAGCCTTAGTCAATTTGAATACATGATTAGGAAGAAGAGAATTTTCAAATCCGGGAGGTTGTTCGACATATACTTCTTTGGAAATAAAACCATTCAAGAAGGCACTTTTGACATCCATTTGAAATAGTTTAAAATTATTACTACTAGCATAGGCAAGGAGCATCCTTATGGCTTCTAATCAAGCCACGAGAGCGAAGGTTTCTTCGTAATCGATACCTTCTTCTTGGTTGAAACCTTTGGCGACTAATCTAGCCTTGTTTCTAACCACGATACCATTTTCGTCTTGCTTGTTTCTAAAGACCCATTTACTACCAATGACTAAATGGTCACTAGGTCTAGGAACAAGCTTTCACACCTTATTCCTCTCAAATTGATTCAATTCCTCTTACATTGCAATAACCCAAAAATCATCTTTTATGGCCTCGTCAATGCACCTAGGTTCGATTTGAGAAAGGAAGGCGGCATTAGCACAAAAATTCTTGAAAGAGGAACGAGTTTGAACCCCTTTTGATGTATCTCCTATAATTAGCTCCTTTGGATAAGCATCTATAAACTTCCATTCCTTGGGTAAGGAAATTTCGGAAGAAGGTGCATCCAAGTTGCTATTTTGAGGAGGGGGTTCATTTAAATTCAAATTATCAAAACCAAGATCATCATCAAAATCATTTTTCTTTAAATTAAAATTTTCATTAAAAACTACATGAATAGACTCTTCTATTACTAAGGTTCTTTTGTTAAAAACCCGAAAAGCCTTAGAAACGGAAGAGTAACCAAGAAAGATGCCTTCATCGGATTTAGCATAAATTTTCTTAAGGCATCCTTTTCATTCAAAATAAAGCATTTACAACCAAAAACTTTAAAATAGAAAATATTTGGTTTTTTGTTATTCCATAATTCATAGGGAGTTTTTGATAGGGATGGTCTTATTAGGACCCTATTCATGATGTAGCAAGTCGTATTTACGGCTTCAGCCCAAAAATACTTAGGTAAACTATGTTCATTTAACATAGTTCTTGCCATTTCTTGTAGGTTTCTATTTTTTCTTTCAACTACTCCATTTTGTTGGGGATTTCTCGGAGTGGAGAAGTTGTGATTGTATCCATTAACTTTACAAAAATTTTGAAAGTCACGGTTTTGAAATTCGCCACCATGATCACTCTGAATTGATGAAATCATGAAACCTTTTTCGTTTTGAGTGAGTTTACAAAATTTAGAGAAACACTTGAAACAATCACTTTTGTGAGCTAAGAAATAGGTCCAAGTGTATCTAGTATAGTCATCCACAATTACAAATGCATATTTGCTTCCTCCTAGACTTGTCGTATCAATTGGTCCAAATAAGTCCAAATGAATCAATTGTAATGGTCTAGTGGTGCTAATTTGAGTTTTTGATTTGAAACTAGTTTTTATTTGTTTACCTAGTTGACTTGCATCGCATACTTTGTCCTTAATAAACTTTATATTTGGAATTCCTCGCACTAATTCTCTAGATGAGATCTTAGATATTAGTTTCATGCTTGCATGGCCTAGTCTCCTATGCCAAAGCCAAGCATCATCATTTAAAACAGAGAAGCACATTTCATTACTTAGTTCATCAAGGTTGATGGTGTAGACATTATTTTGTTTTAATGCAATCATAGTCATGTTATGGTTTGGTTTTTCAATAATACATACATTTGATTCAAATCTAACGATATAACCTTTATCACATAATTGACTAACACTCAAGAGATTATGTTTCAATCCATCAACTAGTAAGACATCATCAATAGAAAATTTTAATTTGTTACCTATGGTTCCCTTGCCAATGATTTTCCCTTGGTTGTTGTCTCCGAAGGTGACGTACCCTTCTTCTTTGCTAGTGAGCATAGAGAAATGAGATGGATCTCCAGTCATATGTCTTGAGCATCCACTATCTAGATACCATCTCTTGCTCCTAGCTTGTGATGGTGTATGTTTCTACAAAAAGGGATTATTTTTAGGTACCCATTTTCTTTTGGGTGCCTTAAAAACTGATTTAACTTGTTCATCATATTGCATAGAGTTGATCATGGTTCCTTTAGGAACCCAAATTAGTTTGTTCAGACTAATTTTCTTGAATGGACATTTATAAGTTTTATGTCCATATTTGCAACAAAAGTTGCAATTGCTTTGGTGCCGAACATGTAAGATGGGGCTTTTAAAGAAGGTGGTTGGATTTTGGTGAGGACTTCTCACAAATCCGATTCCACTTCTTTTAGGAACGTGACCCTTATTTGTAATGATCATATTCAAAGATTTGCTACCAACCTCGAATTTCTTCGAGGTGTACTTAAGTAGCAAGTTCTCCTTTTGGAGAGATTCTAGATCATGACATTTTATACATGGAGCTAAACTATCATGATATTCAGTTTTTAATTTATCGATATCAAAAGTGAGACTATCATGTTCCTTTTTTAGCAATTTGTATTTTCTACTAATTGTCTTACATTCATCAAATAACTCATGGAAAGCATTTAATAATTCATGATAAGGTAAATCTGCATCAATTAAATCTATTACCTATTCTCCGATGGCCATTAGGGCCTAATGAGCAACTTGCTCGGTGTTAGACTCCTCTTCTTCGGACGCGCTTGAATCATCCCACATTGCCTTGAGCGCTTTCTTCTTTGATGTTCTCTTTTTGGCTTGAGGGCAATCGTTCTTGTAGTGTCCCGGTTTTTTTGCATTCATAGCAAATCACTTGGTCCTTCTTGTGTTCGAACTTATTTTTTGTATTATTTTTAAATTTATTCTTTCTTAAATATTTTTTAAATTTTTGAGTCAAAAGTGCAATGTCATTGTCACTATCCTCATCACTTGATGTTCCTTTCAAGTGGTCTTCTTGTAATGTGAGTGTCATATCCTTCCTGTTCTTTGGAAGGGGGTTCTCGAGCTTATCATGAGCTTGACATGTCATTTCATAGGTCATTAGAGACCCAATAAGTTCTTCAAGAGGGAATGTTTTAAGGTCTTTGGCCTCTTGAATTGCCGTAACTTTTGGATCCCAACTTTTAGGGAGGGATCTTAAGATTTTAGTTACTAGTTCAAAGTTAGTAAAATCTTTACCAAGAGCTTTGAGTCCATTGATGACATCCGTGAAACGGGTGTACATGTCTCCGATGGACTCACTTGGTTTCATTCGGAAAAGTTCATAAGAGTGCACAAGGATATTGATTTTGGACTCTTTCACTCGGCTAGTGCCTTCATGAGTGACCTCAAGAGTTCTCCAAATATCAAAAGCCAAATCACAAATTGAAATATGATTAAATTCATTTTTATCTAGTGCACAAAACAAGGCATTCATAGCCTTTGCGTTTAAAGCAAAAACCTTCTTCTCCGATTCATTCCATTCGCTTATCGGAAGAGAAGATTTTTGAAATCCGTTTTCGACAATAGTCTAAAGTTCGAAATCCATGGAAATGAGGAAGATCCTCATACGGGTCTTCCAATACGTGTAATCCGACCTATTAAACATAGGTGGACGTGTGATAGAGTGTCCCTCATGCATGCCGGAGTAAGCCATCTCTCTTGGGTACTAAACCAAATATGAGGGTGAGCCTTGCTCTGATACCAATTGTTAGGATCGGAGTGGCCCTAAGAGGGGGGGGGTGAATTAGTGCAGCGGTAAAGTGTGATAACTTTTCACGATTTAAACACTTTTCGGAAACATCGTACAATAAAAGCAACGTTTTTGTTTAAAATCGTTTCGATTGCATTTTAACTTGAAGGGATAAGTAAGACCGAGACAAAGTAGTATAGCATTAAATTGCAAATGGTTTGCAGTAATGTAAATGACAATAAGTAAACGCAAACCAGAGATCACGTCGATTTTACACAGTTGGTTCGGGTCAAGTGACCTACATCCACTTATGAGGCTCCTCTTCTTCTGAGGCTCCCCACCTTCCACTAGCAAATCTCTTTGAAAGGGAAGGGTGAATACCCCTCTTACAACTTTTTTTTTTTCAGCAGTTCACTCTCTAACAGATTTTCAACAAGAAAGTAGGAGGTGAACACTAGCAAATTGAAAACAAGGCTAGCTAAGACTTTTCTAAGGCCTTTCTCTCAAACACTTGCTGCTCAAAAAAGTTGTTCCCCTCAGCCTGAGATTTGAGGGGTATTTATAGGCCTCAAGTGGATTCAAATTTGGGCTCCAAAATTTGAATTCTCTTTGAGTTCCTCATCTTGGCGGGTGCCACCGGCTTGTCGATGGCGGTGAAACCTTCCATCAAGTTAAACATCGACAATGATGGCTAGGCGATGCCACCAGCCCAGCCCAAAGGAAAGCTATCGCCCAGCTCTCGGGTGCTGGGTGGTGCAATCCTTGATCTGCGGTGCCACCCATGAGACCTTTTCGGTTCACTTGTTGGGCTTTAAATTTAGCCCAAACCAAGTCTAATTTTGGGCCCAGTTGGCCCCTAACCAGGATATAGGATTATCTCTTATTCCTAATCCTAATTATAAGTGAACTACATAACAAAACACATCCTAAGCAAGTTTTCAATCGCGAATGTCGAGTATTGTTCCGATGCGCTTTCCGACGAACTTCTTCCGACGGGCTCCCAGCAAACTCCCAAACTTGTGATGACTTTAATGAGTATTTGAGCCTTCTCGGTGATCTCTGTGAACCTCTGACGATCTCTTCGGCGAACTTCCAAAAATTTCGACAGGTTCCCGATTTCTTCTCGGTTGGTTCCGACAGCATCTCCGACGATTCTTCGGACTCTTAAACGTCCATCGAACTTGACACCGGTATCCTTGCTTTGTGTTTTCTGGTTATCGTAGTTAATCCTGCACACTTAACTCAATAATATGGATTAGATCATTTAACTCATCAATTGATTTTATCATCAAAATCCGAGATTCAACAGATTCAAGCCACGGTTCAATCCTAGATTACCCTGCTTCAAATTTGGCATCAATTGAATCTTGAGAAGCTAGAGCATACGCTTGTAGATCAGAGATGTCCCTATCTTTTTTTCGTTGATGGGTTAATGGCTTGGTGTTGGGAAATCTAGGGGAGGACATCACATATGTAGTAGAAGAACAGAAAATAAAATCCTCAATTCCTAAAGACATATTCGTTGTCATGCGAATATTGGTGCGCAAAAATCCATAAAATAGAAAATCACGTGTGAGATCGATTGTGTTACCTAGGGAGATCTATATCCCTGAATCCCTACAAATCTCTAGGAGTGAGTGAAGAAGGTCAAGCGCCTTCCTCTCTAGCGATGATCCACATAGCAGGGTTGTAATAACGCTCCTCAAAACTCCAGGCTTACTCTGAGATGGAGAAGGGGAGGAAAATAGGAGAAGGCAACAAAAAAGGCTCTAGCTTATGAACCATTAGTCATCTTCTATTTATAGAGGTCCCTAGTTAACTTTCTCTTACTGAATCATGTCCTATTGGGTATTAGATATCCATCCAACTACCCAAGCTTCTTAGATTAGTGGATCTCTATCTAATAATCTCTCATGGGCTCTTATTGGATCCCATTCATAGGATCCAATAATTCATGGGCTTATTGGATATCCAATAAGATAGGGGCTCCGGCGGATATCTTATATTCGAACCACTACTCATCACAATGCTTATCATATGTGTGTGGTCCTCTAGGCCCAATATCGAGCTAGTTGTGAGTTGTACATGTCAGAAATTCTTCTGGCTTAGTGAATTATTATCTCAATAATAATTCACTCGACTCATCGACCACGAACGTACTAGGCCACTACGCCGCCGTCCCAAAATGATATTGGGGAATCCAATCCATTGAACTGTCGGGAAATCATGAGGGGGGCGACATCATATGCGCAGCGGAAGAACAAGAAAACAAAAATCCCCGATTCCCAAAAAGATGTTCGTCGTGGTGCGAAGATTGGTGCGCAAAAATCCGCAAAACACAAAACTGCGTATAGAGTTTGTGTTACCTAAGGAGATCGTATATCCCTGTTTCCTTGCAGATCCTTAGGAGAGGGTGAAGGAGGTCAAGCGTCCTCCTCTCTGGCGGTGATCCACACAAAGCCAGGGGTTGCACGACCCTCCTCAAAACTCCAGCCTCCTGAGGTGGCGAGGGAGAGGAGAATAGGAAAGGCAAGCAAAGACTCTAGCCTATGAGGTCATGAATCCCTCCTATTTATAGAGATCCCGTGTCAAACCCTAATGGGTCCTTCCCTAGTGGGTATTGGATCTGCATCCAATAAGACAAGGGCTCCATCGGATATCTCATATCCGAACCTCTACTCATCGCAAGGTCTACCATATGTGTGTGACCCTCTAGGCCCAATATCGAGCTGGCCGTGAGTCATACCTGTCAGAACTCCTTCTAACTTAGTGAATTATTATCTCTGTAATAATTCACTCGACTCATCGACTATGGACGTACTAGGCCACTACGCGCCAGTCCCCAGACGATCTGAGGGGAATCAATCCATTGGACCTGTCTGTCCTCGCCATTACCATGTACCTATAGTCCTCATCCATCTAATATCCCGGAGACCGTGATATATCGAAAGCATGGTGTTGTCAAAACCCATACGTTTTCTACTCGAAGTCTCGCTCTAATCGGATTCTCCTTCAGAACTCTTTCTCTCTCAACCCGAATGACCCTGGCCAGGGGATTTGTCGAAAGCAAGAACACATGGGATATTCCTCTCATGACGCCGAGTGGATGATCCTCTATCGACACTCAATAGCCCTCGTGAAGGTCGACTACCACTCCTAATGACCAGGTATTACTAGATCCGGGACAGCCAAACCTATAAGTTCGGTATCAAAGAGTGGAGCACTCATACAGATATCCTTGGTGTCTCAAGTCTAAGGACCAGATACACCACTAGGACTACGGAATCGCTGTCCGACAATAAGGCATTATCAACCATCCAAAGATTCCGTAAATGGCGGATCAATCAGTGAACTCATTCTCCAATGAGCACTGTTCGTATCCCTAGTGTCCCTACACGAGCAGCTATGAGACCAGCTGCATCCATCATATGGACGGTATATCTGACACCAGTCCTATCCGTTATCACGGTGTCTCTCGAGTAACCTATGACCGGGATTATTTAGGATATGTGTTTAAAGGTGAATCGATCTCATTATCGTGATCTCATCACGATCCGATTCCCATTGCACAAATCCAAGGATATCACAATATATATATATGCATTTATGCAATAGTTATAAAGTGATATACGCCAAAATATAATAAGCAAAAAGATTCTGTATCAAGTCACACATGCCATCACTCACGTGATTAGCTTGCTGGGCACCTATGACTAGCATGAACATGTTGTTGGGAAATCATGGGGGCGACATCATATGTGCAGCGGAAGAACAAGAAAACAAAAATCCCCGATTCCCAAAAAGATGTTCGTCGTCGTGCGAAGATTGGTGCGCAAAAATCCGCAAAACACAAAACTGCGTATAGAGATTGTGTTACCTAGGGAGATCGTATATCCCTGTTTCCTTGCAGATCCTTAGGAGAGGGTGAAGGAGGTCAAGCGTCCTCCTCTCTAGCGGTGATCCACACACAGCAGGGTTGCGACGACCCTCCTCAAAACTCCAGCACCTCCGAGGTGGAGAGGGAGGAGAATAGGAAAGGCAAGCAAAGACTCTAGCCTATGAGGTCAGTGAATCCCTCCTATTTATAGAGATCCCTGTCAAACCCTAATGGGTCCTTCCCTAGTGGGTATTGGATCTGCATCCAATAAGACAAAAGGGCTCCGGCCGGGATATCTCATATCCAACCTCTACTCATCGCAATGCCTACCATATGTGTGTGACCCTCTAGGCCCAATATCGAAATGACCGTGAGTCATACCGTCGAAACTCCTTCTAACTTCAAAGAATTATTATCTCTGTAATAATTCACTCGACTCATCGACTACGGACGTATTAGGCCACTACTACGCAGTAGTCCTCGAACATCTGGGGAATCCAATCCATTGGACCGGCTCATCTCGCCACCATGTACCTATAGTCCCTCATCCATCTAATATCCCGGAGACCGTATATCGAAAGCATGGTGTTGTCGGGACCCATACGGTTTCTACTTGAGTCTCGCTCTAATCGGGATTCTCCCGAGAACTCTTTCTCTCTCAACCCGAATGACCTCGCCAGGGGATTTGTCCGAGCAAGAACACATGGGATATTCCTCTCATGGCCGGAGAGTGGATGATCCTCTATCGACACTCAATAGCCCTCGTAAGGTCGACTACCACTCCCAATGACCAGCCAGTACTAGATGGGACAGCCAAACCTATAAGTCTGCGGTATCAAAGAGTGGAGCACTCATACAGACATCCTTGGTGTCTCAAGTCTAAGGACCGATATACACCACTAGGACTACGGAATCGCCGTCGACAATAAGGCATCATCAACCATCCAAAGATTCCGTAAGCGGATCAATCGATGAACTCATTCTCCAATGAGCACTGCATCGTGTCCCCTAGTGTCCTACACAAGCAGCTATGAGACCAGCTGCATCCATCATATGGATGGGTATACAGCACACCAGTCTATCCGGTTATCACGATGTCCCTCACGAGTAACCTATGACTGGGATTATTTAGGATATGTGTTTAAAGGTGAATCGATCTCATTATCGTGATCTCATCACGATCCGATTCCCATTGCACAAATCCAAGGACATTACAATATATATATGCATTTATGCAATAGTTATAAAGTGATATACGCCAAAATATAATAAGCAAAAAGTTTCTGTATCAAGTCACACGTGCCATCACTCACGTGATTGGCTTGTTGGGCACCTATGACTAGCAATCTCCCACTTGACCTAAAGCCAATCACCTATATGTCCGTCTCCATCGGACTCTCGTGACGCCAAAGACAATCTGAGACAACGGCTTTGTCGGATGGATCTGCAATGTTATCTTCGGGATGGAACTCTTTCCATTTGCTACATCTCCTCGGGTTACGATCTCTCTTATAAGTTGGAACCTCCTCGAACACTTCGATGAGACCCGGGTTCCCTTATTTGAGTAATCACCCCATAGTTATCGCAATATAAAGGAAGTCGACTTGTCGCTATCTCAGATCGACTCCCAAATCTGTGATGAACTTCTTCACCCGACTCCCTCCTTTGTTGCATCGATGCAGCAATGTATTCTCCCTCCTGTGGTCGAAAGTCGTGAGTGGTATCTTGCTTGGAACTCTTCCAAAGACACCTTGCTCCTCCATTCAAGGTGTACACATACCCTGAATTCGACTTGCTATCATCGACATCGGGGTGAAAACTTGAGTCGGTGTAGCCTTCAACCTTAAGGCTATTACCTCCATATACTAGTAAAAGATCCTTAGTCCTTCTCAAGTACTTAAGGATACACTTTCTTGCTTTCGGTGCTCAAGCTTTGATCCGCTTTGATACCCGCTCGTGACACTTTCGAGCATGCGCTATATCGTGGCCTAGTACATAGCATGGTATACATGATAGACCCTATTCTTTGGGGCATAAGGTATCATATCTATGTTCACCCTTTCTTACTGAGTCTTTGGGGACATACTGTGAAAGCGATATCCCATGTCTCATCGGTATGAGACCTCTCTTGAATTTTCCATGCCAAACCTTTTGACAATAGTTTCTATGTACCTGGATGGGACAAGCCAAGCATCCTCTTGGATCTATCTCTATAGATTCTAATCCCCAAGATATAAGATGCTTCCCCTAAGTCCTTCATGGAGAAGTGTCTAGATAACCAAGCCTTTCTTGGGATAGCATTCCTATGTCATTCCCAATGATGAGGATGTCATCCACATATAACACCAAAAAAGGTGATAGCGCTCCCACTTACCTTTCTGTATACACAAGGTTCATCTTCGTTCTTATCTAAGTCATAAGATCGATTGCCTCATCAAATCTTATGTTCCAACTTCGGGAAGCTTGCTTTAGTCCATAAATGGATCTAAGCAACCTACACACCTTATCTCGGTAGTTCTTGGACACGAATCCCTCAAAGTTGCATCATATTCACCTCCTCCTCGAGGTTCCCGGTTGAGGAATGCGGTTTTCACATCCATCCGGATCTCATAATCATAGTGTGCTGCAATAGCCAATAGAATTCTGATGGATTTTAGCATTGCTGCGGGTGAGAAAGTTTCGTCGTAGTCAACACCTTGCCTTTGACGATACCCCTTAGCCACTAGCCTTACTTTATAGGTCTCTACCTTTCCATCTACTCCGATCTTTTTCATAAAGATCCACTTGCAACCGATGGGTACAATACCTTCAGGCGCTTCAACTAGGTTCCAAACCTTATTGGAGTATATAGAATCCATCTCAGAATTCATGGCTTCTTTCCATTTCCCGGAGTCTATACTCATAATAGCCTCCTCGTAGGTCTGAGGATCAATATCCTCTACATCCTCTGCTCTAATATGTCTCACATATCTCTCAGGAGGATGGGATACTCTATCAGACCTGCGTAAAGTTGATACTTGTGTATTAGGTACCCGAACGGACTCGGGGTCAGAGTGGTACTTGAGCTTGGTTCTCCAACCTGGCTCAATTCTATCATTCTCCCATTGTCTCTCGTCAAGAATATGTTCCTTCTCAAGGAACACTGCTCTATTAGCTACAAAGACCTTTTGGTCCTCGAGATGATAGAAATAATACCCACAAGTTTCCTTGGGGTATCCCATAAATTTGCATCACTCTGTCCTTGATTCTAACTTATCGGGTTGTGTCTTCTAACATGGGCGGGGCAGCCCCGGATCTTAACAACCTTAAGATCGGGCTTCTTCCCTTTCCATATCTCATATGGTGTAGACACTACCGACTTAGTTGGAACTCTGTTCGAGAAGGTAAGCTTCTGGTTTCTAGGGCATATCCCCATAATGAGATGGGTAGGTCAGAAAACTCATCATGGACCGTACCATATCTAATAATGTGTGATTTCTCCTTTCGGAGACACCATTGAGTCGAGGTGTATAAGGAGGTGTCCATTGGGATAATATCCCATGGTCCTTGAGGAACTGAGTAAACTCTGTACTTAAGTATTCACCTCCTCGATCTGATCGAAGAGTTTTGATACTCTTTCCAGTCTAGTTCTCCACCTCATTCTTATACTCTCTGAATTTCTCAAAGGCCTCGGACTTGTACTTCATTAAGTACACATATCCATACCTTGAGAAATCATCAGTAAATGTAATGAAGTAGGAGTAACCTCCAATGGCATGAGTTGACATGGGTCCACATACATCACCATGTATGAGTTCCAACAACTCATTGGCTCTCTCTCCAGTTCTACTAAATGGAGATTTGTCAGTTTTCCACGAATGCAAGGCTCACAAGGCGCATATGACACATAGTCGAATGGATCTAGATATCCATCATTTAGCAACTTTTGAATCCTTCTTTCATGGATGTGACCTAGCCTACAATGCCACAGGTATGCACTGTTCAACTCATCTTGTTTCCTTTTGGACATATTTACATTCATGATATGTGGAGTGGTGTCTAACATAAATAAACCATTATGCAATGTTCCTTTCGTGATGATCTTATCATCTAATAATATCGAACAACCATTGTTTTCAAAAACAAATTTATATCCACTAACTGTTAAACATGAAATGGAGATAATGTTTTTGATAATAGAAGGAACAAAATAACATGCATCTAATGCAATAAAAACTCCACTAGGCGGATGAAGGGCGACCTGCCAACAACGACTAATCTGACAACTTTTGCTCCATTACCCATCTTGAGGTCCATCTCGCCCTCTCAGAAGTCTCCTAGGCCTTGCCCGAGAATCTGCAACAATTGCATATATGATAAGCACTACCGGTATCCAATACCCATGTGTTATCATAAGAGTCCCACAAATGGAGACCGATCATGAATGTACCTAAAGCTTCATCAAGCTTTTGTTTTCGCCCTTCTGCAAAGGTACTCTTTGCAGTTTCTCTTCCAATGCCCATCTTTACCATAGTGGAAGCACCGGCCTTTGTCCTTTCTTTGGGTCTTTCTTAGCAACCTTTGCTTTACCTTGTTTGCCCTTGCCCTTTCCCTTCTTAAGGGACCTTTTCTACCTTTCCTTTTCTTTTCCTGGTCTCACCAAAGTAGAGAACTGGCTTCTCTTTCTTAATAGTACTCTCTGCCTCCCCTCAACATATTGAGGAGCTTTGGGAGAGTCACCTCAAGCTTGTTCATATTAAAATTCATTATGAACTGTGAAAAGGAATCTGGTAGGGACCGGCACAATGTCCACACACAAGTTATCCTCTAGGACCATTCCTAGACACTGTGAGTTTCTCTATCCACTCAATCATCTTTAGGGCATGGTTTTGAACCGTGTCCCCTCGATCATCCTAGCGTGGAAAAGGCTCTTGGATATCTCATATCGTTGAGTCCTTCCCCTGTTCCTCAAACAATTTATGGGACATGTAGGAGAATGGATCCGGCATCCATCTTTTTTCATGTTGTCTCTATAACTCGAGTCATAGAGCCCAACATATAGCACTAAGCAAAGAGTGGAGTCATCAATGTACTTCACGTGATGAAGCGATCTCATCCTCGCTTGCCCTTCTTCTTCGTAGGCATCATCAGATCAAGGGCGTACACGATTTTCTCCATTTGTGAGAACAATTCTCAAGTTACTGGAGCCAATCCGTATAATTTGGACCAAGAAGACGGTTGACATCAAGTATGCCACGTAAAGGGATTTGAAAGCGACATTTTCTGAAAATAAAGATGTAGCGAAATGAATAATATGCAGATTTTGCAAGAAATAAACTATCAAGATATGGACTTCTATCTTAATATGCTCCCACTATTTTACTAACGAGTCACGCGACACCCTCAAAGACGCGAAACGGAAGTCTCCAGCAGACTTCTAGTGGGGATCGATCCAATCAATCGTCTTAGTGTAACCTCGAGGGACTCGACCAATCACACTAAGCCTAAAAGGTAGGCAACTCTTGCCGATCACAACTCCTTGTGATTCCCGTCCCTGTTCGGCCTCCTAATCACCATGGCCTCGAGGGACTCGACCAACCATGATGCTTTCGGTTAAGTCAACACCTTCGTTACAAGATGAGTCTGATTTGATGATATACCCTCGAGGGACTCGACCAAGCATACCATGTCCTCAGTCACCGGTGACATCTCTATGTCGTAAGCAAGATAGCGAATCGCGATATAGGTGAGTCTCGAGGGACTCGACCAACTCAACCTACATCGAAATCGGTTCCTACCATAACGATGGAAGGCCACGGGTCAATCTAATTGCCTCACGCTTACCGACTTAATATTATCGAGAGATGTTTCTATAATTTGGTCTCCTAATATGACATGTCACACATATACATATTTAATATATATCTACATCGCATGCAAATATATATACATATCTAGTATGTGTATAAGCAATCACATCGATGATCATGGACCACAACCCTAATATGATTAGGCCCGAGCCAGTGGGCCTAATCACTCACATCAAGATCTATGTGTGCAACGGTGCATCTCCATGCCCCGTGATCGCTTCATCTCGCCCTCGTTTGCCTGCCGACATCTTGATGCATCTCCATGCATCACGATCGCCTCGTCCGTGGGTCCCGCTATCGCATCCACGCTCCCGCTCGCCTCCTCATGTGATTACAACTTAATCATAGGCACGCAGGGCCCGACAATAAACGAGAAATATAATGGAGGTTCAGAGAACTCAATAATAATAATCACAAGTACACACATCACACGGTCCATGATCATCCGTCCCACACATCATACATCACATGTATAAATAATCATCATCATGTAAGACTACTAGATAATAATAAAAATAATAATCAACTAAACTTTTTAATTAATTAATATTTTTTTCTGAAATCAGGGACATGTAGGGAATTTTTCAATTCCTAAGGGTATTTTCGTAATTTGGACAAAAGACTGAAACTGGAATTTCTCAAATTCACAGGGGCAAAACTGTCCTTTTGCCCAAAACCCTAATTCCCTCTGCTGCTGCCGCTGCCGCCACCACCTGGCTTGGCGGGCGGGCACAGGGCGGCGGGCGAGGGTAGGCCCTCGCCTCGGGCAGCGACGCCCGCCCGGGTGTCGCTGCCGCCAGTGGTCCGCCCGCCTCGCGCTGCCGCCCTCCATGATGCGGTTCTGCCCATGAGGGGGCCGTCAGGCGGTGCTGTCCAGCCGACGGCCGCCCCCAGTATGGGGGTTTCGCCGAGGGAGCGGGCGGCGGCGTCGTCACCGCCTCAAGCATGGCAGGGCGCCACGCCTCCCTTGACGGCGGGGTTCCGCTTCACTTCGGCGGCGGCAGCCGCTGCCCTCACGGGCTCTGCCGTGGGGCTGCCAACCCGCCCGAAGACGCCTGCTTTAGCAAGGCGGACCGGCCGGGCCGGGTCTTGCAGTACGGTTTTGCTTATTTGCCATACCGATTCTTACCGCAGACGACGCGAGATCGAGGGCAACAACTGTTGCTGCCCTTCCTCGCTTTTTTAGGCCAACGATTTTGACGTCAATATTCTTCCTAAACACAACACATGCGGTTGAAAACCAATCATTCGCATCGAACAACCCGGCTTTGATACCACCGTTTGGGAAATCATGGGGCGACATCATATGCGCAATGAAGAACAAGAAACCAAAATTCCCAATTCCCAAAAGATGTTCGTCAGTCGTATAAGATTGGTGCTAAAAATCCAAAAAACACAAAAAACTGCGATAGAGATTGTGTTACCTAGGGAGATCGATATCCTTGTTTCCTTGCAGATCCTTAGGAGAGGGTGAAGGAGGTCAAGCGTCCTCCTCTCTAGCGGTGATCCACACAAAGGTTGGTTGCGACGACCCTCCTCAAAACTCCAGACCTCCGAGGTGGAGAGGGAGAGGAGAATAGGAAAGGCAAGCAAAGACTCTAGCCTATGAGAGGTCAGAATCCCTCCCCTATTTATAGAGATCCCGTGTCAAACCCTAATGGGTCCTTCCCTAGTAGGTATTGGATCTGCATCCAATAAGACAAGGGCTCTCCGTCGGATATCTCCGATCCAGAACCTCTACTCATCGCAATGCCTACCATATGTGTGTGACCCTCTAGGCCCAATATCGAGCTGGCCGTGAGTCATACACCGTCGAACTCCTTTTCTAACTTCGGTGAATTATTATCTCCTGTAATAATTCACTTTCGACTCATCGACGGACGTTTAGGCCACTACTGCCAGAAGTCCTCGAGACGATACAGGGGAATCCAATCCATTGGACCTATCTCGTCCTCGCTTACCATGTACCTATAGTCCCTCATCCATCTAATATCCCGCAGACCGTATATCGAGCATGGTGTTGTCGGACCCATACGGTTTCTACTTGAGTCTCGCTTCTAATCGGATTCTCCCTGAGAACTCTTTCTCTCTCAACCCGAATGACCCCGCCGGGGATTTGTCTCGAGCAAGAACACATGGGATATTCCTCTCATGACCCGAGAGTGGATGATCCTCTATCGACACTCAATA
Source organism: Musa schizocarpa (assembly GCA_900464855.2). Classification (NCBI taxonomy): domain Eukaryota; kingdom Viridiplantae; phylum Streptophyta; class Magnoliopsida; order Zingiberales; family Musaceae; genus Musa; species Musa schizocarpa. The sequence goes on from LS990923.1 coordinate 27,396,203, forward strand.
GCCCTCGTAAGGTCGACTACCACTCCCAATGACCACCGTACTAGATGCGGGACAAACAAACCTATAAGTCTCAGTATCAAAGAGTGGAGCACTCATACAGACATCCTTGGTGTCTCAAGTCTAAGGACCGAGATACACCACTAGGACTACGGAATCATTTGTCGACAATAAGGCATCATCAACCATCCAAAGATTCCGTAAGCGGATCAATTAGTGAACTCATTCTCCAATTAGCACCTTTCAGATCCCTAGTGTCCCTACACAAGCAGCTATGAGACCAGTTTGCATCCATCATATGGACGGTATACAAAGACACCGTCTATCCGGTTATCACGATGTCCCTCTCGAAAACCTATGACCGGGATTATTTAGGATATGTGTTTAAAGGTGAATCGATCTCATTATCGTGATCTCATCACGATCCGATTCCCATTGCACAAATCCAAGGATATCACAATATATATATGCATTTATGCAATAGTTATAAAGTGATATACGCCAAAATATAATAAGCAAAAAGATTCTGTATCAAGTCACACGTGCCATCACTCACGTGATTGGCTTACTGGGCACCTGTGACTAGCACATGTCTGACATCCTTGGTGTCTCAAGTCTAACGACCAGATACACCACTAGGACTAAAGAATCGCTGTTTGACAATAAGGCATCATCAACCATCCAGCATTCCGTAAGCGGATCAATTAGTGAACTCATTCTCCAATGAGCACCTGTACTGTATCCCTAGTGTCTCCACACAAGCAGCTATGAGACCAGCTGCATCCATCATATGGACGGGTATACAGCACACCAGTCTGTTCGGTTATCACGATATCCCTCTCGAGTAACCTATGACCGGGATTAATTAGGATATGTGTTTAAAGGTGAATCGATCTCACTATCGTGATCTCATCACGATCCGATTCCCATTGCACAAATCCAAGGACATCACAATATATGTATGAATTTATGTAATAATTATAAAGTGATATATGCCAAAATATAATAAGCAAAAAGATTCTATATTAAGTCACACGTGCCATCACTCACATGATTGGCTTGTTGGACACCTATGACTAGCAAGAACTACTTTTTAGCAAGAGTTGATATCCCTTCTTGTTGATATGACCAAGCCTCTTATGCCAAAGATCTATACTTTCACCCTTCTGAATTGCATTACTCTCTCCTTTGTGTAGCTTAGCTTTCATGACATAAAAAGAGGTGAACTTCTTTCCTCTCGCGACAATTAGAGAACCTTTAGTGAATTTCCATTTGCTTACACTAAAATAGTATATAAATCCCTCATCATCAAGTCTTCCTATAGGTATCAAGTTAAGATGAATATCTAAAACATGTCTGACATCATTGAGTATCAATTTGCTCCCAATACTGGTCTCCAATTAGATAATTTTTAGTGAGTTTCCATTTGCTTTCACTAAAATAGTGTATAAATCCCTCATCATCAAGTATACTTGTAGGTATCAAGACGAATATCTAAAACATGTCTGACATCTTTGAGTATCAATTTGCTCTCAATACTAGTCTCCAAGCAAATATCTCTAATACCCACAATCTTAGATGTATCACTGTTTCCCATTCTAGCATTACCAAAATCACCAGCAGTGTAAGATATGAAAAAATTACCATGAGAAGTAACATGAAATGAAACACTAGAGTCAATTACCCAATTACCATCCTGAGCTGCAAGACTGACAAAACCATCATCACAAACAATAATGATATCACCTTCAGCAGCAACTGTATTGGTCTCTTTCTCAATTTTCATTCTTTCATTTTGTTCTCACTTCCACAACCTACACTCTTTCTTCATGTGACCTAGCATTTTATAGTGAAAACATTTGATATCTCTTCTAAACTTGGATCTTCTTTTATAACCATGTAGATTTCTACTATGACTTCTTCCACGTTTTTCTTATTTTTCAGTAATAATTAATCATATCTATAGTTAGAATCCCCTTTGGCGTGGAGTTACTAATTGTCACCACATATGTTTCCTAACTTTTTAGTAAAGAGCTGAGAAGTAATAATCCTTGCATCTCATTATCTATATTTGCTTTCATAGCAACCAGCTTGTTTGCAAGACTCTGAAATAGGCTTATGCTCAACAATGTTACCACCATCTTTATACTTCAAATTTATAAGTCTTTTGAGGAGAGAAATTTTATTTCCTACTATCTTTTTCACAAAGAGGTTTTCTAACAATTGTCAAACAACATCAGCTCTGGTTTCATCAGAAATATGCTCATGCAAATTAATATACATCCATCTTCTAATATAAGCAATATTTTTTCTATGTTAAACCTCTCATTTCTCATCATTCTTCATAGTAGAAGGTTTATCTTTAACCTTGATGGGCTTATAAAAATATTTGCAATAGAGCAAATCTTCCATCATATGCCTCCAAGCAGAATAATTTGATGAGTTCAATTTAATCATACCATCTGACTATTCTATTTTAATCACACAAGAAAAACTAGCACCAAACAACCTATTGCTCCGATACTACTTGTTAGGAAAAACCTGTTATGGCGAAATAATTCTTTTTCCCTCTTTGTGTATCAAAATGGATTCCTCATCAAAATACCGATTTGATATCAAAAACACATATTAACCAGAAAAACATAAACAACAGAATTATAAATCAATCACAAAGTAAGACTAATAATGATAGTAGGTTCACAATAAGTCTTCTCTAAAATAACAAAAGGATTATAATAACATCAAGATCATATATCTTGTTTCAAGAATAGCATATCATCATCATATGGATGGATCTCATCAAAAGAAAAATTTAGGTCTCACCAAGTGAGTATAGTAGAAAAGTACCTTAGAGAGGATAAACCGTAGATCAACACCGTTAGGATTTTAGAGCTTGTTGCAAGGATTCTCCACATATAATTTAGGCCAAACCTGACAAAATTTGGCCATTAATCGTCAAGCAAAAAAACTCAAAATCCTATTTATCTCTCTCCTCTTTCTCTCTTATGCTGCCACCATTTGTTGCACGCCAAAAAAAACTTCGCTGCCCTCGACTACATGCAAGCCCCCTTTTTTTTTAATTATTGATTTGGGCTCAAAGATTCAATTGTCCAATCCAAGCTCACATATGGGCTGAATCAAACAAATACCTTAGGGAATACCCTTAATGGGAGGATTTTTATTAACAATCGTAGACCTTCTATTCTGATAATAATTTATCCTTGACTTTTTGTTCTCATTTATAAATAGACAAAATTTCTAGGAACTAAACGTCGTATGTCAGAAAGGACATAGTTAAGATATTACGATCTCACTCAACTTCCTTATACTATTTATAGAATTCACTTTATTGGCCTTGTTAAGCATAGTTTTCTTCGATGATCTTTAATATATAAATTATTATGATAATTATAAAAGGGGATTCACGAAATACATATAGAATATTTGAAGGATATAAAAGATCTTACTTATCACGAAGAGTAAGATATTTGAAGGATATAAAAGATCTTACTTATCACGAAGAGTAAGATTGTCAATTGCATTTTATTCGACATGCATTATATATTTTGAGATGCAAGCATGTCATAGCATACAGCCTTCTATGATTGGGGTGCGTTTCTCGAGATAGAGGGCAAATAACAAATGGGAGAGACAACGACTACAGAACCCCACCTGTACGCCACAGATCAAACCAGATCACATGCCACATTCAATTCAGTAATCAGCAACTTGGCCTTTAATAATATATATCCTACTGTTGGCCACACCAGCTTAGCCTGCGTGTTGATCCAGATGCCAGATTTGATTGCCACGCAGTAAAAACATAATTACGGCAATCGCTCAACCCCTATAAATATTGAGCCATGAGGGCTTCCTCTCTCTCACAATTCCACAAGGCGACTCATTACTACATATATGGTGGAGTGATTAGGGGTGGAGACCATGAGCTCTCGGTGCCTCGTCGCAAGCGGTGTTGAGGAGGTCGCTCGAAAGACCTCAGGCTTCCATCCCAGTGTTTGGGGTGACTACTTCATTACGCATGTCTCACCCTCTTCCGAAGCTCAGGCATGCATCTAAGTACAACTAAACTTGAGTGTGACTTCTACATTACGCAAGTCTCATCATCCTCTTCTGAAGCACAGCATTCATGAAGAGTGCGACTAATCTTATCTATAACTTTTCCACCTGAACTAAACATGGTTACGTGAAAATACAATGTGCACAACTTGCTAGCTGAGCAAATTCTGCGCATCTATTATAATCAAACATGGTTTGGCCTATCTGCAAGAAGTGGGCCTGTCGCTTCATATGGTCGGGAATACCTGCATTGTTTTATCGTTCTACGTTGCAATTTGATGCAGGACAATCATGCATGGATGGAGGAAAGATCAAGAGAACTAAGGGAGCAAATAAAGAGCATGCTGCAGGACTACAGTGATTTACTGCAGACCATGCAATTGATCGATGCCATCCAACTTCTTGGAGTGGCCTATCATTTTGAGAAGGAGATAAGCGATGCATTAAGCAAAGTCTATGATGCAGATTTTAACACACATGGCCTCTACGAGGCCTCTCTTCGATTTCGATTACTTAGACAACATGGATATAACATATCTCCAGGTAGTCTTCTTCAATCTTTGAGAGTGTAAGAACATATAAGAACTGAACACTCCTATATGATGAAAGAAATAAATGCCACGTTCGACTAGCTTTAGTTACATTTGGTTTGGCAATCCAAAATGAAGTTTGACGCCGGTTCAATTAAACATTTTGATGACAAGATCTGCAAAATTGACTTAAAGAGGCTTAAGCAACTATTGTTACTAAATAGTTCGTGGTAGACAAGAGGCTTAAGCAGGATTTCTGTTATATTTCACCAAATAGTCTGCGGTAGACGTGAATACACTGCTTCGTAGTGCAGATGTTTTTAACAAGTTCAAAGATGGGGAAGGAAGTTTCATGTCTGACTTGAAGGGTGATGTGGAGGGACTATTAAGCTTATACAACGCAGCGTACCTTGGAACACATGGAGAGACAATACTTGACGAAGCCATTTCTTTTACAAGAAGCATACTTACCTCCATGTTAAGCGATCTCGAACCACCTTTACTGTCGAAAGTGTCTCTTTCCCTTGAGACACCTCTATTTCGAAGAACCAAAAGGCTCTTGACAAGAAACTACATCTCCATCTACCAAGAGGATGCAACACGAAATGATGTGTTATTAGAGCTTGCCAAGCTAGATTTCAATCTAGTCCAATCGCTTCACCGTGAGGAGCTTAAAAGCCTCTCCATGTAAGTTTTTTCTCTTTTCTAATATGGTTTATTATTCTAGTAATTAATGCAAAATCATTAAGTCTCACTTGATAGGACTTGAATATGGAGCAACCAAATAGTCGTTTGCAACTACATTAGATTTTTCATGCACCTAAAAAGGTTTATTTTTCATGTGCCTAAGAAAAAGGTTTATATACACAAGTTAGAGAAAAAGGTTTATATACACATGTCGATTAATAGCTTCATGTTACATGATATGTTGAAATGTGTTAGAGAAAAAAATATTAACAAGGTCAGGAGATCATTTATTTGAGTTGTGAATAACTTATTGATTGTTTGTTAATGCAATCAAGATGGTGGAAGGATTTGGCCCTCGCCGAGAGTCTACGTTTTGTCCGAGACCGATTGGTGGAATGCTATTATTGGATGCATTCAGTGTTCAGTGAACCTCACTATTCTCGTGCACGAGTGATGACTGTCAAATTGACAGCCCTCGCTTCTATCATGGATGATATTTATGATAACTATAGCACACTAGAGGAGAGCCGACTCCTTACCGATGCTATCCAAAGGTTTGAAATTTTCATATGCAGTATATTAGTATGTATTGAAGTTCTTTATTATTTTATCTTATGATAATATATGTTATGATATAGCGAACATAATTGTTATGATTATATCATAGTTACGTTTTCTAAGGATCATTAAGTTCTGTATTTAGGTGGGAAGCCCAGGCTGTTGATCAGCTACCAGACTACATGAAAGACTATTATCTCAAGCTGATCAATAACTTGGAAGAAATGAAAGATGAGCTAGCACCAGAGGAGAAGTATCGCATGCTATATCTAAAGGAAGAAGTGTGTTGCTGTGCCTTTAATCAGTATAGTTCACTGTATCTCCTTATTATGAATTCATGTATCTTATTTTGCCTCGAATGCAGATTAAAACCTTGGCCAGATTTTATTTTGAGGAATCCAAATGGGGTGTGGAAGGATATGTGCCAACAGTAGAAGAACATTTACATGTATCAATGATGACAACTACATATTCCATGCTTGCTTGTGCCTCTTTTGCGGCCATGGGAGAAGTGGCAACGAAAGAGGCATTTGAATGGGTTACAAGTTATCCTACGATCCTCAAAGCTTCCTCAATAATTTGTCGCGTCTTGGATGATATAAATTCACATGAGGTATTAGTTTCTACAAACACTTGCTTTGAATTTTTTCTCTTATTTTGCTCCTACAAAGTTATCGTGAGTTATGAATGCTATTTAGCACAAGCCATCTGTAGCGAACTTGCAAAAAGAAATAAGAGGCTTTTTTTTTGTTGTCATTGGGTTTACTCATGAACATTTCAAGTCCATCATGTTAATAATTAATTAATCATTTTAGTGACCATTTCACTCACTTTTTGGAGAGAGGAGTGGTCCTCTCAGTTGATCAGTTTTTTTTGCTCTGATCTGCAGAGCTCCTCTTGTCATTTTAATGATCATTTTAGTGAACAAGAGGTGGTTTGAAATGATGGAATATTGGTACTCGTCAATTTTACCGATACCTGAATACAACTAGCCAATACAGATATCAAAGTCTATGACAAAGCCCCTAATTTAAATGACTATGATAGATTTTCTTATCCCGTAAGTAAAATAGGATTGGTAACGCAAGTTTTTGAATCGAAGATTACCTTTTACAAAATGACAATGACCAAATAATTAGCCGTCGGTAATGTTGCAGCTGGAACAAGAAAGAGGACACACTGCTTCCACAGTAGAATGCTGCATGAAACAATACGGCACTGATGCAAATGAGGCATGCAAGAAGCTGCAGATGTTGGTTCAAGATGCATGGAAGGATATGAACAAAGAATGTCTGAATCCAACTGCAGTCCCCATGCCATTACTCGAAAGATTAGTTAACTTGTCGCGAGCCATGGAAGAGTCACACAAGTATATCGACTCATACACACACTCCAACACTACCATGAAAGATCGTATCACTGTGTTGCTTGTCCAACCCGTTCCTGTTTGATTGAAGTCGGACGCTCCTACGACCGCTCTCCATACTAGGATTTGCTGTAGGAGTGGGTTACTGCTCGATGTCATTATGCTTAATTACTTGCAGACGAAATAAAGGTCTCTATATCAGTGTCATTTTAGAGGCTCTGAGTAGCTATAGCAAGCAATGCTTAATGTAAGATCTTGTAAACCATATTGCAGTGCATGAAAATTGGAAGAATTTCTCCTTTGCTAAATGATGCACGATTTATGTTCAAGATTAATCTTCTCTGAATGTTTTGGAATTATTTCATACACCCACTATAACACTATGATGAACCATATCACATTATTCCTCGTCCAAAGAAATCTTTCCATCATCATTTCTTTGTAAGCCATGTTGCTGCGTTTGACGAAATTAAAAGCATCTATGCTTCCTAAATGAAAAAAGCTTGCAACTTATTGATGGTCTGTATTCACAACTCATCTTCATGTCGTGTCAGTCCATCAGGTCAAGTAGCAACCTTTTGGACTACTTGGATGTGCATTAAGATTCTTCGACAATCATCTACATGCTGGATCGAGACATCCCTCGTAACGTTTCTCTAAAAGTGTTGCATCAAAAGGCTGATTTGATGGTAAAATTCATCACTTCAATTATCAGTGTGTTATGGTCCTCCAGAGCCTACACGCAGCAATTCGAGTGATGACAAGCTAATGGGACAGAGAAGCTCACTTAAGGCAATAGTGACTTGTGGAGTCGACGTACAATATTTTGGTCAACAATGTTTTGCTACAAATTGACTAATACGGTCCTGCCATTTAATCGAGATATAGTTACCTTGCTATAATTAATGTTGACTCTAAACCACACCGAGTGGAACAACTTCTTCTCGACTGTGGCTGGTTGCTTAAGCACTTTGTTTTGAGTTCTGATCAGACGAACGCTGGAACAGTTCCAGGCCTGCATCCCCAACTTCGTTTAAGCGAGGACGAAAGGTTGGTTCTCTTTGGTGTTATGAAGTAACAGTAATCAGATTGATTGGAAGTAATTTTTGATGTCAGATCTTCGTTGGCAATATAAGATTACAATTCCTTAAACCGAGAAGTGGACTCGTAAATGTTCTAAAATGATTATGTTCAAATCATGAGTTTTAGGTACGTTGCATATGTTGTATATGTTAATCTATGATGAAACTAATTTATAGTATTTATGATTTGATTTGCGTTTTGATTTACACAGGAAGTTTCGATCTAGAAGAGACAATTAAAACAGGAAGAATCGTATTGGACCGAAGAAAAACATGTTAGAAGATTGGACGTCGAGCCGGAGGATTGATCGATGTATTGGCGGAAATTGGACTAAGAAAATTATAGTTACAAGGTAAACTGGACGATTGGGCAATAGACCGCAAGAGAGAATGATGCGCCGAAGAATCAAACGAAGCATCAATGAACCAATGATATGCCAGACAATATTTGATTCAAGCTATGTAATAATTGTCTAGATAGAAGTAGGTTTTAAGTGTGCATGATTAACTATGATAGCGATCAAGGCATAAAGCAAAATGAAGTCCTAGAGTCAAGAACGAGACTTCGTTAGGAGTTCGAGTGTTCGTCGGAAGTTCGGACGTTCATTGGAAGTTCTATCGGAATTGACCAAGAAGTCTAGGAGCTTGCCAAAGAAGCTTATCGGAACTCGTCAAAAAGATTGTTGTGAAGTCTAGGAGCTTGTCGGGAGTCTACTGGAACATTGCCGAGAGATTGTCGGAAGTTCGCCGGAATCTCGCTGGAAGAAACCTAGACTAACTAGACTTGATTTACTTAGTGTATGCCTTAAAATTTGTAGTTATTACATAATTGGGTTGAAATTGGGTCAACTCAATTAGGAGCTAATTGGGCCCAAGTTTAGGCTATGTTAGGCTAAGAGAAAATGCTCAAACAATGATCCAACAGGTTAAATCGTCGTGGCATAGTCTCCGAGATTGTGTCAGGAGGTGGTACCGCCTAGACTCAGTCTCCAAGGCTATCAAGGAGTAGTACCACTAGAATGGGCGATGGTACCATCTAATGGTAGGGTGTCAAGCGGTAGTACCGCTTAGTGTTAATGCTACAAGCGATGGTACCGCCCAGCACAAGTGGTGGTACCGCTAGGACCCGGAAAACCTAGGATGAGTTCTTTTTAGGCTCCAAGTTTGAATCCACTTGAGGCCTAAAAATATCTCTCTCATCCCTAGTTAACATACACACAACTAAGAGCAAAAAAAAAAGAAAATGCTGTTGTAATCTTGTGTGAACTCCTCTCAAACTCTAAGTGTTAGTCTTGTTTAAGAGAGGAGTGAAGAGGGTTGTAAAAGTTCTCTCTTGAACCTATCAAAAGGAGAATCGAGTTGTAAGGGTAGTTGATATTTGTTGATTGAAGGAAGATCATTAGTGATTGCCGGTGGCCTCGACGGAAGAGGAATTAATGGAGTGGATGTAGGTCACAATGACCGAACCATTATAACTTGGTTTGTATTTCATTCTTGCAATTTATCTTTACTACAAACTGCCTTACTTGCTTACTGCTTTCACTACACTTACGAATGAGATTTCAAGTTATCTTTCCGAGATCAGTTTTATTGTATGAAGAATTTTTCGAATCGACGTGTTTTATCCACTACACTAATTCAAACCCCCCTAAACCCCCCCCCCACCCCTCCCCCCCAACCCCCTCCTCTTAGTACCTACTCATTCTTAACATTTGGTATCAAAGCTATGTTATTTCTCGCTTGGTTTAACACCCAAGAGAAATGACTCTTTTCGACTTTCAGGAGGGTTTTTCTATCGTTGTCCTCCCATGTTCAATGGGACGGACTACACTTATTGAAAAACTCGGATGAGAGTTTTCTTGCTTTCCTTGAATCTCGATTTATGGAATATAATCGAATTCAGTTTTTAAAAGTCTTCTACTCTAATAAACGAATGGAATGATTTGGAGAAGAAAACTTTTTCTTTAAATGCTAGAGTTATGAATGCTCTATTTTGCACCTTAGATAAAAATGAATTCAATCGAATTTCTACTTGCGAAATGACTTTCGATATTTGGCACACTCTTGAAATCACACAGAAGGCACAAGTAGGGTTAAAGATTCTAAAGTTAATATTTTGATACATGATTTTGAGTTATTTCGAATAGAACCAAGAGAGACTATTGGAGACATGTACACCCATTTTATGGATGTCGTCAATAGTTTAAAAGCACTTGGCAAATATTTTTTTAATTTTAAACTCATTAATAAAATATTGAGATCTCTTCCAAAGAGTTGGGACCCTAAAGTAACTGCCATTCAAGAGGCCAAAGATTTGAACTATTTTTCCATTGAAGAACTTATTAGGTCATTGATGACCTATGAAATGAGATGTATGACCCTTAATAAATATGAGAACTACCTTCCAAAGAAGAGGAAGGATTTAGCACTTAAAACTCAAGAAGACCATTCGATCGAAAGCTCAAGTGACGATGACTTTGAACTCTTAACAATAAAGCTTAAAAAGTTCATTAAACATAAATTAAAAAATAAAAATAAACTTAAAAAGAACACAACTACTTGCTATGAATGCAAAAAGCTGGGTCACTCCAAAGATGAGTACATAAAACTGATTAGGAATGTGTCAAATGATGAATCGAGCTCATCTGAAGACGAGGAGCAAACCGATGAAGACAAAGTGGCAAACTTCACTTTAGTGACTCTCGACAATAAGGTAAACAACTCAAACAAAACTCCTTTACTTTATTTTGAAATTAGTTGATGTTTTTTCATGAGTTATTTTTAAATTAGTTAGTAAAAAATAAAAAATAAAAAATTGTAAAAAAATATATCATGCTTCTTTTTCTAGTTATTTTGAAAATAATTATGAAAATTGGATGTTTTATGATAAAGGAACAAAATGTTAGATCTAATGCTTGTACATCTAATAAGATTAATCTTATGTATGTTTTTAAGAAGCAATAATGTGCAAAATCATATTGATTTCCATATTGCTTTTCGATTTTGATTGAAGATGCCTCATGTTCAATAAAACCATGTGTTAGAACCCTTGCAGATTCTAAACTTGGGGTTGATCTCTTTAGGGGATCGGCCTCCTTGGAACTCTATAGGGGTTCCTCCCTCCAAGTTTGCTACTCAAAGGCTATAGAAAAGATTCATCTATTGCTTATGAAAAGAGGAGGAATACATAACTATTTATAGAGCTTCTAAACCCTAACTCCTAATAGGATTCCTACTCAAGACTCCTACTTCTAACCAACTCCTAATAGGACTCCTACTCAAGATTCCTATTCCTTTACAACTCCTTATTCTTCTCTAAGAAACAACCTCCTAACCCTAGCCGGCCTCTTCACCTCTTTAATAGGGGTCAGCTTAGGTATGTTTTACATGAATATCCCTCTTAATTAGGACTCTCCTAGCTCGAGTCCTAACAGACCCACCCTCTTCAAATCAGCCTTATCCTCGAGGCTGAAGATTCATGAATTTTGGGAATTTGATCTTCAAGTCGTCATAGTTCTCCCAAGTGGCATCTTCTGTTGGTAGGTTCGCCCATTGTATTAGCACTTCAGTAGTGGGTCGTCGTCGTCGAGTTATGATCCGTCGATCAATAATGGCACTTGGTTGGGTCTGAAGTTCTCCTTGGGTAGTCATATTTGGTGGGTGGCTTTGGGCTGTCTCCAAGCACCTATTTACAACATCCGTTTGGTCATCGGTTTGTGGGTGATACGTCGTACTCCTTTTCAATTTAGTACCCTACATATGGAATAACTTTGTCCAAAATCTGCTCGTGAAGATGCAAGTAGAATTTATATTAAGCACAATGCGTCCCTTATAGTGTAATTCTTTTGAGTCCCAATTTTAATGAGCCACGGAGCTTGGTGCTTCCTGCAATTTTTTTATAATCTTACTTGTCTCTGAATCTTCCTGCCATTCCATCTTAATATCCTCAAGGAAGTCACTGGTCGGAAATGAAACAGCTGAAACTTCAGCTTGCTCGGGTAGCTGCGAAAGCGCATCTGCAAGAATATTTTCTTTCCCCTTTTTGTAAGTTATTTCATAATCAAATCCAAGAAGTTTTGTTACCCATTTTTGCTGCTCAGGGAATGATATCTTTCGCTCCAAAAAGTACTTGAGGCTTTTATGGTCGATTTTAATTTGAAATCGTCGACCATTCAAGTAGGGTCTCCACCTCGTTGCTGCGCGCACAGTGGAAAGCATCTCCTTATCATATATTGACTTATCTTGATGGGAGGGAGATAGTGTCTTGCTAGTGTATGTGAGTGGTCGACCATCTTGCATGAGAACGGCTCAAATTCTGACTCCAGATGCGTCGGCCTCAATGATGAAGGGTTTATTGAATTCTGGTAGCGCAAGCACCGGCGTCGTTGTCATGGCTGCCTTAAGTTTGTCGAAGGCAGCAGAGGCTTTGTCCGACCATTGGAAAGCATCTTTTTTCAGTAAAGAAGTGAGTGTTGCACTGATCTTCCCATAGTCCTTAACAAAATTTTGGTAGTAGCCCGTTAGTCCAAGGAACCACCGTAGTAATTTCATGTTTGTAGGTTTCGGCCAGCCTTGCATTGCCTCAATTTTTGCTGGGTCTACTGCCACTCCTTTTTCTGATATTATATGCCTAAGATACTCTACTTTTTGCTGGAGAAAGCTGCACTTTGGTTGCTTTACAAAAAGAGTATTCTCTCGAAGGATCGTCAGAACAATCCGTAAATGCTGAAAGTGAGTCTCAAGAGAAGGGTTGTAAATGAGAATATCATCGAAAAATACCAACACAAATTTGCAAAGATAGCTCCGAAAAATATCATTCATGGGACTTTGAAAGGTTGAAGGAGCATTAGTGAGTCCAAAAGGCATTACTAAGAATTCATAATGACCATTATGTGTGCGAAATGCAGTTTTTGGAATGTCATTGTCACATACCCGAATTTGGTGGTAACCGGATCGGAGGTCCAACTTCGTGAAGACTCGAGCTCCTTTTAATTCATCAAGAAGTTCATCCACCACTGGTATTGGGTACTTGTCCTTGACGGTGATGCCATTTAAAGCTCGGTAATCAATGCATATTCGCCATGTTCCATCCTTCTTGCGTACAAGTAGCACTGGTGAAGAGTAGAGGTTGCAACTTGGCCGAATAACTCATGTTTTGAGCATCTCTTTTACAATCCTTTCTGTTTTATCCTTCTGGAGATGTAGATATTGATACGGCCGAGTATTTGCTAGAGGTTTGTCTGAAAGAATCATTATATAATGATCATGCCGACGGGTAAGAGGTAGGTTGTAAGGTTCGTCAAATATATCTGAAAATTCAGCAAGCAAAGGAAGTAGGTTTGGATCTTCAAATTCTATTGGCTCTCCCTTAGTTTGCTGCTCAAGTTGTATCAAAAATCTGTGGCATGCTTTATGCAAAATCTTCTCCATTTGTTGTGTGCAAATCATCATTACGTCGCCCCCATGTTTCTCGTTCAGTATCACCTGTTTCTCCTTACTGTAAAATTTCATAATTAGTTGCATAAAATTCCAAGAAATATCACCTAATGTTGTCAACCATTTAATTATGAGCATGGCCTCATGATCATCAAGTGGGAGAAGGAAGAAATCTGCAATTATCTCTTGGTTCTGCAGCAATAGTTTCTCTTGCGGGCGCCTACGATCATACTTCAAAATCCGTCCGTCGGTGACCTTAACGTCAAACCTGCTGCAATTCTCAATAGGTAAAGCCATATGGACAGCAACCTTACTATTTAGAAAGTTAATAGTACTGCCCATGTCGATGAGAACAGTGATCGGTTGTTGTTTGAGAAGGTCTCCAACTTTCATCGTTTGCGGGTTTGAGTTGTCGGCTAGTGCATGTACCGTAACTTTGATTGATTGTGACTCTTCTTCTGCATCTTCTTTTTCACGTTCAAGGCTCTCTTCTGAATGTTCAATGACTTCTTCTTCTATTGGTTCAATCATAAGAAGTCTCCCTTTACTACAGCGATGCTCACGGCTCCACGGCTCGTCACAATGCCAACATAATCCCTTCACATATCGCTCCCGAAGCTCTTCTCCTGTTAACCACTTTGGTGTAGGGACTTGGTCAACAGTAGGGGGGGCTGAGGGCTTCAATATTACTGGTTGAGGAGCGACCCTAGTCCTCCGAGCTTCATGGTTCAATTGCTCCTCTTGATGTCGTGCGAAAGAGATGGCTGCCATAAGCGTATACGGTTGTCGCGCTTTAACTTCTCCTCGGATCTCCGGCTTCAAGCCCTCAATGAAGGTCCTCAATAGCTGTTTTTGAGACCAATCATGAGTTTGATTAGATAACCTTTCAAACCTGGTTTGGTACTCCTGAATGGTGGAGGTTTGTCGGATCTTTGCTAGTTATCCGTCAATATTCTCGTAATTGGTTGGTTTGAAGCGGATTAGCATTTCTTCTTTGAATTGTCGCTATGAAAGGACTCCATAAGTATGTTCAAACCAATCAAACCACTGTATAGCATCCCCTTCAAGATATATAGCTGCAATTTTCACCATAGATGCATCTGCGATTTCGTGGTACCGAAAATATCGCTCCGCGCGCGAGATCCAACCAATCGGGTCTCCTTCTTCCCATCTAGGGAAGTCCACTCTCATGCATGGATAGTTGAGGTTGATCATAAAGCTTCCCCTCTCTTGGAAGTCATATCTTTGGGCTTGGTGCGATTGGGCAAAGCTCTCTCCTTGATATGATTTCTTCGGACTTAGTGGTCGGCCCAATCTGAGTTCGGTAAAGAGCATCTGAATCTTATCCTCCATTCGCGCCTCGAAGGCTTTGAAATTAGCATTGAATACCTCCTCAGATGTCAAAGTATATGCTGTCTAATCTGTGATATCAAGATCTCTCTTTTGTTGTCGGGTTAAAGGCATGTATTGGTTGAGAGAGGTGATGGTCGAAAGGGTTGGTAGATTGGTGGATGTAGGCTACGATTTAGGCTTGTTTTGTGGCTACTTTGGGTGCAGGTTGAGGGTGTGGTTTGGTAGAGTTTTAGGGCTGTAGATAAAAGTTTTGGATCTGTGGTAGATGACAGCAAAGGTTTGATAGAAATCAATGAAAGTTGCAGCAAGTATGTGCTGTCTTGTAAGAGTAGAATTGTCGTCGAAGAAACAACGGTTTCTCGACGTAATTCCCACCAAAAACGTGAGAGAATTGAGGAGGGAATTGATAGCAAAATCACAATTTATATGACAGCAAGGATAACTAATTTAATCAAGAAAATTTCTGCAGTATAACAGCAAGGAAATTGGTGCAAGTTGCGATTGCAGAATTCTCGTCGAGAAATTCCAGCAGGTTACGACGAAAATTTGCAGCAACACAAAATCGTTTTTAGAGATGAATTTCTTTATAGATCAATCTTAGATGGAAGCCAAGATGATCTATAAAGTATATAAGAAATTTCATTCAAAAAAGATTGCAAATAGATGGGTTAAGGCAACAATATGCAGTTGAAATTTTCTGCAACATAGATTTTTAAGTATAGCAGATTAGACGTAAAAGATCAGTGGTTTATATTGAGAATTTTTTTTATGAAACCAAAGGGAATCTGCTATTAGGAAATGTCAAAGTTGTCATAAAAATTTCGTAGAGATTTGGATAGAAAAAACACAGTAGCAAGATCAAACAGACGGTGCTATACGGTTGGAATTCTGCAATGTATCTTTCGTCGTAGAGATGAAAACTTTATGACGAAAAGTATATGCAGCAATATAGGAATAATTTTTTTTTGGGATTTTCAAATAAGGATAACTAAATTGCAGCAGCAGTAAGGTAGAAAACCAGAACCTGTTGCAATTCACGGGGAGATCAAAGGATGATCCGTAGTGGTGGAGATGATAGTGGAATTTGACAACGATCTCTAAAGCAATTGTGGGAATTGCTTTGGGCGGTTGTGGAGGGTTGAGGGATGGCTATGGAAGGGCAGCGAGATGCCAAGAACGCTGCTCTGATACCAGGTGTTAGAACCCTTGCAGATTCTAAACTTGGGGTTGATCTCTTTAGGGGATCGGCCTCCTTGGAACTCTATAGGGGTTCCTCCCTCTAAGTTGCTGCTCAAAGGCTGCAGAAAAGATTCATCTATTGCTTGTGAAAAGAGGAGGAATACATGGCTATTTATAGGGTTTCTAAACCCTAACTCCTAATAGGACTCCTTCTCAAGACTCCTTCTTCTAACCAACTCCTATTAGACTTCTAATCAAGACTCCTATTTCTTTACAACTCCTAATTTATCTCTAAGAAACAATCTCCTAACCCTAGCCGGCCTCTTCACCTCTTTAATAAGGGTCGGCTTAGGTAGATTTTACATGAATGTCCCTCTCAATTAGGACTCTCCTAGCTAGAGTCCTAACACAGCGCCAGCAGCGGGCGTGCCGCCTACAGGCGAGGGTAGTGCCCTCGCCCCGCCGCACAGGCCGTCGCCGGTAGGGTGGCGGCGATGGTAGCAGCGAAAAGGGGAAAGGGCATTAGGGTTTTCTGGGCAAAAGACAGTTTTGCCCCTCGAAATTTGTGAAATTCCAATTTCTGTCTTTTATCCAAATTACACAAATACCCCTATGAATTCAGAAATTCCTTATGATGTCCCTGATTTCAGAAAATATTAATTAATTAAAAGGTTTAGTTGATTATTATTTTTATTATTCTTATCTAGTAGTCCTACATGATGATGATTATTTATACATGTGATGTATGATGTGTGGACGGATGATCATGGACCGTGTGATGTGTGTACCTGTGATTATTATTATTGAGGTCTGCGAACCTCCATTATATTTCTCGTTTATTGTCGGGCCTGCGTGCCTATGATTAAGTTGTAATCATATGAGGAGGCACAGCGGGAGCATGGATGCGATAGCGGGACACACGAGACGGACGATCGTGATGCATGAAGATGCATCAAGATGTCGACGGAACCGACAAGGACGAAATGGACGATCACAGGGCATGGAGATGCACCGTTGCACACATAGATCTTGATGTGAGTGATTAGGCCTATTGGCTCGGGCCTAATCATATTAGGTTGTGGTCCATGATCATCTGGTGTAATTGCTTATACACATACTAGATATGTATATATATTTGTATGCGATGTAGATATATATTAAATATGTATATGTGTGACATGTCATATTAGGAGACCAAATCATAGAAACATCTCTCGATAATATTAAGTTGGTAAACGTGAGGCAATTAGATTGACCCACGTGGCCTTCCATCGTTATAAGTAGGAACCGATTCCCAGTGTAGGTTGAGTTGGTCGAGTCCCTCGAGACTCACTTATATCGCGATTCGCTATCTTGCTTACGACATAGAGATGTCACCAGTGACCTGAGGGCATGGTATACTTGGTCGAGTCCCTCGAGAGTATATCATCAAATCAGACTCATCTTGTAACGAAGGTGTTGACTTAACCGAGCATCATGGTTGGTCGAGTCCCTCGAGGCCATGGTGATTCGGAGGCCGAACAGGACGGGAATCACAAGGAGTTGTGATCGACAAGAGTTGCCTACCTTTTAGGCTTAGTGTGATTGGTCGAGTCCCTCGAGGTTATACTAAGACGCTGATTGGATCCTGATCCCCACTATAAGTCTGTCGGAGACTTTCGTTACACGTGCTGAGGGTGTCGCGTGACTCGTTAGTAAAATAGTGGGAGCATATTAAGATAGAAGTCCATATCTTGATAGTTTATTTCTTGCAAAATCTGCATGTTATTCATTTCTGCTGCATCTTTATTTTCAGAAAATGTCGCTCTGGTCCAAATTATACGGATTGGCTCCATAACTTGAGAATTGTTCTCACAGCGGAGAAAATCGTGTACGTCCTTGATACAGTGATGCCTGCGCCTGAAGAAGGGGAAAACGAGGATGAGATCGCTCACTACGTGAAGTACATTAATGACTCCACTCTTGCTTAGTGCTATATGTTGGGCTCTATGACTCCTGAGTTACAAAGACAACAAGAAAAGATGGATGCCAGATCCATTCTCCTACATGTCCGAAATTGTTTGAGGAACATGGAAGGACTCAGCGATATGAGATATCTATGAGCCTCTTCTGCGCTAGGATGACTGAGGGGACACCGGTTCAGAACCATGTCCTAAAGATGATTGAGTGGATAGAGAAACTCACTGGTCTAGGAATGGTCCTAGAGGATAACTTGTGTGTGGACATTGTGCTTCAGTCCCTACCAGATTCCTTTTCACAGTTCATAATGAATTTTAATATGAACAAGCTTGAAGTGACTCTCCCAAAGCTTCTCAATATGTTGAGGGAGGCAGAGAGTACTATTAAGAAAGAGAAACCAGTTCTCTACACTGGTGAGACTAAAAGGAAAAGGAAAGCAAAAAGGTCCCTTAAGAAGGGAAAGGGCAAGGTCAAACCAGGTAGAGCAAAGGTTGCTAAGAAAGACCCAGCAAAGGACAAAGGCCAGTGCTTCCACTGTGGTAAAGATGGGCACTGGAAGAGAAACTGCAAAGAGTACCTTGCAGAAAGGGCGAAACAAAAGTTTGATGAAGCTTCAGGTACATTCATGATCAGTCTCCATTTGTCAGACTCTTATGATAACATATGGGTATTGGATACCGGTAGTGCTTATCATATATGCAATTCGTTGCAGGTTCTAGCAAGGACTAGGAGACTAGAGAGAGGCGAGATGGACCTAAAGATAGGTAATGGAGCAAAAGTTGCTGTAGTAGCTGTTGGCGAGGTCGCCCTACATCTGCCTAGTGGAGCTTTTATTGCATTAGATGCATGTTATTTTGTTCCTTCTATTATCAAAAATATTATCTCCATTTCATGTTTAACAGTTAGTGGATATAAATTTGTTTTTGAGAACAATGGTTGTTCGATATTATTAGATGATAAGATCATCATGAAAGGAACATTGTATAATAGTTTATTTATATTAGACACCACTCCACATATAATGAATGTAAATGTGTCCAAAAGGAAACGAGATGAGTTGAACAGTGCATACCTGTGGCATTGTAGGCTAGGTCACATCCATGAAAGAAGGATTCAAAAGTTGCTAAATGATGGATATCTAGATCCATTCGACTATGTGTCATATGCAACATGTGAGCCTTGTATTCGTGGAAAACTGACCAACTCTCCATTTAGTGGAACTGGAGAGAGAGCCACTGAGTTGTCAGAACTCATACATAGTGATGTATGTGGACCCATGTCAACTCATGCCATTGAAGGTTACTCCTACTTCATTACATTTACTAATGATTTCTCAAGGTACGGATATGTGTACTTAATGAAGTATAAGTTCGAGGCCTTTGAGAAATTCAGAGTGTATAAGAATGAGGTAGAAAACCAGACTGGAAAGAGTATCAAAACTCTTCGATCAGATCGAGGAGGTGAGTACTTAAGTACAGAGTTCACTAAATTCCTCAAGGACCATGGGATATTATCCCAATGGACATCTCCTTATACACCTCAGCTCAATGGTGTCTCTGAAAGGAGAAATCGTACATTATTAGATATGGTACGGTCCATGATGAGTTTCGCTAACCTACCCATCTCATTTTAGGGATATGCCATAGAAACCGCAGCTTACCTTCTGAACAGAGTTGCAACTAAGTTGTTAGTGTCTACGCCATATGAGATATGGAAAGGGAAGAAACCTGATCTTAAAGTTGTTAAGATTTGGGGCCGCCCTGCACATGTTAAAAGACACAACCTCGATAAGTTAGAATCAAGGACAGAGCGATGCAAATTTGTGGGATACCCCAAGGAAACTTGTGGGTATTATTTCTATCATCTCGAGGACCAAAAGGTCTTTGTAGCTAAGAGAGCAGTGTTCTTTGAGAAGGAACACATTCTTGGCGGAGATAGTGGGAGAATGATAGAATTGAGCGAGGTTGGAGAACCAAGCTCAAGCACCACTCTACAGCCCCAGTCTGTTTAAGTACCTAATACACAAGTTTCAACTTTACACAGGTCTGATAGAGTATCCCATCCTCCTGAGAGATATGTGGGACATATTAGAGGAGAGGATGCAGAGGATATTAATCCTTAGACCTACGAGGAGGCTATTATGAGTATAGACTCCGGGAAGTGGCAAGAAGCCATGAATTCTGAGATGGATTCTATGTACTCCAATAAGGTTTAGAACCTAGTTGATGCGCCCGAAGGTATAGTACCCATCAGTTGCAAGTAGATCTTTAAGAAAAAGATCGGAGTAGATGGAAATGTAGAGACCTATAAAACAAGGCTAGTGGCTAAGGGGTATCATCAAAGGCAAGGTGTTGACTATGACGAAACATTCTCACCCGTAGCAATGCTAAAATCCATCAGAATTCTATTGGCTATTGCAGCACACTATGATTATGAGATCTGGCAGATGGATGTGAAAACCGTATTCCACAATGGGAACCTCGAGGAGGAGGTGTATATGATGCAACCTGAGGGATACGTGTCCAAGAACTGTCCAGATAAGGTGTGTAGGTTGCTTAGATCCATTTATGGATTAAAGCAAGCTTCCCGAAGTTGGAACATAAGATTTGATGAGGCAATCAGATCTTAGGACTTCGTTAAGAACGAAGATGAGCCTTGTGTATACAGAAAGGTAATTGGGAGCGCTATCACCTTTTTGGTGTTATATGTGGATGACATCCTGATCATTGGGAATGACGTAGGAATGCTATCCACAGTAAAGGCTTGGTTATCTAGACACTTTTCCATGAAGGACTTAGGGGAAGCATCCTATATTTTGGGGATTAGAATCTATAGAGATAGATCCAGGAGGATGCTTGGCTTATCCCAGTCCAGGTACATAGAAACCATTGTCAAAAGGTGTGGCATGGAAAATTCCAAGAGAGGTCTCATACCGATGAGACATGGGATATCGCTTTCTACGAGTATGTCCCTAAAGACTCTAGAAGAAAGGGCGAACATGGATATGATACCTTATGCCTCAGCAATAGGGTTTATCATGTATGCCATGCTATGTACTAGGCCTGATATAGCGCATGCTCTGAATGTCACGAGCAGGTATCAGGCGGATCCAGGGTTGGAGCACTGGAAAGCAGTAAAGTGTATCCTTAAGTACTTGAGAAGGACTAAGGATCTTTTACTAGTATATGGAGGTAATAGCCTTAAGGTTGAAGGCTACACTGACTCAAGTTTTCAGTCTGATATCGATGATAGCAAGTCGAATTCAGGGTATGTGTACACCTTGAATGGAGGAGCAGTGTGCTGGAAGAGTTCCAAGTAAGATACCACTGCTGACTCGACCACAGAGGTGGAGTACATTGCTGCATCAGATGCAGCAAAGGAGGGAGTTTGGATGAAGAAGTTCATCACAGATTTGGGAGTCGTGCCGGGTAGCGAAGAGCCGATCTTCCTATATTACGAAAACAACGGGGCGATTGCTCAAGCAAAGAAACCTAGGTCTCATCAGAAATCTAAGCATGTTCTGATGAGGTTCCACCTTAATAGAGAGAATGTGACATGAGGAGATGTAGTAGTGGAAAGAGTTCCATCCGAAGATAACATTGCAGATCCACTAACAAAGCCGTTGTCTCAGATTTGTTTTGAGCGTCATAGGGGTCTGATGGGGATCAGACACATAGGTGATTGGCTTTAGGTCAAGTGGGAGATTGCTAGTCATAGGTGCCCAACAAGCCAATCACGTGAGTGATGCACGTGTGACTTAATATAGAATCTTTTTTGCTTGTTATATTTTGGCATATATCACTTTATAACTATTGCATAAATGCATACATATATTGTGATGTCCTTGGATTTGTGCAATGGGAATCGGATCGTGATGAGATCACGATAGTGAGATCGATTCACCTTTAAACACATATCCTAAATAATCCCGGTCATAGGTTACTCGAGAGGGATATCGTGATAACCGGACAGACTGGTGTGCTGTATACCCGTCCATATGATGGATGCAGCTGGTCTCGTAGCTGCTTGTGTAGGGACACTAGGGATACAGTACAAGTGCTCATTGGAGAATGAGTTCACTGATTGATCCGCTTACGGAATGCTGGATGGTTGATGATGCCTTATTGTCAGACAGCGATTCCGTAGTCCTAGTGGTGTATCTGGTCCTTAGACTTGAGACACCAAGGATGTCCTGTATGAGTGCTCCACTCTTTGATACCAGACTTATAGGTTTGGTTGTCCCAGATCTAGTATAGCTGGTCATTGGGAGTGGTAGTCGACCTTACGAGGGCTATTGAGTGTCGATAGAGGATCATCCACTCTCGACGTCATGAGAGGAATATCCCATGTGTTCTTGCTCAGACAAATCCCTAGCCAAGGTCATTCGGGTGGAGAGAGAAAGAGTTCTTCGGGAGAATCCGATTAGAGCGAGACTCGAGTAGAAACCGTGTGGGTCTGACAATACCTTGCTTGATATACGGTCTCTGGTATATTAGATGGATGAGGGACTATAGGTACACGGTAACTGAGGACAGACAGGTCCACTGGATTGGATTCCCCTGTATCGTTTGGGGACTACGGCGTAGTGGCCTAGTACGTCTGTAGTCGATGAGTCGAGTGAATTATTTCAGAGATAATAATTCACTGAGTTAGAAGGAGTTCTAACAGGTATGACTCACGGCCCGCTCGATATTGGGCCTAGAGGGTCACACACATATGGTAGGCATTGCGATGAATAGAGGTTCGGATATGAGATATCCGACAGAGCCCTTGTCTTATTGGATGTAGATCCAATACCTACTAGGGGAGGACGCATTAGGGTTTGACAGGGGACCTCTATAAATAGGAGGGATTCAGAACCCTATGGGCTAAAGAGCTTTTGTTTGCCTTTTCCTATTCTCCTCTCGATCTCCACCTCAGAGTAGGTCTGGAGTTTTGAGAAGCGGCGTCGCAACCCTGCTGTGTGGATCACCGCTAGAGAGGAGGACGCTTGACCTCCTTCACCCTCTCCTAATGATCTGCAAGGAAACAGGGATATACGATCTCCCTAGGTAACACAATCTACTCTATACGCAGTTTTATGTTTCACGGATTTTTGCGTACCAATCTTCGTACGACGATGAACATCTCTTTGGGAATCGAGGATTTTGTTTTTCTTGTTCTTCCGCTGCGCATATGATGTCACCCCCAGTTATTTCCCAACAAAAGAGATGGCTGCCATAAACTTATACGGTTGTCGTGCTTTAACTTCTCCTCAAATCTCCGGCTTTAAGCCCTCAATGAAGGTCCTCAATAGCTGTTTTTGAGACCAATCACGAGTTTGATTAGATAACCTTTCAAACCTGATTTGGTACTCTTGAATGGTGGAGGTTTGTCGGATCTTTGCTAGTTGTCCATCAATATTCTTATAATCGGTTGGTCTGAAGCGAATCAGTAGTCCTTCTTTGAATTATCGCCATGAAAGGACTTTATAAGTATGTTCAAACCAGTCAAACCATTGTATAGCATCCCCTTCAAGATGTATAGCTGCAATTTTCACCATAGATGCATTCGCGGTTTTGTGGTACCGAAAATATCGCTCCGCACGCGAGATCCAACCAATCGGGCCTCCTTCTTATCATCTAGGGAAGTCCACTCTCATGCATGGATAGTTAGGGTCAGTCATAGAGCCTCCCCTCCCTTGGAAGTCATCTCTTCGGGCTTGGTGCGATTGGGTAAAGCTCTCTCCTTGATATGATTTCTTCGGGTTTAGTGGTCGGCCCAATCTGAGTTCGGTAAAGAGAGTCCGAATCTTATCCTCCATTCGCGTCTCCAAGGCTTCGAATTTAGCATTGATTGCCACCTTAGATGCCATAGTATATGCTCCCAAATCTATGATGTTAAGATCTCTCTTTTGTTATTGGGTTAAAGGCATGTATAGGTTGAGAGAAGTGATGGTTGAAAGGGTTGGTGGATTGGTGGATGTAGGCTGCGGTTTAGGCTTGTTTTGTGGTTGTTTTGGGTGCAGTTTGAGGGTGTGGTTTGATAGAGTTTTAGGGTTGTGGATGAAAGTTTTGGATCTGTGGTAGATGGCAGCAAAGGTTTGATAGAAATCAGTGGAAGTTGCAGCAAGTATGTGTTGTCTTGTAAGAGCAGAATTATCGTCGAAGAAACAGTAGTTTCTCGATGTAATTTCCACCAAAAACTTGAGAGAATTGAGAAGAGAATTGATAGCAAAATCACAGTTTATATGATAGCAAGGATATCTAATTTAATCAAGAAAATTTCGGCAGTATAATAGCAAGGAAATTGGTGTAAGTTGCGATTGCAGAATTCTCGTCGAAAAATTTCAGAGGTCTACGACGAAAATTTGCAGCAACACAAAATTATTTTTAGAGATAAATTTCTCAATAGATTAATCTTAGATGGAAGCCAAGATGATCTATGAAGTGTATAAGAAATTTCATTCAAAAAATATTACAAATAGATGGGTTAAGGCAACAATATGCGGCTGAAATTTTCTACAGCATAGATTTTCGAGTATACCAGATTGGACATAAAATATTAGTAGTTTATATTAATAATTTTTTTATAAAACCAAAGGAAAATCTACTGTTAGGAAGTGTCAAAGATGTCATAAAAATTTCATAGAAATTTGGAGAGAAAAAGTACAATAGCAAGATCAAATAGACGGTACTATACGGTTGGAATTCTGCAATGTATCTTTCGTCGTAGAGATGAAAACTTTATGACAAAAAGTTTATGCAGAAATATAGGAATAATTTTTTTGAGATTTTCAAATAAGGATAACTAAATTATAGCAGCAGTAAGGTAGGAAACCAGAACCTGTTGCAATTCACGGAGAGATCAAAAGATGATCCGTGGTGGTGGAGATGATGGCGAAATTTGGTAACGATCTTTTAAGCAATTGTGGGAATTGCTTTTGGGCAGTTGTGGAGGGTTGATGGATGGCTGTGGAAGGGCAGCAAGATGCCAAGAACGCTGCTCTGATACCAGGTGTTAGAACCCTTGCAGATTCTAAACTTGGGGTTGATCTCTTTAGGGGATTGGCCTCCTTGGAACTCTATAGGGGTTCCTCCCTCCAAGTTTGCTGCTCAAAGGCTGCAGAAAAGATTCATCTATTGCTTATGAAAAGATGAGGAATACATGACTATTTATAGAGCTTCTAAACCCTAACTCCTAATAGGATTTCTACTCAAGACTCCTACTTCTAACCAACTCATAATATGACTCCTACTCAAGACTCCTATTCCTTTACAACTCCTTATTCTTCTCTAAGAAACAACCTCCTAACCCTAGCCAGCCTCTTTACCTCTTTGATAGGGGTCGGCTTAAGTAGGTTTTACATGAATATCCCTCTCAATTAGGACTCTCCTAGCTAGAGTCCTAACACCATGCTTGATGTTTTAATGAAAATGTTAAAAGGTTTGATATCGTGTTTAATGAGTTTATATTTTAAAATTATGCATGATGATTCTTGTGATTTATGGATTATCGATCTTTGATGTAATGAAAGTTTTTTTTTTGTTTTAAACATTGATGCATGTTTTTGGCATAAAAATTTGAGCATACTTATAAGAAATCAATCATATGAATTGAAATACTAAAAAGAGGAAAGATTTCTCCTTGAAAAAATTATTTTTCTCTACTTTATCGATTTTTCAAAAAGAGATTAATGATTCTATTTATGTTACTTTTAATGAATCTCTTGAAAAGTGATTTTGATTATTTGATGATTTGAAATTGAATAAGGAATAGTTTGATTTAATTAGAAGAGAATTAGGAATGCAAAATCTTCCAAATGTATGAATTCCTTTTTCGGATTTCTCGGTTCTTCGTAACTTAGAGTTTCTTTTTAAATTGAGATCATCTTTCTATTTGTAAAAGAAGGGATTTGCAAATAGAGATCATCTTTCTTTTTGAATCCTTCTTCCTTCTATTTACAAAAAAAGGGATTTAATTTACGAATTTTTATTCATGGATTTTTATCTTCATTTAATGATCATTTCTCATGAATTTTTCCTCACTCTTCTCACGAAAGAAGAATTTTTACTCATGGACTTTTAGTATATGATGATCATTTGCAAGAATAGGGATTTGATTTTGTATGGACATCTTGATCCTTTTAATGAATCATTTCTCTTTGCTAAAATAGAAGCTTGATTCAATGAAACTATTTTATTATGGATTTGACTTGGTTAAAATCTTTTCATGAATTTGGTTCTTGATTTTTTTTTAGAATGAATTTCTCCCTTACTCTTCTTCTTCTTCTTCTTATCTTTTTATAACAAAGGAAGGAAGAAACTTGCTAAGAAGAACCAAAAAACTCTTAAGTAAAAATGCTAGCTTCTCACTTTTCATGCAAAGTTTTTGCTTAACTTCTCATTTTTGCTAGCTTGGATAAATTGGCGTAAAACTTACTTGACATGCATTCAAAAACTTGCATTGTTGAATGATTTTCTTTTTGTAGATGACAAAGGGAGGGGAAATAAATGATGAATGTTTGGTATCATGATCAAATTGTTGATTTAATGCACGTTAATATCATGTATGATATGCCCATAGTGATGATTGATTAGTATCATGCATGAAGCAAGGATGAAATGTAATGGTTTGAAATTATACATGTTATATATTGAAGACTTGAAACCATATTTTAATATCTTGCATACCCAAGTAATATTGATTTAAAAATTTATTGATTTAGTATCATGCCCAACTTGATAATGATGATGACTTGGCATTTCTTACGAGAACACTTTATGGGTTAAGAATTATTTTCTTTATCCAAATCATGATCTTGATTTCTCGATATATGAGATTTTTCTATGAATCAAGATCTTATTTTTGAACTCCTATGTTTCTTTTTGTTATTTGCTAAAAGAGAAAAAAATTATAACATTGTATTCTTCCCTTCTATTTAACAATGACAGCAAATCTTGTTAGCTTGCTATCTTGTATTCTTTTTCAAAAACTTACTAGCCTTCGTACTTCAAAGAGTAGTAACCCTGTATATTTAATGGGAGTTTGCTAGCTTGCTAGCTAGCTTTCATACTTCAAGAAGAAGGAAAAAGTTGTTAGTTTGCATATCATAAAGAGAAGCAAAAAGCTTGCTCATCTCAAAAGATACAAAAATTTACTAGTTTGCATGTTCCAAAATTATGTAAAACTTAATAAATTTATAAATTGCATGGAGAAAGAATTACTAGAAATGCAAAAATGCTAGCTTTCATGTTTCAAGTAGATGCAAAAACTTGATGTGCAGTAGGCCACAAGAGAGGATGATGTGCCGAAGAATCGGACGAAGCATCGATAAACCAATGATATGTCGGATAACATTTGATTCAAGCTTTGTAATAATTGTCTAGATCGAAGTAGGTTTTAAGTATATAGGATTAACTATGATAGAGATCAAGACATAAAGCAAAATGAAGTCTTGGAGTCAAGAACGAGACTTCATTAGGAGTTCGAGTGTTTGTCGAAAGTTCGGACGTTCATCAGAAGTTGTATCAGAATTAACCGAGAAGTCCAGGAGCTTGCCAAAGAAGCTCATCGGAACTCACCAAGAAGATCATCGGGAAGTCCAGGAGCTTGCCGGGAGTACATTGGAACATTGCCGAGAGATCGTCGGAAGTTCGCTGGAAGCTCGATGGAAGAAACCTAGACTGACTAGACTTGATTTGCTTAGTATATGTCTTAAAATTCATAGTTAGCACATAATTGGGTTGGAATTGAGCCAATTCAATTAGGGGCCAATGGGGCCCAAGTTTGAACTATATTGAGCTAAGAGAAAAGGTCCAACTAGTGACTCAATAAGTAAAACCATCATGACACAATTTATGAGACTGTGTTAGGCAATGGTACCGTCAGATTGGGTGGTGGTACCACCCAGTGTTAGTGCTGTAGGCGGTGATCCTGTTAGGACTTGAGAAACCCAGGGTGAGACATTTTTAGGCTCCAAGTTTAAATCTACTTGAGGCCTATAAATATCCCTCTCATTCCTTATTAATATACACACAACTGAGAGCAAAAAGAAAAGAAAATGCTATTGTATATATGTGTGAACTCCTCTCAAACTCTAAGTGTTAGTCTTGTTTAAGATGGGAGTGAAGGGGGTTATAAATGTTCTCTCTTGAACCTGTCAAAAGGAGAATCGAGTTGTAAGGGTAGTTGAACTTCGCCCATTGAAAGAAGATCATTAGTAGATGTCGGTGGCCTCAACAGAAGAGGAATCGATAGAGTGAATGTAACTCACGAAGACCGAACCACTATAACTTGGTTTGCATTTCATTCTTGCAATTTATCTTTACTATAAACTACCTTACCTGCTTGCTGCTTTCACTACACTTATAAATGAGATTTCAAGTTATCTTTCCGAGATCGATTTTATCGTACGAAGATTATTTCGAACTGACGTGTTTTATCCATTGTACACATATATTATTATTTTGTTCCTAATAATATATGTGCAAAACTATAAATGCTTTAATAAATATTTTATTTTAGGTCGTCTCAATTTTCACAATCATACCATAGTTATAAAATTTGGACTGAATCGATCGAACGATTCGTAAAAACCAATTTGATTCACTAATTATATCTTTTGAATTAACAAATATTACAATACAATCAAGTTAATATATTTTTTTTTCAAAAAAGAAACTCAGAAAGCTGCTGCCATTAAGAATAAATCTAATACAGCCCGTGAATGAAAGATCAACGCAAAAAAGAGGCAAGAAATGGATCTGAAAACTGATACTTCCACAAAATAAAAGATCTGATTGAGCAAACATATTTTGCCAATCAGTCTGCATATTGATTCCGGCACGAAAAACAAAAGAAACTTGCATATTCTCATAAAAGACCAAGGAGCTCAAAGATACTTCTAACAAGATTTACAACAAGAAGCTTGAGAAGTACTAGATTTACAACTAGAAGCTTGAGAAGTACTGTCTGCTGAAGATCCATTTTGACCATGAGCAGCTCCAAGAAGTCATTATCGCATCCATTGCATGCCTCACCTCATGCCAATGAACATAATCAAACATCAATTTGAATAAAAAAATTGCATACCCCATGTTCCCCAAGCTATCCATCCGAATTCAGCCAGAAAGCAAACGTGATCAAGCACCCAAGTGTCCTAAACCCCCTAGCATCCAAATTCTTACTTCTAGGATCCACTTACAAGCATGGCAAAAATCAGAAAACTGAAATAAAATTTGAAGCTTTCTGCTAAATAATGAAAAAATACATTTAATAAAATTACAATGAAAAAAGATATGCTCAATGCTCAATGCTCTAAACTGCATACGACCTAAGTTGGATGGCATCGATCAATTGCATGGTCTGCAGTAAATCACTGTAGTCCTGCAGCATGCTCTTTATTTGCTCCCTTAGTTCTCTTGATCTTTCCTTCATCCATGCATGATTGTTCTGCATCAAATTGCAACGTAGAATGATAAAACAATGCAGGTATTCATTCCCGACCATATGAAACGACGGGCCCACTTCTTGCAGGTAGGCCAAAGCATGTTTGATTATAATGGATGCGCAGAATTTGCTCAGCTAGCAAGTTGTGCACATTGTATTTTTACGAAGCCATGTTTAGTTCAGGAGAAAAAATTAGAATGAAGTGTAAAAGCAAAAGCACACTGTAATTAGTTTGATATAGTATCTATTTATACATGTTGAAAAAGCAATAATATTTCTTCGTACAGTTGGAAAAATTTCATCTACTTTCATATCTCCGTAAAATTGAGCTCCTATCAAGGATGTTGATCTTGCACAGATGCAATGAAAATAGTTTACAAGTGAGAGGCTTTGTGAGTGAGTCTGCTAGTTGATCAATTTTATGTACGTGAGAGACACATAGTTGATGTCTGACAACTTGATATCGTACGAAGTGAAAGTCGATAACAATGTGTTTCATTATGAGTGGAATACTGGATTGACACATAAGTAGGTTGCTCTAACATTATCACAATATATTATAGGAGTAAGATAGAATTGACCTTGAGGAGAATTGTGACTCAATTGAGTTCAGTAGCAGCGGTAGTGATTGCATGGTATTCGACTTCAATTATAGATCATACGATTATCTTTTGCTTCTTAGAACTCTAACTGATTGGATTAGCTATAAGGAAGATGATATTGTAATATCCCTTGCTTTTAAAATTTATTAATAAAGATTTATTTATAAATCGAAGGATCTATATGTAAATATAGAAATTTTAAGGACTAAACTGTTCAGTTAAAAAAAAAGAGGAAAAAGAAGAAGAGAAAAAGAAAAAGAAAAGAAGGATGGCTGCGGCATGGGCTGCAGTGAGAAGGTGTGGGGTGTCGGGTAGAAGAGGAGAAGAAGAAGGAGAAGAAGTAGAAGAAGAAGAAGAGGAAGAGAAGAAGTAGAAGCGGGTGAAGTGGCGGCACCTCTGTTTCCTGCAGGAAGAAACAGAGGAGAGGAGGTGCTGTTCGTCGGGGAGAAGAAGGGGAGGAAGGAGAAGAAGAGAAGAAGAAAGGAAGGAGAAGGAAGAGGAGAAGGGAAAGAAGTAGCTGCGGCTGCGGCTGCGGCTGTGGCAGCTGCAGCTGTGGCAGGGAAAGAGGAAGAGGAAGGAAGAAGGGAAGGAGAGGAAGAAGAGAAGGGGAAGAAGGGGCTGCGGCTGCGGCGATGGCAGCTGCAGTTGGAAGATAAGAAGGAGAGGAAGATGAGCAGGGGAGGAAGAAGAGGCTGCGGCCGTGGCTGAGGCTGCGACTGCAGCAGTGCAGCTGGGAAAGAAGAGAAGGAAAGGAAGAAGAAGAGAAAGGAAAAGGGAAGAAGAGAGGAAGAGGAGAAGGGGAGGCAGCTGCGGCAGTGGCAGCTGCAGCTGGAAGAGAAGGAGAGGAAACAGAGCAGGGGAGGAAGAAGAGGCTGCGGCTGTGGTGGCTGCGGCCGTGGCTGCGACTGCGGCTGCGGCTGCGACATTGGCTGCGATAGCTGCGGCAGCGGTGGTGGCTGCAGCAGCTGCTTTTGGGAAATAGAAAGAAAGGAAAGGAAAAAAAAAAAAAAAAAAGGGGCTGTGGCCGTGATTATGGCTGCGGTGGTAGCGGCTGCGTCTACATCAACTGTGTTTGAGAAAGAAAAAGTAGGAACGAGAGAAGGGAAGAAGGAAGTAGTGTAGAAGAAGGGACTGCGGTTGTGACAGCAGCTACGGTCGTGGCTACTATTGTGGTAGTGGTAGTGGCAGTGACGATGGTTGCAACAGCTGTATTTGAAAAAGAAAACAAAGGAATGAGAGTAAGAGAGAGCAAGTGACTATGCCTCTATGTTCTGCATAAACTGCAGTTGTGGAGAAAAAAGAGAAGACATGTAGAAAACGAAATAGGGAGAGGACACGGAGGAAAAGTAGAAGGATTTGGGCTGACACCTTCTTTGGATCTTCGAATTAAAATCTTTGAAAGGCAAGTGTTCCGATCTTTCCTATTGCAAGCTTTCTAATCTTTCCTATTGCAAGTGTCCCGATCTTTCCTTACTGTAATTTTATCTCTATATTTGCTTTAAATATGAGGAACTTTGAATTGTTCTAGCCTTGCATTTGATATATCTCTTATTTAGACGTAACGATTCAAATCTGTGCAACTTACGAGATTCTGACCTTTCTACCTTGTTATGATTATAACTTTATGTATTGATCTCTAATTTGGACAAAACTTGTTTGATATGAAGAGGGGCCTCGCAAGTGGATGTAGGTCACTTGACCGAACCACTTTAAAAACGACGTAATATCTTGTTTGCATTTCATTACTGCTATTTACATTACTGCAAACCTTCTTACTTGCTTTATTTCATCATTACCTTTGCTGCACAACTTTGCGAATACGTTTTCAAGTTAAGCACTTCCGACTCCGATTTTTATCGCACGAAAGATTTGTCGAAATCAACGTTTTAATCCGCTGCACTAATTCACCGCCCCCCTCTTAGTGCCGCTCCGATCCTAACAATTGGTATCAGAGCCCGGTATTTCTCATTTCGGATTTACACTCGAGAGAAACGGCTCTTCATGGCTTTCAAGAGGGCTTATTGGTTTTTCGTCCACCGTTGTTTAACGGATTGGACTACACTTATTGGAAAACTCGAATGAGAGTTTTCTTGATTTCTGTGAATTTGGATTTATGGAATATTGTTGAAAACGGTTTTCAACTTCCCTCTAAACTGATGAACGAATGGTCGGATGAAATTTGACAAGTTAATACCATCATGATTTGAAACATTTATGATTTGAAATTATGTACGCAGTTACTCTTTATTGTGATGATATATGCATATAATGTGCATCATAAATTCTCTAAATAATGAATGCTTGGTATCATAATCAAAATATTGATAAATGCTATGATTTATTACCAAAATGATGTATCATGTATGATATGCTCATAATGTTGATTGATTTATTCAATATCGTGCATGAATGAAATATAAGGTTTTTGAAATAGTGCATGTTTCAATTTGAAAATATAATGATGCACAAATGAGATTGATATTTACCTTTGTCATAATTGATGTAAAGGGTCTTTCCTTCTTTTTGACAATGACAAAGGGGGAGAAATATTGCTCGCTCAGGATGCAAAATTTGAAAACCTGCACATTGCAAAAGAAGCAAAACTTGCAACTTGCACATTGCAATAGGAAGCAAGAATCGTGAGCTTACACAAGAAAGCTATCTTGTATTTGCTTTCATAATTTTTTGCTAGCTTGTATGTAGTAAAACTTGCATATCGTAAAAATTGCTAGCTTATAGTCTAAAGAGAAGCAATCAATAGCTATCTCAAGAAGATCAAACATGCTAAACTTACGCATCTTTAATTATTAGATTATATGATGATAAAACTTGATATTATGTTTTTCATGCAATGAGTTGAACCCATATAACAAATACTTGATTGTGGTACTTCTCCTTTTTGTTGATGACAAAGGGGGAGAAGTATGTTGATGACATAACATGTGATGCATAAGTTTTATGCATATGTTCATGATGATGTGTTGCAAGTATTCATGATGAATATTGCAATGACTTGAATTCTGCTTGAATTCAAGGTTCTATCAATATGGCATATTGATAGGGGGAGTTTATTTAAACTCCGGGAGTTAAGGTTAACTCCGTCATCAAGTGGTTGTCATCATCAAAAAGGGGGAGATTGTTGAATCTCGTATTTTGATGATGAAACCACTTGATATGTGTTTATAATTTAAACTGCATTTTGAGTGATGCAGGTCTACTCGATCGTGATTAGACAATTAACGCAGAGGAATTGACGCTATTGTGAGGAGATCACGCCGTGATATTGACGGCGTAAGGCTTCGGACGCCGGGCATCGGGCCAAGGAGAGCGGAATTGCGCCAAGGATATCGGGGTTGTGGTGGTCAACCGCTGATTGGGCAACAAGTCGCAAGAGAGGACGATCTTGCTGAATAATCGGACGGCGCCAACCAATGACGTCTTAGGGCGGAATGTCGATTCGCGTTGTAATAATTGTCTAGATCGAGTAGAGTTTTAGTTTGTGTGTGCAGGAATAACTATGATAATGAGAAAGACATAAAGCCAAACAAAGTTCGAGTCAAGCCGGAAGGATTCATTGGGAGTTCGAGAGTTCGGGAAGTCCGGGTTCGTTGGAATGTTCTTGAACTAGCCGAAATGAGTAGGGAGCTTGTCAAGGGTTTTTTTTGAAGCTCACCGAAAGGTTCGTGGGAAGTTCGGAGCTTCCTCGCCGAGAGATCAGAGCTTGTCAAGAAGCTCGTTGGAACTCGCCAAGATCAAATCGTGAAGTTTAAGAGCTTCACGGAGTCCATGAGAATAGTTTCCTAGAGTTTATCTAAAGACCAAAAAAGTTCAATGAAGCTTCATTTGGAAGAAGTCTTGACTTATGGATTTTGTAATAGCTTATAAAATATCTTTAAATTCATAGTTAGTATGTTAATTAGGGTTAGGATTAGGTATTAATCCTATAACCCAAGTAGGGGCCAATTGGGCTCGAGTTCGGACTAGTTTGGGCCAAGATTGAAGCCCAACTAGTGAGCTGAAAACACTGTAGGCGGTGGCACCGCCTGGGCTGGGCGGTGGCACCGCCCAGTGCTTGAGAGCTGGTCGGTAGCACCGCCTGGTCAAGCGTGGCACTGCCCAAAGACTGTTAGGGGTCGAACCGACAAAGGGTGGCACCGCCAACATCGGGAACTCCAAGAGAATTCAAATTTTGGAGCCCAAATTTGAATCCTCTTGAGGCCTATAAATACCCCTCAAATCTCAACTGAGATCACAACTTTTTGAGCAGCAATTGTTTGAGAGAAAGGCCCTAGAAAAGTCATAGATAGTCTTGTTTTCAATTTGCTAGTGTTCACCTCCTTCTTTCTTGCTGAAAATATGTAAGAGAGTGAACCGCTTGTAAAAAGTTGTAAGAGGGGTATTCACCCTTCCCTTTCAAGAGATTTGCTAGTGGAAGGTGGGAGCCTCATCGAAGAGGGGCCTCGCAAGTGGATATAGGTCACTTGACCGAACCACTTTAAAAACAACGTAATCTCTGGTTTGCATTTATTACTGCTATTTACATTACTGCAAACCTTCTTACTTGCTTTATTTCATCATTACCTTTGCTGCATAACCTTTCGACTCCGATTTTTATCGCACGAAAAAATTATCGAAATCAACGTTTTAATCCGCTGCACTAATTCACCCCCCCCTCTTAGTGCCGCTCCGATCCTAACAGAATTTATCTAACATTCTTATTTGAATTGAGTTATATGTGATTGCTTGGAATCCTTGAATGCTCTTGCTTTCATTTCCTTTCAAATCTGAATACAATTGTGAAATATTATTGCTTACTTCGTAGTGACTTGTAAAGGCACATGTACGTTTTGTTGTTCCGCATGTGCTTCCGATATGTGCTATTTATTGTTCATACTATCCTTTTGTACTCTGGTGTTTGTGGGATATTGTGAACTTTTGCCAGAAATGGTGAAGGGAGTTATGCATAGAGCCTGTGATGCTCTGCCGGCCCTTATGACTTCACTCAGACGTGGGTGGATGGAGCTCCCAAACGTGGGAGAGCTCTCAGACGTGGAAGACTTATGTTTGGTGGTCATTCAGAAATGGATGTACCATATTATGTTATGGTCCCACTTCACCTTCTATATGTTTGATGTGATATTCAGAGCTTTGGTTGTGTTTCTATATGTGCTTTGGATAAGAATGATATGAATGTAACGTCAAATTCGATGTTTGAGCTTCTATTTCGTATTCGTTCTTTGATATGCTCCGAAATGGTCCATATGCCATTGATATGTTTCGAAATATCCCATTTGTCATTTATTTGCTCCGAAACATTTCATACGCCGTTGATAAGCTCCGAAATGTTTCATTCGTTATTGATATGCTCCAAAATGTTTCTTATGCCATTGATATACTTCAAAATGCTTCACATACCATTGATATGTTTCAAAATATTTCATTTGTCATTGATATGCTTTGAGACATTTCATATGCCTTTGATATACTCCGAAATATTTCATTTGTTATTGTTATGCTCCGAAATATTCCATATGTCATTGATATGCTCCGAAATATTTAATCCGTTATTGAGTTGCTTAGAAATGTTTCATATATTATTGATATGCTCCGGAACATTTCATATGCTATTGATATGCTCCAATTAGTCTATGCTCCATTTGTTATGAACCAAATATATTTTGAATGACATGACACATATAATTTTGTATCTAATGATATGGTATCTTGAGAATTCTTGTATTCTATCTTGCATTATGATACCCTACTTATTTGAAATCGTTCTTTTTATTCTGAATATGCTTTATCACTTGCTGAGCTGTTTTTAGCTTACTTCGTTGTTATATAAAATCTTTCAGATCAACTTATCACTCTTTGAGATATTTGAATTGGGCTGAGGCAGTGGAGAGCTATTCAGAATTATGGGCAAGTCTTGTTAGTTATTATGTTATTGTTGTATAAGCATATTTTGTATGTACTGAAATGTTATCGATGAACCAAAATGGATATACCTTGTAAAAGTGTTAGAAGATCTCTCTTATTTGGAATTTCGGAATGTTAAGTCTAGTTTACGATGATATGAACTTGTGGTAAATGGTTGGAGTTCTAATTGTATAAATTACTTAGCTTATGGATTTATAAATGTTGTTCATGTTTGTTAAGTTGGCTTGGGTTGCCATAAATGTGAATTATCGAGAGATGTGATATATGATTATAAACTGCACAGGTTTTATAGATGTGAATTTGATAGAATATTTTTCAGTGTCTTCAAATGTTAGTTTGGATCCTGGATTGGTTTATGATAAAAAAATTAATATTATCGATCTTTTTGAGGAGTGTGACAAATATACCCTAACGTGGATGTTCTATCATCAAAGTTTATCCAATTGAGTTCAGTAGCAGCGGTAGCAATTGCATGGTATTTGGCTTCAATTATAGACCATGCGATTGTCTTTTGCTTCTTAAAACTCTAACTGATTGAACTAGCTCCAAGGAAGAAAATATACCCTGACATGGATGTTCTATCATTAAAGTTTCCTACCCAATCAGCATAAACAATGGCATGAAGATGAAGTGGGGTGTGTTTGTGGAGAAATAGATCATGATTGTGGGTCCCTTTAAGATACCGTAAAATTTATTTGATTACAGACCAATGCGTAGTAGAAGGCTAGTGTATGTATTGGGATAATTTATTGACTGCAAAAGATATATTTGGACGAGTGAGAGCCAAGTACTATACAGAGCTAATTATTTGTCGGTATTGAGTAAAGTCCATAGCAAGGCTTCCATCACTGGTAGAGAGGAGAGTTGTAACCACTTTTGTATCCTGCATGTTTATCTTTGATAATAAGTTTTGAATATACTTTCTTTGTAATAGGAGAAGACCTAAAGATGTAAATGTTGCTTCCACTCCCAAAAAAGTAACTCAAAGGTCCTAGATATTTGAGGGAGAATCGATCGACCAATTGTTTTAGAAATTTTTGAATCTTCAAGGGATCATTGTCTATGACAATAATATCATTCGCATACACTAGAAGATATATTGTGTTTTTATTTTGTTGTCGTAGGAATAACGAGGTATCAGACATGCAGTTGATGAATCTAGTTGATGTTAGAAACGAGCCAAGTTTAGTATACCAAGCTCTTGGAGATTGATAGAATCCAGAAATAACTTTTTGTAGTTTGCAGACATATCTTGGATACTGATGATGAACGAAGCCAAGAGGTTGTTATATAAAGACATAATTAGTTAGAGTCCCCTGTAGAAAGGCATTGTTAATGTCCAATTATTTTAAGTGCTAGCTTTTTGAGATAGCTAAACTTAGGATAAGCCAAATTATTGTGGGTTTAATAATGAGACTAAAAGTATCTGTGAAGATAACTCCAGGTTATTGATGAAACCCTTTGGCTACTAGACGTGCCTTATATCTTGCAACGGACTAGTTTAGGTTTCGCTTAATTTGAAAGATGTTGAATCTCAGATTTTGATAATGAAACCAATTGATAGTATTTATGATTTGATCTACATTTTGAGTGATGTAGGATGCTTCGATCAGGGAGAGAAAATTAAAGTAGGAAGAATCATGTTGGGCCGGAGGAAAACGTGTCAAAAGATTGGACGTCGGGCCAAAGAATCGGTCGACGTATCGACAGAAGACTTCGGGCCATGGATTCGGGCATTCGGCCAAGAAGAGCAGATATTATGCCAAGGATATTGGAGTTACGGAGATCAACTGACTAATTAGGCAATAGCCCGCAAGATCGGACGATGCGCCGAAGAATCAGATGAAGCGTCGATGGACCAATGATATGCGGACAACATGATTCATGCTTTGTAATAATTGTCTAGATTGAAGTGTGTTTTTGTGTATGCAGGATTAACTACAGTAGCAAGGCATAAAGCAAAATGAAGTCCCGGAGTCAAGAATATGATTTCGTCAGAAGTTCTAGAGTTCGTCGGAAATCCGAATGTTCGTTGGAAGTTCTGCTGGAACCAACTAAGAAGTCCAGGAGCTTGCCAAAGAAGCTCGTCGGAACTCACCAAGAAGATTATAGTTAAGTCCAAGAGTTTGCTGGGAGACCGTTTGAACATTGTCGAGAGATCATCGGAAATTCGTCGGAAGATCGCCAAAGAAACCAGACTTATCTTGCTTAGATTGTGTCTTAGGAATTGTAGTTAGCACATAATTGGAGTTGAAATTAGGAGGTAATCCCATCAACTCTATTAGGGCCAACTAGGCCAGAAGTTGGGCTGGTTTGAGCTAGATTCAAGGCCCAACCAGGGTGCTGAAAGCCTGGTCGACGGTGGCATCACTTGGGGAACAACACCCCAAGTATTCTAAGTGATGGTACCGCCTAGGCTGGTGGTGGTACTACCAACAATAATGCTGCAAGCGGTTGTACCGCCCCTGTCAAGCAGTGGTATCGCCTAGTGACAGATCTTGCAGCGGTAGTACCGCCCAAGAACGGTGGTGGTACCACCAGTACCTAGGAAACCTGGGATGAGATATTTTTAGACTCCAAATTTGAATCAACTTGAAGCTTATAAATACCCTTCTCATCCTGGTTAACTTATATAAGCACAAAGAGTTTAAAAGTGAGAAAATACTATAGAAATCTCTTGAGAAATCCCCTCATCTAGCTTAAACTTATAATTCTGTTTAGAGAGGAGTGTGTACTTGTAAAGGTTGTCTCCTAAACCTATGAAAAGGAAAAGAGGGGTGTAAGAAGGAGATTGATCTTCGCCTATTAAAGGAAGATCGATAGTGGATGCCGGTGGCCTCAATGGAAGAGGAATCAGTGGAGTGGATGTAGGTCATGACGATTGAACCACTATAAAAATCTGGTTTGCTTTCTTTTGTGCAACTTACTATACTGCAAACCTCCTTACTTGCTTACTGCTTTCAACATGTTTACGAATGCACTTTCAAGTTGAGCAAGTTTCCGAAATCGGTTTTATCGTACGAAATGAAAGAAATTTTCAGAACCGTGATTTTTACCGCTGCACTAATTAACCCCCCCTTAGTGCCGACTCATTCCTAATAGTTGGTATCAGAGTATCGTATTTCTCATTTGGTTTAACACTCAAGAGAAATAGCTCTTTTCGGCTTTTAAAAGGGTCACTTTCTCGTTCGTCCTCCTTTTTCAATGGGGTGGACTACACATATTAGAAAACTTGAATGAGAGTTTTCTTACTTTTTTTGGATTTGAAATTATGGAACATTGTTGAAAATAATTTTTGAAGGTCTTCTCTTCCAATGAACCATTGAAATGATTTGGAGAAGAAGACATTTTCTTTAAATGCTAGAGCTATGAACGATCTATTTTGTGCCTTAGACAATAATGAGTTTAATCGGGTTTCTATTTGCGAAACAGCTTTCAATATATGACACATTCTCAAAATCACACACGAAGACACTAATAGAGTAAAAGATTCTAAAATAAATATTTTAATGTACGATTTTGAACTATTTTGAATGAAGCCAAGTGAAACCATTGTTGAAATGTATACCCGTTTTATGAATGTCGTCAATGGTTTAAAAGCTCTTGGCAAATGCTTTTCAAAATTTGAACTTATTAAAAAGATTTACAATTATTTTCTAAAAATTGGGATTCGAAAATAATGGCTAATCAAGAATAAAAAAATTTGAATATTTTTTTGATCGAAGAACTTATCGGATCTCTAATGACCTATGAAATGATGTGCAATGCACTTGAAGAACTTGAGAACCACCTTCCAAAGAATAAGAAGGATTTTGGACTAAGAATAATTGAAGACCAATCGAGCATAAGCTCAAGTGATGGTGAATTTGAACTCATCACTATGAAATTTAAAAAGTTCATGAAACAAAAATTAAAGAACAAAAAGAATGCAACTACTTACTATGAATGCAAGAAGAGGGCAGAACTTTGGGATAAATCGAGCTCCTCCAAAGACGAGGAGAAAATCAACAAAGGCGATGTGGCAAACTACGCCTTAACGGCTTTTGACGAGAGGTAAATGAAACTCCTTTAATTTATTTTAAAGTTACATGATGCTTTTAATGAGTTATTTTTAATTTAGTTTAATTATTTTTCTTGAAAATTATGTGGTTAATAATATAATAAAAATACTAAAAATTAGGATCATGCTTCTCATTCTAGTAATTTTAAAAATGATCGTAAAAATTATATATTTTATGATAAATGAATAAAAATTCTAGACTTAAATCTAATACTTAAGATAAATCCTATGTAGGTTTTAAGAAGTAATAATATATATCTTGATGATTTTTTATTTTGTTTGAAAATGTCTTATGCTCAATGAAACCATGATTGATGAATATGCTTTTATGTTTAATGATTTCTTTGGCTCATATACCTTATCATGATAAATATTTTGAAAATAATGTAAGTATCATGCTTGACGATTTTATATTTAATTAAGCATGATGATTTGAAGAAATGATGATTTTATATTTCAAACTTATGCATAAAAGGTTTTGTGATCTTTTAAAAGTTCTTTTTTGGTGTTAATGAATGATGCATGGATTTGGCATAAAAGAAAAGAACATACATATATGAAATCAATCAATAAGTTGAAACAAAAAGAGGAAATCACTTTTCTTGAAAACTTCTCAATCCCTACCTTATCGATTTTTCACTAAGAGATCAATAAAATTATTTATGCCATTTTAAATCTCTTGTAAGAAATGTTGAGATTTTGATGATTTGAATTTGAATGAGTTTTATCAAAATCATAATCTTGGTTTATTGGAATTACTTGAGATTTTTTGAATCAATATCTCTTTTTTGTACTCCTATGATTTTTTCTTGGTATTTTATTTAAAAAAGAGATTTACTAAATGAATCATGTCTTTTGGTATTCACATTATCTCATCTTTCATGATATGATTTTTTTGGCTTTGTATAATTCATTGTATTCTTGAAGTATATCTCATCACCTAATTCTTCTTGATATTCTTCATATGATGATATGAATGCATGAAATATACTCATGATATTGTTTTGATGCTCTAAAATGAAATAAATTTACTAGCTTATGAGTATCATGTATGATATGATGATTGATTTATTTTTAGTATCATGCATGGTAGGATGTAATTTATCAAATTGATACCATCATGATATGAAATATTTATGATTTGGAATGATGCATGCAATACTTATGCTTTTTATTATGATTTGTGTGTGATGTATTGCATATGATGTGAATCATAAGATTTTATATGCATGAATTGAGATCTTGTTCTCCTACAAGATTAAATGAATTCTATCTATATCATGGTATCCTAAGAATTCTTTTCGTTAATTATTTAAGAGGAGATTTATTAAAATGGATCATGGTTTCTCTTGATTTTTTGAATTTTCATTTTTAATGATGCACAAGCATATTGAAATGAAATAATGATTGAAACATTGATGTCATTATGAATGATGATTTGATATTATGCATGTAATACTTCAACTTATGAAAATGATGCATGCAATGATAAAATATTCATGATGAAAAATTATTTTGACATTCATAACTTGATTTTTCATTCATCTTTTATCATAATTTGAAAATTATTGTAAAGGAAAAAAGAGATACAAAATTATATTCTTCCCTTCTTTTTTACAATAACAAAGGGGGAGATAGCTAGCTTGCACAAGTCAAGAAGATGCAAAACATGTTAAACTTGCACATCTAGCAAAATTTACAAACTTGCAAAACTCAAGAAACATTGCTAGCTTGCATGATGATATATGGAGAAAGAATTGCTAGAAACACAAAAATGCTAGCTTGCATGTTTTAAGTAGATATAAAAACACGCTATCTTGCATATATCAAAAGATGTAAAAAGTATACAAAAAACTCACTAGCTTGCATAATGCAAAACTTGTTAGCTTGCTTCATATAAAACATTGTATCTTGCTCGCTTGTTATCATGTATTATTTCTCAAAAACTTGCTAGCCTTCATGCTTCAAAGAGAAGTAACACTTGTCAAATTGCTAGCTTGTATATTGTAAAACAATGTAAAATTTTGCTAGCTTACACTTTGCAAAGGAAGCAAAATGGCACTTCTCAAAAGAGAAGAAAGAGCTTGCTATCTTGAACATCACTATTTTGCCAATCTCAAGAAGCAAAACATGTAACTTGCACATTGCAATAGGAAGCAAGAATCGCTAGCTTACATACTTCAATAAAAAAGCTATCTTGTATTTGCTTTTGAAATTTTTGCTAGCTTGTATGTTGTAAACTTACTATCTTACTACTTTGCATATCTAAAACTTGATAACTTACATGATGTAATACTTGCTAAATTTTCTAGCTTACAAATTGCATGATGATACAACTTGATATTATGTTTTTTATGCAATGATTTGAACTTATATTTCAAATACTTAATAGTTGGAACTTCTTATATTTGTTGATGACAAAGGGGGAGAAGTATGATCATGTTATGCATGATGACATGTTGTAAATATTCATGATAAAATTTGCAATGACTTGAATTTAGCTTGAATTCAAGGTTTTATCAATATGACATATTGATAGGGGGAGTTTGTTTAAACTCCAGGAGTTAAGGTTAACTCCGTCATCAATTTCTTGTCATCATAAAAAAGGGGGAGATTGTTGAATATCGAATTTTGATGATGAAACTAATTGATAGTATTTATGATTTCATATTTGTTTTCAGTGACACATGAAGCTTCGATCAGGGAGAGACAATTAAAGTAGGAAGAATTATGTTAGGCCGGAGGAAAACATGTCAGAATATTGAACGTCGGGCCGGAGGATCGATTGATGTATCGATAGAAAGCTTCAGGCCATGGATTTAGGCATCGAGCCAAGAAGAGCGGATATTGCGCCAAGGATATCGGAGTTGCGGAGATCAACTGACCGATTGGGCAATAGGCCACAAGATCGGACGATGCGCCAAAGAATCGGATGAAGTGTCAATGGACCAATGACATGTCGGACAACATGATTCATGCTTTGTAATAATTATCTAGATTGAAGTACGTTTTTGTGTGTGCAGGATTAACTACGATAGCAAGACATAAAGCAAAATGAAGTCTGGAATCAAGAATGCGATTTCCTTGGGAGTTCGAGAGTTCGTCAGAAGTCTGGACGTTCGTCGGAAGTTCTACCGGAACCAACCGAGAAGTCTAAGAGCTTGCTAAAGAAGCTTATCGGAACTCACCAAGAAGATCGTCGTGAAGTCCAGGAGCTTGTCGGGAGACCGCTGGAACATTGCCGAGAGATTGTCTAAAGTTTGTCGGAAGCTCACCGAAGAAACTGGACTTATCTTGCTTAGATTATGTCTTAGGAATCATAGTTAGTACATAATTAGAGTTGGGATTGGGAGGTAATTCCATCAACTCTGTTAAGGGCCAATTGGGCTCGAAGTTGGGCTAATTTGGGCCAAATTCAAGGCCCAACCAGGGTGCTAAAACCTTGGCCGGCAGTGGCACCGCTTGGGAAACATCACCCCAAGTATTCTGGGCGGTGGTACTGT
The DNA here is from genome assembly GCA_900464855.2 of Musa schizocarpa. Lineage (NCBI taxonomy): Eukaryota > Viridiplantae > Streptophyta > Magnoliopsida > Zingiberales > Musaceae > Musa > Musa schizocarpa. Next base: position 27,439,962 of record LS990923.1, read on the forward strand.
TGGCAGTAATACTGCCAGCGGTGGTATTGCCCCTGTCAGGCGATGGTACCACCCAGTGGCAAATCATGTGGCGGTAGTACTACCCAAGAACTGCGGTGGTAACACCAGTACCCAAGAAACCTAAGATAAGACATTTTTAGGCTCCGAGTTTGAATCAACTTAAAGCCTATAAATATCTCTCTCATCCTTGGTTAACTTACACAAGCACAAAGAGTTTAAAAGTGAGAAAACACTACAGAAATCTCTTGAGAAATCCCCTCCTCTAACTTAAACTTAGAATTCTACTTAGAGAGAAAGGTGTGCTTGTAAAGGTTGTCTCCTAAACCTATGAAAAGGAGAAGAGGAGTATAAGAAGTAGGTTGATCTTTGCCTATTAAAGGAAGATCGATAGTGAGTACCAGTGGCCTCAACGAAAGAGGAATCGGTGGAGTGGATGTTGGTCATGACGACCGAACCACTATAAAAATCTGGTTTGCTTTTCTTTTGTGCAACTTACCTTACTGCAAACCTCCTTACTTGTTTATTGCTTTCAACATGTTTATGAATACACTTTCAAGTTGAGCAAGTTTCCGAAATCGGTTTTATCGTACGAAACGGAAGAAATTTTCAGAACCGTGATTTGTACCATTGTACTAATTCACCCCCCCTCTTAGTGCCGACTCGTTCCTGACAAAAAACTCATTTACACCCGATAGTGTTTTGTATAGGATTAAATGGTACAAGGGTCTATATATAGTTATGCAAGAGGGCATCATATTCTTTACATATGACTTTATGCTAGTGTGGAGATTTTGGGATTGAGTAATTATCGTAGGTTCACTAGTCTCAGGAGACGATTTTATAATAGCATATAGGTCAAGAACTTAACGCGGTTTAAAGATACTACTTTTGGAGTGTGTTGTCATTGGATGTCTAAGGGCTGTAGATTATGTTATTGATATAGGTGGTGGAGAGGCATTGACATGGATTATGGCAAGCTGAGGTACATTAGTGTCATTGGGTCCAAAAGAGGGTAAAGAAGGTGGATGTGTTTTCGAAGACATTACCTTAGTAGTAGGGGAAGCTTATGAAGAAGGGAGAGGAGAAGTAGTAGAGGGAGTGAGGAGCTGTTGAATCGGAAGAACAATAGAGTGTGAATCCTTAGGAAAACAACTGGATGGTGTTGTGAGAGGCTCATTTAAGGGGATCGATAGTATACTCTAGTGATGTATATTTGTTGGAGTAGCTTGCATGGCAAGAAACTCATGGTTTTGAAATGGAAAGGTATATTCCCTAAAAATAGTGATATAAAGACTTTTTGAGTTTTAGGTTTGTAGCATTGAAAGCATTATATTCAAGAGAGTATCCTATGAAAATATAAGACTTAGATCTTGGTGTTATCTTGTGTGAGGCATAGAGATGTAGCCATGAATTATTAGGATTGAGTCGACACTAAGAAGGGGGGGAGGGTGAATTAGTGCATCAATAAAAATGATGTTGATTCTAAAAAAATTTTTGTTTTTAATAAAAGCCGATATCAGAAATGCTTAACTTAAAAGTGTACAGAAGTATAGTGAAAGTAAGAATTCAGTTTGCAATAAAGGTAAATAGCAAGAAGTAAATGCAAACCAGCTTTTTATAGTGGTTCGGTTGTCGTGACCTACATCCACTCCCGATTTCTCTTCCATCGAGACCACCAACATCCACTAATGATCTTCCTTCAATTGGCAAAGATCAACTACCCTTTTACACTTTTTCTTCTTTTCACCGGTTTAGAAGATAACCTTTACGAGCCTCTCTTTCTTGGACCTCAATTTTCCCTTTAAATAAACTTCTAAATACTAGGAAGAAGTTATCCTAAATCCTAAAAGAGTTTTCCAATTTTTTCAAGTTTTATTTCCCCCTTTTTCAACTCAATTTTGTGCCCAATTGTTTCTCTTCAATGCAAGAATAGCTGGGGTATTTATAGACCCCAAATGACTTCAAACTTGGAGCTAAAAAAGGTCTCAGCTCGGGTTTCCCAAGTCTTGACAGTACTACCGTCTGTGTTGGGTGGTACCATCGCCTACAACATTGATACTGGATGGTACCATTACCTAGTCTAGTGGTACCACCACCTGACAGCCTACCATTGGGTGGTACCATTGCCTAGTCTAGCAATACCATCGCCCAGGCTAGTGGGACTACCGTCTGACACAGTCTCAGAGATTGTGCCATTGACGGTTTCGCCTATTGGGTCACTATTTTGGTCTTTCACTTGACCCAACATAGCCCAAACTTGGGCCAAATTAGCCCCTAATTGAGTTGGCTCAATTCCAACCCATTTATACCTAAAACCTACTTTGATCTAGATAATTAGTACAAAGCTTAATCAAATATTATCTGGCATATCATTGGTTCATCGGTGCTTCGTCCGAATCTTTAGCGCATCGTCCTCTCTTGCGGCATATTATCCAATCAAACAGTTGACCTCCACAAATTTGATTTCCTTAGCACAATTTTTGCTCTTCTTGGCCCGATGCCCGAACCCATGGCCCGAAACCTTCTGTCGATACGTCGACCGATCCTCCGGTTCGACATCCAATCTTTTGACATGTTCCACTTTGGCCCATCATGATTCTTCCTACTTTAATTGTCTCTCCCTGATCAAAGCTTTCTACGTCACTCAAAACGTAGATTAAATCATAAATAGTATCAATTAGTTTCATCATCAAAATCTGAGATTCAGCAATCTTTCCATTTTTAATTATGACAACCAATTGATGACGGAGTTAACTTAAACTCTCCCTATCAATATGCCATATTGATAGAACCTTGAATTCAAATTGAATTCAAGTCAAAGAAAATTTAATCATGAATATTTCATCATTGCATGTATTATTATCATAAGTTGAAGCATTGCATGCATAATACCAAATTATAATGTATATTATCAAAATATAAAATCATCATTGCATGCATGATTCCAAATTATCATACATAATTTCAAATCATGATTATTATCATACATTCTCACCCTTTGTCATCAACAAAAAGAAGAAGTGCATCCAGCAAGTTTTTGATATATGCAAGTTTTACAACATACAAGCTCGTAACAATTTTGAGTTATGCAAGTTTACAAATTTTGCTTCTTGAGATAGGTAAGATAGCAAGTTTGCTTCTCTTGAGATTGCAAGATAGTAATTCTTAGAGATGTTCAAGATAGCAAGTTCTTTCTTCTCCTTTCAAAACTACAAGCTAGCAATTTTGCTTCCTAGCAAGTTTTTCTCCTCGCAATTTGTAAGCTAGCTAATTTAGCATGTGTTACATTATATTAGAACATATAAGCTAGTAAATTTTATATCATTTTAGAGCATGCAAGCTAGTAATTTTATCTCATTTTAGAGCATGCAAACTGACAATTTTATCTCCCCCTTTGTCATTGCCAAAAAGAAGGGAAGAATATAATTTTGTAATTCTTTTCCCTTTACATCAATTTTCACATCATGACAAAGATAAAATATCATTCTTAATTCAATATGTTTGTACATCATTATAATTTCAAATTAAATCATGCATGATACCAAAAATAAATCAATCATCACTATGAGCATATCATACATGATACTCAAGCATTCATGATACATTATTTTGGGCATAACATTCATGATGCTAAGACATTAAATTTTTTAAGCATTTATCTCTTCATGCTTAAATCAACATTTTGACATTAAAATTTTTAAGCATTTAACAATTCACACATAATACCAAACATTCATCATTTATTTTCTCCCCCTTTATCATAGGCAAAAAGAGGGGAATAACATAAAGGTGTAAATATTCAAGTCATCACATGAAAGATATCAAGAAAAAATTAGTGATAAGATATACTTTACGAATATAAAGAATTATAAAACGAAAATCATATTATGAAAGATATGATCATGTGAATACCAAAAGATATGATTCATTTTGGCAAATCTCCTCTTAAATAATCAAAAGGAAATCTTAGGATATCACTCTTCAAAAGAAATTTTAAGTTATGAATTCTGAGAAAGATATTCTGTTTAGTAAATAACAAAAGAATTGTAGGAGAACAAATAATAAATGATCTCGATTTATACATAAGAATTCTCAAGATTCATATAGAAAATCTTTTAAGTTGTAATCAAAAGAACAATTTAGATAATTTTTCTCTTTAGCAATTGGCAAAAAGAAATATAGGAGAAAAATATCTCAATTCATGCATATGAAATCTTCAATCATCAAGATCATGATTTGAATAAAACTTATTCAAATCTAAATCATTCCATTTCATAAATAGAAACTCGATTGAATTCATTTTTATCCAAAGCGCAAATAGAGCATTCATAACTCTACCATTTAAAAAAAAAAATTCTCCAAATCATTCCATTCGTTCATTGGAGTAGAAGACTTTTGAAAACTACTTTCGACAATATTCCATAAATTCAAATCCATAAAAAGCAAGAAAACTTTCATTTGAGTTTTTCAACAAGTGTAGTCCATCCCATTGAACATAGGAGGACAAATAATAGAGTGACCCTCTTGAAAACCAAAAAGAGCATTTTCTCTTGGGTGTGAAATCAAATGAGAAAAAAACGTGGCTCTGATACTAAGTGTTAGGATTGAGTCGACACTAAGAGGGGGGGGGGAGTCGACACTAAGAGGGGGGGTGATGAATTAGTGCAGTGATAAAAATGATATTGGTTTTAAAAAATCTTTCATTTCGATAAAAATCGGTATCAGAAATGCTTAACTTGAAAGTATACGGAAGCGTATTGAAAGTAAGAATTCAGTTTGCAATAAAGGTAAATAATAAGAAGTAAATGCAAATCAGATTTTTATAATAGTTCGGTCATCGTGACCTATATCCACTCTCGATTCCTCTTTCATCGAAGCCATGGCATCCACTAATGATCTTCCTTCAATGGGCGAAGATCAACTACCCTTTTACACTCTTTCTCCTTTTCATGGATTTAGGGACAACCCTTATAAGCCTTTCTTTCTTAGACCTTACTTTTCCCTTCAAACAAACTTCTAAATACTAGGAAGAAGTGTTCCTAAATCCTAAGAGAGTTTCCCAATTTTTTAAAGTTTTCTTCCCCCCTTTTTCAACTCAATTTTGTGCTCAATTCTTATTCTTCCATGCAAGAATAGTTGGGATATTTATAATCCCTAAATGGCTTCAAAATTAAAGCTAAAAAAGGTCTCATCCCGAGTTTCTCGGGTCTTAGTGGTACCACCGCTTGTGTTGAGCGGTACCATCGCCTACAACACTAACATTGAGCGGTACTACTACCTAGTCTGATGGTACCACTACCTAACACCCTACCACTGGGTGGTACCACCGCCTAGGAGACTGTGTTTGGGCGATACTACCGCCCAGACTACCAGTACCACCGCTTGATATAGTCTCGGAGACTATGCCACCGATGGTTCCACCTATTGGGTCACTATTTGGGCCTTTCACATGGACTAACATAGCCCAAACTTAGGCCCAATTGGCCCCTAATTGAGTTAGCCCAATTCCAAACCAATTACACCTAAAACCTACTTCAATCTATATAATTATTACAAAGCTTAATCAAATATTGTCCAACATATCATTGGTTAATCGGTGCTTCGTTCAAATCTTTGGCGCATTGTCCTCTCTTGTGGCCTATTGTCCAATTAGCCAATTAACCTCTACAACTCTAATTTCCTTAGTGCAATTTATGCTCTTTTTGGCCTCGGCCTGAACCCATGGTCCAAAACCTTCTATCGATATGTCTACCAATCCTTCAGCTCGACGTCCAATCTTTTGACAAGTTCCACTTCGGCCCAACATGATTCTTCCTGCTTTAATTATCTCTCCCTGATCGAAGCTTCCTATGTCACTCAAAACGCAGATTAAATCATAAATAGTATAATTAGTTTCATCATCAAAATATGAGATTCAACATGGATAACATAAATAATCAAATAATTTGAGTTTTTGAAGGTATGGAGATTTGTGAAATAATTTTTCAAATGGTGACTAGTAATGGAGGATTAGAGTGAGTAAATGATTAATAAGGTAGATGACAGTTTAAAATGTTACATACCAAAAGGTTGCTTGCATAGAGGCTTGATGTAGAAGTGTGAGACCAGTTTCAACTATATGTCGATGTTTGCGTTCAACAAAGCCAACTAATTGAGGAGTATGTGGGGGTGACTTAAAGTGTTATATACTACAAGCTAAGAGATAGGATGTGAGGGCTTGATATTCACCTCCGCCATCAAAGTAAATTGTTTTAATTGTAGACTAAAAGAAGTTCTCGACCAACTTTTTAAAGTTGGTGAAGATTGTTGAAACTTCAAATTTATGATGGATAATGTCTATCCATATGTACTTGGTGAAATAGTCTACGAAAATGATATAAAATCTAAACTTGTCAAAAGAAGTGATTGTGGTAGGGCCCCAAACATCAATATAAATAATTTCAAATAGTTTAGAACAGGATATGGAGGATATTCCAAAAGGAGTCTATGACTTTTATTACTGAAACAAGTATCATAATAAGTTATAATGTTATTGTTTTTAGGAGTAGAAAGAGAATAATAAGAAAGTAATTTGTGCTGGATAAAGGATGAGGGATGACCAAGATGATGATGACATACATCAATTGGAGTTACAATTAAAGAGTAGACTATAGGCTAGGTTATTTATGGAACTGACAGCCATTCATAAACATTGTCTTTACTCTGACCTCGGACCAACGATGCCCCCGTGCTCAAATCTTTGACAAGAAAAGAGTTAGAAAAGAATTCAATTGAGGTATTATTTTGTTTGTAGAATTGAGAAACGAAAATAAGATTTCATTTAATGTGAGGTGCACATAGAACATCATCGAGTGTAAAAGTTGTGGAAGGTGAATTAAGCATTGTGGAACTAATATGAGTAATAGGGATTCCTTTACCATTACCGATGATGATGTCCTCATTTTTGCTATAGTTGTTATGGATGAATAAGTTTTGTAGATTAGAGGTGATGTTGTGAGATGTGTTAGAGTCCAGAATCCAATTATAATAATTAGTACTCGAAATAGTCATAAGATTTGCTTGAGGCCAATGTGATTGAGTAGGAAGTCTGGGTCGAGATCGATGGACCTTTGCAGAGTGGTCAATTTTATCACACAACTGGTAGACAACTCTTTATTGGTTTATATGGTTAGGGCATAAGGATTGATGATGATTGAAGTAGCCACCTTGGTAGTTGTGATTGAAATGTTGATAATGTGGAGGAGGGATGGTTTATTTGGAGCTTATAAGTTCAGGAGGCATCTTGGTCAAACCTTTGTTAATAGTCTTGTTATACTGGTTTCCTCCTCTTGGATTTTTGACTGACTTGAGCTATGATGGATGGTCTTGACAATTTGTCCTCATGTTTGAGATATATTTCAAAGTCAATCAATTTGTCATAGAGTTTTTCAAATGACATCGGTGAGTCATGTGCCCATATTGCTATTGTCAGTTCCTTGTACTCATCCCCTAGGTCATTAAGGGTATGGATAATAACTTCTTCATCACTAAGGGAATAACCTATCAAGGCCAAGTCATTGATGATAATTTTTATATTTTATAGATAATCGATAACAGTACTTTCCTCTTGTTTTGGTTTTATGAGATTGGATAGGAGACTAAGCATTTGAGTATATAAATGATTTGCCAAGATGGTTTCAACTTGCACCAGGCTTTAATAGTAGTGTCACACGAAGATATGAGTGGGCGAGGGATCTAGCGTCTAAGGCTTAAATTACTTGGAGGATAAGATGATCTTGGCATAACCATAGTTTGTGGGCCGGATTTGGTATTGGACTGGGTGCTCCTAGGATGTTGAGCATTGCTGATAGACAACGAAGAGAGCCATCGATGTAACATAGTAGATCATAGCCAAATAGGATATTAGAGAATTGAGTATGTTATGATGCATAGTTGCCATCTTTGGATAACTTGAAGAGGATGAGAGTTATTACATTGATGGAGATAAGGCCTGTATGAGGAAAAATACTATGGTTCCCTATGAGGACAATAACTAGAGTGTCAGAGATAGATGTTGAGGACATATTGAAGATATGTACCAATATGAGGGAGCAAAGTGGGAGTCTATAGTGATAAAATGTGGGTGAGATGACTAGATGTGATGGGTCATACTTTTTCCTTGAGACTATTACTATAGTGACAACAGTGATCAGGAAGAGGTGGGTTGCTGGCAAACAAGTTCGTTGTTGAAGGAGGCGTTTAGCTCTGTGTAGGCTGGTTTGGTTATACAATATTCAGCAAAGCTACAGGTCTTTATTTAGCAATTCCTACGGTTAGGGATCTAGGTGGTGAAGAACATGAAGAGTATTGCTGCATGGAACTCTGGTAGCATGGGTTCTTCATCGATGAGAATCACTACTGTGCTTTGCTTAGCAGTGATGTAGTGATGGGCAGCAAGGGAATGAAGAGTTCACAGCACTCGAGATGGCTCGATATGATGTTTGAGAGGCTGAACAGTGAGAAGGGAGAACACGTCGTCTGCGATATCCTGGGCTTCCTTGGTGGTAGGTAGGCTGTCGATCTTGAGGAAGTAGTTGACAAGGAGGTTAGGGTGGCACTGGAAGTAGCTATTGCTTGTCTTCTCACGCTGATGATGGTGTCTTTGATGTCCAGGGTGTATAGTTCTCGAATAAGCTGCTCCATCTTTTTTATGATGCTATTGTTGAAGCCGCTATAAAGGTGGCGATCGCTGGAAGTCATTTGGGCAAGCAGATTTGTTCAACTAAATGTGCAGCTTGGAGGAGTAGATTTGTTGTGAGTGGTGCTAGAGATCTATCAGTTCTTGAAGTCAGTCACCATGAACTGCATCTCCCTATCAAGCAGTCAGGAAGAGGGATAACGAGCAGATCGCTGAAGACATGGAAGAGGTTATCGGCATATCTGCCAGTGATGGCCAGAGCATCGTGGTTGATGGTGCATGGAGGGGCCTTACTGTCTACTTCAACTACGAGTTCTTTAACACCTTTGTATTGGGGATGGAGGAGCAAGGAAAAAACAGAATACTATGATGGAATAAAATGAATCCTTTTGATTCAAGAAAACTGATGTAGTATTTAAAAACAAGAGGATTGATAAGAACACTTACAAGATATCAAATACACTCACTCTCTATATACCTTGCTTCATAAACTACGGTCCTATTTATAGGACCTAGTGACAACCACCCTATAACTACTAGATTAAGGTAGTTATTGAAATTATCTTGTAACCATTAGATCATGATAACTATCTAGATAGATAACTATGAATCAAATCTCAACACTCCCCCTTGATTCATAGTTGCATACACCAATTTGCGACATAAAATAAACATGCTTTCGAACTGGAAGCGATTTGGTGAGGATATCCGCAACTTGTTCATCCGTTCCACAATACTTCATTGTTATGGTTCTACTTGCCTAAAGTACTCTTTTCATCATCTAAAGCTTCTGCCCAATCACTATTAGTGAAACCAAATAATTTAAATTTAAACTTTGTTTTGAATACCTATTTTAATCCAATCGCTTTCTTTTCTTTTGGTAGATCCATTAGCTCCCAAGTTTCATTCTTCTCAATTGACTTGATTTTCTCCTTCATTACTTTTCTCCATTCCTCTTTTTTAACTACTTCCTTAAAGGTTGTTGGATCTGAAATAAACAAAGCAAATGTTGAGTTATAAATTTCTGTTAGCGATCTAAAATTTCTTGGAAGGGTTTTATCTGAGGAATCCGAATTTGAACTGCTATTGGGTGAGGTTGCCGATGAACTTGTTGGAGTAGGATCTATCACTTGATTCTGCGGAGTGTCTAGTTCTGCTGGAATCTGCATTTGTATTTCACCTTTATTGGTCTCCCAATTCCAACTTACCCTTTCACCAAACATAAAATTTCTGTTAATAATAACTTTGCTACTAATAGGGTTATATAATCGATATGCTTTTGATTATAAGGAATAACCAATTAAGATGCATTTTTCATATTTTTCATCAAGCTTGTGATGATTTTGTGAATTCACCAAAGCATAAGCAATACAATAAAAAATTCTTAGATGTCTAATACTGGTTTCATACCATACCAAGCCTCAAAAGGAGTTTGATTCATAACAGACTTTATTGGTAAAATATTCAACAAATAAACTGCCATTGCAACTACTTCTGCCCAAAACTGATTTGGAAGATGTTTTCCTTTAAGCAAACTTTTTGCCATTTCAATGACAGTCTGATTCTTACGCTCAGCTACACCATTTTGCTCCGGTGTATATGGTGCTGTCAATTTTCTGTGAATACCATTTTCTTCACAAAATGAACTAAACTCATTAAATAAAAATTCACCACCTCTATCTGTTCAAAGTGTCTTTATATATTTACCACTTTGTCTTTCTACAAGTGCCTTAAACTTTCAAAAATTATCAAATGTTTCAGATTTCAGTTTCAGAAAATATACTCAACTCATGCGACTATAATCATCCGTAAACAATAGAAAATATTGACTTCTACCAAATAATTTTGTATTCATAGGTCCACATAAATCAACATGAATTAATTTAAGACAATTAGATACTCTCCATGCTTTTCCAATAGGAAATGGTTTTTTACTTTGTTTGCCATAAATACATCCTTCACATACGTCTAGTGTATTAATCTTGGGCAATCTGAAAACCATTCCTTTTTTACTTAACAACCTTAAACCCTTAATGTTAATGTGTCCATATCTTAAATGTCATAAACTAGACTCATTCTTTTGAGTTGTGATAAGCGTATGCCTTTCAATATTTGACACATCAAGTGGAAACATCTTGTTTTGTGTTATGCAAACATTTACTATAATCAAATCAGATTTTTTATCTTTAATAGTGCATGAACCATCATCAAATAATACTGAATATCCATCATTTATCAATTGTCCAACACTCAACAAGTTATGTGATAAAGTAGGAACAAAGAAAACATTATCAAGGTATTTTACCCTCCCTTGATTTGTCTTCACCTCAATTGTTCCTTTCCCTTCCACTTGGATTTGCTTGTTATCTCCAAGTCTAACATTCAACTTATGAGTCTCATCAATATCTCTAAATATTGATTTTATACCTGACATATGATTAGAACATCCACTATCCAGAAACCAAATATCATTTGAGATATTATGAACTTGTGAATGAGTCATAAACAACTTACTATTTTCTTTATTTTTCTCCACATAGCTTGCTTGCTTTTCTCTTTTCCAGCAATCTGCCTTCATGTAACCAAACTTTTTACAATAGTGACATTGAATTCCACTCTTGTAATTTTTTTTTATCATAATTTGATTGCCCTTGTTCATCATGCCCATCAAAGTATCCTCTTCCTCTTTCATTTCCTCTACCACGAAATCCTCCTTAGCCACGTCCTCTTCCTATTGTTTTTTTGTCTTCTTTCGAAGTAGAAGACTCCCCCTTAACCTGAAATGCTTTTTCTTCACTTTTTTCAAGTGACCTATTCAACCTTGCTTCATGTGCTTACAAGGAACCCATTAGTTCATCAAATGAATATGTAGATAAATCTTTTGACTCCTCAATTTCGGCAACAACATGATCAAATTTCGGAGTTAAACTTCTCGAAACTTTTGCAACAATTATATGATCAGAAATATGTTCACCATAAGATTTCATTTGACTAACAATTTCAGTCACTCGAGATAGAAAATCTTGCACCGATTCATTGCTTTTCATAAATAAAATTTCAAACTCACGACGAAGGGTTTGAAGTTTTACCGTAATCACCCTTGATGAGCCTTGAAATTCATTATGAAGTATCAACCAAGCTTGCTTCGAGGTTGTCGCTGTTGTAATTTTTGAGAAGATCGTCTCATGTATAACTTGTTGAATGAAGAACAATGCCTATGAGTCCTTCTTTCTATTCTCCCTCAGCCTGTTTTCATCATCTGGATCCGCATATCTATTCTCTATTAAGTCTCAAAGATCTTGAGACTTGAATAGAGTCTTTGTCTTGATATTCCAAAATTCATAGCTTTTGCCCGAGAAGATGGGGATAAGGGGTTGAGACATGGAATTGCCATTGAAGGCCATAATGCTCAGTTCATATTTAAACTAGGCTCTGATACCATAAATGTTGGGGATGGAGGAGCAAGGAAAAAATAGAATACTACGATACGAGTAAAAAGAATCCTTTCGATTCAAGAAAACTGATATAGTATTTAAAAGCAGGAGGATTGATAAGAACACTTACAAGATACCAAATGCACTCACTCTCGATATACCTTGCTTCATGAACTATAGTCCTATTTATAGGACCTAGTGACAATCACCCTATAATTACTAGATTGAGGTAGTTATTGAAATCATCCTGTAACTACTAGATCATGATAACTATCTAGATAGATAACTATGAATCAAATCTCAATACTTTGAAGCAAGCCTCGTCCCCCTTGCAAGGATAAGGATGAATCTGCTACAGTTCTTTCTTCTCAGTTTTCGATGCTCGCACGAGTATAATAGATGAGGCATTCCGGGTATGGCTAAGTTTCACTTCACAAATTTCTCGTTGAGTAGCAGTAGAGTTAATGAAGGTTTTGGAGATCAAGTTGATAGTATTGAGCCTAGCAATGATGTGATCTAGAGACTGCCCTAGAGAGAGCTACAACAATGCAATGTTATTTGCAGTGCTGTTTTCATAACCAGAGAGAGCTGTAGTAGTGCGATGCTATTTGCAGTGTGGTAGAGAAGCTACAATGCTGTTTGTAGTGCGGTAGAGAGGCTATAGTAGTGCGATGCTATTTGCAGTGCGGTAGAGAGGGTGCAGCATTACGACACTATTTGTAGTGTGGTAGAGAAGCTACAACATTGTTGGAGAGAAGGTGCAATGGATTGTAGCTGCTAGAGGAGAAAGGTGCAGATCTGCTAGATGTTGGGCTAACAACCCATATTCAGCCCATGTGGGCTTTATCAGCCCACACCCCCTCTTAACCTAACCCTAGATCAATATAAGGGGGGTGTGGTGGCTACGTTTTTATAAGGAGGTGGCTGCTTTTTTTGGGCAGAAAAGGGCAGCAACGTGGAAAGCTTTGCAGCAGCAAAGAGGAGAAGAAAAAGATAGAAAAATAAGATAAAGAAAGGGAAGAAAACAAGGACAATGCAGAGATACTGTTCTCAATCATCTAGCAGTGTTCTCATCTCAAGTTAGATCAAATCTACAGTAGACTGTTGCTATGATTATTTGGGGAGGTTTTAGATATCATGGACAGTGACGTGATCCTTGTATCCCAGTTGTTCTCTTGTGATTATTGCTAGGGTTTAGGGCAAGAGATTGAGATTTGTATATTCATTATTCTCATAGTGGATTATCTCTAGTTTGCCCCATGGTTTTTACCCTTCACATTGGAGGGGTTTTCCACGTATATCTTGGTATTCCTTTTGATTATGATTTTATTTAATTCCACTGCATATCATGGCCTGCTAGTATTTGTTCATATACAAAGGTTATTCTACTTTATATCCTCATCAACTAGTATCAGAGCAAGAGTTTTGGTGATTTAATTTTTGTATTTAAATATGGAGGCCAGTAATGTTTCTCACATGATTAGTTTAAATAGAAACAATTGGATGATATGAAAACTAAGAATGGAAGATCTCTTGTATTGCAAAGATTTGTATGAATCTTTGCAGGGGGATAGTGCAAAACCCACAACTATGACAGATGATGAGTGGAAGAGGTTAGATCGAAAAATAGTTGGGTTTATTCGATAGCGGCTTGATGATAGTGTCTTTCACCATGTTTCTACTGAAATTTCTGCATATTCTCTTTGGAAAAAGTTGATAAGTTTCTATGAAAGAAAAACAACTGACAGCAAAGCTTTTTTTATCAGAAAACTTGTGAACCTAAAATATAGAGAGGGTGCTTCTACTACTGAGCATTTGAATGAAATGCAAAGTATTACTAACTAGTTATCCTCTATGAAAATGTCTCTTGATGATGAGTTACAGGCATTGTTACTTCTCAGTTCATTACCAGAAATTTGGGAGACACTGGTGGTTTCCCTTAATAATTCTGCGCCAGATGGTGTTATCACTATGAGTCATGTAATAAGCAATTTGTTGAATGAGGAGTTAAGAAGAAAAAGTTCAGCAACATCTCAGAATGATTCACAAGTATTTATTTTACAGAACAGAGGAAGGTCAAAGTCTAGAAGCAGTTCACACATGAGTAGGAGCAAGTCAAGATCAAGAAAAGATATTGTTTGCTATAACTATAGTGAGAAAGGACATTACAAGAACCAATGTAAGCAACCTAAGAAGAGCAAGAAAAAGGGAAAAGAAGTGGAGTCTATAGAGTCAAAAGATAATATCACAGCTATAGTGTAGGGTGATGATTATTTAATTTTGTCTCATTCTGATGATATTTTTTCTTGTGTGTGTCAGGATCTTGAGTGAGTGATTGACATAGGTGCTTCTTATCATGTTACACCATGGAGGGAGTTTTTTGTTACATATAGGTCTGAAAATTTTGGTGTTATCAAGATGGGCAACTATGACACAGCAGACATCATAGGCATGGGTGATATCCATTTAATGACCAACCTTGGCTGTAAGTTGGTGCTTAAGGATGTGAGGTATGTGGTTGACTTAAGGCTGAATTTAATTTCAGTTGAAAGGCTAGATGATGAAGACTATGATAACAGATTTCATAGAGGGCAATGGATGCTCAGTAAGAGTTCTCTTATGATAGCTAATGGAAAGAAATGTCATACTTTGTACAGGTTATAGGCTAAAGCTTATAGTGAGCAGTTAAATGCTATAGAAAAAGACTTCAGTGTGAAGTTGTGGTATAGGCGATTGGACATATGAGCGAGAAGGGGCTGCAAGCTCTTTCCAAGAGAGAGGTATTACCAGACCTCAGAGGTATACATCTAAACCCTTGTATTGATTGTTTGGCAAGTAAACAACATAGTGTTTCATTTGCTAATCCTGCTTTGTCTAGAAAAATGCATGCCTTAGACCGTGTTTATATAGATGTATGTGGTTCTTTGACGACAAAAACTCCTGGTGGATCTATTGATGTTCTTGGTATAAGTGGTGCACTTTATTTCGTCACTTTTATAGATGATTTTTCCAGGAAAGTTTAGGCCTATGCTTTGAAGACCAAAGATCAGGTTATTAATGTCTTCAAAAAGTTTCATGTCAGGGTTGAAAAGGAGACAGAAAGACAATTGAAATGCATAAGATCATATAATGGTCGTGAGTATACAAGATTATTTAATGATTATTATAGGTCACATGGGATCCAACATTAGATGACAGCTCCTGGTACACCTCATCATAATGCTATTGTAGAGAGGATGAACCGCGCCATAATGGAAAAGATCAGATATATGCTTTCATAGGCCAAGCTACCCAAAAGGTTTTGGGATGAGGCTTTGAGGACTGCAGTTGATGTGATCAACTTATCACCATGTACAGCCCTAGATGGTGATGTTGCAGAGCATGTATGATCAGGGAAATGTTGGGAAATCCTTAGGGGCGACATCATATGCACAACGAAAGAACAAGAAAAACAAAATCCCCGATTCCCAAAGAGATGTTCGTCGTCGTGCGAAGATTGGTACGCAAAAATCCGCGAAACATGAAAACTGCGTATAGAGTAGATTGTGTTACCTAGGGAGATCGTATATCCCTATTTCCTTGAAGATCCTTAGGAGAGGGTGAAGAAGGTCAAGTGTCCTCCTCTCTAGCGATGATCCACACAAAAGGGTTGCGACGACGCTCCTCAAAACTCCAAACCTACTCTGAGGTGGAGATGGAGAGGAGAATAGGGAAAGGCAAACCAAAGCTCTCTGGCCCATGGGGCTCTGAATCCCTCATATTTATAGAGGTACCCTGTCAAACCCTAATGGGTCATCCCCTAATGGGTATTGGATCTGCATCCAATAAGACAAGGGCTCTGTCGGATATCTCATATCCGAACCTCTATTCATCGCAATGCCTACCATATGCGTGTGACCCTCTAGGCCCAATATCGAGCTGGCCGTGAGTCATACCTGTCAGAACTCCTTCTAACTCAGTGAATTATTATCTCTGTAATAATTCACTCGACTCATCGACAACGGACGTACTAGGCCACTACGTCGTAGTTTCCAGACGATATAGGGGAATCCAATCCATTAGACCCGTCTGTCCTCAATTACCGTGTACCTATAGTCCCTCATCCATCTAATATACTAGAGACCGTATATCGAGCATGGTGTGGTCAGACCCACATGGTTTCTACTCGAGTCTCGCTCTAATCGGAATCTCCCGGAAAACTCTTTCTCTCTCAACCCGAATGACCCTAGCCAGGGATTTGTCTGAGCAAGAACACATGGGATATTCCTCTCATGACGCTGAGAGTGGATGATCCTCTATCGACACTCAATAGCCCTCGTAAGGTCGACTACCACTCCTAATGACCAGCTGTACTAGATCTGGGACAGCCAAACCTAAACGTCTGGTATCAAAGTGTGGAGCACTCATACAGGACATCCTTGGTGTCTCATGTCTAAGGACCAGATACACCAATAGGACTACGGAATCGCTGCATGACAATAAGGCATCATCAACCATCCAGCATTCCGTAAGCGGATCAATCAGTGAACTTATTCTCCAATGAGCACCTGTACTGTATCCCTAGTGTCCCTACACAAGCAACTATGAGACCAGCTGCATCCATTATATGGACGGGTATACAGCATACCAGTCTGTCCGGTTATCACGATATCCCTCTCGAGTAACCTATGACCGGGATTATTTAGGATATGTGTTTAAAGGTGAATCGATCTCACTATCGTGATCTCATCATGATCCGATTCCCATTGCACAAATCCATAGACATCACAATATATGTATGTATTTATGCAATAGTTATAAAGTGATATATGCCAAAATATAATAAGCAAAGAGATTTTATATTATGTCACACGTGCCATCACTCACGTGATTGGCTTGCTGGGCACCTATGACTAGCAATCTCCCACTTGACCTGAAGCCAATCACCTATGTGTCTGATCCCCATCAGACCCCTATGACGCTCAAAACAAATCTGAGACAACGACTTTGTTAGTGGATCTGCAATGTTATCTTCGGACGGAACTCTTTCCACTACTACATCTCCTCGGGTCACGATCTCTCTGATATGGTGGAACCTCCTCAGAACATGCTTAGATTTCTGATGAGACCTAGGTTCTTTTGCTTAAGCAATCGCCCCGTTTTTGTCACAATTTAGGGAGATCAGCTCTTCGCTACCCGGCACGACTCCTAAATCTGTGATGAACTTCTTCACCCAAACTCCCTCCTTTGCTGCATCTGATGCAGCAATGTACTCAGCCTCTGTGGTCGAGTTAGCCGTGGTATCTTGCTTGGAACTCTTCCAGCACACTGCTCCTCCATTCAAGGTGTACACATACCCTGAATTCGACTTGCTATCATCGAAATCAGACTGAAAACTTGAGTCAGTGTAGCCTTCAACCTTAAGGCTATTACCTCCATATACTAGTAAAAGATCCTTAGTCCTTCTCAAGTACTTAAGGATACACTTTACTGCTTTCCAATGCTCCAAGCCTGGATCCGCCTGATACCTGCTCGTGACACTTAGAGCATGCGCTATATCAGGCCTAGTACATAGCATGTCATACATGATAGACCCTATTGCTGAGACATTGGTATCATATCCATGTTCGCCCTTTCTTCTGGAGTCTTTGGGGACATACTCGCAGAAAGCGATATCCCATGTCTCATCGGTTTGAGACCTCTCTTGGAATTTTCCATGCCAAACCTTTTGACAATGGTTTCTATGTACCTGGATTGGGACAAGTCAAGCAACCTCTTGGATCTATCTCTATAGATTCTAATCCCCAAAATATAGAATGCTTCCCCTAAGTTCTTCATGAAGAAGTGTCTAGATAACCAAGCCTTTACTGTGGATAGCATTCCTACGTCATTCCCAATGATCAGGATGTCATCCACATATTGCTAGTCATAGGTGCCCAACAAGCCAATCACGTGAGTGATGGCACGTGTGACTTGATACAGAATCTTTTTGCTTATTATATTTTGGCGTATATCACTTTATAACTATTGCATAAATGCATATATATATTGTGATGTCCTTGGATTTGTGCAATGGGAATCGGATCGTGATGAGATCAAGATAATGAGATCGATTCACCTTTAAACACATATCCTAAATAATCCCGGTCATAGGTTACCGAGAGGGACATCGTGATAACCGGATAGACCGGTGTCTTTGTATACCCGTCCATATGATGGATGCAAATGGTCTCATAGCTGCTTTCGTGTAGGGACACTAGGGATACAATGCAGTGCTCATTGGAGAATGAGTTCACTGATTGATCCGCTTACGGAATCTTTGGATGGTTGATGATGCCTTATTGTCGACAAATGATTCCGTAGTCCTAGTGGTGTATCTGGTTCTTAGACTTGAGACACCAAGGATGTCTGTATGAGTGCTCCACTCTTTGATACCGACTTATAGGTTTGGCTGTCCCGGATCTAGTGCGGTGGTCATTAGGAGTGGTAGTCGACCTTCACGAGGGCTATTGAGTGTCGATAGAGGATCATCCACTCTCGGCGTCATGAGAGGAATATCCCATGTGTTTTTTGCTCGCACAAATCCCTGGCGGGGTCATTCGGGTTGAGAGAGAAAGAGTTCTCCTGGACAATCCGATTAGAGCGAAGGCTCGAGTAGAAACCGTGTATGGGTCCGACAACACCATGCTCGATATACGGTCTCTGGGATATTAGATGGATGAGGGACTATAGGTACATGGTAACGAGGATAGATAGGTCCAATGGATTGGATTCCCCAGATCGTCGGGGACTACTGGCGTAGTGGCCTAGTAATGCGTCCTCAGTAGTCGATGAGTCGAGTGAATTATTACAGAGATAATAATTCACCGAGTTAGAAGGAGTTCGGGTATGACTCACGGCCAGCTCGATATTGGGCCTAGAGGGTCACACACATATGGTAGGCATTGCGATGAGTAGAGGTTCGGATATGAGATATCCGACGGAGCCCTTGTTTTATTGGATGCAGATCCAATACCCACTAGGGATGGACCCATTAGGGTTTGACATGGGATCTCTATAAATAGGAGGGATTCACAGCCTCATAGGCTAGAGTCGTTGCTTGCCTTTCCTATTCTCCTCTCCCTCTCCACGTCAGAGGCCTGGAGTTTTGAGGAGGGTCGTCGCAACCCTGCTGTGTGGATCACCGCTAGAGAAGAGGACGCTTGACCTCCTTCACCCTCTCCTAAGGATCTGCAAGGAAACAGGGATATACGATCTCCCTAGGCAACACAATCTCTATACGCAGTTTTGTGTTTTGCGGATTTTTGCGCACCAATCTTCGCACGACGACGAACATCTTTTTGGGAATCGGGGATTTTTGTTTTCTTGTTCTTCCACTGTGCATATGATGTCGCCCCCCATGATTTCCCAACACATATAACACCAAAAAGGTGATAGCACTCCCACTTACCTTTCTGTATACACAAGGCTCATCTTCGTTCTTAACGAAGTCATAAGATCTGATTGCCTCATCAAATCTTATGTTTCAACTTCGGGAAGCTTGCTTTAATCCATAAATGGATCTAAGCAACCTACACACCTTATCTGGACAATTCTTGGACACGTATCCCTTAGGTTGCATCATATACACCTCCTCCTCGAGGTTCCCATTGAGGAATACAGTTTTCACATCCATCTGCCAGATCTCATAATCATAGTGTGCTGTAATAGCCAATAGAATTCTGATGGATTTTAGTATTGCTACGGGTGAGAAGGTTTCGTCATAGTCAACACCTTGCCTTTGACGATACCCCTTAGCCACTAGCCTTGCTTTATAGGTCTCTACCTTTCCATCTACTCCGATCTTTTTCTTAAAGATTCACTTGCAACCGATGGGTACAATACCTTCGGGCGCATCAACTAGGTTCCAAACCTTATTGGAGTACATAGAATCCATCTCAGAATTCATGACTTCTTGCCACTTCCCGGAGTCTATACTCATAATAGCCTCCTCGTAGGTCTGAGGATCAATATCCTCTGCATCCTCTCCTCTAATATGTCCCACATATCTCTCAGGAGGATGGGATACTCTTTCAGATCTGCGTAAAGTTGAAACTTTTGCTGCATTACCCATCTTGAGGTCCATCTCGCCTCTCTCTAGTCTCCCAGTCCTTGCAAGAACCTGCAACGAATTGCATATATGATAAGCAATACCGGTATCTAATACCCATATGTTATCATAAGAGTCTGACAAATGGAGACTGATCATGAATGTACTTGAAGCTTCATCATGCTTTTGTTTCGCCCTTTCTAGAAAAGTACTCTTTTTACCATTTTTACCAAAGCGGAAGCACTAGCCTTTGTCCTTTGCTGGGTCTTTCTTAGCAACCTTTGCTTTACTTGGTTTGACCTTGCCCTTTCCCTTCTTAAGGGACCTTTCTGCTTTCCTTTTCTTTTTGGTCTCACCAGTGTAGAGAACTGGCTTCTCTTTCTTGATAGTACTCTCTGCCTCCCTCAACATATTGAGAAGCTCTGGGAGAGTCACTTCAAGCTTGTTCATATTAAAATTCATTATGAACTGTGAAAAGGAATCTGGTAGGGACTGAAGCGCAATGTCCACACACAAGTTATCCTCTAGGACCATTCCTAGACCTGTGAGTTTCTCTATCCACTCAATCATCTTTAGGACATGGTTCTAAACCGGTGTCCCCTCAGTCAACCTAGCGCGAAATAGGCTCTTAGATAGCTCATATCGCTGAGTCCTTCCCTGTTCCTCAAACAATTTACGGACATGTAGGAGAATGGATCTGTTATCCATCTTTCCATGTTGTTTCTATAACTCAGGAGTTATAGAGCCCAAAATATAGCACTGAGCAAGAGTGGAGTCATCAATGTACTTCACGTAGCGAGCGATCTCATCCTCGTTTGCCCCTTCTTCGGCCGCAGGCATCACTGTATCAAGGACGTACACGATTTTCTCCGCTGTGAGAACAATTCTCAAGTTACGGAGCCAATCCGTATAATTTGGACTAGTGAGGCGGTTGACATCAAGTATGCCATGTAAGGGATTTTAAAGCGACATTTTTCTGAAAATAAAGATGCAGCAGAAATGAATAACATGCAGATTTTGCAAAAATAAACTATCAAGATATGGACTTCTATCTTAATATGCTCCCACTATTTTACTAACGAGTCACGCGACACCCTCAGCACGTGAAACGGAAGTCTCCAGCAGACTTCTAGTGGGGATCAGGATCCAATCAGCGTCTTAGTGTAACCTTGAGGGACTCGACCAATCACACTAAGCCTAAAAGGTAGGCAACTCTTGTCGATCACAACTCCTTGTGATTCCCATCCTGTTCGGCCTCCGAATCACCATGGCCTCGAGGGACACGACCAACCATGATGCTCGGTTAAGTCAACACCTTCGTTACAAGATGAGTCTGATTTGATGATATACCCTCGAGGGACTCGACCAAGTATACCATGCCCTCATGTCACCGGTGACATCTCTATGTCGTAAGCAAGATAGAGAATCGCGATATAGGTGAGTCTCGAGGGACTCGACCAACTCAACCTACACCGGGAATCGGTTCCTACTTATAACGATGTAAGGCCGCGTGGGTCAATCTAATTGCCTCACGTTTACCGACTTAATATTATCGAGAGATGTTTCTATGATTTGGTCTCCTAATATGACATGTCACACATATACATATTTAATATATATCTACATCGCATGCAAATATATATACATATCTAGTATGTGTATAAGCAATTATACCAGATGATCATGGACCACAACCTAATATGATTAGGCCCGAGCCAGTAGGCCTAATCACTCACATCAAGATCTATGTGTGCAACGGTGCATCTCCAAGCCCAGTGATCGTCCAATTCGTCCTTGTTGGTTTCGTCGACATTTTGATGCATCTTCATGCATCACGATCGTCCGTCTCGTGGGTCCCGCTATCGCATCCACGCTCCCGCTGTGCCTCCTCTTGTGATTACAACTTAATCATAGGCATGTAGGCCCGATAATAAACGAGAAATATAATGGAGGTTCGCAGACCTCAATAATAATAATCAAAGGTACACACATCACACGGTCCATGAACATCCGTCCACACATCATACATCACATGTATAAATAATCATCATCATTGGGGACTACTAGATAATAATAATAAAAAATAATAATCAACTAAACCTTTTAATTAATTAATATTTTCTGAAATCAGAGACATTATAGGGAATTTCTGAATTCATAGGAGTATTTTCGTAATTTGGACAAAAGACAGAAACTGAAATTTCTCAAATTTCGAGGGGCAAAACTGTCTTTTGCCCAAAAAACCCTAATGCCCTTTCCCCTTTTTTTCTTTGGTGCCGCCCCACCACCCACCACCTGCGGCAGGCGGGCGGGCGAGGGCACTCGCCCTCGCCCTCTGCGCGACACGCCATCTTCTTAGTTCTTGCGGTGGTGCCTACCTCCCTCCATGAGCGGTCTTGTCCCATCGGGCGACGGCCCCCTATGGGGGTATCGCCCGGGGGAGCAGCGATTTCGCGGGCGCCGCTGTTCCACGGGCGTGGGGGGTTTCGCCAGCGGGCTTGGGCGGTGGGCGCCATTTTTTCGGCGCCTCCGCCTGGGTGCCACCATTACCGGCAGTGACAAAGCTCTCTTGCAAGCATGCCCCCGGCCGGCTGCAGCAGATGTAGCCCCTGTGCTGCCCGCATTCGGCTGCGCTGCACGCATGCAAATCGAGGGTAGCAACTATTGCTGCCCTTCCTTGTTTTTGCGTCAACAATTTTGACATCAAAATTCTTCCGAAACACAACACATGCAGTTCAAAACCAATCATTCGCACGAACAACCTGGCTTTGATACCATTGTTGGGAAATCCTTGGGGGCGACATCATATGCGTAGCGGAATAATAAGAAAAACAAAATCCCCGATTCCCAAAGAGATGTTCGTCGTCATGCGAAGATTGGTACGCAAAAATCCGCGAAATATGAAAACTGCATATAGAGTAGATTGTGTTACCTAGGGAGATCGTATATCCCTATTTCCTTGCAGATCCTTAGGAGAGGGTGAAGGAGGTCAAGTGTCCTCCTCTCAAGCGGTGATCCACACAACAGGGTTGCGACGACGCTCTTCAAAACTCCAGACCTACTCTGAGGTGGCGATGGAGAGGAGAATAGGAAAAGGCAAACCAAAGCTCTCTAGCCCATGGGGCTCTGAATCCCTCCTATTTATAGAGGTCCCCTGTCAAACCCTAATGGGTCCTCCCCTAGTGGGTATTGGATCTGCATCCATTAAGACAAGGGCTCTGTCGGATATCTCATATCCGAACCTCTATTCATCACAATGCCTACCATATGTGTGTGACCCTCTAGGCCAAATATCGAGCTGGCCGTGAGTCATACTTGTCAAAACTCCTTCTAACTCAGTAAATTATTATCTCTGTAATAATTCACTCGACTCATCGACTACGGACGTACTAGGCCACTACGCCGTAGTCCCCAGACGATACAGGGGAATCCAATCCATTGGACCTGTCTGTCCTCAGTTACCGTGTACCTATAGTCCCTCATCCATCTAATATACCAGAGACCGTATATCGAGCATGGTGTTGTCAGACCTACACGGTTTCTACTCGAGTCTCGCTCTAATCGGATTCTCCCGGAGAACTCTTTCTCTCTTAACCCGAATGTGTTGGGAAATCATGGGGGGCGACAACATATGCGCAGCGGAAGAACAAGAAAACAAAAATCCCCGATTCCCAAAGAGATGTTCGTCGTCGTGCGAAGATTGGTACGCAAAAATCCGCGAAATATGAAAACTGCATATAGAGTAGATTGTGTTACCTAGGGAGATCGTATATCCCTATTTCCTTGCAGATCCTTAAGAGAGGGTGAAGGAGGTCAAGTGTTCTCCTCTCTAGCGGTGATCCACACAACAGGGTTGCGACGACGCTCCTCAAAACTCCAGACCTACTCTGAGGTGGCGATGGAGAGGAGAATAGGAAAAGGCAAACCAAAGCTCTCTAGCCAATGGGGCTCTGAATCCCTCCTATTTATAGAGGTCCCCTGTCAAACCCTAATGGGTCCTCCCCTAGTGGGTATTGGATCTGCATCCATTAAGACAAGGGCTCTGTCGGATATCTCATATCCGAACCTCTATTCATCACAATGCCTACCATATGTGTGTGACCCTCTAGGCCAAATATCGAGCTGGCCGTGAGTCATACTTGTCAGAACTCCTTCTAACTCAATAAATTATTATCTCTGTAATAATTCACTCGACTCATCGACTATGGACGTATTAGGCCACTACTGGCAGTAGTCCCCGAGACGATCGATCTGGGAATCCAATCCATTGGACCTGTCTGTCCTCAGTTACCGTGTACCTATAGTCCCTCATCCATCTAATATACCAGAGACCGTATATCAAGCATGGTGTTGTCAGACCTACACGGTTTCTACTCGAGTCTCGCTCTAATCAGATTCTCCCGGAGAACTCTTTCTCTCTCAACCCGAATGTGTTGGGAAATCATGGGGGGCGACATCATATGTGCAGCGGAAGAACAAGAAAACAAAAATCCCCGATTCCCAAAAAGATGTTCGTCGTCGTGCGAAGATTGGTGCGCAAAAATCCGCAAAACACAAAACTGCGTATAGAGATTGTGTTACCTAGGGAGATCAGATATCCCTATTTCCTTGCAGATCCTTAGGAGAGGGTGAAGGAGGTCAAGCGTCCTCCTCTCTAGCGGTGATCCACACAGCGGGGGGTTGCGACGACCCTCCTCAAAACTCCAGGCCTCTGAGGTGGAGAGGAGAGGAGAATAGGAAAGGCAAGCAAAGACTCTAGCCTATGAGGTCATGAATCCCTCCTATTTATAGAGATCCCGTGTCAAACCCTAATGGGTCCTTCCCTAGTGGGTATTGGATCTGCATCCAATAAGACAGGGCTCGTCGGATATCTCATATCCGAACCTCTACTCATCGCAATGCCTACCATTTGTGTGACCCTCTAGGCCCAAAGATCGAGCTGGCCGTGAGTCATACCTATCGTAACTCCTTCTAACTCAGGTGAATTATTATCTCTCATCATAATTCACTTGACTCATCGACTTCTGGGACGTATTAGGCCCACTACGCCCGTAGTCCCCGTGACGATCTTGGGGAATCCAATCCATTGGACCTGTCTGTCCTCAGTTACCATGTACCTATAGTCCCTCATCCATCTAATATCCCAGAGACCGTATATCGAGCATGGTGTTGTCAGACCCATACGGTTTCTACTCGAGTCTCGCTCTAATCGGATTCTCCCAGAGAACTCTTTCTCTCTCAACCCGAATGACCCTGGCCAGGGATTTGTCTGAGCAAGAACACATGGGATATTCCTCTCATGACGCCGAGAGTGGATGATCCTCTATCGACACTCAATAGCCCTCGTAAGGTCGACTACCACTCCCAATGACCAACTGTACTAGATCTGGGACAGTCAAACCTATAAGTCCGGTATCCAAGATTGGAGCACTCATACAGACATCCTTGGTGTCTCAAGTCTAAGGACCGGATACACCACTAGGACTACAGAATCGCTTGTCGATAATAAGGCATCATTAACCATCCAAAGATTTCGTAAGCGGATCAATCAAGAACTCATTCTCCAATGAGCACCTGTGATCAGTATCCCTAGTGTCCCTACACGAGAGCTATGAGACCAGCTGCATCCATCGTATGGACGGGTATACAAAGACACCGCCTCTATCCGGTTATCACGATGTCCCTCTCGAAAACATATGACCGGGATTATTTAGGATATGTGTTTAAAGGTGAATCGATCTCATTATCGTGATCTCATCATGATCCGATTCACATTGCACAAATCCAAGGACATCACAATATATATATGCATTTATGCAATAGTTATAAAGTGATATACGCCAAAATATAATAAGCAAAAGATTCTGTATCAAGTCACACGTGCCATCACTCACGTGATTGGCTTTGTTGGGCACCTATGACTAGCAATCTCCCACTTGACTTAAAGCCAATCACCTATGTGTCGATCCCCATCGGACCCCGTGACGCTTCAAAGACAAAATGAGACAACGGCTTTGTCGGTGGATCTGCAATGTTATCTTCGGATGGAACTCTTTCCACGCTACACATCTCCTCGGGTCCGCGATCTCTCGATATATGTGGAACCTCCTCGAACATGCTTAGATTTCTGATGAGACCTAGGTTCCTTCGGCGAGCAATTGCCCCGTTGTTGTCGCAATATAGGGAGATCGGCTCTCTTAAGCTACTTTACACGACTCCCAAATCTGTGATGAACTTCTTCAACCGGACTCCCTCCTTTGCTGCATCGATGCAGCAATGTACTCCGCCCTGTGGGTCGAAGTCGGTTGTGGTATCTTGCTTGGAACTCTTCCAAAGACACTGCTCCTCCATTCAAGGTGTACACATACCACGAATTCGACTTGCTATCATCGATATCGACTGAAAACTTGAGTCGGTGTAGCCTTCAACCTTAAGGCTATTACCTCCATATACTAGTAAAAGATCCTTAGTCCTTCTCAAGTACTTAAGGATACACTTTACTGCTTTCCAATGCTCCAAGCACGGATCCTTTGATACACCCGGACACTCGTCGAGCATGCGCTATATCAGGGCCTAGTACATAGCATGGCATACATGATAGACCCTATTGCTTTGAGGCATAAGGTATCATATCCATGTTAAGCCCTTTCTTCCGAGTCTTTGGGGACATATTAGGTAGAAAGCGATATCACATGTCTCATCGGTATGAGACCTCTCTTGGAATTTTCCATGCCAAACCTTTTGATAATAGTTTCTATGTACCTGGACTAGGACAAGCCAAGCATCCTCTTGGATCTATCTCTATAGATTCTAATCCCCAAGATATAAGATGCTTCCCCTAAGTCCTTCATGGAGAAGTGTCTAGATAACCAAGCCTTTACTGTGGATAGCATTCCTATGTCATTCCCAATGATGATGATGTCATCCACATATAACACCAAAAAGGTGATAGCGCTCCTACTTACCTTTTTGTATACACAAGGCTCATCTTCGTTCTTAACGAAGTCATAAGATCTGATTGCCTCATCAAATCTTATGTTCCAACTTCGGGAAGCTTGCTTTAGTCCATAAATGGATCTAAGCAACCTACACACCTTATCTGGGCAGTTCTTGGACACGAATCCCTCAAGTTGCATCATATACACCTCCTCCTCGAGGTTCCCGTTGAGGAATGCGGTTTTCACATCCATCTACCAGATCTCATAATCATAGTGTGCTGCAATAGCCAATAGAATTCTGATGGATTTTAGCATTGCTACGGGTGAGAAAGTTTCGTCGTAGTCAACACCTTGCCTTTGACGATACCCCTAAGCCACTAGCCTTGCTTTATAGGTCTCTACCTTTCCATCTACTCCGATCTTTTTCTTAAAGATCCACTTGCAACCGATGGGTACAATACATTCGGGCGCATCAACTAGGTTCCAAACCTTATTGAAGTACATAGAATCCATCTCAGAATTCATGGCTTCTTTCCACTTCCCAGAGTCTATACTCATAATAGCCTCCTCGTAGGTCTGAGGATTAATATCCTCTACATCCTCTACTCTAATATGTCCCACATATCTCTCAGGAGGATGGGATACTCTATCAGACCTGCGTAAAGTTGATACTTGTGTATTAGGTACCCAAGGACTTCGGGCTGAGTGGTGCTTGAGCTTGGTTCTCCAACCTCGCTCAATTCTATCATTCTCCCACTATCTCCGTCAAGAATGTGTTCCTTCTCAAGGAACACTGCTCTCTTTACCTACAAAGACCTTTTGGTCCTCGAGATGATAGAAATAATACCCACAAGTTTCCTTGGGGTATCCCACAAATTTGCATCGCTCTCGTCCTTGATTCTAACTTATCGGGTTGTGTCTTCTAACATGGGCGGGCAGCCCCAGATCTTAACAACCTTAAGATCAGGGCTTCTTCCCTTTCCATATCTCATATGGTGTAGACACTACCGACTTAGTTGGAACTCTGTTCGTAAGGTAAGCTTGCGGTTTCTAGGGCATATCCCGAATGAGATGGGTAGGTCAGCGAAACTCATCATGGACCGTACCATATCTAATAATGTACGATTTCTCCTTTCAGAGACACCATTGAGCTGAGGTGTATAAGGAGGTGTCCATTGGGATAATATCCCATGGTCCTTGAGGAACTGAGTAAACTCTGTACTTAAGTATTCACCTCCTCGATTTGATCGAAGAGTTTTGATACTCTTTCCAGTCTGGTTCTCCACCTCATTCTTATACTCTCTGAATTTCTCAAAGGGCTCAGACTTGTACTTCATTAAATACACATATCCATACCTTGAGAAATCATCAGTAAATGTAATGAAGTAGGAGTAACCTCCAATGGCATGAGTTGACATGGGTCCACATACATCACTATATATGAGTTCCAACAACTCATTGGCTCTCTCTCCAGTTCTACTAAATGGAGATTTGGTCAGTTTTCCACGAATGCAAGGCTCACAAGTCGCATATGACACATAGTCGAATGGATCTAGATATCCATCATTTAGCAACTTTTGAATCCTTCTTTCATGGATGTGACCTAGCCTACAATGGCATAGGTATGCACTGTTCAACTCATCTCGTTTCCTTTTGGACACATTTACATTCATGATATGTGGAGTGGTGTCTAACATAAATAAACCATTATGCAATATTCCTTTCGTGATGATCTTATCATCTAATAATATCGAACAACCATTGTTCTCAAAAACAAATTTATATCCACTAACTGTTAAACATGAAATGGAGATAATGTTTTTGATAATAGAAGGAACAAAATAACATGCATCTAATGCAATAAAAGCTCCACTATGCAGATGTAGGGCTTACCTGCCAACAACACTAATACAAAGAACTTTTGCTCCATTACCCATCTTGAGGTCCATCTCGCCTCTATATAGTCTCCTAGGCCTTGCCGTAACCTGCAACGAATTGCATATATGATAAGCACTACCGTATCCAATACCCATGTGTTATCATAAGAGTCCGACAAATGGAGACCGATCATGAATGTACCCGAAGCTTCATCAAGCTTTTGTTTCGCCCTTTCTCTGCAAGGTACTCTTTGCAGTTTCTCTTCCAATGCCCATCTTTACCACAATTGGAAGCACTGGCCTTTGTCCTTTGTTTGGGTCTTTCTTAGCAAACTTTGCTTTACCTTGTTTGCCCTTGCCCTTTTCCTTCTTAAGGGACCTTTCGCTTTCCTTTTTTCTTTTCGGTCTCACCAGGTGTAGAGAACTGGCTTCTCTTTCTTGATAGTACTCTCTGCCTCCCTCAACATATTGTGAAGCTCGGGAGAGTCACTTCAAGCTTGTTCATATTAAAATTCATTATGAACTGTGAAAAGGAATCTGGTAGGGACTCAAGCACAATGTCCACACACAAGTTATCCTCTAGGACCATTCCTAGACCTGTGAGTTTCTCTATCCACTCAATCATCTTTAGGACATGGTTCTGAACCTGTGTCCCCTCGCTTCCTAAGCGGACAAGGCTCTTGGATATCTCATATCGTTGAGTCCTTCCCTGTTCCTCAAACAATTTTTTAGGACATGTAGGACAATGGATCCGGCATCCATCTTTTCATGTTGTCTCTCAGAACTCGAGTCATAGAGCCCAACATATAGCACCGAAAGCAAGAGTGGAGTTATCAATGTACTTCACGTAGCGAAGCGATCTCATCCTCGCTTGCCCCTTCTTCTAGCGTAGGCATCATCAGATCAAGGATGTACACGATTTTCTCCGGCCAGAGAACAATTCTCAAGTTACGGAGCCAATCCATTATAATTTGGACTAGTAAGGCGGTTGACATCAAGTATGCCACGTAAGGGATTTGAAAGCGACATTTTCTGAAAATAAAGATGTAGCAGAAATTAATAACATTCAGATTTTACAAGAAATAAACTATCAAGATATGGACTTCTATCTTAATATGCTCCCACTATTTTACTAACGAGTCACGCGACACCCTCAAAGACGCGAAACGGAAGTCTCCAAAGAGACTTCTAGTAGGGATCGGATCCAATCGCGTCTTTAGTGTAACCTCGAGGGACTCGACCAATCACACTAAGCCTAAAAGGTAGGCAACTCTTGTCGATCACAACTCCTTGTGATTCCCGTCCTGTTTAGCCTCCGAATCACCATGGCCTCGAGGGACTCGACCAACCATGATGCTCGGTTAAGTCAACACCTTCGTTACAAGATGAGTCTGATTTGATGATATACCCTCGAGGGACTCGACCAAGCATACCATGTCCTCAGGTCACCGGTGACATCTCTATGTCGTAAGCAAGATAGCGAATCATGATATAGGTGAGTCTCGAGGGACTCGACCAACTCAACCTACACCGGGAATCGGTTCCTACTCATAACGATGGAAGGCCACGTTGGTCAATCTAATTGCCTCACGTTTACCGACTTAATATTATCGAGAGATGTTTCTATAATTTGGTCTCCTAATATGACATGTCACACATAAACATATTTAATATATATCTACATCGCATGCAAATATATATACATATCTAGTATGTGTATAAGTAATCACATCAGATGATCATGGACCACAACCTACTATGATTAGGCCCGAGCCAAGAGGGGCCTAATCACTCACATCAAGATCTATGTGTGCAACGGTGCATCTCCATGCCCCGTGATCGTCCATCTCGCCCCTCGTTTGTTCCGCCGACATCTTGATGCATCTCCATGCATCACGATCGTCCGCCTCGTGGGTCTCGCTATCGCATCCACGCCCCATTCGCCTCCTCATGTGATTACAACTTAATCATAGGCACGCAGCAGTCCGACAATAAACGAGAAATATAATGGAGGTTCGCAGACCTCAATAATAATAATCACAAGTACACACATCACACGGTCCATGATCATCCGTCCACACATCATACATCACATGTATAAATAATCATCATCATGTAGGACTACTAGATAATAATAAAAAACAATAATCAACTAAACCTTTTAATTAATTAATATTTTTCTGAAATCAGGGACATGTAGGGAATTTCTCAATTCCTAAGGGTATTTTCATAATTTGGACAAAAGATAGAAACTGGAATTTCTCAAATTCACAGGGGCAAAACTATCCTTTTGCCCAAAACCCTAATTCCCTCTGCTGCTGCCGCCGTCGCCACCCTACTGGCGACGGCCTATACGGCGAGGGCGAGGGCAGTGCCTATACGGCCGCTGCCCTATGGTGCCTCGACCCGTCTTTGTTGTCCCATGGCGCCTCGACCATTATGCCGCCACCCTAGGCGCCTCTGCCCAGGAGGTCACGTCACCGAGGCACCCTCTACCCACTGGCTGCCAGCCCCGCCAAAACCTACAGAAGCGGACCCGTAGACCGATTTGCTGCAGGCACGCGCTCTTGCGCGCATCTGTGGTGCTGCCGGTGCTGGCCGGTTTTCGCTATCGAGCATGTAGATCGAGGGCAGCAACCGCTGCCCTTCTTCCTCGCTTTCGTCAACGATTTTGACGTCAATATTCTTCTTAAATACAACACACGCAGTTCAAAACCAATCATTCGCACGAACAACCCGGCTCGATACCACTGTTGGGGAAATCATGGGGGCGACATCACATGCGCAGCGGAAGAACAAGAAAAAAAAAAATCCCGATTCCCAAAAAAGATGTTTGTCGTCAGGTGAAGATTGGTGCGCAAAAAATCCATAAAACACAAAACTGCGTATAGAGATTGTGTTACCTAGGGAAATCGATATCCCCTGTTTCCTTGCAGATCCTTAGGAGAGGGTGAAGGAGGTCAAGCGTCCTCCTCTCTAGCGGTGATCCACAAAGCGGGGTTGCGGCGACCCTCCTCAAAAAAACTCCGGGCCTCACGAGGTGGAGAGGGAGAGGAGAATAGGAAAGGCAAGCAAAGACTCTAGCCTATGAGGTCATGAATCCCTCCTATTTATAAAGATCCCGTGTCAAACCCTAATGGGTCCTTCCCCTAGTGGGTATTGGATCTGCATCCAATAAGACAAAGGGCTCCGTCGATATCTCATATCCAACCTCTACTCATCGCAATGCCTACCATTTGTGTGTGACCCTCTAGGCCCAATATCGAAGCTGGGCCGTGAGTCATACCTGTCCGAACTCCTTCTAACTCGGTGAATTATTATCTCTATAATAATTCACTCGACTCATCGACTTCTGGACGTATTAGGCCACTACGCCGTAGTCCTCGACGATCTGGGGAATCCAATCCATTGGACCTATCTCGTCCTCGCCACCATGTACCTATAGTCCCTCATCCATCTAATATCCCGGAGACCGTATATCGAGCATGGAGTTGTCGGGACCCCATACGGTTTCTACTCGAGTCTCGCTCTCTAATCGGATTCTCCCGGAGAACTCTTTCTCTCTCAACCCGAATGACCCCGGCGTGGATTTGTCCGAGCAAGAACACATGGGATATTCCTCTCATGACGCCGAGAGGATGATCCTCTATCGACACTCAATAGCCCTCGTAAAGGTCGACTACCACTCCCAATGACCAAATTGTACTAGATCCGGGACAGCCAAACCTATAAGTCCGGTATCAAAGAGTGGAGCACTCATACAGGACATCCTTGGTGTCTCAAGTCTAAGGACCAGATACACCACTAGGACTACGGAATCGCTATCTGACAATAAGGCATCATCAACCATCCAACATTCCGTAAGCGGATCAATCAGTGAACTCATTCTCCAATGAGCACCTGTACTGTATCCCTAGTGTCCCTACACGAGCAGCTATGAGACCAGCTGCATCCATCATATAGACGGGTAAACAGCACACCAGTCTATCCGGTTATCACGATGTCCCTCTCGAGTAACCTATGACCGGGTTTATTTAGGATATATGTTTAAAGGTGAATCGACCTCATTATCGTGATCTCATCACGATTCGATTCCCATTGCACAAATCCAAGAACATCACAATATATATATGTATTTATGCAATAGTTATAAAGTGATATACGCCAAAATATAATAAGCAAAAAGATTCTGTATCAAGTCACACGTGCCATCACTCACGTGATTGGCTTGCTGGGCACCTATGACTAGCAGAATGACCCTAGCCAGAGATTTGTCTGAGCAAGAACACATGGGATATTCCTCTCATGACGCCGAGAGTGGATGATCCTCTATCGACACTCAATAGCCCTCGTAAGGTCGATTACCACTCCCAATGACCAACTGTACTAGATCTGGGATAACCAAACCTATAAGTCTAGTATCAAAGAGTAGAGCACTCATACAAGACATCCTGGGTATCTCAAGTCTAAGGACCAGATACACCACTAGGACTACGGAATCACTGTCTGACAATAAGGCATCATCAACCATCCAGCATTCCGTAAGCGGATCAATCAATGAACTCATTCTCCAATGAGCACCTATACTGTAGCCCTAGTGTCCCTACACAAGCAGCTATGAGACCAGCTGCATCCATCATATGGACGGGTATACAGCACACCAGTCTGTCCGGTTATCACGATATCCCTCTCGAGTAACCTATGACCGAGATTATTTAGGATATGTGTTTAAATGTGAATCGATCTCATTATCGTGATCTCATCACGATCCGATTCCCATTGCACAAATCCAAGGACATCACAATATATGTATGCATTTATGCAATAGTTATAAAGTGATATATGCCAAAATATAATAAGCAAAAAGATTTTATATTAAGTTACACGTGCCATCACTCACGTGATTGGCTTGCTGGGTACCTATGACTAGCAGGAAAGATATTTCCTACAAGCATTTGAGAGTGTTTGGTTGTCATGCATTTGCACATATTCCAGACAATGAGAGGTCCAAGCTAGATGGTAAGTCTAAAGAATGTATTTTTCTTGGCTACTCACATGATTATTTTGGTTACAGGCTTTGGGATCCAAAAAAGCAGAAGGTCTTTAGAAGTAGAGACGTAGTCTTCTTTGAGGATCAAACTTTTGAAGATTTGAAAAAGACGACACTAGCCAATACTTATGTAGAATGATTAGCAGATTATGACTCAATTACTCCTCCAGTATATCAAGATGATGGGGGAGATGTGCAGGAAGATAGTGTAGAGCCTGATGTTGATCTACCTATAGGACATGTTGAGCAAGAAGAAGTTGGAGAGCAACTTCTCGCAAAACCTCAGTTGAGAAGATCTTCTAGACAACGTCAACCTTCCAAAAGGTACTCTACAGATGAGTATGTGATGCTTACTGATGCAAGTGAACCAGAGAGTTACCAAGAAGCAATTGAAAGTGAGCAGAAAGAGAAATGGTTAGTTGCTATGAAGAAAGAGATGGATGCTCTTCAGAAGAACCACACTTATGATTTGGTGCTACTACCAAATGGAATGAAGGCCTTGAAGAACAAGTGGGTTTTCAGGTTGAAGACTCAAGAATATTATTCTCAACCAAAGTACAAAGCTAGATTGGTTGTGAAAGGCTTTGGTCAAAAGAAAGGTATTGACTTTGAAGAGATTTTTTTCTCCTGTTGTTAAAATGTCTTCTATTCGTGTTGCTCTTAGTATTGCTGCTAGCCAGGACTTGGAGGTTGAGCAGTTAGATGTGAAGACAGCTTTCCTTCATGGGGATTTGGAGGAGGAAATTTATATGGAGCAACCAGAAGGCTTCAAAGTCAAAGGTAAAGAGAACTTTGTTTGCAAATTAAAGAAGAGCTTGTATGGGCTAAAGCAAGCTCCAAGACAGTGGTATAGAAAGTTTGATTCATTTATGACAGAAAATAGATACAAAAGAATGGCTTCAGATCATTGTGTGTACATCAAATGGTTTGGTGAGGATTTTATTATTCTCTTACTTTATGTTGATGACATGCTTATCTTTGAAAAAGATATATCCAAAATTGACAGATTGAAGAAGGAACTAAATGAGTCTTTTGCAATGAAGGACATGGGGCCAGCAAAACAAATACTAGGTATGCAGATTTCCCGTGATAGGAAAAAGAAGAAGATTTGGTTGTCACAAGGGAAATACATCGAGAAGGTATTAGAAAGATTCAGTATGAGCAATGCAAAACCAATCGGTTCTCCTCTTGTAGGTCAATTCAAGTTGTGCTCAGAATAGAGTCCGTCAAGTGATGAAGAGAAGGAGAAAATGCAAAAGGTTCCTTATGCTTCAGTAGTTGGAAGTTTAATATATGCAATGGTATGTACGAGGCCAAACATCCATATGCAGTTAGTGTTACTAGCAGATTTCTTGCAAATCCAGGCAAAGAGCACTAGGCAGCAGTGAAGTAGATTTTTAGATATCTCAGAGGGAGCTCTAAGGTTTGTTTAAGCTTTGGAGGTGGACCACATGTGTTGACAGATTACACAGATGCAGATATGACAAGAGATATAGATACAAGGAAGTCTACTTCAGGTTATGTACTTACTTTTGCAGGGGGAGCTATGTCATGGCAATCCAGGTTGCAAAGGTGTATTGCTTTCTCCACCATATAAGCAGAATATATTGCTGCTATAGAGGTATGCAAAGAAATATTATGGATGAAAGAATTCTTACAAGAATTGGGGCTGAAACAGAAAAATTATGTGGTATATTATGACAGCCAGAGTGCCATCCATTTGTATAAAAACCCAATGTTTCATTCCAAGTCAAAGCATATAGATGTCAGATTCCACTAGATTCGAAATGTATTTGAAGAGAAGCAGTTGCGGCTTCAGAAAATTCACACAGATGACAACGGAGCAGACATGTTGACAAAACTTTACCAAAAGAAAGATAGGAGATATGCCGATGGTTGGTTGGCAGGGCTTCACATTGAGGAGTCATGGGACAGCCTCCCTTATGGGCTGAAGGGGGAGGTTGTTGGGCTGACTGCAGTGCTGTTTTCAGAACTAGAGAGAGCTGCAGCAATGCGATGTTGTTTGCAGTGTGGTAGAGAAGCTATAATGCTGTTTGTAGTGCGGTAGAGAGGCTATAGTAGTGCGACGATGTTTGTAGTGCGGTAGAGAGGGTGCAGCATTGCGACGCTGTTTGTAGTGTGGTAGAGAAGCTACAACACTATTGGAGAGAAGGTGCAATGGATTGTAGTTGCTAGAGGAGAAAGGTGCAGATTTGCTAGATGTTGGGCGGACAGCCCATGTGGGGTTTATCAGCCCACAGCCCACACCCCCTCTTAACCTAACCCTAGATCAATATAAGGGGGGTGTGGTGGCTACGTTTTTTGGGCAAAAAAGGGTAGCAACGTGGAGAGCTTTGCAGTAGCAAAGAGAAGATGAAAAAGATAGAAAAATAAGAGAAAGAAAGGGAAGAAAACAAGGAAAACGCAGAGAGACTATTCTCAATCATCTAGCAGTGTTTTCATCTCAGGTTAGATCAAATCTACAGTAGACTCATGTTGTGATTACTTGGGGAGGTTTTAGATATCGTGGATAGTGACGTGATCCTTGTATCCCAATTGTTCTCTTGTGATTGTTGCTAGGGTTTAGGGCAAGAGATTGAGATTTGTATATTCATTATTCTCATAGTGGATTATCTCTAGTTTGCCCCATGGTTTTTATCCTTCATATTAGAGGGGTTTTTCACGTATATCTTGGTGTTCCATTTGATTATGATTTCATTTAATTCTGCTACATATCATGGTCTGCTAGTATTTGTTCATATACAAAGGTTATTCTGCTTTATATCCCCATCAACTAGTATCAGAGCAAGGGTTTTGGTGATTTAATTTTTGTATTTGAATATGGAGGCTAGTAATGTTTCTCGCATGATTAGTTTAAATGGAAATAATTGGATGATATGGAAACAAAAAATGGAAGATCTCTTGTATTGCAAAGATTTGTATGAACCTTTGCAGGGGGATAGTGCAAAACCCACAACTATGACAGATGATGAGTGGAAGAGGTTAGATCGAAAAATAGTTAGGTTTATTCGATAGTGGCTTGATGATAATGTCTTTCACCATGTTTCTACTGAAATTTCTGCATATTCTCTTTGGAAAAAGTTAAAAAGTCTCTATGAAAGAAAAACAGCTAGCAACAAAGCTTTTTTGATCAGAAAACTTGTGAACCTATAATATAGAGAGGGTGCTTCTATTGCTGAGCATTTGAATAAAAATTAAACAAGGATACAGAATTGAAAATAAAAGACTCACCACTCAAAGAAGCATCCAAAAGATATAGAGTTTAAGCGAGAACTGTAAGAGAGCTTCTGCAAAATATTATCAGTTTCTAAAAAGTCCTTTCTAAGCCTTAAACACCAAAATAAATACTAGTGCATGAAACAACCCTTCATGCATAGGGAATTTCGAAATTAAATGTTCACAGCTACTAACCAACTCCTTTAATGTATTCCTTTATCATAAAGAAAAGCACCTTGAAATAGCTTTAACTTTTTTGCAAAGAATATGTTAATGAGCTGTCATATTTGAGTGGGCTAAGTTAAAGATTATAAGGCATCATTATTGGCTAAAAAAATACTATATCATAATCAATGTTTATATGATCAGGTTGTAGTAAATTAGACACTCTCGTGTCAATTCTTTGAACATCTCAAATCCAATAACTTTGATTTCCATTGTTGATAATAAAGAATGTTTTTTGCTTAACGTGTCAGCAACTACATTTTGAACACCAAATTTATGCTTAATTATAAAGTTATAAGATTGCAAAAACTCCACCCAAGCTGCATGCCTCTTGTTTAGCTTGTGATAGTGATTTATGTACTTTATGTTTCATGATCTGAATATAGCACAAATGGTTTGACAAGAAGGTACTAACTCTAATAAGATAAAGCTCGATATATGACATAGAACTTCTTATCATAGGTAGAATATTTCCTTCTCGTATCATTCAGCTTCTCACTAATAAAAGCAATGAGCTTTCCATCTTGACTCAAAATAGCACTATTTCCCACATTAGATGCATCACATTCAACCTCAAACACATTGTCAAAATTTCGTAGAACTAAGATAGGAGCTTCGGTCACCTTTTTTTTTAAAAGCTCAAAAGCATCATTAGCCTCACTAGTCCATTTGAATTTATCACATTTCAGACATTCGGTGAATTGGAGCGACAATAGAGTTGAAACCCTTGATAAATCTTCTATAAAAGGAAGTTAAGCCATGGAAACTACTCACATCATGCAATAAAGCAGGTGTTGGCCAATTGAGAATAGCTTCTACCTTACTTTGATCCATCAAGATTCCATCTTTTGAAACAACATACCCCAAAAACAAAACACTAGAAGTAAAGAAATCATACTTCTTTAGATTAGCATAAAGCTTTTGCTGTCTTAAAATAAGAAAGATCTCTTTCAGATGATTCATATGCTCCTCGTCACTCTTGCTATACACCAATATATCGTCAAAGTAAACTACAATAAATATTTTAATGCATGGCTTAAGTATGTGATTTATAAATCTCATAAAAGTGCTATGAGCATTAGATAGCCCAAATGATATAACCAACCATTGATATAAGTCTTCTCTAGTTTTAAATGATGTTTTTCACTCATCAGGCCTTATTCTTATTTGGTGATAGCCACTTCTCAAATCAATTTTAGAGAAAATAAAAGCACCACATAATTGATCAAGTAAATCATCTAACCTTGGAATAGGAAAATGATAATCCACTGTGATTTTGCTGATAGTGCGGCTATCCACATATTCTCCAAGAACCATCCTTCTTAGGCACCAATAAGACTGGAACCACACAAGGACTCATGCTCTCCCGAATTAACCCTTTTTTCATCAATTCATCAATTTACCTTTGAAGTTCTTCATACTCCTTGGAACTCATTCTGTACGCTGCCTTAGGTAGAACAGTCCTCGGAATAAGATCAATGTGATGCTGGATATGACTCTCATAGGGAGTGGTTGTGTCGCTGGTCAGGTGTTGCGCGAGCGGTGACAGATTGCGAGTGGTGACAGAGTGCACAGTAAAAAAACGCAGCAAGAAAATAAGTATTGCTCTAAGACAGGCTCTGTGATACAATGAA
This sequence comes from Musa schizocarpa, assembly GCA_900464855.2. Classification (NCBI taxonomy): domain Eukaryota; kingdom Viridiplantae; phylum Streptophyta; class Magnoliopsida; order Zingiberales; family Musaceae; genus Musa; species Musa schizocarpa. The sequence goes on from LS990923.1 coordinate 27,479,102, forward strand.
GTGTAATCGTGAGAGAGAGAGGAAGCCCATAGTCTCGACCCCTAATCACTCATGATATATATAGTAATGAGTCGCCTTGTGGAATTGTGAGAGAGAGGAAGCACTCATGGCTCAATATTTATAGGGGTTGAGAGATTGCCGTAATTATGTTATTACTGCGTGGCAGTCAAATCTGGCATCTGGATCATCACGTAGGCTAAGCTGGCGTGGCCAACAGTAGGATATATATTATTAAAGGCCAAGTTGCTGATTACTGAATTGAACGTGGCATGTGATCCGGTTTGATCCGTGGCCTACCGGTGGGGTTCTGTAGTCACTGTCTTCTGTGACAAATGCTTGCATTTCAAAATATCTAATGCACGTCGAATAAAATGCTATTGACAATCTTACTCTTCGAGATAAGTAAGATCTTTTATATCATTATAATATTCTATATGTATTTCGTATATATTAAAGATCGTGCAAGAAAACTATGCTTAACAAGGCCAATAAAGGGAGACGGCTAGCATACTATAACGAGAGAGAGAGAGAGAGAGAGAGAGAGAGAGAGAGAGAGAGAGAGAACGCTCCATTTCGTGTTTTTACTCAAAAGAAAGATTCATTGCTATTGGATCAAGGGAGAGCGCTCCATCTTAAAAATTAATCTTACGTCATCTAATGGATCATCAATCCACATTTTTTTTTAAAGTAAAAACAAAAAAGAAAAAAAAGGATGGGGTTGGATATTAATGATCTGATTGCCTTGACAGTCTAAAGGCATTGTTTTTGATAAAATCACCTTAAGAAGGATGAGGGGTTAAGTATTAAGGATCTTCATACTATAAAGATTACTTTACAAGGTAAGATTTATGTGGTTAGGGTAAAATATGATCTTATTAACTCTCGGGATGATTTTTATTCTGTGAAATGTGTGGAGACTTTTTATTTTTATTTTTTTCAAGTTTTTGATTCTCTTCTCGAGGGTTTTGTTAAATTGGTCAGTAATGGATCTTCGATTGGTTGTTTGTATAATACTTGGATCTCTTTTGTTTCATTGAAGTTTCTTCCTTTTTTTTTTTCTTTTTTTTATTTTATATTTCGGTTGTGCTTTTTTCTTCTTTCGTTTGGGTTTTATAGTTGATGAGAACTGAAATCTAGATAAAATTGTACCACTTTTGGGTAGGAGGTAAATAAACAACAAAAAATTAACAAATTAAATCATAAATTAACAACTTGCAATTCACATTATTAAATGTGGATCTGTATCTATCTTTACATTCCTCAAACACGAGGCCTTATAGGAAACTAATGTAGAAAGACTTCCTAATGATTTATGAGCAGAAGAAAGTTAAATTTATAATCTATTTCTCCAAGGCTTAAATATCTTTAACAATAAAAGTACTATAGATCATCACGCTGATAGAACTATATGATCAAACAATAAGATGCACAAGTAACGAAGAAATATTATCTTTGGTATAATTAAATGAGTTAGTATATCTATGAATATCCTTGGATATATTTTTAAATAGACATAGAAAATCGATTATCCTTTCAAATAAAGGCATAGGAACTATAGTTGGATTGAGGCACTCTTCGTTCACATCTTTCCATACGTCTTTGACTAAAACTTGTAGTTTCTCACGTGCCACATGCACACACTTGTTCCAAACCCTAACACATAGCATTGGACTGTGGAGGCAACATGTTCCCTGGTTTGCTCAAGCTGCAAATTTCATGAAACAAAAAAAAGCATGGAACTCTATATATTTGGAAAGTATTAAACTTAGCTTAGATTAGTATATGGAGTTGAAGTCATTTTATCTTGGAAGCAATATCTTCATGCTTGGAGATTTGTAGCATTAGCAGTTAAAAAAAGACTAGGTTAGTGCATCATTAGAAGATTGATTATGAATGAAGTTATAATATTTAGTTTTGCTTCTCTTCCCATCTTTATATTATCCGCTTCTTTTATTACATTATTAAGTTTTTACGATGTCTACCATGCATAACTTACATGGTGATACTTTTTAACTCCTCGAGATGAAGAGATTGTAGTAGATTGAAGTCCATCTTTGCTAGCTCCGGCAAAGCATTGTTTCGTGTCTCATCATTTTAATAGATGGATATGTAATTTCTCATTATCAGCCTTTTCATTCCTTCGCCATAGAGGAGTGTCGAGGGCGAGAGACACTTGCGTTGCCGATGATAGCTTGAGATCACTTAACAAGGACATGAATTGGTTCCACAAGAAAAGTAATAGCTTTGTCGAGAATTTGACTCCCCATGTGCCCCCACATAAGCAGCGTTGTATAAGCTTAACGATCCATGAAGCTACTTTCGTAATGAAGCTACTTTCCCCCCAAGGTCGTCATGAAGCTACTTTCCCCATCGTTTAACTTGTTAATATTGTACCAAGTGATTTTTTAACCCTGTTGAAATCAGATAAATGCTCTTCCGTAATATAGCATGATTTTGCATATCAAGGTAATTTCCGAAAAATGGAAGATACAGCATCCACAATCTCAGATCACCGGTTCATTGTATCAGCCTCTCCAGAAGTGTTCTACTAGTAGATTGTAAAAGAACTACCGTAAGAAGGGCATGGACAAATAACATAAATTGTTCTTAAACAAACGATCAACTTTATTTTGAGATCTGCAACATCTTCAAAAATCAAAACTGTCTTTTCAACTAACATTTGTCAGATGATAAGTACATTTAGTTTTACATTAATTGAGAAATAGAAAAACCAACGACTCATAAATCCTTGTATCATCATTATATTTAAATATACTATTTAAGGCTCACGAGTCTTGAAAAAGTAAAACCATATGAGCAATCCCAAAATGACTACTTTCTTATTGATTAATTGAGTAGAAGAGCCAAAGACTCATAAGTGAGCCCTTAGTTCTCCTCTGAGATGGAGTACTCATAAGTTCGTTGGGTTACGTTTACCCTCAGAGGCTCCTTTTGGAGCTCACGAGCTTCGAAAGGGCAAATCATGCCCAAAGCAGATAATTCATCACAAGCCCATCACACTAATGATCGACCAAATGTTAACGTCTTATATTAGCACTAGAAGAAGGGCCCTGAGTCATTGACTCTCTTGTGGAAGGAAGCATTGACAATGATATCTAATCGAATATTGATTGAGGAGTAGGGGAACTAATAACTCATAAATTCATTGAGTCACCCTTATCTTTAGAGGCTCCTTTTGAAACTCATGAGTATAAAACCGTGCTAATACACCCATCGTCCAATGATCGATCAAATGTTTACTTCTTCTTATATTAGTGCTAGAAAAAAGGGTCATGAGCCCTTGGCTCCCCTACTTGAACCTGCTCTATCAGTTCTGCAGCTTGCTCTTTCATGCATCATCTATTCCGATTAATTGACCAAGAAAAAAACATATTTTTCATGTTAATGAAACATTGGTACATAAAGTTGGAACATTTCTATATGTGTGTATATGCATATAAGGTTGCCGTTGTTACAAGCTATGGTACACCATTAAAATATCTATCTCGCCTTTATAGCTTCGTACATGAATTCATTTTATGTTTTTGCTTTTATATGTAGATTGACTATTTCCTAAAATTTATTTATGTTTTCTTGCAAATTGAGGTAGTCCCTTAATTTTTTTTTTTCTTTTGGTTCTAGCTTATCTAACAGAATATTATGTTGGAGAAATTATAAGAGGATAAAATAAAATATTATTCATCATCACTTCGCTTTGTATATTAGTTTTAAAAATTTACAAAGATCATAGTATGTGAAGACATTTATCAATATCATTTCATCTAGAAACTTAAATCGTCAAATGAAAGATGATAATAATTTATACTTTTAAAATTACCCCTCACATGTGAGTGATAGATGATTCAAACTGATATGCGATTATTAATCAGGTATATATATATATATATATATATACACACACATTATAGTTTCAGTTCAGATGTTTTTGGCTCTGGTATCATAAAAAATCTTTAATTGATGTCATTCCATCAAAAACGTTTTAAGTGGATATGAGAATGATAATAGTTTATATTTTAACATGAGATTATCTAAGACTCTATCTATCTATCTATCTATACTAATTTATATAGAACAATTAATTAACCATCTCTAATTTTAAACAAATTAAAGTTGAAGTTATTATTTTCAAAAAATAGGTGTGCCATTTTGTCTAAAAATAATTATTGTTTTATTTGCAGGAAAATTTTTGTTCGTGACTCGTGACCTCTCCTCTCTCTATGGCTTCCATCTCACAAAGATGTTGCTGTTCAAAATTTTCTTCTTCTTGTTCTGATCTCACAAAGATGTTGTTGTTGAAAAAGGAAAAAAGAAAAGTTATTTTTCTTTTTTCTTGGGTTTCTTCTTCTTCTTCTTCTTCTTCTTCTTCTTCTTCTTCTTCTTCTTCTTCTTCTTCTCATCTTAGGCTAGTAACTATTTGGTTGTACATGTATTTTCTCTTGCCACTTGTCTCTTTGCCATCCCAGTCCCCTTCATCATTCATGCATTATTATCGGTTCCCTTTCCTCACTTGCAGATCTATTGCAATGCATTATTGGGTTCAAATAATTAGTAGGGAATGGCATCTGAAAAAAGAGTGGTAACTCAGGATATATACTCTTAAATAAACGCCGCACGAATTATTTTGAACCATTAAGCAAGAAACATATGTATATACGTAAATGTAGAGCCCCTATATAACAACACGACTTGCATATATTTCACTAGCTAGAGCTTCCCATGGCTATCATGTTGCACTTTAATATACATAATGTTTTTTCAAAAAATAGAAACTATATTATTTCGATAAAGGGTTACAATTATTATCCCAAGCATTAGAGTAAAAGTAGTAAGACCAGAAGGGAAGTCCTCCCTCCAAAAATCATCCACCTTATGAGTCCGAGCAGTATTTGCTAGTCAATTTGCTGAGTGATTTTTCATCCTAAATTCATATATCATTTTAAACTCTTTAAACATACTTAGAAATCTAAAATATTTTCAGTAACATTCTTTAAAAAATCTTGAATTTTCTCATTTTACTTTTCATATTAGATAATAGGATTGATGAAAGTTATAAGAGTGCATGATAACACGATCAAATTCGAATAGAATGAACATAAAGTTATTGTTTAATAACTACAAAATGAAAAATTCAAAACCCAACTATCATTGGTGTTCACGATCTTGTTAGCCTTCCACTCCCAACCAACATAATGTACCCAAATCTAAGATGCTTAATCGAAGGTAAAAATAACTTCCAAATCTAGCTAGTCTTTCTAAAATGTTAGCCTCGAAACATAAAAAGGAGATTATCAACATATAAGAGATGACAAACTTCTTATCATGATATAAGGGTTATGACCTTGTCAAAAGTTTTCTCCAAATCGATTTTTGTCTTGATATAAGAGTTATGACATTTACAAATAAAAAAAAAAAGTGGCAAGAGAACATCATCACAGAAACAACCTATTCCATTGAAATCGTAGAAAGGAGAATAGTTTTCAAACGGTTGGCAAGGACTTTAACAAAGATACGATAGTTTACATTACATAAAGAAATATGTTTGGAATACTCGATTTCATGTAGAGAAAAGCCCAATCATGAAATCATTTAAAAGCCATAGATACAAAATCCTTAATGATTTCTCATTTTCTCTATAAAACTTTATAGTAAAACCCTTGCAGGCTCGGGCTTTTACCCTTGTCAATAGATCTCTTAAGATCCTAAAATTTTGCCTATATATAGACAGGACATCTAAGGATAATAGGAAGAGAAGAGAAGGATCTAGTTTCCTCCTCTTGCATATTGACGGTGATCTTAGATCTCAAGATGGTGCCTTGCAGATCGTGCCTTGCAGATCACATAAAGTTCTCTTTGAGATGACATCAAAAGGTACGCATCGTTAAACTAGATCTAATTATTTGATTTCAATCTTGGCATAAAAGATTATTTTCGTATTTAATATAGTGTATTACAGTTTTTATGCTTACAATTGGCAGCAACATGCGGGCAGAACGCGCGTCCATGTGGCCGTTGCATGCGGGTAAGCGTAGGCAGCTACCACGCGTAGATGGCCACCCCCTAGGCTGCGGCTAGCCATGCACAAGAGTCAGTAGCCACGCAAGCAGTAGCCATAGGCGGGCAAGAACCGCCGCAACGACAGCGCACAGGCAGAGGCAGCCTTGCGGTAGCAACGATCGCGTGCAGGCATGAATCGCCGCAGTGGCCACACGCGAGCAGCGGCGGCACCACATGCGTAGGAGGTGGCAGCGGCCACACGTGGGCAAGAACCGCAGCAGAACCTGCGTCCATGCGATGGCCGCGCGTGAGTAGTGGCAGCATCGCACACACAAGCGGTTGCAACGCAAGCACGTTAGGGTTTTTGGCATATTTATGATTTTGCCCTCGAGGCTAAGGTTTTGTCAAATTATAGTTCTGCCCTTTACAAATTTCGTAATTCCAATTTATGTCATGTCAATATATTTACAATTTTACCCTTATGAAATTGAGAATTCTAATTTATATTCTCAATTGTAAAATTGATAAATATGTTTTATTATAATTATGATTGAATTTAATCATGATTATATTTTGACTATTTGATTAGAATTCATTTTTGATTAAAAAAATATAAATTATGATTTAGTTTTATAGTTTTCTCATATGAATTATTGATTATACATGTGGTAAATAAAATCTAATTATTGTTTTTGGATATTCATTTGGTTATTCACATGTATGTATTTGAAATTATGAAATAATATTTACCTTTCACATGAATGCATGATTTATATGTTATCATGATTATCATATGAGTTTTCTTTTGCTGATTAATATTCAATAATTATTATAATTATTATTCTATTATTATTATTAAAATATTTAGTATTAATGTTTAATAATTATTATGGTTATTATTTTATTATTGAATTATTTAGTATAAATTAAATTAAAAAATTGATGAATATTATTTATAATTCATCTCCCTAAGTTTTATCTGACTTGTAGCCATCAAAGTGGTCTGAGATGATAGGCTTTTGTGATATAAATTATAATAAAAACTTTATCATTTATAAAATATTTTAAATTATATTTTATATTATTGTATTGGTCTTGCAGCCACCAAAGTGACCTAGACCAATTACTTATAAAATAATATTAAGAAATTAGTCCTAAATGATATTAAGAAAATAATATTCACAATTGCACACATAATTAGAAGATTTAGATAATCCCAAAGGAGAATCTATTTCAAATAATTATGTGATGTGGTAGGATGATATTGTTTTGGATATCCTTGCAGTTTAGAGTTGTATACCTAAAGGTAACAACACTATTCCACAAGGATGGTATCAGTCCTCTATAGATGATCTTAAGTGAATACTAGATGTCAATATTTCACCCAAAAGTGTAATATAGATAATATCAATAGTTCATCAAATTTTTGACAAACTCAAAGCATTAATGTTATTTTATATTTTACAGTGGTATTTTCGTCCATACATTCATATGCTTCTAGTGTCCTTGTACTCTTTGGATCAAATTATTCAGAATGGTTAGAGTTTGTGCAATTTACACTAGGTGTATTAGATCTTGATTTAGCATTGCTTGTTGAAAAGCTTGCAGACTTGATTGATGAAAGTACCGTAGAACATGTTAATGAAATGAAGGCTTTGGAAAGATCTGATAGACTTAGTTTAATGTTTATAAGAATAATAATTTTAAATAATATAAAGACTTCATTACTAATTGCAACTAGCATAAGAATATTTAAAGGTTATTGAAGACAGATTTAAATCTACTGATAAATCATTGGCTGGCACACTAATGAAAGAACTGACTATGGCTCAATATGATGGTACTCGAAGAATTCAGGATCACATCCTTAATATGACTAATAAAGCAGCAAAACTTAAAGCATTAGGCATGAATGTTGATGAGTCTTTCCTCGTACAATTCATTCTCAATTCTCTTCCTTCTTAGTTCGGCTCATTCAAGATTCACTATAATACAAATAAGGATAAGTGGGATTTGAATGAGTTAACTAGCATGTGTGTTCAGAAAGAATTAAGGTTAAAGCAAGAAAGCTCATATAATGTCATGATTACTACTCAAGGAATTGGTAATAAGAAAAGAAAATTGAAGCATCATCAATCAAAGAAATTTGTCGAGTTTGGAAATATTAAACAGACTAATGAAAAGAAAGTCTTTACAGTAAAGTACTTCTTTTGTGGCAAGAAAGGACATGTGAAGGACTGTATTAAACCTAAGACTTGGTTCGAAAAGAAATGTATTAACTTTGCCTTTGTATGTTTTAAATCAAACATTACAGAAGTTCCTTCTAACACTTGGTGGATTGATTCTGGTGCTTCAACTCATGTTACCAATAATATGTAGAGATTTATTTCAATTTGGAAACCAAAAGAACATGAAAGATTCATCATTATGGGAAATTATCTTAAAGCGAAAGTGATATCAATGGGGACTTATCGTCTATACTTAGAGACGGGTCATCCGATGGATCTTGTTGACATATGTTATGTTCCTACTATTTCTAGAAATTAAGTTTTTCTATCTAGAATTGATGAGTTAGGATATTATCTTTCTTTTGGTAATGATAAATGTAATATATTTTATGATTTAATAAAAGTTAGTTTAGGAATTCTATGTGATGGTTTGTAAAGAATTAATTTGGATCTTGAGTTTGCAAAGACATTATTGACCCTACAATCAAGTGTCGGATTGAAACGTAGTTTCAATAATCAAAGATCTTTTATATTGTGGCATAGACGATTGAGGCATATCTCCAAGGAAAGAATTGAAAGATTAGTGAAGGATAATATTTTAAAATATTTAGACTTTATTGATTTTGATGTTTGTATATATTACATTAAGTGAAAGCAAACTAAACATATAAAGAAAAATGTCACAAGAAGTAAAGAACTCATTGAGATTATTCATACTGATATTTGTCGACCACTCCATATTCCTTACTTTATTGGAGAAAGGTATTTTATCACATTTATAGATGACCTGTCCAGATATGGCTATGTTTATCTAATATATGAAAAGTTTCAAGTCATTGATACTCTTGAAGTATATATAAATAAGGTCGAGAGACAATTAGATAGAAAAGTAAAAATTATCAGATCTGACATGGGTGGTGAATTTTATGATAGATATGATGGATCTAGTCAGAATATTGGTTATTTGCTAGATTCCTAGAATAACAAGGTATTTGTGCCTAATATGCATTACCAAGTGTGCTGAATGGTGTTGCTGAAAGGCAAAATCATACTCTTATGGATATGGTTAGAAGCATGATGAGTTATTCCTCTATACTTGAGTCGATGTGGGGTAAAGCTCTTTGGACAGTTATGTATATATTGAATAGGGTTCCTAGTAAGTCAATTCTATCAACTCCATTATGGACTAGTATGAAGCCCAGTTTGAGACATTTATGTATTTGGGGATGTCTTGTAGAAATAAGAGTATTCAATCCATATGAAAAAAAATTGGATTCAAGAACTATTTCAGGATATTTTATTGGTTATCCAAAAAAATCCAAGTGATATAGATTTTATTACCCTAATCATAGTACGAGGATAGTAGAATCCGATAATGTAAAATTCCTAAAAATTAATGAAATCAGTGGGAGTGAAAAATCTTGAAGGATCAATTTTGATATTGAGGAGATTCAGGTTAATTCTCTCGTATCATCTTCTATTCGAGAAATTATTGTTCCTCAAATCAATGAGTATTGACGAGGGTGAGCAACAAAATAACATAAAAAAACTCTTACATGATATTGATGTCGTCGTTGATGATCCTGTATAACAATCACAATTGGCAACTTTGAGAAGATCTTAAAGGAAAAGGAAACATGTTATTTTTTATAATTATGTAATATATCTATAAGAATCAAATTATGATATAGGAATAAAAATAGACCCCTTATCATTTTTACAAGCCATAGAAAGTAATGATTCTGAAAAATGGTATGATGTAATGAAAGAAGAGTTAAAATCAATGGTCGAGAATGGTGTTTGGGAACTCATTGAATTGCTCAATAATTGTAAAAAAGTTGATTGTAAATAAGTCTTTAAGACAAAATGTGACTCAACGGATAATATTAAATGATATAAAGCTAGACTTGTGGCCAAAGATTTTTCTCAGAAAGATGGCATCGACTATAATGAGACTTTTTCTCCAGTTTCTAGAAAGGACTCATTGAGAATCGTCATGACATTAGTAGCTCATTATGATCTTGAGTTACTTTAGATGGATGTGAAAACAACATTTCTGAATGAGGATCTGGATGAGGAAATCTATATGGAACAACCCGAAGGATTCATAAAAAATGGAAAAGAAAGTTATGCTTATAAATTTAAGAAATTCATTTATGGCCTTAAACAAGTTTCTAGACAATGGTATAGAAAGTTTCATGATACCATTACTTCCTTTAGATTTAAGAAAAATACTGTTGATTAATGCATATATCTGAAGGTAAGTGGGAGCAAGTTTATTATATTGGTGTTATATGTGGATGATATTTTATTTGTTAATAGTGATATTGGTTTATTACATGAAACCAAAATATTTCTCAACAAGAACTTTAAAATGGTTGATATGAATGAGGTAGCCTATATTATTGGTAATAAGATATTCAGGGATTATTAGGATTGCCTTAGAAATAATATATTAATTATATCTTGGAGAGATTTAATATACAACTTTGCTTAGCTAATGATATTCCTATTACTAGAGATGAAAAATTCAATCAAAATCAGTGCCTCAAAAATAACTTAGAAAATAATCAAATGAAGAATATTCTTTATGGGTGCGCAGTTAGAAGTCTATTATATTCTCAAATCTATACAAGACCAGATATCAGTTTTGCAGTTGCAATGCTAGGAAGATACCAAAGCAACCTAGGAATGGAATATTGAAAAACTGCAAAGAAAGTAATGAGACATCTACAGGGGACAAAAGATTATATGCTCACATATAGGAGATCAGATCAGCTTGAAGTGATAGGATATTCAGATGCTGATTTTGTAAATTGCCTCGATAACAAGAAGTCTACTTCAGGATTTGTATTCATGTTAGCTAGTGGGGAAATTTCTTAGAAAAGTGTAAAGCAATCACTTATTGTATCATCAACAATGAAAGCTGAATTTGTGGCATGCTTTGAGGCCACAAATCAAGATTTATGGCTACGAAATTTCATTTTAGGATTTGATGTGGTCAACTCAATTGTCAGGCTGCTGAAGATATTTTGTGATAACACCGCAACAGTTTTCTTCTCTAAGAATGACAAGTACTCTAGTGGTTCCAAACACATCAAGATAAAATATTTGGTGGTTAGAGAAAGAGTCAAATAATAATAAGTATCAATTGAGAACCTGAGTACCACTATGATGATTGTTGATCCATTGACAAAAGTCTTACAGTATAAAATATTTAAAGAACATGTTCTTAGAATAGGGCTTGTGAGCAAGTCATAAAAGATATGGTCATAAAAGATATGTGGATGCTATTATTGATGTTTTTCTTGCTTAATTAAAATTATTTATTTCTGCTATCCTGTTTACATTTATGTTTATGCATATTATAGTTGAATGTAAAAATAGGATTATCTTGATAAAAAAAATTATAGGGGTCATTATGGACTATATTAGGAATAACAAACAATGTTATGGTACATAAAAGGGAGTATGACATTAATGATATATAACCGCTATGACTCGCATTGATAGTGTTGAATCTCGTATTTTGATGATGAAACCACTTGATATGTGTTTATAATTTAAACTGCATTTTGAGTGATGCAGGTCTACTCGATAAGGATTAGACAGTTAACGCAGGAGGAATTGACGTTGCGCCGGAGGAGATCACGTCAGGATATTGGACGGCAGAAGGTTTTAGATGTCGGGCATCGGGCCAAGGAGAGCGGAATTGTGCCAAGGATATCAGGGTTGCGGAGGTCAACCGCTGATTGGGCAACAAGCTGCAAGAGAGGACGATGCGCTGAAGAATCGGATGAAGCGCCAACCAATGACGTGCCGGGCAACGAAATGTCGATTCGCGTTGTAATAATTGTCTAGATCGGAGTAGAGTTTTAGTTTGTGTGTGCAGGAATAACTATGATAATGAGAAAGACATAAAGTGAAACAAAGTGCGGAGTCAAGCGCGAAGGATTCATTGGGAGTTCGAGAGTTCGATGGAAGTCCGAAGGTTCGTCGGAATGTTTCTTAGAACTAGCCGAGAATGAGTAGGGAGCTTGCCGAAGGGTTTTTTGAAGCTCACCAAAAGGTTAGGTGGGGAAGTTCATGGAGCTCGCCGAGAGAGATCGAGCTTTGCCGAAGAAGCTCGTTGGAACTCGCCAAGATCAAATTGTGAAGTTTAAGAGCTTGCCGAGTCTACAGAATGGTTTCCAGAGTTTATCTAAGACCACTTGAAAGTTCGCCGAAGCTTCATGGAAGAAGTCTTGACTTATGGACTTTGTAATAGCTTATAAAATGTCTTTAAATTCGTAGTTAGCATGTTAATTAGGGTTAGGATTAGGTATCAATCCTATAACCCAAGTAGGGGCCAATTGGGCCCGAGTTCGGACTAGTTTGGGACAAGATTGAAGCCCAACTAGTGGGCTGAAAACACTGTAGGCGGTGGCACCGCCTGGGCTGGGTGGTGGCACCACCCAGTGCCCAAGAGCTGAAGGTAGCACCACCAAAGCACTGTCGTGGTCGAACCCGACAGTGGTGGCACCGGCCAAAGATCGAACTCTAAGAGAATTCAAATTTTGGAGCCCAAATTTGAATCCTCTTGAGGCCTATAAATACCCCTCAAATCTCAGCTGAGATCACAACTTTTTGAGAAGCAATTGATTGAGAGAAAAGTCTTAGAAGAGTCTTTGCTAGTCTTGTTTTCAATTTGCTAGTGTTCACCTCCTTCTTTCTTGCTGAAAATCTGTAAGAGAGTGAACCGCTTGTAAAAGTTGTAAGAGGGGTATTTACCCTTCCCTTTCAAGAGATTTGCTAGTGGAAGGTGGGAGCCTCATCGAAGAGGGGCCTCGCAAGTGGATGTAGGTCATTTGACCGAACCACTATAAAATCGGCGTGATCTCTGGTTTGCATTTACTTATTGTCATTTATATTACTGCAAACCATTTGCACTTTAATGCTATACTACTTTGTCTCCGTCTTACTTATCTCTTCAAGTTAAAACACAATCGAAACGATTTTAAATGAAAACGTTGCTTTTATCGCACGAAGTTTCCGAAAAGTGTTTAAATCGTGAAAAGTTTATCGCACTGCACCACTGCACTAATTCACCCCCCCCCCCTCTTAGCGCCGCTCCGATCATAACAATTGGTATCAAAGCCCGGTATTTCTCATTTCGAATTTACACTCGAGAGAAATGGCTCTTCATGGCTTTCAAGAGGGCTTATCGGTTTTTTGTCCACCGTTGTTTAACGGATTGGACTACACTTATTGGAAAACTCGAATGAGAGTTTTCTTGATTTCTATGAATTTGGATTTATGGAATATTGTTGAAAACGGTTTTCAACTTCCCTCTAAACCGATGAACGAATGGTCAGATTTGGAGAAGAAGTATTTTTCTTTAAACGCAAAGGCTATGAATGCCTTATTTTGTGCTTTGGACAAAAATGAGTTCAATCGGGTTTCTTTGTGCGAAACAGCTTTCGACATATGGCACACTCTTGAAATCACACACGAAGGCACTTCTAGAGTTAAAGATTCGAAAATCAACTTTTTAATACATGATTTCGAGCTTTTTCGAATGAAGCTGAGTGAAACCATTGTTGACATATACACCCATTTTACGGATGTCGTCAATGGTTTACAAGCTCTCAGCAAATGATTCTCGAATTTTGAACTTGTTAGTAAGGTTTTACGATCACTTTCTAAAGCTTGGGAATCAAAAGTAATGGCAATACAAGAAACAAAAGATTTAAATATTTTTTCACTTGAAGAACTTATCGGCTCATTGATGACATATGAAATGGTGCACAATACACACGATGAACATAATGAACAAAATCACCTTCCAAAGAACAGGAAGGATTTGGAACTCCGGACAAATGAATACCACTTGAGCGATAACTCAAGTGATGAGGACAATGATGAACTTGAACTTCGAACACTAAATCTTAATAAGTTTATTAAACAAAAATCTAAAATAAACAATGAACTTGAACGGAGGACGAGGCCAAAGAAGAGGAAGGCAACCAAGAATGAATCAAAAACTTCCAAAGGTGAAACGACGAATTGGGCTTTGACGAGCTTTGACTACAAGGTAAGTAACTCAACTCTCTTGAATTATTTTGAAATTACATAATACTTTTCATGAGTTATTTTTAATTTAGTTTAGGATTAATTTTCTTAAAAATTACATGAAAATAAAAAAATTAGAAATCATGCTTATCATTCTAGTAATTTTGAAATTCATGAAAATTGTATGTTTATGATAAACAAAATGATTTTGATTAAAAATACCTTATGAAATATGATATCATGCCTAATAAATTTATTTTTTGAGGCTATGCATGATGATGATGAGTTTTGGGTAATTTATAGTTTATTAATTATTGATGATTTCCATAATGATCTTTTACGATTTATGAATTATCGATTTATACCATGATGAAAGTTGCTTTCGAAAATGAGGCACAATTTTTGTATGCAAACTAAGAATGAAAAAAATAGATTCACCTAAAAAGAAAATTGTATGACTACAACAAATAACAAATGATTTTGATTGAAAATACTTTATACTTAATGAAACCATCATTGATGAATATGTTTTATGTTTAATAGTTTCTTTGGCTTATATGCTCTATCATGATAAATATTTTAAAAATAAATGAAATCATGTTTGATTTGAAGTAATGCTTAATGATGATGCTTAATGATGTATTTTTTGATTTGACATAAAAGTGGCTTTAAAAAATGATGTATTTTTTGATTTGACATAAATGAAATAGGCATGCTTATAGGAAATAGTGAAGTGTCATGCTTGACAATTGTATACTTAACGATGCATAAAGTTGTAATGAAAATATTAATATTTTAATACTATGATTTGATGATTTTATGCATGACATTGTAAAGTTATATATAATGATGCATAATGATGAAATTGTGTAATAAAAATATTAAACATTTTGAAACCATGTTTTAGTGTCATGTATATTGATCATGCTTAATAAATTTTGAAATTATACATGATGAATCTTACGATTTATGGATTATTGATTGTTATCATAATGAAAGTACCTTATTGATCTTTGTTGTAATAAATCTTACTCTTTTGGTTTTAAACATGATACATGTTTTTATTAGGCATAAATGAAACAAAATCATATGTTTTGAAACAATCGAAAAGAGGAAAACATTCTTGAAAATTATTTTGCTCAATCTTATTGATTTTGATGAATCCATTTGTATCATCTTTATGAATCTCTTGGATTTTGTTAATGATTTTGATGATTTAAATTTGAATAATTTTTTATCGAAATCACGATCTTGATCTCTTGAAATTTATAATATGAAATTCTTTATGAATCAACATTGTTTTCTATTTAAAAGGAGATTTGTCGAAATGTTTCATAGTCTTTTAGTATTTATGATCTTGATAATTATGTTTTGAAACTTTATGTAAACCAAGAATGTTCATCATGATTTGAATATTTAAAGAGGAGAATTTTCTAGATGAATCATGATTTTATGATTGAATATTTGATGTGCATGAATTGAGATCTTGCTCTCCTACTATTCTTTTTGCTATTCACCAAAAGGAAGACTAATTCTAATAAACAATGATATGCTATATGAATTTTATTGTATTCATGAAGTAATATCTCATCACTAATTTTTGTTTATATTTCTTCATGTGATGATATGAATGTATGAAACACTTATGATATGTTTTTTTTTATATACAATTCCATGTATTCGTGAAATATTTATCTCATCACCCAATTAATTCCTCTTGATACTCTTAATGTGATGAAGTAAAATTATGCATGAAATACAAATGGGGAGAAGTTTTGATCATGCATGGTAGGATATAATTTGACAAATTGATACCATCATGATATGAAACATTTATGATTCGCAATGATATATGCAATACTTGTGCTTTCTAATTATGATGTGATGTATTACATATGTTGTAAATCATGATTTAAAATACTATGAGTTGTTGCTAAAATGATGTATTATAAATATTGATTTAATGTTTTGTATCATGAATACTCTAAATGATGAATGTTTGGTATCATGATCAAAATGTTGACAAATAGGTAAAAATTTTAGTATCATGTATGATATCCTCATAATGTTGATTGATTTATTCAATATCGTGTATGAATGAAATATAAGGTTTTTCAAATAGTGCATGTTTTAAATTGAAAATATAATGATGTACAAATAATATTGATACTTACCTTTGTCATAATTGATGTAAAGAGTCTTCCCTTCTTTTTGACAATGACTAAGGGGGAGATAGCCAGTTTGCACAATTCAAGAAGAAAACAAAAATTGCACTTCTCAAAAGAGAAGAAATTACTATCTTGAACATCACCGAGAATTGCTAGCTTGAAACATCAAGAAAATACAAAAATGTGCTATCGTGCTTATCTCAAGAAGAGCAAATATGCCAACTTGCATATATTTGAATTTGCTAGCTTATAAAACTTGCATATTTCAAAAAGCAAGAGTTGCTTTCTTGACCATCTCTAAATTGCTAGCTTGCAAGTTCTAAAATATTGTAAAATTACAAGATTGCATGATGATACAAATTTAACATTATGTTTTTCATGCAATGAGTTGAACCCATATAACAAACACTTGATTATGGTACTTCTCCTTTTTGTTGATGACAAAGGGGGAGAAGTATGTTGATGACATAACATGTGATGCATAAGTTTTATGCATATGTTCATGATGATGTGTTGCAAGTATTCATGATGAATATTGCAATGACTTGAATTCTGCTTGAATTCAAGGTTCTATCAATATGGCATATTGATAGGGGGAGTTTGTTTAAACTCCGGGAGTTAAGGTTAACTCCGTCATCAAGTGGTCGTCATCATAAAAAAGGGGGAGATTGTTGAATCTCGTATTTTGATGATGAAACCACTTGATATGTGTTTATAATTTAAACTGCATTTTGAGTGATGCAGGTCTACTCGATCAGGATTAGACAGTTAATGCAGGAGGAATTGACATTGCGCCGGAGGAGATCACGTCAGGATATTGGACAGTAGAAGGCTTCGGACATCGGGCATCGGGCCAAGGAGAGCGGAATTGCGCCAAGGATATCGGAGTTGTGGAGGTCAACCACCGATTGGGCAACAAGCCGCAACAGAGGACGATGCGCTAAAGAATCGGACGAAGCGCCAACCAATGACGTGCCGGGCAACGGAATGTCGATTCGCGTTGTAATAATTGTCTAGATCGGAGTAGAGTTTTAGTTTGTGTGTGCAGGAATAACTATGATAATAAGAAAGACATAATGCAAAACAAAGTGCGGAGTCAAGCGCGAAGGATTCATTGGGAGTTCGAGAGTTCGACGGAAGTCCGAAGGTTCGTCGGGAATGCTGCCGAAACTAGCCGAGAATGAGTAGGGAGCTTGCCGAAGGGTTTTTAGGAAGCTCACCAAAAGGTTCGTGGGAAGTTTGCGAAGCTCACCGAGAGAGATCGAAGCTTGCCGAAGAAGCTCGTTGGAACTCGCCAAGATCAAATTGTGAAGTTTAAGAGCTTGCCGGGAGTCCGCAGAATGGTTTCCGAGAGTTTATCGGAAGATCGCCGAAAGTTCGCCGGAAGCTCACCGGAAGAAGTCTTGACTTATGGACTTTGTAATAGCTTATAAAATATCTTTAAATTCGTAGTTAGCATGTTAATTAGGGTTAGGATTAGATATTAATCCTATAACCCAAGTAGGGGCCAATTGGGCCTGAGTTCGGACTAGTTTGGGCCAAGATTGAAGCCCAACTAGTGGGCTGAAAACACTATAGGTGGTGGCACCGCCTGGGCTGGGCGGTGGCACCGCCCAGTGCCCGAGAGCTGGGCAGTAGCACTGCCTAGGCTGGGCGGTGCCACCGCCCAACACTGTCAGGGTCAAAAACTGACAGGCGGTGGCACCGCCGCTGACAGACGGTGGCACCGCTAGCATTGGGAACTCCAAGAGAATTCAAATTTTGGAGCCCAAATTTGAATCCTCTTGAGGCCTATAAATACCCCTCAAATCTCAGCTGAGATCACAACTTTTTGAGAAGCAATTGATTGAGAGAAAAGTCTTAGAAGAGTCTTTGCTAGTCTTGTTTTCAATTTGCTAGTGTTCACCTCCTTCTTTCTTGCTGAAAATCTGTAAGAGAGTGAACCGTTTGTAAAAGTTGTAAGAGGGGTATTTACCCTTCCCTTTCAAGAGATTTGCTAGTGGAAGGTGGAAGCCTCATCGAAGAGGGGCCTCGCAAGTGGATGTAAGTCATTTGACCGAACCACTGTAAAATCGGCGTGATCTCTGGTTTGCATTTACTTATTGTCATTTATATTACTACAAACCATTTGCACTTTAATGCTATACTTCTTTGTCTCCGTCTTACTTATCTCTTCAAGTTAAAACGCAATCGAAACGGTTTTAAACGAAAATGTTGCTTTTATCGTGCGAAGTTTCCGAAAAGTGTTTAAACCGTGAAAAGTTTATCGCACTTCACCGCTGCACTAATTCACCCCCCCCTCTAGTGCCGCTCTGATCCTAACAGATAGTTGGACTTAATATAGTATTATTATGTTTATTGGACTTATTGGCCTGTATTTAAAATTTATGGCCATATATAAAATGTTTTTCAAAATTCTTTGGAATCCAATTAGGTAAAATTATTTTCAAATAATTTTTGTTTTGTTTATTTTGATTTTGAATATCTCTTTAATATCTTATCAATTAATGAGCCAAGTGAGAGAATGTTAGATTTTATGGCCCTTTAAAATTTGATAAGATATATATAATATAAATAATTGGATTCTGATGAAATATATTGGTCAATAGAAAAGAAGTCCATTTAAAGTAGGATTTCTTAAGAGAAAACCTTGATGGGAGGAACTCTCCTAGTTACTTATCTTCGACCTTTTACTCTTGTCAATATATAGACAAGACCTCTATGGATTGAACAAGAAGAGAAACTAAGATTATAGTTGAGGGATTAAAATTTCTCTCTCAACTCTTCTCCCTAACTATCAATCTAAGTGGTCCTATGAAAGGATAGGAAGAGAGGAGAAGGATCTAGTTTTCTCCTTTTACAGATTGACAGTGATCTTGAATCTAAAGACGGTACCTTGCACATAGAGATCTCTTTGAGATGGTATCAAAAGGTACACATCATTAAACTAGATCTAATTATTTGATTTCAATCTTAGCATAAAAGATTATTTTCGCATTTAATACAACATATTACAATTTTTATACTTATAATTGGTATCAAAGCCTGGTTCTTGAGATCAAATACATTAGATCTATTATTTTGTTTATGATGCATGAATGATCCCTATTCTCTAATGATCGCTTCCATCTGTTGTGCTGGGCAGCAAGCGCGCCGTAGTGCAGTAGGCGGCAGCATCGCACCCATGGGGTGGCTGCACGTGGGCAGAACGCGCGTCCATGTGATGGTCGCACGAGGGCAGACAACCATATCAAGTGGCAACCGTGCGCGAGTAGGCCACGCACAGGCTGGCGGCAACACATTGGCAGCAACCACGACTAGACGTGCGCAAGCGTCGGCGGCCACGCAGATAGCCGCCCCCTACACCACGCCCAAACGGCGATCGCGCACTGGCAGCAATCATGGCCAACCATGCCCAAGAGTCGGCAGCCGTGTAAGCAACAGCCACACGTAGGCAAGAATCGCCATAGCGGCTGCGCGCAGGCATGAACCATCACAGTGGCCACGTGTGAGCAGCGATAGTGGCGCAGCATGGCAGCGCCACATGAGCTGCAGGTGGCAGCAGCCGTGCGCGGGCAGGAAACGTCGCAGAACCCGCGTCCATGGGGTGGCCGCGCGCGAGCAGTGGCAATGCC
Organism: Musa schizocarpa; assembly: GCA_900464855.2. Taxonomy (NCBI): domain Eukaryota; kingdom Viridiplantae; phylum Streptophyta; class Magnoliopsida; order Zingiberales; family Musaceae; genus Musa; species Musa schizocarpa. The sequence continues at coordinate 27,499,199 of LS990923.1, forward strand.
GCCCACACGGGCAACTGCAACGTAGGCACGTTAGGGTTTTTGGCATATTTATAGTTTTGCCCTCGAGGCAAGGTTTTGTCAAATTATAGTTTTACCCTTTATAAATTTTGTAATTCCAATTTATGTCATGTCAACATGTTTACAATTTTACCCTTATTAAATTGAGAATTCTAATTTATATTCTCAATTGTAAAATTGATAAATATGATTCATTATAATTATGATTGAATTTAATCATGATTATATTTTGACTATTTGATTGGAATTAATCTTTGATTAAAAAAATATAAATTATGGTTTAGTTTTATAGTTTTATCATATGAATTATTGATTATACATGTGATAAATAAAATCCACTTATTGTTTTTGGATATTTATTTGGTTATTCACATAAATATATTTGAAATTGTGAAATAATGTTTACCTTTCACATGAAGGCATGATTTATATGTTATCATGATTATCATGAGTTTTCTTTTGTTGATTAATGTTCAATAATTGTTATAGATGTTATTCTATTATTGAACTGCATAGCATTAATGTCAATAATTATTATGGTTATTATTCTATTATTGAACTGCTTAGCATAAATTAAATTAAATAAATTTGATGAATATTATTTGTAATTAATCTACCTAAGTTTTATTTGACTTGTTGTTGCCAAAGTGTCCTAGGATGATAGACTTTTGTAATATGAATTACAATAAAAGTTTTGTAATCCAATACTTGATTGCAAGGCCAATAATGTCTTTGCAAACTCAAGATCTAAATTAATTCTATACAAACCATCATACAGAATTCCTGAACCAACTTTTATTGAATCATAAAATATATTGAGTTTACCATTACCAAAAGAAAGACAATATCCTAACTCATCAATTCTAAATAGAGAAACTAAATTTATAGAAATAGTAGGAACATAACATGTGTTAACAAGATCCATCAGATGACTCGTCTCTAAGCGTAGATGATAAGTCCCCACTGATATCACCTTCGCTTTAAGACGATTTCTCATAATGATGAATCTTTCATGTTTTTATGGTTTCCAAATTGAAAGAAATCCTTGCATATTATTGGTAACATGAGTTGAAGCACTAGAATTAATCCACCAAATGTTAGAAGGAACTTCTGTAATGTTTGATTCGAAACATACAAAGGTCGAGTTAATATCTTTCTTTTCGAGTCTTGCATTTAATGCAGCCCTTCTTCACATGTCTTTTCTTACCATAAAAGAAGCATTTTACTGTAAAGATTTTCTTTTCATTAGTTTGTTTAACATTTCCAAACCCGACAAATTATTTTGATCGAAGATGCTTCAATTTTCTTTTCTTATTACTAACTCCTTCAGTAGTAGTCATGTCATTATATGAGCTTTCCTACTTTAACCTTAATTCTTTCTGAACAAACATGCTAGTTAACTCATTCAAGTCCCACTTATCCTTATTTTTATTATAGTGAATCTTGAATAAGCCAAACTAAGAAGGAAGACAATTGAGAATGAACTGCACGTGGAAAGACTCATCAACATTCATGCCCAATGCTTTAAGTTTTGCAGCTTTATTAGCTATATTGAAGATGTGATCATGAATTCCTCGAGTGGCATCATATTGAGTCGTAGTCAGTTCTTTCATTAGTGTGTCAACCAATGAATTATTAGCAGATTTAAATCTATCTTCAATAATCTTTAAATTTTCCTTTGTGCTAGTTACAATCGGTAATAAAGTCTATATTATTTGCAATTGTCATTCTTATGAACATTAAACTAAGTCTATCAGATTTTTCCCGAGTCTTCATTTCATTAACTTGTTCTACAATACTTTCATCAATCAAGTCTACATTCTTTTCAACAAGCAATACTAAATCGCAATCTAATATACCCAGTGTAAATTGCACATGCTCTAACCATTCTTAATAATTTGATCCAAAGAGTACAGGGACACTAGAAGCATATGAATGTATGGACGGAAGTATCATTGCAAAATATAAAATAACATTAATGCTTTGAGTTTGTCAAAAATTTGATAAACTATTGATATCATCAATAGTACACTTTTGAGTGAAATGTTGACATATCTAGTATTCACTCAAGATCATCTATGGAGGATTGATACCATCCTTGTGGAATAATATTGTTACCTTTAGGTATTCAACCCTTAACTGTAAGGATATTCAAAACAGTATCATCCTACCCCATCGCTTAATTATTTGAAGTAGATTCTCCTTTGGGATTATCTAAATCTTCTAATTATGTGTGTAATTATGAATATTATTTTCTTAATATCATTTAGGATTAATTTCTTAATATTATTTTATAAGTCATTGGTCTAGGTCACTTTGGTGGCTACAAGACCAATATAATAATATAAAATATAATTTAAAATGTTCTATAAATGATAAAACTTTTTTTATAATTAATATCATAAAAGTCTATCATCCCAAGCCACTTTGATAGCTACATGTCAGATAAAATTTAGGAAGATGAATTATAAATAATATTCATCAAATTTCTTTAATTTAATTTATGCTAAGCAGTTCAATAATAGAATATCAATCATAATAATTATTGAACATTAATGCTAAGCAGTTCAATAATAGAATAACAATCATAATAATTATTAAACATTAATGTTAAACAATTCAATAATAGAATAATAATCATAATAATTATTAAACATTAATCAACAAAAGAAAACTCATATGATAATCATGATAACATATAAATCATGCTTGAAAGGTAAACATTATTTCACAATTTCAAAAATATACATGTGAATAACCAAATGAATATCCAAAAATAATAATTAGATTTTATTTACCACATGTATAATCAATAATTCATATGAGAAAACTATAAAACTAAACTAGAATTTATATTTTTTTAATCAAAGATTAATTCCAATCAAATAGTCAAAATATAATCATGATTAAATTCAATCATAATTATAATGATTCATATTTATCAATTTTACAATTGAGAATATAAATTAGAATTCTCAATTTCATAAGGGTAAAATTGTAAATAAGTTGATAGGACTTAAATTGGAATTACGAAATTTATAAAGGGCAGAACTATAATTTGACAAAACCTAGCCTCGAGGGCAAAACCATAAATATACCAAAAACCCTGAGGTGCTTGCGCTGCAGCCGCTTGTGTGTGTGGCGTTGCCATTGCTCACGTGCGGCTGTCACATCGACGCGGGTTCTACCGCGGTTCCTGCCCACGCGTGGCCGCTGTAGCCTTCTGCTCATGCGGAACTTCTACACCGCGACACTACTGCTGCTCGCGCGTGATCGCTGTGGCGATTCATACTTGCACGTAGTCACTGCCGCCGTGGGGCTGCCATTGCTCTCGCGTGGCCGATGCCGTCGTGGGGCAGCCTCTACCTGCGCGTGACCACTACCACCGCGGGGCAGCCTTTGCCTATACACGGCCACTCGAGCGGTTCTTGCCAGTGCATCACTACTGCTAACTCGTGCACGGCTAGCCGCGACCGTCGTCTGGGCGTGGCCTATGGGGTGGTTGTCCATGCACAGTTGCTGCTGCCGAAACCTGTGCATAGCCGCAACTTGATGTGACTGTCTGCCCTCGTGTGGCCGCCACATGGACGTGGGTTCTGCCCGCGTGCTGCTGCCGCATGAGTGCGGTGCTGTCGCCTATTGCACTACGGCGCACACGCGGCCCAGCACAGTAGATGGAAGCGATCATTGGAGAATAAGGATCATTCATGCATTGTAAACAAAATAATATTTCTAATATATTTGATCTCAAGAACCGGGGTCTGATACCAATTGTAAGCATAAAAACTATAATATACTATGTTAAATATGAAAATAATCTTTTATGCCAAGATTGAAATCAAATAATTAGATCTAGTTTAACGATGCGTACCTTTTAATGTCATCTTAAAAAGTTCTCTATGTGATCTACAAGATACCGTGTTTAGATCCAAGATCGCTGTCAATTTGTAAAAGAAGGAAACTAGATCTTCTCCTCTGTTCTTATTTTTTCACAGGACCATTGATGGTTAGGGAGAAGAGGTGAGAGAGAGACTTTAATCCATCAACTATAATCTCAGTTTTTCTTCTTATTCAGTCCCTAGTGAAGAGGTGAGAGAGAGACTTTAATCCGTCAACTATAATCTCAGTTTTTCTTCTTGTTCAGTCCCTAGTTTCTCTTTTTGTTCGATCTCTAGATGTCTTATCTATATATAGACGAGGGCAGAGGGTCTAGATAAATAACTATGAGAGTTTCTCTCATCAAGGTTATTTCCTAAAGAATCCTAGTTTAAGTAGACTTCTTTTCTATTGACTAATATATTTTATCAGAATCTAATTAGTTATATTATATATATCTTATCTAATTATAAATGATCATAAAATCTAACTTGATTTAATAATGAAATTCCTATCACTATTGAGAATGAGAATCATTTAAAAAATTGACAAAAGAGAAAAAAACATCTCTAAAATATGAAGAATGAAATTATTCCATCTACAAATAGAAAATGTGGTTGCGATAATACTAAAATTGTCCCCCGATTTAGTGTTCATCTGCCTAAGAAGAGTTCCATAATATTTGGGTAAGACAAATATATGGAGATGCTGGTTTTCACTCAAAGAAGAATTAGCCTCATCCCTCTTAAGGGCCACAATCTATGGCGTGGTAAACAGGAGAGATTCAACTCCACCCAAATAATATTCGTTCCAATAAGAAAGCTCACCACTAACCCTACCAAGGTTTTGAGAAAACATGACAAGGGCATCAAAAGGACTAAACAAAAATTTCGAAGACTGATTAATGATATGCTTGACCTCCTCATAATCATTCTAAAAATTATGATATTTAAAGAAATCTTTTTTATAAGAAGCATGACTAGATCACCGGATATGAAGAACAATTTCAATGTTTTAATTTTACAAAATACATGGGCCCAATTTCACTTGTGCCGATAAAATTGGATCAGGATTGTGATTCGATTCAAGAACCAAATCGATTCAATTACCTATCTCACTTAACAATTTCAACTCTATCCGACATAACAACTTCAAAAGCCTTTCTCAAGTTGGAAAGCAGTAGGTCAACAAGATCTTACATAGAGTCGTTATCATTTAGGGAAGTCAACAAGACTTAACCAACAACTTGCAAATTGCATTAAACTATTAAGCAAGCATTTATTTTTCCATAGATAATATGGGCTTGGGCTTCCCGCCATTACAGTAAGCATTCATTATATGTGAAGCTTTTAGTTTATAAAAGCTTAAATATATTTCAGAATAATGGATTAGTATCCTCATACAATCAAATTGGAATAGGATGCACGACTAACAAAGAGATGAAGTACTTCATCTTTGTGGAGGTGTTGGTATATCCATCCACATGCTTATATATATTTTCTATCATTCCTGAAGAATTAACAGTCATTTCAAGTATAGCAATGGGAAACACAGTTGGATTGAGGCACTCTTCATTTATATCTTAAGATGCATCTTCAACTAGATCTTGGAGCTTCATACAGGCCAATTGCACATTTGTTCCGTACTCTTTCATGTAGCATTGGATTGTGGAGGCAACATGTGCCGTAGTTTGTTCCAGCTGCAATTTTCATAAGAAAAGAAAACGAATGATCTAAAAACTGAATTCTGAGACATCTTTTCAGGATTTACATGTTCATCATATTAAAAGAAATTATTAGACTAGTAGATGAGAGGAATTTGAGAATATATTGATGTGGAAGCTTATGAACCGGAGATTTTTTGTTTGTACTAGATTTGGTAATATATTATCCATTTTAAGGGGTTAAGCAAAACTTTGATACTGCAATTGAGTGACACAAGAAATACTTTTGAGGTGAAAAATAGATGGAATATTGAAGACAATTTTTAGATATTAACTGGTACAATGTGTCACACATATACATATTTAATATATATCTATATCGCATATAAATATATATATATATACATATATATATATATATGTATATATATATATGTATATATATATATATACATATATATAATATATATACATACGTATATATATATATACATATGTATATATATATGTATATATATATACATGTATACATATATGTATACATATATACATGTATGTATAAATATATGTACATATGTATATACATATATGTACATATATATATACATATATACATATATATATACATATATATATATATACATATATATGTATATATACATATATATGTATATATACATATATATGTATATATACATATATATACATGTATATACATATATATACATATATATATCTATATATATACATATATATATGTATATATATACATACATATATGTACATATATACATACATATATATACATATATATATATATATATATATATATATATATACATATACATACATATATATATACATATATACATATATATATATATATATATATATATATATATATATATATATATATATATATATATATATATATATATCTATCTAGTAGATGTACAAGCAATCACATCAGATAATCATGAATCACAACCTAATATGATTAAGCCCGAGCTAGTAGGCCCAATCACTCATATCATGATCTATGTGTGTATCGGCGCATCTCCATGCCTTATGATCATCCATCTCATCCTTGTCGATTTTGTTGACATCTCGGCACATCTCCATACGTCATGATCATCCGTCTTGGTCTCGTTGGTCCAGCTATCGCCTCCACGCTCCCGTTGTGCCTCCTTATGTAATTACAACATAATCACAAGCACGAGGCCCAACAATATACGAGAAAAAATAGAGGCTCGTAGGCTCCAATAATAATAGTAATCACAATACACATACACATCACATCACATAGTCCATGATCATCCGCCCACATCACACATTATATGTATACATTACCATATAGGACTACTAGATAATAATAGTTAATTAAATTATTTAATAATTATTTTATAGTATTTTAGAAACCCTACTATAGGGTGCCTTCACATGGCAAGTAGTATCTTATATGGCTAGGAAACCTTAGTCACTAGAGACTCCCTTGCGGTCAGGAATCAAAGGCTATAGGACTGTCTTGTGTGGCTAGGAAACCCTAGCTACTAAGGAATCCTTTGCAATTAGGAAATCTTGCCTGCAAGGCAGCCTTGGGTGGCCAGAAAACCTAACCTCCTGCTTGCCCCATGCGGCCAAGAATCCTGGCCACTAGGGTCTCCTTGGTGGCTATAAAACCCTAGCTACCAAGGGTGCCCCTCGTAGCCAGGAAACATGGTTGTAGGGGCTCTGCCCTACTCTGGCCGAGAGCAGCATGCTGCTCTCGGTCTACTGTAGGTGGCCAAGGAGTGCTACTCTTTGTCTACTATAGGTGGCCAAGTAGAGAGCTCCTTTGAGAGTTCTCGGCCAAGGCTACAAGCAACCTTTGGCCATCCTTTAGGGCAGCAATAGTTGCTGTCATTTCTACCACTTTTACGTCAATAATTTTGATGTCAAAAGCTTTCTTTAAAATACATTTTAATAGAGAAAAAGAGTGCAATCTAGATATGTAAATTATGCCAAAAATCATAGTAATCATGCAAAAATAATTTTACACGATTGAACACAACACATGTAGTTTATAAACCAATCTTTCGTATGAGCAACCTAGCTTTGATACCACTGTTAGGAAATCTGAGGTGACATCATATGTACAATAGAAGAACAGAAACAAAAAACCCCAGATTTTCACAGAAAAAAGTCTTTTGTTATCATGCAAAGAATGGTGTGCGAAAACCTACAAAACCATAAACTATGTGTATAAGAAAGATGTATTACTTAGAGAAATTATATATTTCTGAAAACCTGCAGATCTATGGGAGGATGAAGGAGGTCAACTATCCTCCTCTCTAGTGGTGATCCACATGATAGAGGCTATCATACCCTCCCAAATTATCACATTCAAGAGGTGTGACCATTTCTTAAATTGAAAATATTAAAATTTCATCAATAATCAAATCCAGGATCCAATCTAACATTTGAGGACATTGAGAAACATTCAATCAAAATTCACATTCATAAAACCTAAACAGTTTATAATTGTATACCATATCACTCTATAATTCATATTTATGAAAACCTAAGCCAACTTTACAAAACATTAACCACACTTATAAATCCACAAGCATAAGAATTTATACAATCAAAACTCCAACCATTTGTCATGAATTCATATCATCATAAAATAAACATAATATTCCAAAATTCTAAATGAGATAGGTCTTTTAAAACTTTTACAAAATATATCAATTTCAAATCTATCGATAATATTTCATGACATACAAAATATGCTTATACAATAACCACAATATATCAACTGACAAGACTTGCCCAAAATTTGAATAGCTTTCCACTATCTTAGCCCAATTCAAAAATCTCAGTGAGTGATAAGTTAACTTGAACGATTTATATAACAATAAAGTAAGCTAAAGAGCTCAACAAGTGACAAACATATCAATGACAAAAGAGGTTAGTTTCAAACAAGCTTAGTATCAAAATGTAAGACAAGATACAAGAATTCATGGATATCATCTCATTAGATATAAAATCACAAATGACATTTCATTCAAAACATATTTGGTTCATAGCAAATAGAGTAAAGAGTAATTGAAGTATATCAATGACATAAGAAGCATTTTGAGGCATATCAATGACGTGTGAAATGTTTCAAAGTGTTAGGATCAAGAGCACTAAGAGAGGGGGGAATTAGTGTAGCGGAAAACTTTCAACGTTTAAAACTGCGTTAAATGCGACAAAAGCCTATTCCAAAGAAAAAGTTGATTCGTAAATTTCTTTGACTTAAGATCAGGTAAGAAGCAGTTAAAACAAATCTATAAAGGTAGTTTGCAATTATGATGGAAATCAGAATGTAAGCGCAAACTGAAATACGATATTCGTACGATAAAAGCGATTTCAGTAGAAAAGCTGATTCATAAATCACTTTAACTTGTGATTACGAAAGAAGTAGTTAAAACGAATCTGTTAAGGCGGTTTGCTATTGTGATGGAAATCAGAATATAAGCGCAAACTGAAATACGATGTTCGTACGAGAAAAGCGATTTACGTCTAAACACGATTCGGAAAATATTGAGCTTGGAAACACAATCGGAAAAGCGCAGAAGGCAGTAAGCTATAAAGGAGGTTTGTAGTAAGGATAATAAGCTCAAAGTAAATGCAAACCAAAGAGCAACGCGATTTAGAGTGGTTCGGTCAATCTTGACCTACATCCACTTCTGGCTTCCTCCACCGATGAGGTCGCCGACGTCTACTAGAGGCCTTCCTTCAATAGGCAAAGGCCAACCACCATTTTATAGATTCACTCCTTTTGACGGGCTTAGGAGACAACCCTTACAAACTTTTCTCTCCTCTCTTGAAAGATCTGAACTTGGAAGAAAAGAGGGAGAAGAACATTTAGCTTATTACAACACTTTTGAGCTCAAAAATCTCAGAGTAAGATCAGGATTTTTGTGGTTTTCATTTCTCTTTCATTGCTGAAAGAGTGGGGTATTTATAGGCCCCAAATCAGTTTGAATTTTGAGCTCAAAACTATCAATTCCCAGAATTTCGGGGTCTGGCGGTTGCACCGCCTGACAGGGCTAGAAGACTGAGCCTCTAGGCGGTGCCACCGCTTGTCAGGGGCGATTGCACCGCCCAGCCAGAGCTCGAAAACCGAGCCCTGGGCGGTGCCACCGCCGAGCCAGGCGGTGCCACCTTTGGGCGAAAGATCTGGGTCCAAATGGGTTGATCCATTCGGCCCAATTTGGTTCTTCCAAGGGCCCAATTGCCCCTAGATTTAGTTAATGGGATCACCTCTTAATTCTAACTTAATCATCATGCTAACTACGATAATTCTTAAGACATTTACTACAGCTTGCTCCGGTGCGTCAATCGCTTCTTCCGGCGAGCTTTCGGCGAACATCCGACGGTTCTCCGACGATGCTCCTACGGTCTTCCGGCAAACTCCTGGATTTGCGACGATCCACTTAGCGAGTTCTAATGAGCTTCTTTTGGCAAGCTCCTGGACTTCTCGGATTTGTTCCCGCAGAACCTTCGACGACCGTCCGGACTTCCGTCAAGCTCTCGAACTCCCAACATGATCATAGTCCTGACTCCGGCGTAACTCCTACTGCATGTCTTACTTTCATCGTAGTTAATCCTGCACACTTATCTCAACATATGGATTAGATAACAAATGACAATTGATGTTATCATCAAAATCCGAGATTCAACAATCTCCCCCTTTTTGATGATGACAATCAATTGATAACGGAGTTGACCTTAACTCCCCCTATCTATGTGCCATAAGTCATTCTTGAATTCAAAGCCTTTGAATTCAGGCCTAAGAGACATATTGATAAGTTAAAGTCATTTAACCTTATCAATACTCCCATCATGATTCCTATCATGATGCATCTCTCTGTATGATGTCAAGACTCGACATCTATTTTCAAATTTCAAATGTGAATTGTTGTAATGATAGCAATTCATCATATGGAAAGATATCGACATGTAAAATTACAATGCAAGCTCTTGATATCTTAATATGATGCAAATGTGGCAATCATAGCAAACATGGCATAGAATCAATAATCATATGACTGTTTCTTTCAATATAATATGAAATTTCTAGCATCAATTCATATACTTCTCCTCCTTTGTCATCAACAAAAAGGAGAACGATATAAGCATCTTTTGAATATATATGTGATGCCATAAGTAGGTTCATGTCATTTATAGAATACAAACATCTCAAGAAGACCATGACAAGGAGATTATCTACATAGAGTGAAAACTTCTTTTTTATTTGTTATTATTCTTTTTGCATGAAGGAGGAAAGTCATTTGTGTAGTTCATATCGATAGCATGCTTTACAAGGATCAGGATATTTATGTGAGTAAAGTCCTTGCAAAAAAAAATATCTTTCTTTTACAAGAAGGAATCATCAAATTTATTTCTCAAAGGTAATATTTTTCACATGATAAGTCTAAAAGCCATAAATTTGCTAGATAATATTTTTTTTGTCAAGAATTAATGATGTGAATCAAAATCCGAAAGAGAATAATGAAATCTGATTGGAACCAAAAATGTATTTAACACTTTCATGCAAGACTATGAGGACATGCTCATCGTTTATGAAAATTTTTGTATTAATTTTCAACATGTTATTTTTGGCATGTAATGGCGATTAAGTGATTTGATCATTCAATCAATAAAGTCCAAATAATAAGTTTATGCATTCGGACACATCATCATAGCAATACATCAACATCATGGTAATATATCAATATTATTATGTCACATGACACATCAATTTCAAGGTTATATTACTTTCACATTCATCATGGAAACCATGACACAAGGTTTTCAAAGTTGGTATTATAGAAACATTTAATATCAATACGAAATCCGACAATGAGTAATGAGATTGAGCAACGTAACCCTACATATTCTTACATCAAGTAACCATAAAGCATGTAATCAAGGTGAGTAATATAAAGAGTTTACAACAACGTGGTTGTTACAACAAGAGGTTATTGTGTCCACATATACAAGTTTTATTCGGGAGGTGGAAAATTAAAGTACCTAAATAAAGAGTCAAATTGTTGATGAATTAGCTGCAGTTCAGATAGGATTTGATCTTGTCTTTGTTCAAATCAGTCCATCTGAATCCCAATGTCTTCAATGGATGATGCATGAGCTTGCTCAAATGGATGTGTTTCCTCAAAGGGACAGATCGAAGGAGATTGAGTGTCCCTAAAGACTGGTGTTTCGGGTTCTGGTTCAGGTTAAGGGTGATCGGTTCTTCTAGGCATTCTAACCCAATTACCATTTCTATAAACACATCTCAATCGATGAAGTAGATTTTTGTTTATTATGCTAAACCTATCCACTTTCATCACTTCTTCGTTAGGTGGGATTTGGATATCATAGGCTTTAAGGATTTTAATGATTATACCACCATATGGAAGCATCATGTCTCTCTTAGATAGTTCTATCATGTTTTATTGAATGAGGTATCCAAAGCAGATGTTATGTCCTTTCATGATCCAATACATGATTCCTAACTCCAATTGACTTACTTCATCATGATGATATTGTTTAGGGAGAATGATGCTAGTTAGGATATGATGAAGTACTTTAGTGTTTAGTGGTAATAGGTGTTCACAACTTTTAGGAATTATCATTAAGTTGGGATTACCGAAAATTGTTCCTAAGGCTTCAACATATGTTGTCCCAACTGTTTCATTGTCCCATGATCCTCTAAAATAAAGTCCTCTATTTTTTACGGGAATGCCTATCATGTCACAAATGAATTTATCCGTAATGGAGATGTGTTGTCCTAAGAGATAGGTGGACATTCTTTCTTCTTCATCTACTTGTAGATTATTGTAAAATAGTCTAACAAGTCTTGGATAGATAGGTTCACTAATTTGTAAAATAGGAAGTAGATCTAGGTTGGCAAACCATTGGATTGTCTCTAAGTCTTTTAGTTCATCTAAATCTACATGTTTTCCCTTATTGACACTTTTAAATTCAAAGGAGGAGAATTTTTCAGCATGATACTTTGAATCAAAGAGGGTAAGATCAAAATCTTCCACTAATCTCCTCTTTCCTTTGTCCCTTGAGGATCTTCTAGAGCTCATAACTACTGTTATTTGAGAGGATAGTAATGAGCAAGAGTAAATGAATCAAAAACGAAATTTAGAGGGCTCTTAAAGAATACCTTGAGTGAGATCTTCAAGAGTAGGAGAAATTGTTGATCTTTTATTTCGAGAGGAGGATTTGGGATGCTAAGATGGGAGAAATGGAGGTGGAGAGGCTTTGGAAGAGAAACGAGGGGAAGGGAGTAAGTTGGGGTCGGTTCCACCGCCGGCCCTAGCTCGGTTTAATAGGGGGCAAGATTGCGGGCGGTTACACCGCTGGTTGGGGCAGTGCAACCACTTGCAACCCGTGACAGTTGACGGTGCTACCGCCAGCTGGAGTGGTGCCACCGCCTGTAGGCAGTGAGCACTTGTTTTGACTGCTATGTGGTCTATTTTGAATGTTTCTTACTTGAGAAGAGTCTTTATTTATGGAACAGTCAACTTTACTTTCGTAACTACGTAAGAATTTTCATTTTAAGACGAGACATTTGCACGATCAAGATAGATGTCGTATTCATGTTTGTGACAGTTTGTCCACGTTGGTAAGCTTTGCAAGTTCATGACAAACTTTGCTTACAAAAACGTAAGTTCATGATATAGTTGAATTTAAAAGTAATGAACTTAACAGTTTGATGGGATCGGAAATCCAGAGGATATGTGAAGGTACATATGGGTTTCCAATTCTAAGGGATAAAATAGGTTTGTATTGCTTTTGTAATTTTAGTTTTCTAATCTTATTTTTATTTACGCTTAGGGAGCATCACGTGTTCTTTTTGGATCTCGGGTTCCAAAGAGCAGGATATTATTTCTTGCTCCCAGCTTGTGATGGTGTGTCTCTACAAGAAAGGATAATTTTTAGGTACCCATTTACTTTTGAGTGCCTCACAGGTTGATCTATATTGTTCGTTATGTTGTATAAAGTTTATCATGGTTCCTTTAGGAACCTAAATTAATTTGTTCGGACTAATTTTCTTGAATGGATAATAATGCATTTTGTGTCCATGCTTGCAACAAAAGTTGCATTTACTTTGCTGTCGAATATGTAGGATGGGGCCTTTTATGAAGGTGGTTAGATTTTGGTGAGAATTTCTCACAAATCCGATTCCACTTCTTTTGGGAACGTGACCCTTGTTTGTAAGGATCATGTTCAAAGAATTGCTACTAACCTCAAATTTCTTCAAGGTGTCCATGAGTAGCAAGTTTTACTTTTGGATAGTTTCTAAATCATGGCATTTGATACAAGAGCCTAAACTATCATGATATTCAGTCTTTAACTTATTGAAATCACAATTAAGACTATCATGCTCCTTTTTTAGCAATTTGTATTTTCTACTAATAATCTTGTATTCATCAAATAAATCATGGAAGGTATTTAATAATTCATCAAATGATAAATCTACATCAATTAAATTTGTTACCTCCTCTCCGATGGCCATTAAGGCGTAATGAGCAACTTGCTCGGTGTTGGACTCCTCTTTTTCGGATGCGCTCGAATCATCCTATGTTGCTTTGAGTGCCTTCTTCTTTGATGATCTCTTTTTGGCTTGGGGACAATCACTCTTGTAGTGTCCCGGCTTTTTGCACTCATAGCAAATAACTTGGTCCCTTTTGGGTTCAAGTTTATTTTTTGCGTTATTTTTAAACTTGTTTCTTTTAATGAATTTTTTGAATTTCCTTGTTAGAAGTGCCAAGTCATCGTGACAGTCCTCATCACTTGAGTTTTCTCTCAAGTGGTCATCTAAAGTTCTAAGTGTCATATCCTTCCTGTTCTTTGGAAGGATGTCTTCTTGCTCTTTATAAGCCTTGCATGTCATTTCATAGGTCATTAATGACCCGATTAGTTCTTCAAGAGGGAAGTTGCTTAAATCTTTAGCCTCTTGAATAGCAGTGACTTTAGGGTCCCAACTCTTAGGAAGGGATCTTAGAATCTTATTTACGAGCTCAAAGTCTAAAAAGCTTTTGCCGAGTCCATTTAGACCATTAACGACATTTGTGGAACGGGTGTACATGTCGCCAATTGTCTCGCTCGGTTTCATTCGGAAAAGTTTGAAAGAGTGTATCAAAAGATTGATTTTTGACTCTTTTACTCTACTTGTGCCTTCATGAGTCACTTCGAGTGTATGCCAAATATCAAACACGGTTTCACAAACCGAAACACGATTAAACTCATTTTTTTCAAGCGCACAAAATAAGGCATTCATAGCCTTTGCATTAAGAGCGAAAGTCTTCTTCTCCAATTCATTCCAATCGATCATTGGAAGAGAAGATTTTGAAAAACCATTTTCGACAAGATTCCAAAGTTCAAAATCCATCGAAATAAGGAAGATCCTCATTCGTGTCTTCCAATAGGTATAGTCCGTCCCATTGAACATGGGTGGACGTGTAATAGAAATGCCCTCTTGGTTTCCAGCATATGCCATCTCTCTTGGGTTTTAATCCATTTGAGAGTGAACCTGACTCTAATACCAATTGTTAGGATCAAGAGCACTAAGAGGGGGGGGGGGTGAATTAGTGCAACGGAAAACTTTCAACGTTTAAAACTACGTTCATACGACAAAGCCTATTCCAGTAGAAAAGTTGATTCGTAAATTTCTTTGACTTAAGATCAGGTAAGAAGCAGTTAAAACAAATCTATAAAGGCAGTTTACGGTTATGATGGAAATCAGAATGTAAGCGCAAATTGAAATACGATGTTCGTACGGTAAAAGCGATTTCAGTAGAAAAGTCGATTCGTAAATCACTTTAACTTGTGATTAGGCAAGAAGCAGTTAAAACAAATCTGTTAAGGCAGTTTGCTGTTGTGATGGAAATCAGAATGTAAGCGCAAACTGAAATATGATGTTCGTACAAGAAAAGCGATTTACGTCTAAACACGATTCGGAAAATATTAAGCTTGGAAACGCAATCGTAAAAGCGCAGAAGGCAGTAAGCTATGAAGGAGGTTTGCAGTAAGGATAATAAGCTCAAAGTAAATGCAAACCAGAGAGCAGCGCGATTTAGAGTGATTCGGTCAATCTTGACCTACATCCACTTCTGGCTTCCTCCACCGATGAGGTCGCCGACATCCACTAGAGGCCTTCCTTCAATAAGCGAAGGCCAACCACCCTTTTTACAAATTCACTCCTTTTGACGAGCTTAGGAGACAACCCTTACAAACTTTTCTCTCCTCTCTTGAAAGATCTGAACTTGGAAGAAAAGAGGGAGAAGAACCTTTAGCTTATTACAACACTTTTGAGCTCAAAAATCTTAGAGTAAGATAAGGATTTTGGTGGATTTTCATTTCTCTTTCATTGCTGAAAGAGGGGTATTTATAGGCCCCAAACCAGTTTGAATTCCGAGCTCAAAACTGTCAATTCCCGGAATTCCGAGGTCTGGCGGTTGCACCGCCTGACAAGGCTCGAAGACTGAGCCTTTGGGCGGTGCCATTGCTTGTCAGGGGCGGTTGCACCGCCCAGCCAGAGCTCGAAGACCGAGCCCTGGGCGGTGCCACCGTCGACCCAAGCGGTGCCACCTCTGGGCGAGAGATCTGGGTCTGAATGGGTTGATCCATTCAGCCCAATTTGGTTCTTCCAAGGGCCCAATTGCCCCTAGATTAAGTTAATGGGATCACCTCCCAATTCTAACTTAATCATTGTGCTAACTACGATAATTCTTAAGACTTTTACTACAGCTTGCTCCGGTGCGTCAATCGCTTCTTCCAGCGAGCTTCCGGCGAACTTCCGGCGAACATCCGACAGTCCTCCGACGATGCTCCTATGGTCTTCCAGCAAACTCCTAGATTTACGACGATCCACTTGGCGATTTCTGACGAGCTTCTTTTGGCAAGCTCCTGGACTTCTCGGATTTGTTCCCGCAGAACCTCCGATGACCGTCCGGACTTCCGTCGAGCTCTCGAACTCCCAACGTGATCATAGTCCCGACTCCGGCGCAACTCCTGCTGCATGTCTTACTTTCATCGTAGTTAATCCTGCACACTTATCTCAACATATGGATTAGATAACAAATGACAATTGATGTGATCATCAAAATCCGAGATTCAACACAAAGTATATCAATGGCATATGAAATATTTTGGAGCATATCAATGGTGTGTAAAATATGTCAAAGCATATCAATGGCATATGAAACATTTCAGAGCATATCAATGGTGTATGAAATATTTTAAAGTATATCAATAACAAATACGAAACATAAGCTTAAATGTTGTATTTAATGTTACATTCATTTCATTCTTTATCCAAAGTACACATAAAAGTATATAACCAAAGCTTTGAATATCATATCAAACACATAGAAGGTAAAGTGGGATTCCAAATGTAATCTAGAGCATCACAAGCTCCAAGCATACACCCTTTATTATTTCTGGCAAAGGTCCAGATAATCTCTTTATCATTTTTGGCAAAGGTCTAAATTATCCCACAAATACTAAAGTATAAAAGAATATTATGAATAATAAAATTGGCATATATCGGAAGCACATGTAGAATAATGAAAATTCTATTCTAGCATATTCTATGAGGGACATTGTACAAATAATTCAAACTATTAATTATACCCTAATTCACTCAACAAAGGTATTATTAGAAAAATATTTCAATTTGCATTTAGATAAAATAAGTTTCATATGAATCAAAGTTTCTAACAAAGGGTTACAAATAATTTGGTGATCAAAGGTAAGAGAACAAAACCTCTATTTTGTAAAATTCATAGGGTTGGATTCAATAGATAATTGGGTAGGTATTTGTACTCTAAATCTTTTAATCTAGGTATAAAAAAAAATATTTATGAGTCTAGTTTCTAACAAAGTAAGTTTTGTATAAATCAGAATTTCTAACAAGGACTTATAACCAGTTTAGTATCAAAATGTCTGAAGTTATGATCCTTGTTTTGTAAAATCTATAGGGTTAACTGAAACAGAAGTCTAAGTGAACAATTGGACTCTAAATTTATCAATCTTGTTATATGAGTCTATTTTCAGATAAATTTAGTTTTACCTAAATCAGATATTATTGCAGAAGGTTATGGCCAGGACAATGTTGAAAGGTTAAAATCTCAAAGTTTTTCTAGATTATGATTATTACGTCTAAACAAGAGATATATTAAAGCTAGAACAATTCAAATTTTTAATATTCAAAGCAAAAGTAAAGATAGAATTATAGTAAAAAAGGAACAGAACACTTGCCTTTCAAAGATTTTGATCGGAAGAAGGCATAGGCCCAAATCCTTCTCTATTTTTCCTCCTCTCCCTGTTTCGTTTTATCACCCATCTTTTTTCTTCCTCCATAGCTATAGCTCGTGCAAAACATGGGAGGGGCATATTCACCTGCTTTCCCCTTCTCTTCTTCCTTCCTTTTCTTCTTTCCCAACAGCAACTGCCACAGCCACAACCCGTTCTTTTCTTCCTCTCCTTCTCTTCTTCCTTCCCCTTCTTTCCCAACAACAGCTGCCACAACCACAGCCACAGCCGCAGCCCATTCTTTCCCTTCTCTTCTTTCTCTCCATCTCTTTTTTTTTTCCTTCCCTTCTTCCTTCCTCTTCTTTCTTCCCAACCGCAGCCACAGCCTTTCTCTCTTCTTCCCTCTATTCTCCCTCTTCTTTTTCTTCTCTTCTTCCCTTCTTCTCTTCCCCAATGTACCACACCTCTGTTTCCTCGTGCAGGAAACAGAGGTATTGCAGCCCTAGGCACAGCCACCTTCTTATCCTCTCCCTCTTCCCTCTCTTCTCCCTCTTCTTCTTCTCCTCTTCTTCCCTTCTTCTCCTCTTCTTACCTTCTCCTCCCCGATGCACCACCCCTCATCTCTTTTGTTTCCTTGTGTGGGAAACCGATGTGCGCGGGAGGCGGTGGCATAAAATTATATATATATTTTTTTTAATTAACAGTTTAATCATTAAAATTTTAATATTTAAATATAGATCCTCCGATTTATAAATAAATCATTATAAATAAATTTCAGAGACATTACAGGAGCTACGAAGATACTTTTTAAATTACTATTAAATCTTCTCGATGCACGCACCACGCAATTAAAAAGGAGCCGATCCTTCTTGTTGTCCATATGCCCCAAGTAAGGGCTACTCATTGAGAAGGAGAGAGAAAGGAGAATAGAATATGGTAGCTAAAAAGGGGTCTAGTCTGTGGTCTTTTGGTTTCCTTCTATTTATAGAGGCTCTCTATCAATTTAACCATAATGGATCCTACCCTATTGGGTACTAGATCTCTATCCAACTACCCAAGCCTCTTAGATTAGTGGACCTCTATCTAATAATCTCTTATTAGATTTCATCCATAGGATCCAATAATTTAGGGATTTATTAGATATCCAATAAGATAGGGGATTTATTAGCAAATATCTCATATCTGAACCTTTACTAGTCGCAACACCTACCATATGTGTGTGATCCTCTAGGCTCAATATCGAGCTGGTCGTGAGTCATACCTATCAAAACTCATTATGGCTTAATAAATTATTATCTCCATAATAATTCACTTGATTTATCAATTATGGATGTACTAGGCCACTATGTTGTAGTCCCCGAACGATATAGGGGAATCCAATCCATTGGACCTATTTATCTTCAATTATCATATATCCATAGTCCCTTGCTATTCATAGGTGTCTGCAAGCCACGTGAGTGATGACACCTGTGATATGATATGTATTCTTTTTACTTATTATATTATTTAATATTTTATTATTATTATTTTTATTATTATTATTATTATTATTATTATTATTATATATATATATATATATATATATATATATATATATATATTGTGATGTCCATGAATCTATGTAATGGGAATCAGATCGTGATGAGATCATGATAATGATCGATTCACCTTTAAATACAAACCCTAAATAATTCAGGTCATTTGTTACTCGGGAGTGACATTGAGATAACCGGGCAGATTAGTATGCTATGTACCCATCCATATGATGGAGGCAGCTAGTCTCATAGTTGCTTGTGTGGGGATACTAGGGCTATAGTGTAGGTGCTCATTGGAGAACGAGTTCACTAATTGATCATCTCATAGAATGTTTGATAGTTAATTATACCTCATTGTAAGACAACGATTTCATTATTCCAGTGGTGTACCTGATCCTTATACTTGAGACACCAAGAATGTCTTATATGAGTAATCCACTCTTTGATACCAAACTTATAGGTTTAGAAGTTTTAGATCTAGCACAGCTAGTCATCAGGAATGACAATCAACTTTACAAGGACTATTAAGTGTCGATAGAGGATCATCTGCTCTCGGTGTCATAAGAAGAATATCCTATGTATTTTTACTTAGATAAATCCCTAGCTAGGGTCATTTAGATTGAGAGAGAAAAGAGTTCTCTAGGAGAATCTGATTAGAGCAAGACTCGGTCTGACAATACCACACTCGGTATATGGTCTCTAGGATATTAGATGGATAAGGGACTATAGGTATATGATAACTGAGGATAGATAAGTCCAAAGGATTGGATTCCCTTGTATCATCTAGGAGCTGCGGCATAGTGGTCTAGTACGTCCGCAATTGATGAGTCGAGTGAATTATTATGAAGATAATAATTCACCGAGCTAGAAGGAGTTCGGACAAGTATGGCACACAACCAACTTGATATTGGGACTAGAGGGTCACACACATATGATAGGCGTTGCAATGAGTAGAGGTTCGGATATTAGATATCCGCTAAAGCCTCTATCTTGTTGATATCCAATAAGCCCCCGAATTATTAGATTCTATGGATGAGATCCAATAAGAGCCAAGAAGAGATACTTGGATAGAGATATACTAATATAAGAGGCTTGGGTAGTTGGATGAAGATCCAATACCCAATAGGGTAGGATCCATTATGGTTAAGTAGACATGTGACCTCTATAAATAGGAGAGGATTTATGGGCAAAAGGATAATTTTTCCCCTCTGAATTTGAGAAATTTCAGATTTTATCCTTTCTATCTAAATTACCAAGATACCTCTCATAATTTAGAAAATTCCTTGCATATCTCTAATTTCAGAAAAATATTAGTTAATTAAATAATTTAATTAATTATTATTATCTAGTAGTCCTACGTGTGATGATGTGTACATATGATGTATGATTTGGACGGATGATTATGGACCGTATGATGTGTGTGTACATGTAATGTGATTATTGCTATTATTGGGGCCTAAGAGCCTCCAATTTTATTCTCGATTATTGTTGGGCCTACGTGGCTATAATTAAGTTGTAATCATACGAGGAGGCGCAACAGGAGCATGGAAACGATAACGGGACCCATAAGATCGAGACGGATGATCGTGATGCATGGAGATGCGTTGAGATGCTGGCGGAATTGAAAAGGATGAGATGGACGATTACAGGGCATGAAGATGCACCGCTGCATACATAGATCTTGATATGAGTGATTCTACTAGCTCGTGCATGATCATATATATATATATATATATATATATATATATATATATATATATATATTTGCATACGCTGTAGATGTATATTAAATATATATGTGTGTGACACGTCATATTAGGAGACCAA
The DNA here is from genome assembly GCA_900464855.2 of Musa schizocarpa. Lineage (NCBI taxonomy): Eukaryota > Viridiplantae > Streptophyta > Magnoliopsida > Zingiberales > Musaceae > Musa > Musa schizocarpa. The sequence continues at coordinate 27,520,418 of LS990923.1, forward strand.
ATCAAAATCCCCTCTTTCGATAATATAAAGTCGGTTAATATAAGGTAATTAGATTAACTCACATAGCCTTCCATCATTATAGATAGGGACCGATTCCTGACATAGGTTGAGTTGGTCGAATCCTCGAAGCTCACTTATATCGCGATTCGCTATCTTGCCTACGACATAGAGATGTCACTAGTGACCTGAGGACACGGTATGCTTGGTCAAGTCCCTCGAGGGTATATCATTGAATCAGACTCATCTTGTAATGATGGTATTGACTTAACCAAACATTATGGTTGGTCGAGTCCCTCGAGACCATGATGGTTCGGAGGTCGAATAGGATGGGAATCATAAGGAGTTGTGATCGGCAAGAGTTACATACATTTTGGGCTTAGTGTGATCGGTCGAGTCCCTCGATGTTACACTTAGACATTGATTGGATCTCAATCCCCACTAGAAGTCTATCGAAGACTTCTGTTTTACGTGCTAAGGGTGTCGCGTGACTTACTAGAAAAATACTATAGTATGAGAAGATTAAGATAAAAGTTCATATCTTGATTATTTATTTTTCTATAAAATCTTTATATTATTTATTTATGTTGCCTTTTTATTTTCAAAAAATATCACTTTCAAATCCCTTACATGACATACTTGATGTCAACCACCTCACTAGTCTAAATTATACGGATTAGCTTCACAACTTGAGAATTGTTCTCACATGGAGAAAATCGCGTATGTCCTTGATACAGTGATGCCTATACTCGAGGAAGGGGTAAGCAAGGATGAAATTACTCACTATATGAAGTACAGAGATGACTCTACTCTTACTAAGTGTTACATGCTAGGCTCCATAACTCTTGAGTTATAGAGACAATATGAAAAGATGGATACCAGAATAATTCTCCTATATGTCCGTAAACTATTTGAGGAACAGGAAAGGACTCAGTGATATGAGATATTCAAGAGCTTCTTCCGCGCTAGGATGACTAAGGGGACATCGATTCAGAACTATTTCCTCAAGATGATTGAGTAGATAGAGAAACTCACAAGTATAGGAATGGTCCTAGAGGATAACCTATGTGTGGATCTTATCCTTTAGCCCGTACCAAATTTCTTTTCACAGTTCATAATGAATTTTAATATGAACAAACTTGAGATGAATCTCCCTAAGCTCCTTAATATATTGAGAGAGGCAGAGAGCACTATCAAGAAAGAGAAGCCAATTCTCTATATTGGTGAGACCGGAAAGAAAATGAAGACAGAAAAGTCCCTTAAGAAGGGCAAGGGCATGGGTAGACCTAGTATAGTAAAGGTTGCTAAGAAAGACTATGCAAAGGACAAAGGCCAGTACTTCCATTGTGGCAAAGATGAGTACTGGAAAAGGAACTACAAAGAGTACCTTACAAAAAGGGAAAAACAAAAGCTTAGAGAAGCTTCAGGTACATTCATGATCAATCTCAATTTGTTAGACTCTTATATTAACATATGGATATTGGATATCGGTAGTGCTTATCATATTTGTAATTCATTGCAAGTTTTGATAAGAACTAAGAGATTGGCAAGAGGCGAGATGAACCTCAAGATGGGCAATGAAGCAAAAGTTGCTACAGTAGCTATTGGCGATGTCGCCCTACATCTGCTTGGTGGAGCTATTATTGTATTTGATGAATACTATTTTATTCCTTATATTATCAAAAATATTATTTTCATTTCATATTTGATAATTAGTGGATATAAATTAGTTTTTGAGAATAATAGTTGTTCAATATTATTAGATAATGAGATCATCATGAGAGGAACATTGCATAATGGTTTATTTATGCTAGACACTGCTCCACGTATCATGAATGTAAGTGTGTCCAAGAGGAAACGAGATAAGGTAAACAATGCATACTTGTGGCATTATAGGCTAGGTCACATCAACAAGGGAATGATTCAAAAGTTGTGAAAGGGTGAAAATTTAGATCCATTCGACTATGAGTCATATGCAACTTACAAATCTTGCATTCATGGAAAGATGACTAACTCTTCATTTAGTGGAACTAGAGAGAGAGCCACTGAGTTGTTGGAACATACACATAGTGATGTATGTGGTCCTGTATCAACACATGTCATAGGTGGTTACTCCTACTTCATTACTTTTACCGTTGATTTCAAAAGGTATGAACTTGTGTACTTAATGAAGTACAAATCCAAGACATTTGAGAAATTCAGAGAGTATAAGAATGAATTAAAAAATCAGACTGGAAAGAGTATCAATACTCTTCGATCAGATCGAGGAGGTGAGTTATTGAGTATAGAGTTTATCCAATTCCTCAAGGACCATGGGATTCTATCCCAATGGATACCTCCTTATACACCTTAGCTCAATGGTGTATCTGAAAGGAGGAATCACACATTGTTAGACATGGTGTGATGTTAGGACTCTAGCTAGGAGAGTCCTAATTGAGAGGGACATTTATGTAAAACCTATCTGATTATTTCTTAGAGAAGAGGCTGGCTAGGGTTTGAAGGTTATTTCTTAGAGAAGAATTAGGAGTTGTATAGGAATAGGAGTCTTGAGTAGAGTCCTATTAGGAGTCTTAATTGAGTAGGAGTCCTATTAGGAGTTAGGGTTTAGAAACCCTATAAATAGCCATATATTCATCCTCTTTTGATAAGTAATAGACAAATCTTTTCTGCATCCTTTGAGCAGCAACTTGGAGGGAGGAACCCCTATAGAGTTCTAAGGAGGCTGATCCCCTAAAGAGATCAACCCCAAGTTTAGAATCTACAAGGGTTCTAATACTTGGTATTAGAGCAGCGTTATTAGCATCTCGCTGCCCTTCCACAGCCATCCATCAGCCCTCCCACAACCGCCCAAAGTAATTCCCATAATTGCTTAAAAGATCATCGCCAAATTTCGCCGTCATCTCCACCACCGCGGATCATCCTTTGATCTCCCAATGAATTACAACATGCTCTGGTTTCCTACCTTACTACTACTACAATTTAGTTATCCTTATTCAAAATTATAAAAATAAATTGTTCCTATATTGCTGCATAAACTTTTCGTTGCAAAGTTTTCATCTCTACGATAAAAGATATATTACAGAATTTCAGCCGCATAGCATAGTCTGTTTGATCTTGCTACTTCATTTTTTCTATCAAAATATCTAAGAATTTTTTATGACAGCTTTGACACTTCCTAACAGCAGATTTTTCTTTAGTTTTATCAAAAAATTCTTATTATAAACTATTGATCCTTTACATCTAAACTTCTATACTTGAAAATCTGTACTGTATTCCAGCCACATAGCACAGTTTATTTGATCTTGCTACTATGTTTTTTCTATCTAAATCTCTACAAATTTTTTATAACAGATTTAACAATTTCTAACGGCAGATTTCTCTTTAGTTTTGTCAAAAATTTCTCAACATAAACCATTCATCTTTTATGTTTAAACTGCTATACTTGAAAATCTATACTATAAAATTCCAAGTGCATAGCATAGTTTGTTTGATCTTGTTACTATGGTTTTTCTCTCCAAATCTCTATGAAATTTTTATGATAGCTTTGATACTTCCTAACAGTGGATTTTCCTTTAATTTTGTTAAAAAATTCTTAATATAAACCACTGATCTTTTATGTCCAATATGCTACACTTGAAAATCTATATTGTAGAAAATTTCAACAGTATATTGTTGCCTTAACCCATCTATTTGTAATATTTTTTGAATGAAATTTCTTATACACTTTATAGATCATCTTGGTTTCCATCTAAGATTGATGTATTGGGAATTCATCTCTAAAACCGATTTTGTATTGCTGTAAATTTTTATCATAAATCACTGAAATTTTTCGACGAGAATTCTGCTATCGCAACTTGCACCAATTTCCTTGCTATTATACTACCAAAATTTTCTTAATTAAATTAGACATCCTTACTGTCATATAAACTGAGATTTTGCTATCAATTCCCTCCTCAAATTTCTCAAGTTTTTGGTAGAAATTTCATCAAGAAACTGCTGTTTCTTTGATGACAATTCTGCTCTTACAAGACAACACATACATGCAACAACTTCCATTGATTTTTATCAAACCTTTGCTGCCATCTACCACAGATCTAAACCTTTCACCTACAGCCCTAAAACTCCACCAAACCATATCCTCAAACTGCACCCAAAACAACCATAAAACAAGCCTAAATCGCAAACTACATCCACCAATCCTTTCGACCATCACTTCTCTCAACCTATACATGCCTTTAACCTAACAACAAAAGAGAGATCTTAACATCATAAATTTAGAGGCATATACTATAGCATCTAAGGAGGCAATCAATGCTAAATTTGAAGCCTTCGAGGCGCGAATGAAAGATAAGATTTGGACTTTCTTTACTGAACTCAGTTTGGGCCGACTACCAAGCCCAAAGAAATCACATCAAGGGGAGAGCTCTAACCAATCGTACCATGCCTGAAGAGATGACTTCCAAGAGAGGGGAGGTTTTATGATCGATCACAACTATCCATGTATGAGGGTGGACTTCCTTAAATGGGAAGGAGACCCGATTGATTGGATCTCACATGCAGAGCGATATTTTCGGTACCACAAAATCACGGACATATCTATGGTGAAAATTACGGTTATACATCTTGAAGGGAATGCCATACAGTGGTTTGACTGGTTTGAACACACTTATGGAGTCCTCTCATAGCAACAATTCAAAAAAATACTTCTGATCCTCTTCGAACCAATCGATTACAAGAACACTAACGGACAACTAGCAAAGATCTAACAAACCTCCACCATTAAAGAGTACCAAATCAGGTTTGAAAGGTTATCTAATTAAACTCATGATTAGTCTAAAAAACTGCTATTGGGGATCTTCATTGAGGGTTTGAAGTTAGAGATCCGGGGAGAAGTTAAAGCACGACAACCGTACATGCTTATGGCAACTATCTCTTTCGCATGACTTCAAGAGGAGCAATTGAACCATGAAGCCTGGAAGACTAAAGTCGCTCCCTGACCAGCAATACTAAAGCCCTCAACCCCCCCTACTGTCAGCTGAGTCTCTACACCAAAAAGGTTGATAAGAGAAGAGCTCCAGGAGAGATCTGCGAAGGGGTTATGTTGGCACTGTGACAAGCCATGAAGCCGTGAGCATTGTTGTAGTAAAAGGAGACTTCTTATGATTAAACAAGTAGAAGAAGAGGTCATTGAACATCCAGAAGAGAGCTTTAAACATGAAGAAGAAGATGCGAAAGAAGAGCCACAACCGACCGACATTATGGTACACGCACTAACTGGCTACTCAAACCCGCAAATGATAAAAGTTGGAGGTCTTATCAAACAACAACTGATCACTGTTCTCATCAACACGGGCAGCACTAATAACTTTCTAAGTGTTGGGAAATCCTTGGGGGTGACATCATATGCGCAGCGGAAGAACAAGAAAAACAAAATCCCCGATTCCCAAAGAGATGTTCGTCGTCGTGCGAAGATTGGTATGCAAAAAATATGCAAAACATGAAACTGCATATAGAGTATATTGTGTTACCTAGGGAGATCATATATCCCTGTTTCCTTGCATATCCTTAGGAGAGGGTGAAGGAGGTCAAGCGTCCTCCTCTCTAGCGGTGATCCACACAGCAGGGTTGCGATGACGCTCCTCAAAACTCCAGACCTACTCTGAGATGGAGATGGAGAGGAGAATAGGAAAAGGCAAACAAAAGCTCTCTGGCCTATGGGTCTCTGAATCCCTCCTATTTATAGAGGTCCCCTGTCAAACCCTAATGGGTCCTCCCCTAGTGGGTATTGGATCTGCATCCAATAAGATAAGGGCTCCGTCGGATATCTCATATCAGAACCTCTATTCATCGCAATGCCTACCATATGTGTGTGACCCTCTAGGCCCAATATCGAGCTGACCGTGAGTCATACCTGTCAGAACTCCTTCTAACTCAGTGAATTATTATCTCTATAATAATTCACTCGATTCATCGACTACGGACGTACTAGGCCACTACGCCGTAGTCCCTAGATGATACAGGGGAATCCAATCCATTGGTCATGCCTGTCCTTAGTTATCGTGTACCTATAGTCCCTTATCCATCTAATATACCAGAGACCGTATATCGAGCATGGTGTTGTCAGACCTACACGGTTTCTTCTCGAGTCTCGCTCTAATCGGATTCTCCCGGAGAACTCTTTCTCTCTCAACCCGAATGACCCTGGCCAGGGATTTGTCTGAGCAAGAACACATGGGATATTCCTCTCATAACGCCGAGAGTGGATGATCCTCTATCGACACTCAATAGCCCTCGTAAGGTCGACTACCACTCCCAATGACCAGTTGTACTAGATCTAGAATAGCCAAACCTATAAGTATGGTATCAAAGAGTGGAGCACTCATACAGGACATCCTTGGTGTCTCAAGTCTAAGGACCAGATACACCACTAGGACTACGAAATCGCTGTCTGACAATAAGGCATCATTAACCATCCAGCATTCCGTAAGCGGATCAATCAGTGAACTCATTCTCCAATGAGCACCTATATTGTATCCCTAGTGTCCCTACACAAGCAGCTATGAGACCAGCTGTATCTATCATATGGACGGGTATACGGCACACCAGTTTGTCCGATTATCATGATATCCCTCTCGAGTAACCTATGACCGGGATTATTTAGGATATGTGTTTAAAGGTGAATCGATCTCACTATCGTGATCTCATCACGATTCGATTCCCATTGCACAAATCCAAGGACATCACAATATATGTATGTATTTATATAAAGTGATATATGCCAAAATATAATAAGCAAAAAGATTCTATATTAAGTCACACGTGCCATCACTCACGTGATTGGCTTGCTGGGCACCTATGACTAGCAATCTCCTACTTGTCCTAAAACCAATCACCTATGTGTCTGATCCCCATCAAACCCCTATGACGCTCAAAACAAATCTGAGACAACGACTTTGTTAGTGGATCTGCAATGTTATCTTCGGATCGAACTCTTTCCACTACTACATCTCCTTGGGTCACGATCTCTCTGATAAGGTGGAACCTCCTCAGAACATGCTTAGATTTCTGATGAGACCTAGGTTCCTTTGCTTGAGCAATCGCCCTGTTGTTGTCGCAATATAGGGAGATCTGCTCTTCGCTACCCGGCATGACTCCCAAATCTGTGATGAACTTCTTCACCCAAACTCCCTCCTTTGCTGCATCTGATGCAGCAATGTACTCCTCATATGTGGTCGAGTCAGCGGGGTATCTTGCTTGGAACTCTTCCAAAGACTGCTTTGCTCCTCCATTCAAGGTGTACACATACCCCGAATTCGACTTGCTATCATCGACATCGATGGAAACTTGAGTCGATGTAGCCTTCAACCTTAAGGCTATTACCTCCATATACTAGTAAAAGATCCTTAGTCCTTCTCAAGTACTTAAGGATACACTTTATTGCTTTCCAATGCTCCAAGCACGGATCCTTTGATACACCTTTCGTGACACTTTTCGAGCATGCTATATCAGACCTAGTACATAGCATGGCATACATGATAGACCCTATTCTTTGAGGCATAAGGTATCATATTCATGTTCGTCCTTTCTTCTGGAGTCTTTGGGGACATACTCGTAGAAAGCGATATCCCATGTCTCATCGGTATGAGACCTCTCTTGGAATTTTTTATGCCAAACCTTTTGACAATGGTTTCTATGTACCTGGACTGGGACAAGCCAAGCATCCTCTTGGATCTATCTCTATAGATTCTTATTCCCAAAATATAGGATGCTTCCCCTAAGTCTTTCATGGAGAAGTGTCTAGATAACCAAGCCTTTACTGTGGATAGCATTCCTATGTCATTCCCAATGATCAGGATGTCATCCACATACAACACCAAAAAGGTGATAGCGCTCCCACTTACCTTTCTGTATACACAAGGCTCATCTTCGTTCTTAACGAAGTCATAAGATCTGATTGCCTCATCAAATCTTATGTTCCAACTTCGGGAAGCTTGCTTTAATCCATAAATGGATCTAAGCAACCTACACACCTTATCTGGACAATTCTTGGACACGTATCCCTCAAGTTACATCATATACACCTCCTCCTCGAGGTTCCCATTGAGGAATGCAGTTTTCACATCCATCTACCAGATCTCATAATCATAGTGTGCTGCAATAGCCAATAGAATTCTGATGGATTTTAGCATTGCTACAAGTGAGAAGGTTTCGTCATAGTCAACACCTTGCCTTTGACGATACTTAGCCACTAGCCTTGCTTTATAGGTCTCTACCTTTCCATCTACTCCGATATTTTTCTTAAAGATCCACTTGCAACCGATGGGTACAATACCTTTGGGCACATCAACAAGGTTCCAAACCTTATTGGAGTACATAGAATCCATCTCAGAATTTATGGCTTCTTGTCACTTCCCGGAGTCTATACTCATAATAGCCTCCTCGTAGGTCTGAGGATCAATATCCTCTACATCCTCTCCTCTAATATGTCCCACATATCTCTCAGGAGGATGGGATACTCTATCAGACTTGCGTAAAGTTGAGATTTGTGTATTAGGTACCTGAACAGACTCGGGCTGTAGAGTGGTGCTTGAGCTTGGTTCTCCAACCTCGCTCAATTCTATCATTCTCCCACTATCTCCGCCAAGAATGTGTTCCTTCTTAAGGAACACTGCTCTCTTAGCTACAAAGACCTTTTGGTCCTCGAGATGATAGAAATAATACTTACAAGTTTCCTTGGGGTATCCCACAAATTTGCATCGCTCTGTCCTTGATTCTAATTTATCGGGGTTGTGTCTTTTAACATTTGCACGGCAGCCCCAAATTTTAACAACCTTAATATAAGGCTTCTTCCCTTTCCATATCTCATATAGTGTAGACACTATCGACTTAGTTGGAACTCTGTTCAGAAGGTAAGCTGTGGTTTCTAGGGCATATCCCCAGAATGAGATGGGTAAGTCAGCGAAACTCATCATGGACCGTACCATATCTAATAATGTATGATTTCTCCTTTTAGAGACACCATTGAGCTGAGGTGTATAAGGAGGTGTCCATTGTGATAATATCCCATGGTCCTTGAGGAACTGAGTGAACTCTGTACTTAAGTACTCACCACCTCGATCTTATCGAAGATTTTTGATACTCTTTCCAATCTGGTTCTCCACCCCATTCTTATACTCTCTGAATTTCTCAAAGGCCTCGGACTTATACTTCATTAAGTACACATATCTATACCTTGAGAAATCATCAGTAAATGTAATGAAGTAGGAGTAACCTCCAATGGCATGAGTTGACATGGGTCCACATACATCACTATGTATGAGTTCCAACAACTCAGTGGCTCTCTCTCCAATTCCACTAAATGGAGAGTTGGTCAGTTTTCCACGATTGCAAGGCTCACAAGTTGCATATGACACATAGTCGAATGGATCTAGATATCCATCATTTAGCAACTTTTGAATCCTTCTTTCATGGATGTGACCTAGCCTACAATGCCACAGGTATGCACTGTTCAACTCATCTCGTTTCCTTTTGGACACATTTACATTCATGATATGTGGAGTGGTGTCTAATATAAATAAACCATTATGCAATGTTCCTTTCATGATGATCTTATCATCTAATAATATCGAACAACCATTGTTCTAAAAAACAAATTTATATCCACTAACTGTTAAACATGAAATGGAGATAATGTTTTTGATAATAGAAGGAACAAAATAACATGCATCTAATGCAATAAAAGCTCCACTAGGCAGATGTAGGGCGACCTCGCCAACAACTACTACAGCAACTTTTGCTCCATTACCCATCTTGAGGTCCATCTCGCCTCTCTCTAGTCTCCTAGGCCTTGCAAGAACCTGCAACAAATTGTATATATGATAAGCACTACCGGTATCCAATACCCATATGTTATCATAAGAGTCTGACAAATGGAGACTGATCATGAATGTACCCTGAAGCTTCATCAAGCTTTTGTTTAAGCCCTTTCTGCAAGGTACTCTTTGCGGTTTCTCTTCCAATGCTCATCTTTACCACAATTGGAAGCACCGGCCTTTGTCCTTTCTTTGGGTCTTTCTTAGCAACCTTTGCTTTACCTGGTTTGACCTTGCCCTTTCCTTCTTAAGGGACCTTTACGCTTTCCTTTTCCTTTTGGTCTCACCCGGTGAAGAACTGGCTTCTCTTTCTTGATAGTACTCTCTGCCTCCCTCAAAATATTGAGAAGCTCTGGGAGAGTCACTTCAAGCTTGTTCATATTAAAATTCATTATGAACTGTGAAAAGGAATCTGGTAGGGACTGAAGCACAATCTCCACACACAAGTTATCCTCTAGGACCATTCCTAGACACGTGAGTTTCTCTATCCACTCAATCATCTTTGGGACATGGTTACAACTAGTGTCCCCTTAGTCATCCTAGCGGAAGAGGCTCTTAGATATCTCATATCACGAGTCCTTCCCTGTTCCTCAAACAATTTACGGACATGTAGGAGAATGGATCTGGCATCCATCTTTTCATGTTGTCTTTGTAACTCAGGAGTCATAGAGCCCAACATATAGTACTGAGCAAGAGTGGAGTCATCAATGTACTTCACGTAGCGAGCGATCTCATCCTCGTTTGCCCCTTCTTCGGGCGCAGGCATCACTATATCAAGGACGTACACGATTTTCTCCGCTGTGAGAATAATTCTCAAGTTACGGAGCCAATCCATATAATTTGGACCAGTGAGGCGTTTGACATCAAGTATGCCTCGTAAGGGATTTAAAAGCGACATTTTCTGAAAATAAAGATGCAGCAGAAATGAATAACATGCAAATTTTGCAAGAAATAAACTATCAAGATATGAACTTCTATCTTAATATGCTCCCACTATTTTACTAACGAGTCACGCGACACCCTCAGCACGTGAAACGAAAGTCTCCGGCAGACTTCTAGTGGGGATCAGGATCCAATCAGCGTCTTAGTGTAACCTCGAGGGACTCGACCAATCACACTAAGCCTAAAAGGTAGGCAACTCTTGTCGATCACAACTCCTTATGATTCCCGTCCTATTCGGCCTCCGAATCACCATGGCCTCGAGGGACTCGAGCAACCATGATGCTCGGTTAAGTCAACACCTTCGTTACAAGATGAGTCTGATTTGATGATATACCCTCGAGGGACTCGACCAAGTATACCATGCCCTCAGGTCACCAGTGACATCTCTATGTCGTAAGCAAGATAGCGAATCGCGATATAGGTGAGTCTCGAGGGACTCGACCAACTCAACCTACACCGGGAATCCGTTCCTACTTATAACAATGGAAGGCCATGTGGGTCAATCTAATTGCCTCACGTTTACCGACTTAATATTATCGAGAGATGTTTCTATGATTTGGTCTCCTAATATGACATGTCACACATATACATATTTAATATATATCTACATTGTATGCAAATATATATATATATATATATATATAGTATGTGTATAAGCAATTACACCAGATGATCATGGACCACAACCTAATATGATTAGGCCCGAGCCAGTAGGCCTAATCACTCACATCAAGATCTATGTGTGCAACGGTGCATCGTCATACCCTGTGATCATCCATTTCGTCCTTGTCGGTTCCGTCGACATCTTGATGCATCTTCATGCATCACGATCGTCCGTCTCGTAGGTCCCGCTATCACATCTACGCTCCCGCTGTGCCTCCTCATGTGATTACAACTTAATCATAGGCACGTAGGCCCGACAATAAACGAGAAATATAATGGAGGTTCGCAGACCTCAATAATAATAATCACAGGTACACACATCACACGGTCCATGATCATCCGTCCACACATCATACATCACATGTATAAATAATCATCATCATGTAGGACTACTAGATAAAATAATAATAATCAACTAAACCTTTTAATTAATTAATATTTTCTGAAATCAGGGACATTATAGGGAATTTCTGAATTCATAGGGGTATTTTCGTAATTTGGACAAAAGGTAAAAACTGGAATTTCTCAAATTCCGAGGGCAAAACTATCTTTTGCCTAGAAAACCCTAATGCCCTTTCCCCTTTTTGCTGCTACCGCCGCCTCCACCCTGCCGACGGCGGCTTGTGCGACGGGGCGAGGGCACTGCCCTCGCCTGCAGGCGGCATGCCCGCTGGCAGCGCTGCCGCTGCGGGTGGGCGCCCCCTTCGGGCGCCGCCGCCTCCGCAGGCGGTGTTGTCCCACCGGGCGATCGCCCCTATGGGGGGTTTCGCCCGCGGGAGCAACGGCGGCGGGCGCCGCTGCCCTGTGGTGCCTCTGCCCGTGGGCTGCCAGCCCCGCCGGCAGCAAGCCTGCTGCAAGTAGGCCCCCGGCCGGCTGCAGCAGACGCAGCCCCTGTGCTGCCCGCCTTCGGCTACGCTGCATGCACGCAGATCGAGGGCAACAACTGTTGCTGCCCTTCCTTGTTTTTGCGTCAACAATTTTGACGTCAAAATTCTTCCTAAACACAACACACGCAGTTCAAAACCAATCATTCGCACGAGCAACCTGGCTCTGATACCACTGTTGGGAAATCCTTGGGGGCGACATCATATGCACAGCGGAAGAACAAGAAAAACAAAATCCCCGATTCCCAAAGAGATATTCGTCGTCGTGCGAAGATTGGTACGTAAAAAATCCGCGAAACATGAAACTGCATATAGAGTAGATTGTGTTACCTAGGGAGATCGTATATCCCTGTTTCCTTGCAGATCCTTAGAAGAGGGTGAAGGAGGTCAAGCATCCTCCTCTCTAGCGGTGATCCACACAACAGGGTTATGATGACGCTCCTCAAAACTCCAGAACTACTCTGAGTTGGAGATGGAGAGGAGAATAGGAAAAGGCAAACAAAAGCTCTCTGGCCCATGGGGCTCTGAATTCCTCATATTTATAGAGGTCCCCTATCAAACCCTAATGGGTCCTCCCCTAGTGGGTATTGGATCTGCATCCAATAAGACAAGGGCTCCGTCGGATATCTCATATCTGAACCTCTATTCATCGTAATGCCTACCATATGTGTGTGACCCTCTAGGCCCAATATCGAGCTGGCCGTGAGTCATACCTATTAGAACTCCTTCTAACTCAGTGAATTATTATCTCTGTAATAATTCACTCGACTCATCGACTACGGACGTACTAGGCCACTACGCCGTAGTCCTTAGACGATACAGGGGAATCCAATCCATTGGACCTGTCTGTCCTCAGTTACCGTGTGCCTATAGTCCCTCATTCATCTAATATACCAGAGATCATATATCGGGCATGGTGTTGTCAGACCCACACGGTTTCTTCTCGAGTCTCACTCTAATTGGATTCTCCCGGAGAACTCTTTCTCTCTCAACTCGAATGACCCTAGCCAGGGATTTGTCTGAGCAAGAACATATGGGATATTCCTCTCATGATGCCGAGAGTGGATGATCCTCTATCGACACTCAATAGCCCTCGTAAGATCGACTACCACTCCCAATGACCAGTTGTACTAGATCTAGGACAGCCAAACCTATAAGTCTGGTATCAAAGAGTGGAGCACTAATACAGGACATCCTTGGTGTCTCAAGTCTAAGGACCAGATACACCACTAGGACTACGGAATCGCTGTCTGACAATAAGGCATCATCAACCATCCAACATTTCGTAAGCGGATCAATCAGTGAACTCATTCTCCAATGAGCACCTATACTGTATCCCTAGTGTCCCTACACAAGCAGCTATGAGACCAGTTGTATCCATCATATGGACGGGTATACAGCACACCAGTCTGTCCGGTTATCACGATATCCCTCTCGAGTAACCTATGACCGGGATTATTTAGGATATGTGTTTAAAGGTGAATCGATCTCACTATCGTGATCTCATCACGATCCGATTCCCATTGCACAAATCCAAGGACATCACAATATATGTATGCATTTATATAAAGTGATATATGCCAAAATATAATAAGTAAAAAGATTCTATATTAAGTCACACGTGCCATCACTCACGTGATTGGCTTGCTAGGCACCTATGACTAGCACTAAATAGTAAGGTTATAGCTCGGATGGCACTCTACATTGAAGGTTATAGAAAGTCTGATATAAAGGTTACCAACGGCAGAACCCTAAAGTGCGACCAAAGTTGCCCGCGAGCGAAACTGTTACTATAGGACCAAGAGATAATTATATATTTCTTCCTCCTCCCTCTTGATGATCATGAGGCCATGCTTAGATTAAATGGTTGATGATATTAGGTGATATTTCTTGAAATTTTATTAAACTAATTATGAAATTTTATAGTAAGAAGAAATTGATGATACTGCATGGGAAACGTGGGGGCGACGTAATGACGATTTGCACACAACAAATAAAGAAGGTTTTGCATAAAGCATGTAGTAGCTTTTTAGTATAACTTAAGCAGCAAACTAAGGGAGAGCCAACAGAATTTGAAGATCCAAATCTACTTCCTTTGCTTGTTGAATTTTCATATATATTTGACGAACCGCACAACCTACCTCTTACCCATCGGCATGATCATTGTATAACGATTCTTCTAGGAAAATCTCTAGCAAAAACTCAGTCATATCAGTATCTACATTTCAGAATGATGAAATAGAAAGGATTGTAAAAGAGATGCTCAAAATAGGAGTTACTCGGCCAAGTTCCAACCCTACTCTTTACTGGTGCTCCTCGTACGAAAGAAGGACGGAACATGGCGATTGTGTGTTAATTACCGAGCTCTCAACGGCATAACCGAAAGGACAAATATCCTATTCTAGTAGTAGATGAATTTCTAGATAAAAGGGAGCATAAATCTTCACAAAGCTAGACCTTTGATCCAAGTATCATCAAATACGAGTGTGCAAAGAAGACATACCGAAAATCACCTTTTGAAGACAACGACCACTATGAATTTTTGCTTTCTTCAACAAAAGGTGGAATATCTTGGGCATATCATATCAGAGAAAGGTGTGGTAGTGGACCCCTCTAAAATTGGAGCAATGCAGAACTGGCCGACCTCGAGGAACATAAAATTGCTACGTGGCTTTCTCGGTTTAATAGGCTACTACCGCAAGTTCATAAAAAATGATAGAAAGATTAGTGCACCACTTACTTCCTTACTGAAAAAAGATGCTTTCCAATAGTTGGACAAAGCCACCACTGTCTTCAACAAGCTTAAAGCCGTAATAATGATAACGCTCGTACCGGCGCTACTCGACTTCGGCAAGACTTTCGTTATTGAAGCCGATGCCTCTGGAGTCGAAATTGGTATTGTACTAATGTAAGATAGCCACCCCCTCGCTTATACCAGTAAGGCATTATTTCCTTCTCATCTCAAAATGACTATTTATGATAAGGAGATGCTCGCGATTGTGCATGCGGTGGCCAAATGGAGATCGTACTTGATCAGGCGATACTTTTAAATCAAAACTGACCATAAAAGCTTAAAATATTTCTTGGAGCAAAAGATATCTTCCCCCGAGCAGTAAAAATGGGTAATAAAACTTCTTGAATATGATTATGAAATAACTTATAAAAAGAGGAAAGAAAATATTGTTGTAGATGCACTTTCATGGCTACCCAAGCAAGCTGAATTTTTGGCCATTTCACTTTCGACTAGCAACATCCTTGAGGATATTAAGAGGGAATGATAGGAAGATTCGAAGACTAGTAAGAACATAAAAAAAAAAAAAAAAAAAAAAAAAAAATTGAGAAAGCACCAAGTTCCGTGGCTCATTACAATTGGGACTCAAAAGAATTACGCTATAAGGGCACTAAATTAAAAAAGAGTACGGCATATCACCCGCAAACCGATGATCAGACGAAAGTGGTAAATAGGTACATAGAGACAACCCAAAGCCACACACTAAATATAACTACTTAAAGAGAACTCCATATCTTGTCGAGTGCCATTATTGATCGATGGATCGTGACTCGACGACGATGACCCACTACTAAAATACTAATAAAATGGGCGAACTTACCAACAGAAGGTGCCACTTAGGAGAACTATGATGACTTGAGATCAAATTCCCAGAATTCATGGATTGTTAGCCTTGAGGACAAGGCTGATTTGAAAAGGGCGGGTCTGTTAGGACTCTAGCTAGGAGAGTCCTAATTGAGAGGGGCATTCATGTAAAACCCATCTAAGCCAACCCCTATTAAAGAGGTGAAGAGGCCAGCTAGAGTTTGGAGGTTATTTCTTAGAGAAGAATTAGGAGTTGTAAAGGAATATGAGTCTTGAGTAGGAGTCTTAATTGAGTGGGAGTCTTGAGTAAGAGTCATATTAGGAGTTAGGGTTTAGAAACCCTATAAATAGTCATGTACTCATCCTCTTTTGATAAACAATAGATAAATCTTTTCTGTAGCCTTTGAGCAGCAACTTGGAGGGAGGAACCCCAATAGAATTCCAAAGAGGTTGATCCCTTAAAGAAATCAACCCCAAGTTTAGAATCTACAAGGGTTCAAACATATGGCCCATGATGCGTTTCGCTAACCTACCCGTCTCAATCTAGGGATATGCCCTAGAGACCGTAGCTTACCTTCTGAATAGAATTCCAACTAAATTAGTTGTGTCTACTCCATATGAGATATGGAAAGGGAAGAAACCTAATCTTAAGGTTATTAAGATTTGGGGCTACCTTGCCCATATCAAAAGATAATCTTGACAAATTAGAATCTAAGACTAGGACGGAAAGATGCATATTCGTGTGATACCCTAAGAAAACTTGTGAGTATTATTTCTTTCACTCCGATGACCAAAAGATCTTTGTAGCCAATAATGATGTTCCTTGAGAAGGATTAATAATGATTAATATTACTTATGGCAACTACTTCATCTACTTTCGTACTTAGGCCCTAAGTGAAGTGATCTATATAATGGCATCATTCTATTTATATAAAAAATTAAATGTTATAAATAGGACACATTATATCCAAAGTTTAAGGAAGAACAAATTATAACATAAACTATTAGACAATAACTAAAATAAATGATTGATATAAAATATTGGATGGTGAAGCGGTGGTACCGCCAAGACATAATCTCTCAGGTGGTGGTACCATCAAACTTGGCAGTGTTACCGCTCAGTGTTAGGCGATGGTACCACCTAGCACAGGTGGTAGTACTGTCAGTACCTCGAAAACTAAAGATGAGATATTTTTAGGCTCCAAGTTTGAATTCACTTGAGGCTTATAAATACTCCTCTTATCCCTGGTTAACATACACAAGCACACAGAGAACTTAAAAGTAAGAAAACATTATAGCAATCACTTGAGAAATCCCCTCCTCTAGTTCTAAAATTTATAATTCTATTTAGAGAGGAGTGAGTGATTGTAAAAGGTTATCTCCTAAACGAGAAGAGGGGTGTAAAAGGATAGTTGATTTTCGCCCATTGAAGGAAGATCAGTAGTGGATACCGGTGGCCTCGAATGAAGAGGAATTGAAAATGGATGTAGATCACAATGACCGAACCACTATAACAATCTAATTTAAAATTTTATTTTACTCTTTACTTTAATTATAAACTGAATTATTACTTTCACTACTTCGAATATGTTTTCTAGTTAAGCATTTTTTATATGGACCTTATCAAAAAAAAGATTTTTCGAACCAACGTCGTTTATATATATATATGATAAATAGAAGTTTTTGATATTCTTTATCTTCAAAGTACTTGGTAGTCGAACTAAATAATAATATTACAACTATAAAACATAGACAAAATTACTCTTAGTTTGTAGCTCAGTACAAGTTACTCTATCTATCATCCTTGCACATAACCTCTTCTAATTGTACACGTTTAGTGAGAGAGAACAGTAATAGCATTGAAGTTACTACTTATACTTGTCGAATTTCTGGAAATTTGGCTATTTCGTCTAGCTAGCGAATTGTCAATGGTCAACGGAGATGCTCTAGGTCGCTATGATCATTATATGAAGTGATAAAGAGGTATGTATTTACTGGCCAATATAGAATCATCAAATCACCTTTTATGTTGAAAACGAAAAAAAAGCAAACAAATTGCAGAGCTGTGCTTATTAAATAAAAAAGGGAACGGGGAATTAGATTATTGGGACCTTTTACCTGATGTAATCTAAATATATGAATCCTAGCAGATGAGGAGCCATTTTCTAGCTGAACTGTAATCTAAATATATGAATCCTAGCAGATGAGGAACCATTTTCTAGCTGAACTGCAATAGTTTGCACATATATTTG
Source organism: Musa schizocarpa (assembly GCA_900464855.2). Taxonomy (NCBI): domain Eukaryota; kingdom Viridiplantae; phylum Streptophyta; class Magnoliopsida; order Zingiberales; family Musaceae; genus Musa; species Musa schizocarpa. The sequence goes on from LS990923.1 coordinate 27,538,623, forward strand.
CTAGTCATTGCAAAATACAAGGAGTAGCCACTGATCAGACTTCCTGGATTTCGTCCAAAGCATAATTGTTTGTGGAGACGCCAGCATAATTAACCTTGTTGAATCGAACCACAACAGGATAGCGAGTCTTGGGATCCTGGATGATGATGATCCAAGATGTTAGGACGTGAAAGGAAGCAAGTAAAGCTGATGAAATGTGTTGAAGAGAAGGCATGCAGATCGATGAAGTACATGCAACCTGGTCCACAGTCACAACTGATCCGATGCCATTGTACCAGTAGGATTCTTTTCGGAGGATCTTCACCTGAAAGTAAAGTGGAAAGAATGTCGATATGATCAACGAGAAATGCCAAATGAAGATGTATCGATAGATATCCATACCTTGGCACCTCTCTTCGGGCCAATCGGCGGCGGCGGAGGTGGCTTTTTGGGAGCTTCGGTGGCCGCCCCTTTTGCGGCCGGAGCAGGCGGCGGCGCCGACGCCTCCTCAGCTCGAACCACCAGCTTTCTACTGGGCTTACTAAAGGTAAAGAAGCTGACACGCGAGGATTGGCTGGTGGCGGCAGCTGCGGCGGCGGCGGTCGGAAGGTTGGAGGTGAGCACGAAGCTTGAAGCTGCTGAGGCCAAGCTGGTGGTTGCCATGGTTTGACGAGAGAAACCTTCTCCAACCACTTCTCTTTTCTCTCTATCTCTCTGGCACAGTCTTTCCTCAAGCCTTGGACGAACCGTTTGTGATCCGTGGCGTGTGTTAGGATATGGAATACTGACACAAGAAGATGCTGACGGACTCGAATTCAGGCAAAATTTTCTGCACCGAGGAGATGGAGCGGATTTGATTTCCTCCACTGGGGTGGTGACATGTGCCACACTATCTGATCCGTGTCGATAACATCATCTGCCCATAGATTATTTGGCCAGTTTTGGGCTGCGACACCTTGGAAGAGGTGCAACTTAGAGCTGAGTTCATAAGCCCCCATACACACATGTTGAAGCTTGTTAATGAAAAGGAACAAATCATGTTTCATTTGCCTACTCCGTTATATATTTTAATTAAAATAATAAAAAGAGCATTATTTGCTTTTTCACAAAGCTCAATGGCAAAGGATTGTCGTTGTTCATTCTATAATCGCAGTGAATCTACATGTGATAAATGCTATAAGTAATCTTAGGTGATTCAGCATCGAAGTTCGTTATGGCTAATTTTTTAGCTCGTCCAAGTAATTATTAGCCAATGATCTTTGTCACCTATCTTCGTTTATTTACAGTAGTGCATCTGAAAGACTGTATCTGCTCACCCAAAGAAGCGGAAGCAAAGAACCATATCAATCAATCAATCCAACATGTACTTCATGTGAGAGAGTCTTTTCATATAGAATAATCCTATAGTCTTATTATTATTATTTACATCATTTGTTGCTGTCATTCAAGAGATCTACTTTGTTTTGCCCCTCGGTTTTACCTTTCGGAGCGAGTTTCTTATTTTGAGGTGCTCTGTTCCTACCATTTTCACAATATCAGTGTCGTGAGCATATGTAACTCTCAATCCTTTAAATGTGATTAAGAAAATCAACAAGAAAAAAAAAAGGTGTAATGCTTGAAAACTACCTCACTCTCAATTCTTTGCTCGTCGACTTAGGGTGGCAGAGCTAAGTAGACTTGATTCATCGTGTGTGCCAGATATTGCAAGGAATTTCAGTTTAAGAGACATTATTGCTTATCAGTGATAGTTCAGCTATTTCTTTTCAGAGTTCAAACACCTGTCATAAATATCGACATATGAGTTATTATAAAACTAATATCGAGAGATATTCGATAAAATGCATTTGATGTATTATTTAGTATATAGTCTGAAATAATAATTATATATTTTACCTACTTATGATTGAGAGGTTTCGTGACTTTTATAGGACTCTCTTTGCAACAACAAAAAAATTAATAGGTCTGGCATCATCGGGCAAAACCTACTTTCGATGACTCTCGAAAGAAAACATTGGGAAGATTGAAAGGAGCCTATGAGAAGATGAAAACTTTATATATGATTATCGTGTATGTTACAACTCTATTTATAGAATGAAAGAAATAGTGAACACATATATTCTTTCGGAATGATGAAAAATAGTCGAATAAATAATTTGTGCATAATGTTTCAAAACTAACAGACACGTCGGAAGTGTCAACAACAGTGATAATTCGACAAACAAATTGAACATCTAAAGAAAAATTCACATGAAATATTTATGAATAATGTAGCCTCACTAGGGATTGATATATTGAAGGAAGATATATTAGAAAATATTTTGTATTCTTAAAAGGTAACATGACATGAGATGCGAAGACATTTAAAAATAGTTTCATAACATCTCTATCACTTATGTTCAATTCCATGCCCAAGAAAACAACACAATCGTGATCGAGGTTGGAGCTTATTATGCTCATGAGGTTAAAGAAAACCAAAACATGCACAACCAAAACTTTAAAGATTGAATAGTTTGAAGTTCTACCAAAAAAATCATTCACACAAAGATTGATGCATAATAAAAGAAAATGAGGTGCATGTACAACTATAAGTACTTCACTCTAAAATGTCTTGAGTTGAAGCAAAAAAACGTATAACTTGACTACAGTCCAAAAAGTACCTAAGCTTTTGTTCTGCACATCTGGTGAAATGTTCATGGACATAAATATTTCAAAATAATTTTATATCGATTAAGAAGAAAAATAAACTTTCAAGATTTCTATTCTTAGAAAATGTCCAACTTGACGATCTATTTTAATAATTTGTTAATCTACGCAGCGCAAATAGTGGAAGAAAAATGAATATCAAATCTTAGTCCTCCCATTTGATCAACAGGCAATAACTTTAACCAAAGTTGAGAAACAAGGTATGTATCAGAAATTCTTATATAGGAAGTAATAATTAAACCAATAGGACTTACCTTAGTTGTTCACCCATTGGCAATGTGACTTTGAGCAATATTAAAAGTGGGGGTTTAAAAATAGAATATCACAACATTTAATAACATATGATTTGAACAGATAGAATCATTATTTATCGTGTAAGAAATTATAGAGATAGAATAAAGTGATACACGAGATAAAACTTAGTTGACTATAGCTTCAACATCAGTGGTAGAAAGTGTTGTGCCGATGGAGAAAGACTCGTAGTTGCAATCGCAACAGTCTTTCTAACAAGTTTATGATATTTCTAAATTGTTTGTCCAATCTTATGATATTTCATTGTGTGAACGATTTGACTAGTTTGAATACTTTAGAAAGTACAATTGTGTCCCATGTCTTCATGATGATGTAGTAGTTGCAAGGACAGTCTCATTTATAAAAAGGGTTGATGAGCATGTAACTTTGTTCTATGTTTTTTTAGATAAAACTTGTAAAGATTAGCATCTACGGAAGAAAGCGGATTTCGATAAAGTAAAAGGTCTGAACATGCTCAAAATTATCATTTAAAGTCACTAAAAACTGATTATTTTTTTTTTAATCTATTATGTTATGTCTCAAGTAATGCAACATCAATTTTGCATTTCCATCGAGGTTCAAATAAAGCAATTTGATCACAAATAAATATTATTTAAGAATAAAACTCAATAATAGGTTGACCTTGCGATTGTTTGGTATGATGCAAACTAGTAAAAAATATAATATTGTTCAGCTTGGTCTCCTGTAGCATAACAAATAAATAGAAACTCTCAAAGATTTTTTGTTGTATCAAAACTATCAAAAGATAATATATTATTGAATGCGAATGAGGGATTAGTGATCCATGTAATATAATCTTATGGTTATTACTATTCCACTATTCGATATGATCCTCAATTGTTTTTGAGGATTTTGAATCATCCTTGACCAGTGATTGAATATCACCAGAGACAACGTTAGAGCTTTTACACTTTCAAGAAACTTTGAATAGCTTAGGTCTAATGAGTATAGTTAAATTCATTAAGGAACATCGAAAATAAGTTGAGTAACTTCCAGTTAAGTCTTGTCGAAAGAAGAAAATCTTGGATATAAGCAAAAGCACGAGGTGAAGGATAAGGCTTATAAATAGGTGAAATAAAACTGATATGATCACTGAGGTTGGTAGACTCCTGAGGAAGAGAAGAGTCAACTTTGGACAACGTGGGACTCTGAAAGAAAACTTTGTGAAGATTACAAAGAACTTATGAGAAGATGAAGAGGATGAATAAATATTGCATGTGATTTTTGTATATATTAAATTAATTTTATAGGGTGAAAGATAATTAAATTAATTTTATAAATTATGAGATTTATATAAATCAATGGATGTCGGATCCCTTTTCTATGGTTGGAATTAGGGTCGATATCTAATCTTCTCATCACGATCAATCAAGGAAATGAGATCCCTTTTACATAGTAATGTTGACAATTTTGACTTTTTTTAATTACAAATCAAAATTTCAAGAACAACTTTGACAATTCTCACTTTTTGCCAAAGACTGCAAATCAAATTTTCAAGAAGTTTATTAATGATTATGTTTGACGGTGTAAAGTAATTGTATGCCGATTAGGAGTCGAAGAGTCACGATCAACACATGTATCCTCGGAGGACATTATAAGAGTCAACAACTCAGATAGAGCCATGAGGGTCATAGCTAACGACGTGTCTACATCACTGGAATGCCAGCTTAGGAGTTAAGTAATTGAGGTTGGGCAAGAAACGAAAGCGAGTTGGGAGTCTTTAGAGCCGAAACAGCATTTCAAATGGTACAAATCTTTCAATAGCAGCGAAAATAAGTTGGAAGCATTAAGAACCGAAGAAGCGTACTGTGCTGATTTGAATTTGGTACGTACGTAACTTCAATGGCAGGAAAAAACAAGTTGGAAGAATAAAGAGCCGAAGTAGCCAAAAAAAACCACTCCTTGCACGTCCGCTGGACTTCTGATGGTGTAATTAACCATGTCTTGGGAGCCGCAGTTGATGTAGACATTGCACGATGGTTATCAAATACATAAGAGACCTATGGATCGTGACTTCCGGACTAATTCGATCACACATATTTTATTTGATTTCCCTTCAATCAGTATTCACATACTTTAGGTTTGATCGATCGCATGTGACATGAGATAAACAAACCTACATTGGGAACCTAGGGAACAAATAATATTTTATTTCTATCATAATTTATTGAATTGACAAATATTTTTAGATTCCTTAACGGAAAACATATTATTTTGAGGTATGTTATTTGAATGATAAGAAATGCAAGTTTGAAAAACCTTCTGTTTAAAGAAAGAAAATCCATAAAAATTAAGGTTTGGTTCCTCTAATAAATACTTGTGTGGAGAGAGGAGGAAACCAAATTTAGTACAGAGCTTTTTATTCTTTTTTGAATGTGAAGAGAGAATTATTTTTTGGATTTTTTTTTAATGTTAGTGCCTTCTTCCTCGACGCTTGTTACAGCATTTTTACAATTGATGGTCATTCGAGGATCATAAAAATCTTTTTCCCGTACATCGACTATCCTAAATTTGACTACTTCTCCAATGGCAATGGAACAGAGCAAAGCCACATTAATCATCCTTCGTATGGCTTTGTGAAGATATCCATTGCTTCACCATAAAAGCTCATTTATGCCTAACTTGATTTTGGTGGCTGCAAAGGCAAACAATTGGATTCTTTTCGGTGGTCCTCGTGGCTCTCTATCAATTTGACACAAACAAGGTGGAAGATTTAGGTGAGTCATGTGAAGGAAATCATTATATAAGTCCACCACCTTCGGCTTCAATACATGTGTGCTTACACTACTGCAATTCTCCTACAAACATGGATGAGGCATTGCTTCTCTTCTCCGTCGTCGTCGTCATCGTAGCAGTCCTTGCGAGCCTCTCTGCTCCTTCAGAGGCGCGTGCTTTCTTCGTCTTCGGCGATTCTCTGGTCGACAATGGTAACAACAACTTCTTGGCCACCACTGCCCGGGCTGACTCCCCTCCTTACGGGATCGATACACCCAGTCAACAACCCACAGGGAGGTTCTCTAATGGACTTAACATACCTGATATCCTCAGTTAAGTGGCGTACTCAATGCAATGACATGCTGCCACAGATTCCTGAATGCATTTAACGTTTATTTGCCTTGTTATAATGTTAGCAGGCGAACACCTAGGAGCTGAACCCACACTACCTTACCTCAGTCCCGATCTCCAAGGGGAGAAACTGCTTGTTGGTGCCAACTTTGCATCGGCAGGGATCGGAATTCTGAATGACACAGGCATCCAGTTTGTAAGCAGTTAATAGAGATCAGACCTAGATTTACTTTGCGTGCATGATCTTTTCTTCACTCGTTTTTTTTTTCTTGGAAATTTTTGCATGATATATATCGACAGATAAACATCATCAGAATCAACAGGCAGCTGCAACATTTCGAGGAGTATCAGGAGAGGCTTAGAGCCATGATAGGTCAATCTCAGGCGCAAAAGCTTGTGAACCAAGCATTATTTCTGATCACCCTCGGAGGCAATGACTTTGTCAACAACTACTACTTGATCCCTTTCTCTGTACGATCTCGCCAGTTTTCGCTGCCTGACTACGTAGACTATTTACTGTTCGAGTACAAGAAAATTCTCACGGTAACTAATTCCCTCCACGACTTTACCTCCATCTTACGAATCAGCACTCTCAGCAGCAAGTTCGCATCACTTGAAGCGTTCATGAATTCTGCAATATTTTTTTTACTTTGATCTTTTACGGAATAAAGGAGGGGGCAAATGTCAGTCTATTATTCTACCTTGCGTTGGGTAACACATGGTAGTATGTTAACTGAGAAGCGTCGTTGAAATGTTTCAGAAAACATATCTCCCCCTTCAAATCAATCACGAAGTCTCCATTTCTTGACCTTGTTTTTCCTTTGTTATTTGCTACTGAGCCCTAAAGAATTTAATGACCATTTAATTAGGCTCATTTGAGTTGTCAATAAGATATTGGAGAACTATTACTTGAGATCAAAGGAAAACAAAGTAATTAAGCATAGCATTACTGTGAATCACTTTCGTAAGATCTCAGTGAGGTCTCAATAATGCTCGCTCCATCCTCTCATCAATGACATCTGTTACCAACCCCTAGCGGCTACACGAGATGGGGGGTCGTCGGGCTCTCGTCACCGGCACCGGGCCGCTGGGCTGCGTCCCAGCTGAGCTCGCCCTACGAAGCCTCGACGGCGAGTGCGATCCCGAGCTACAAAGAGCCGCAAGCCTGTTCAATTCGCAGCTCTTCCAGGTCCTGCAGGAGCTCAACACCAAATTCGGTGCAGACGTCTTCATTTCAGCAAACGCCTTCAGGATGCATATGAACTACGTGACGAACCCAGAGGCCTTCGGTAAAACATCATGATGAACATTTGATGTGCATTAAGAAGTTGATCATGCATGTTTTTCACCAAAATTTTCTGCAGGTTTTACGACGTCAAAGATTGCATGTTGTGGGCAAGGACGCTACAACGGACTCGGCCTCTGTACGGTGGCGTCCAACCTTTGTGAAGACCGTAGCAAATACGCCTTCTGGGACGCCTTTCATCCTTCGGAGAAAGCCTGCCGGATCGTCGTGAGCCATTTCATGGACGGCTCTTCCGAGTACATGAACCCCATGAACTTGAGCACCATCTTAGCCATGGATGCCATGATTTAAGCTTTACTTGGAGAGAATTGTCATCTTGAGTTGGAAAAGGATGTATGCCGCATGCCTCCCTGATCCCCACCTTATATGTCTCATGTATCGGTTAACTAAATGCTTGATACATCAAGCTATAGATGTCTAACATATTAAAGATGTTTGGTGGTACAACTCTTGAACTCTAGATTTCTGGATTAGCTACTTTCATTTCTAACTTCATCACCCTCTTTTTGTTGCACTTCCACACAGGAAAAAACTTGCAGTCTTCATGGAAAACCATTATTAGGAACGCAATAAAATTATCTCAGACCTTTTCCCATTAAAAAAAAAACAGAATCCTACTGATTATTGGTAAAACTATATATGGAGTCATCAGAGATCTATGTGTGTGCGAGTTCAGGACTCGGTGCTTTTGTACCAACAAATTGGACATGGACTATATGATGATCTCCTGTGTAGTGTTCTGTGATGTCAGAACAGATGACATGACATCACAGATGACATGGAGCCGCAGAAGTGTTTCAGCTGATTTGTATACATAGAAATCCACCTTATGCATTAATGAGACACAAAGCTAACAGGATTTTCATTATCTTCCGATAACATGTTTCTGCGATTACTCACATGTGTTCAAAACTAGTCTCACGGAGAGAACACGTTGTGTGGTACCTCGCAGCAGTCCTGCATTGTGTGGTACCACACGTTGTGTGGTCTCTAGCTTCAACTAGCAATTTTTGATTTACTAAAATATATAACTATCATTTCAGATATTTTAGTATCACCCAGCTGTCGATCATTTTAAATCACACATGGCGCCACGCCACTTCAGATGGAATCATACACACATCTCAAAGTTGTACGAAATGACATAGGCTGACTGTGCGTCCCTAAGCGACGCCACTCAACTCAGAAGTGACACAAAATTGAATTCACGCTGTTCGAAATTGCATGAAGTGACACCCGAAAGTGACGAGATAGCCCCGCATAGTATGGGATCAGATCAATCGCCCTAAAATAGATGAACTACCTGCTTGAAATATCGACGGACACTAACAACCTACAGACGATTGATCCCCAGAGAGGTATAAAAACTACCCCTAAGCAGACATCGAGGGAGATCTCTCTATATACTAACTTAGTCATATAGCTTATACGATTGTCTTCTCTCCTTTACTAACTTAAGTATCGAAAGGGTTGTGCTGGGCAACCCCCTACGCCAGCCTATCATGCAAGATCGCTTGTTGCTAGAAGACACCCAGACGACCCAAGCCCTGTTAGGATCAAAATCAATACTAAGAGGGGGAGGTGAATTAGTACTTATGTAAAATTATATCGATTTAAAAAATTTCATTCGATAATGCTCGTATCGGAAAGACGTTTAACTTAAAAATGTTCGTAAGCATAATGAATAAGTAAATCAATTTATAATAAGAATGAAAAGTATAAAGTAAATGTAAACTGATTTATAGTGGTTCGGTCATCGTGACCTACATCATATCATGGACAAAATTGTAGATATGATATTTAATGTAATGCTCATATATGTTCGTATCTTTTGGCTTGTTTATACTTTACACAGCATATAAAGGAACGGTGGAAGGCTTAATAGCCCTAAGTTAGTTGGGTTTGGTGGCCATTTTAGGCTTGTAAATAAATATTGTGTCAAGTGGATACTTGTGGGAGATTTTCCATAAAGTAGAGAACCAGAAACAGGTTCACGAATATCATCAATATCTACTGGAGGAGCAGCAATGAAGGCGATAATAAATACAGAAGTTGCGGTCAATAAGGTAGGGATCATCAAAACACCGAACCACCCAATATAAAGACGGTTTTCAGTGCTGGTTATCCAGTTGCAGAAACGACCCCATAGGCTTGTACTTTCGTGTCTCTCTAAAATTGCAGTCATGGTAAGATCTTGATTTATTCAATTTTCAAGGACTCCCAAGCACACGTATTAACTATAACTAGAAACGAGATAGATAATAGAAGACCTGTAGTAGATCATTTTGGATCCTTTGTTGTGCAACCATTCAGAGCTTATGATGTGATATATGATTATAAACTGCACAGGTTTTATGGACATGAATTTAACTGAATATTTTTTAGTATCCAATTATAATATTATTAATTTTAAGTTAGGTTCAGAGAATTAAATTCAAGGGGCGTGATAGAGGTGGTATCACATCACTTGATAATTCATATTTATAGAAACCTAAGCCAACTTAACAAAACATTAACAAATGCTACTCGAGCCCTCTCACCCTGCCCAAATGCTAGAGTGTTACACTATCCCCCACTGAATTAACTTGATGTCCTCGTCGGCCCAACATAACCCAGATCGAACCCTGACATAACTACATCGATCCTTTGATGTATCCTACTAGTTATAGGTGCCCCGTAAGCCAATCATATGAGTGATGACATGGAGCTGTTATCCTAGTGGTGTATCATTATTTAATACCAGACTTATAGGTTTGGAAGTTCTAAATCTAGCACAACCGGTCATCGAGAGTGGTAGTCAACTTAAGCGGGAGTTATCATAGTATACTCATCAAGCTCATATAAGCCAATCATACTCATTGCCCACTTCCGATGTGGGAATAATGTGGTGTTACACTATCCCCTACTGAATTAACTTGACGTCCTCGTCAAGGCCCAACATAACTTAGATCAAACCCTAGCATAGTGCATGTGAGGTTTAACTCAGTGGTGGCTCTACGTCGTGATGAGTTCTCTGACTCTATCCACGAGTAGCACTCTCGGTGAACTTCCAGCGAGCTTTTGGTGAACTCCTAGTGAACTTCCAACAAGCTTTCACTACATCGTTCGATCCTTCGATGTATCCTACTAGTTATAGGTGCCCCATAAGCCAATTACGTGAGTAATGACACGTGTGACATGATACGTATTTTTTTTCTTATTATATTTTGATATTTTATCACTTTATATATATATATATATATATATATATATATGTATGTATTGTGATGTCCATGGATCTGTGCAATGGGAATCAAATCGTGATGAGATGACGTAACTGGTCTCATAGTTGCTCATGTGAGGACACTAGGGTTATAGTGTTGGTACTCATTGGAGAATGAGTTCACTGATTGATCCGCTCATAAAATGCTGGATGGTTAATGATACCTTATTGTCAGATAGCAATTATATTATCCTAGTAGTGTACCTGGTCCTTAGACTTAAGACATTAAGGATGTCCTACATGAGTAGTCCACTATTTGTAACCAGACTTATAGGTTTGGAAGTTCCAAATCTAGCACAACCGGTCATCGAGAGTGGTAGTCAACCTTACGAGGACTATTGAGTATCTATAGAGGATCATTCACTCTTGGTATCATGAGAGAAATATCTCATGTGTTCTTGCTTAAATAAATCCCTGGCCAAGGTCATTTAGATTGAGAAAGAGAGTTCTTCAGAAAAATCCGATTAGTGCTTGACTCAAGTAGAAACCATATGGGTCTGATAGCATCATGCCCGATATATAGTCTCTGGGATATTAGATGGATGAGAGACTATAGGTACATGGTAACTGAGGACATATAGGTCCAAAGGATTGGATTCTCTTGTATCGTTTGGGGACTGCGACGCAGTGGCATAGTACATTCGTAGTCGATGAGTCGAGTGAATAATTATAAAGATAATAATTCACTGAGCCAGAAGGAGATTTGACAAGTATGACTCATGGCTAGTTCGATATTGGGCCTAGAGGGCCACACACATATGATAGGCATTGCGATGAGTAGAGGCTTGGATATAAGATATCCATCGGAGCCCTTATCTTATTGGATATACAATAAACCCCTAAATTATTGGATCATATGGATGAGATCCAATAAGAGCCAATGAAAGATTATTGGATAGAGATCCACTAATCTAAGAGGTTTGGGTAGTTAGATGGAGATCCAATACCCAATAGGGCAGGATCCAATAACCAAAGACCTATAGGTCATAGGCTTCTTGGTTGCCACCTACTATTCTCTTCTCCTCTTCTCCTCCTTAGATAGCAGGTGTGAGAATTTAGGTAGCGATTTGAGGAGCGTCATCACAGCCTTGCTGTGTGGATCACCACTAGAGAGGAGAACGCTTGACCTCTTTCATCCTCTCCTACAGATCTATAGGATTTTAGGGATATATGATCTCCTTAGGTAAAACACTATCTCACATGTGGATTTAAGTTTTACAAGTTTTTGTGCACCAATCTGCGATGAACACCTTTCTTGGAAATTTAGGATTTTTTTTCCTTTTCTTCCCCTGCACATGTGATGTTGTCCCTAGATTTCCCTACAGTGTTATAAGAGCCAGGTTGTTCATATGAAAGATTAGTTTTGAATTGCGTGTATTATGTTTTAGGAAGAATTTTATCATCAAAATTGTTAATGCAAATGACGAGAAAGGGCAGCAACTATTGCTGCCCTTACTGCACTCGGAGAATAGCCAAAGGCTGCTTGCAGCCATGGCCATCTGCGGTGGCCAACGACCAATTGGCTGTGGTCGGAGGCCGATAGCCTATGGGTTGTAGGTAGGAGCCACAGGGGCGACACTTGTGGGTGCTTCACCCACAGGCAGAACTGCCCGTAGGGGCGCTCGCCCGTAGGGGTAATGCCGCCTATGGGCGCTGCGCCCACGGGTAGAGAAGCCCATGGGGGTAACGCCTATGAGCATTGTGATCATGAGTAGAACCGCCTGTAGGGGTAGCAGTGCCCACCAAGGCAGCGGCAATGCTCACAGGCAGACCCACCCATAGGGGTGGCGTCACCCGCGGGCAGAGGCGACGCCCTCGCCCCTTGTAGTGGTCGTCGCCGGCAGGGTAGCGGTGGCCACCACATAGCAGCAGGGAAGGGAATAGGGTTTTGGGCAAAAGGATAATTTTGCCTCTCAAAATTTTAAAAATTCTAAGTTTTGTCCTTCATATATAAATTACTAAAATACCCTTAATAATTTTGAAAATTCCCTACATCTCGATAATTTTAGAAAAATATTAGTTAGTTAAAAGGTTTAATTAACTATTATTATTTATCCAATAGCCCTATATTATGATATGTACATGTGATGTATGATGTGGACAAATGATCATGGATCATGTGATGTGTGTACATGTGATGTGATTATTATTATTGAGGCCTACAATCCTCCAATTTTATTCTCGCTTATTATTGGGCCTTCATGCCTATGATTATAATATAATCACATGAGAAGTCGTAGTAGGAGCATGGAAGCGATAGCATGACCTACGAGACCGAGACGGAGGATTACAATGCATGGAGATGCGCCGAGATGCCGACGGAACTGATAAGGATGAGATGGATGATCATAGGGCATGGAGATGCGCTGCTGTATACACAGATCTTGATGTGAGCGATTGGGCCCACTAGCTCGGGCCTAATCACATTAGGCTGGGGTCCATGATCATCTGGTGTGATTGCTCATATGATGTGTGATTGTTTATACATCTACTAGATATGTATATATATTTCAATGTGATATAGATATATATTAAATATATATGTGTATGACATATATTATGAGGCCAAATCAAAATCCCCTCTTGATAATATTATTGAATCTCATATTTTGATGATGAAATTAATTGATAGTGTTTATGATTTGATCTACGTTTTGAGTGACGTAGGAAGGTTCGATTATGGAGAGACAATTAAAGCAGGAAGAATCATATTGAGCAGGAGAGAAACATATTAGAAGTTTAGATGTCGAGCCGAAGGATCGGTCGATGTATCGGTAGAAGCCTTCGGACCATGGGTTCGGGCATCGGGCCAAGAAGAGCGAAAATTGTAGAGGTTAACTGGTCGATTGGGCAATAGGCTGCCAGAGAGGATGATGCGCCGAAGAATCGGATGAAGTGTCGATGAACCAATGACATGTCGGACAATATTTTATTCAAGCTTTATAATAATGGTCTAGATCGAAGTAGGTTTTAAGTGTGCAGGATTAACTACAATAGCGATCAAGGCATAAAACAAAATGAAGTCTCAGAATCAAGAATGAGATTTCATTAGGAGTTCGAGAGTTCGTCGGAAGTTCGGACGTTCGTCAGAAGTTCGGACGTCCGTCGGAAGTTCTACCAAAATTGACCGAGAAGTCCAAGAGCTTGCTAAAAAAGCTCATCGGAACTCACCAAGAAGATCGTCGTGAAGTTCAGGACCTTGCTGGGAGTCCGTTGGAACATTGCCGAGAGATCGTCGAAAGTTCGCTGGAAGATCGCTAGAAGAAACCTAGACTTACCGGACTTATTTAGCTTAGTGTATACGTTAAAATTTGTAGTTAGCACATAATTGGGTTAGAATTGGGCCAACTCAATTAGGAGCCAATTGGGCCTAAGTTTGGGCTTTGTTGGGCCAAGTTAAAGGCCCAAACAGTGACCAAACAGATAGAACCATCGATGACACAATCTCCGAGATTGTGTTAGGCGATAGTACCACACAGTGTTAGTGCTGCAAGCGGTGGTACCGCCAAGACCCAGGAAACCTAGGATGAGACATTTTTAGGCTTCAAATTTGAATCCACTTGAGGCCTATAAATATCCCTCTCATCCTTGGTTAACATATACAAGGATGCATATGCTTTTTATTATGATGATGTATGTGATGTATTGCATATGATGTATATCATGAATGCTTTAAATGATAAATATTTGGTACCAACAATTATGAAGTGATAAATACTTAAAAATATTGATTTAATGTTCAGTATCATGAATACTTTATTATCATACTTGAAAATAGTGATAAATATTTTAAAAATAAATGTTTGTATCATGTTAGATGATTTTACATTTTGTGCATGATGAGTTATAGTGATGATTGAAACAATGATTGAAATAATATGAATGATGATTTGGAATCATGCATATAATGATGAGTTTATATGTTTTGAAAATATATATGATGATTTGGTATTATGCATGTAATACTTTAATGTATGATAATGATGCACGCAAATGATGAAATATTCATGATAAAATAATTGTTTTGACATCCAAGACTTGAATTTTATTTTATGCTATTTACCTTTGTCATAATTTAGAAATTAACGTAAAGGGTATTCCCTTCTTTTTGACAATGATAAAGGGGGAGCAAAACATGCTAGAAAGCTAATTTGCTAGCTCGCACAATTCAAGAAAAAAAGCAAAACTTACACTTCTCAAAAGAGAAGAAATTGCTATCTTGAACATCACCCAGGAGTGCTATCTTGCCTATCTCAAGAAGCAAAAAGTTAACTTGCACATCTAGCAAAACTTATATTTCAAGAAGCAAGAGTTGCTTTCTTAAACATCTTAAAATTGCTAGCTTGCGTGTCTTAAAATGTTGAAAAAAAAATTTGCTAGCTTGTATATTGTAAACTTGCTATCGTACTACCATGTATATTTATGATAATAGCAAACTTGCATGATTATAAAAATGGATATTATGTTTTTCATGCAATGAGTTGAACTTGTATATCACAAACACTTGATTGTGGTACTTCTCCTTTTTGTTGATGACAAAGGGGGAGAAGTATGTTGATTATAATCATGACATGTTACTTGGATTTTTGAATCCAAGAGTTTCTATCAATATGGTATATTGATAGGGGGAGTTTGTTTAAACTCCGAGAGTTAAGGTTCCGTCGTCGATTGGTTGTCATCATTAAAAAAGGGGAGATTGTTGAATCTCTGATTTTGATGATGAAACCAATCAATATATGTTTATGTTTTAATCTACGTTTTGAGTGACGCAGGATGCTTCAATTAGGATGAGACAATTAAAGCAGGAAAATCTTGTTAGGCTGGAGGAACATGTCAGAATATTGGACGTCGAGCCGGTGGATCGGTCGACATATCGATAGAAGGCTTCGGGTCGTGGATTCGGGCATCGGGCCAAGAAGAGCGGGTATTGCGCTAAGGATATCGGAGTTGCGGAGTCAACTGGCCGATTGGGCAATAGGCCGCAAGATAGGACGATGCGTCGAAGAATCAGACGAAGCGTCGAGGGACCAATGACATGCCGGACAACTTGATTGCTTAGGGGTAATTGTCTAGATTGAAGTTTTGCTTTACTTATGCAGGATTAACTATGATAGCTTGAAGACATAAAGCATGTCTACCGAAATCAAGTTCGATGGGTGTTCAAGAGTCCGAAGATTTGTCGGGAGTGCTACCGGAACCAACCGAGAAGAAATCGGGGACTTGCCGAAGTTTTCAGAAGTCCGCCGAAGAGATCGTCGGAGGTTCGCAGAGACCACCGAGAAGGTTTAACTACTTGCCAAAGACTCGCTGAATTCACCACAAGACTAGGAGCCTGCTAGGAGTCCGCCGAAAGAAATCCGAGGGTGTATCGGAAGTCCGCCGAAAGATCGCCAGAAAGCTCACCGGAAGGAAACTCGACATTGCCGGTTAAAAACTTGCTTATGACTATATCTTAATTTCGTAGTTTACATATAATTAGGGTTAGGATTAAGGGTTAATCCTATAACCCGGTTAGGAGCCAATTGGGCCTAAGTTCGGATTGGTTTGGGCCAAGTTTGGAGCCCAACCAGTGAGCTGAAATAGTCTAGGCGATGGCACCGCCAGACTGGGCGGTGGCACTGTCCAAAACCCGAGAGTTCCGGTGGTGGCACCGCCTAGCACTCGAGAGGTCCGGCGGTGGCACCACCAATACACTGTCAGTGTCAGACACTGATAGGCAGTGGCATCGCCACTAACAGGCAGTGGCACCGCCAGCACCGGGAAACCCAAAAGCAATTCAAATTTTGAGCCCAAATTTGAATCCTCTTGGGGCCTATAAATACCCCTCAATTCTCAGTAGAGAGAACAACCTTTGAGAAGTTAGAGATTGAGATAAAGCCTTAGCAAAGTCTTTAGCAAGTCTTATTTTCAATAGTTTAAGTGTTCACCTCCCTCTTTCTCTTTGAAAATCTGTAAGAGTGTGAACCACTTGTAAAAGGTTGTAAGAGGGATATTTGTCCTTCCCCTTCAAAGTGATTTGCTAGTGGAAGTTGGGAGCCTCATTGAAGAAGGCTTCGCAAGTGAATGTAGGTCATTTGACCGAACCACTTTAAATTGGTGTATTTCTTGAATGTGTGAGTGTTTACCTTTCTAAAATCATTATTTACGTAGCAGCAAGCTTTTGGTTTTCATCTCCTTACTTTACTCGAACTACTTTTACCAAGTCATTCTTTGTCGAATTGAAATCTCTACACAGTTACGAAATCATTTTCAAACTTATAAGTTTTAATCTGCTGCACTAATTCACCCCCCTCCCCCCTCTTAGTGCCACTCTGATCCTAATACCCTTGTCAACTTAACCCTAATGGATCCTACCCTATTGGGTATTGGATCTCCATCCAACTACTCAAGCCTCTTAGATTAGTAAATTTTTATCCAATAATCTCTCATGGGTTCTTATTGGATCTCATCTATAGGATCCAATAATTCAGGGGCTTATTGGATAACCAATGTGATAGGGGCTCCAGTGGATATCTCATATTCGAACCTTTACTCATTATAATGCCTACCATATGTGTGTAACCCTCTAGGTCCAACATCGAGCTAGTCATGAGTCATACCTGTCAGAACTCTTTCTAGCTTAGTGAATTATTTTCTCCATAATAATTCACTCGACTCATCGATTGCGGACGTACTAGGCCACTACGCCACAGTCCCCAGACGATATACGGGAATCCAATCCATTTGACTTATCTGCCCTCTATAACCATGTACCTATAGTCTTTTATCTATCTAATATCCTAGAGACTGTATACCAAGCATGGTACTATCAAACCCATATGGTTTCTACTCGAGTCTTGCTCTAATCAGATTCTCCCAGAGAACTCTTTATCTATCAATCTAAATGACCCTAGCTAGGGATTTGTTTGAGCAAGAACACATGGGATATTCCTCTCATGACACCGATAGTGGATGATCTTCTATCGACACTCAATAGTCCTCATAAGGTTGGCTACCACTCCCGATGACCGGCTGTGCTAGATCTGAAACCTCCAGACCTATAAGACTGGTATCATAGAGTGGAGTACTCATATAGGACATCCTTGGTGTCTCAAGTCTAAGGACCAGATACATCACTAGGACTACGGAATCGCTGTCTAATAATAAGGCATCATCAAACATCCAGCATTCCGTAAGCAGATCAATCAGTGAACTCATTCTCCAGTAAGCACTTGTATTATATCCCTAGTGTCCCCACACAAGTAACTATGAGACTAGCTACATCTATCATGTGGATGGGTATAGAGCACACCAGTCTGTGTGGTTATCTCAATGTCCCTCTCGAGTAACCTATGATCGGGATTATTTAGGGTCTGTGTTTAAAGGTGAATCAGTCTCATTATCATGATCTCATAACGATCCAACTCCCATTGCACAGATCCATGGACATCACAATATATTCAAGCAACAAGTAATATAAAGTGAGAAAATGTCAAAATATAATAAGCAAAAAGACTACGTGTCAAGTAACACATGTTATTACTCATGTGATTGGCTTGTAGGGCACCTATGACTAATAGGTCGAGTCCCTCGAGGCTCACCTATATCGCGATTCGCTATCTTACCTATGACATAGAGATGTCACCGGTGACCTAAGGATATGGTATGCTTGGTCAAGTCCCTCGAGAGTATATCATCGAATTAAACTCATCTTATAACGATGGTGTTGACTTAACCGAACCTCATGGTTGGTCGAGGCCCTTGAGACCATGGTGGTTCGAAGGCCGAACAGGACAGGAATCATAAAGAGTTGTGATCGGTAAGAGTTGCCTATCTTTACGGGCTTAGCATGATTGGTCGAGTCCCTCGAGATTACGTTAAGACGTCGATTGAATCATGATCCCCACTAGAGATCCGTTGAGAGTCTTCGATTCATATATCGGAGGGAGTTATATGTTTCACAAGAAAATAGTAGGAGTAGATTAAGATAGAAGTCCATATCTTTTTTGTTTATTTTTTTATAAAATCTATATGTTATTTCTACTGTATCTTTATTTTCAAAATATGTTGCTTTCAAATCTCTTACATTCCATATTGATGTCAACCGCCTCATTGGTCCGAATTATACAGATTGGCTTCGCATCTTGAGAATTATTCTCATGGTGGAAAAAATCGCATGTCCTTAATACTGTGATGGCTATGCCTAAGGAAGGGGCAAGCGAGGATGAGATCGCTCGTTACGTGAAGTACATAGTAATAGTCATAGGTGCCCTGCAAGCCAATCACGTGAGTGATGGCACATGTGACTTGACACATAATCTTTTTATTTATTATTATTATTTAAAATTTTATCACTTTATATTGTTTGTTGCTTGAATACATTGTGATGTCCAAGGATCTGTGCAATGAGAATCGGATCGTGATGAGATCATGATAATGAGACCGATTCGCCTTTAAACATAGATTTTAAATAATCTCGATCGTTGGTAATTCAAGAAGGACATCAAGATAACCGAACAAACTTATGTACTATATACCCGTCCATATGATGGATACAATTAGTCTCATAGTAGCTTGTGTTGGGACACTAGGGATATAGTACAAGTGCTCATTGAAGAATGAGTTCACTTATTAATCCGCTTATAGTACAAATACTGAATGGTTGATAATGCCTTATTGTTAGATAGTGATTTTATAGTCCTAGTGGTATATCTAGTCCTTAGACTTGAGATACCAAGGATGTCTTGTATGAGTACTTCATTCTTTGATATTGGACTTATAGATTTGGAGGTTCCAAATCTAGCATAGCTAGTCATCGAGAGTGGTAGCCAACTTTCCTAGGACTATTGAGTGTCAATAGAGGATTATTCACACGCGGTGTCATGAGAGGAATATCCTATATATTCTTGCTTAGAAAAAGCCTTGGCTAGGGTCATTTAGATTGAGAGAGAAAGAGTTCTCCAGGAGAATCCGATTAGAGCGAGACTTGAGTAGAAACCGTATGGGTCTAACAACACCATGCCCGGTATATGGTCTTTAGGATATTAGATGGATAAGGGACTATAGATATTTGATAATTGAGGTCAGACAAGTCTAATGGATTAGATTTTCCTATATTGTCTTGGGACTACGGCATAATGGCCTAGTACGTCCGTAGTCGATGAGTCGAGTGAATTATTATGGAGATAATAATTCATTGAGCCAGAAGGAGTTTTGACATGTATGACTCATAGCCAGCTCGATATTGGGCCTGGAGGGTCATACACATATGGTAAGCATTGCGATGAATAGAGGTTCAAATATGAGATATCTGCCAAAGCCCCTATCTTATTTGATATTCAATAAACTCCTAAATTATTAGATCCTATGGATTTGATCCAATAAGAGCTAATGATAGATTATTGGATAGAGATCCACTAATCTAAGAGGCTTGGGTAATTTGATGAAAATCCAATACCCAATAGGGTAGGATTCATTAGGGTTAAGTTGACAGGGGACCTCTATAAATAGGAGGGAACCAATGGTTCATAGGCTAGAGCCTTTTTGGTTTGCCTCTCCTATTCTCCTGCCCTTCTCCTCCTCAAATAGTAGGCATGGAGTTTTGAGGAGCATCGTTGCAACCCTAGTGTGTGGATCACCGCTAAAGATGAGGGTGCTTGACCTCCTTCATCCTCTCCTAGAGATCTACAGGGATTCAGGGATATACAATCTCCCTAGGCAATACAATCTATCTCACACGTGAATTTTAAGTTTTATGAATTTTGCGCATCAATCCTCGCACGACGACAAACACAATCAATGGGAAATTTGGAGATTTTGTTTTTATATTCTTCCACTGGGCATGTGATGTCTCCCATAGATTTCCCAACACATAGATGACTCCACTCTTGCTCAGTGTTACATGTTGGGCTCCATGACTCCTGAGTTATAGAGACAACATGAAAAGATAGATATCATATCCATTCTCCTACATGTCCGTAAACTATTTAAGGAATAGGAAAGGACTCAACGATATTAGATATCTAAAAATCTCTTCCGCACTAGGATGACTGAGGGGATACCGATTCAGAATCATGTCCTAAAAAAAATTGAGGGATAGAGAAACTCACAAGTCTAGGGATGGTCCTAGAGGATAACTTACGTGTGGATCTTATGTTTAGTCCCCACCGAATTTATTTTCATAGTTCATAATGAATTTTAATATGAACAAGCTTGAGGTGACTCTCCCTGTGCTTCTTAATATGCTAAGGGAGGCAAAGAGCACTATCAAGAAAATGAAGTTAGTTCTCTATACAAGTAAGACTACAAAGAAAATGAAGGCAGAAAAATCTCTTAAGAAGGGCAAGGGCGAGGGCAGACTGGGTAAAGCAAAGGTTTGTAAGAAAGATATGGCAAAGGATAAAGTCCAGTGCTTCCACTATGGCAAAGATGGGTACTTGAAGAGGAACTACAAAGAGGACAAAACAAAAGCTTGGAGAAGCTTCAAGTACATTCATGATCAGTCTTCATTTGTCAAACTCATGATAACATATGGGTATTGGATACAAGTAGTACTTATTATATTTGTAATTTATTGCAGGTTCTGGTAAGGCCTATGAGATTGGTAAGAGGTGAGATAAACCTCAAAATGGGCAATGGAGCAAAAGTTGCTACAGTAGCTATTGATGAGGTCACCCTACATCTGCTTAGTGGAGCTATTATAGCATTTGATGTATGCTATTTTATTCCTTTTATTATCAAAAATATTATTTTCATTTCATGTTTGATAATTAGTTGATATAAATTAGTTTTTTAGAACAATAGTTATTTAATATTATTATATGATGAGATCATCACTAGAGGAACATTGTATAATGGTTTATATATGCTAGACACAGCTTCATATATCATGAATGTAAGTGTGTCCAAGAGGAAATGAGATGAGGTGAACAGTACATACTTATGGCATTGTAGGCTAGGTCACACACATAAGGGAAGGATTAAAAAGTTGTAAAAGGATAGATATCTAGATTCATTCGACTATAAGTCAAATGCAACTTGCGAGCCTTGCTTCCATAGAAAACTGACCAACTCTCCATTTAGTGGAATTGGAGAGAGAGCCACTGAGCTGTTGGTGTTAGGAATGAGTCGGCACTAAGAGGGGGAGGGGTGAATTAGTGCAGCGGTAAAATTGTCGATTTCAAAAAATCTTCATATGATTAAAAGCGATCAGAAATATATTTTACTTAAAAACACTTATATAAAAATATAATAAGGAAGTAGAGTAGTGAGAGTAAAGAAGGGCAGTTTGCAGTAAATGGAAATTGCAAGAAGTAAATGCAAACCTAGTTATAGTGGTTCGGTCGTCGTGACATACATCCACTACTGATTCCTCCTCCGTCGAGGCCACCGACATCCACTATCGATTTTCCTTCAATAGGAGAAGACCAACCACCTCTTTATAACTCTATTCTCCTTGTGACAGGAGAGAACCTTTACAAGTTTCACACCTCTCTTAGAATGAACTCTAAACTCTAAAAGATGGAGGGGAACACTCAACACTTTTCAAGCGTTTTCAACTCTTTTTCGTCAAGGATTTTTTCTCCCTTTCTACCCAATTCTTGCTGCCCTAAGTAGGAAAGAGAGGGGTATTTGTAGCCCCCAAATGGATTCAAATGTAGAGCCCAAAATAAAAATCCCTGAGATTTCAGGGTACGGACGGTACCACCACCTGCACTAGGCGGTACCACCGTCTGCAGCCTGACACTAGGCGGTACCACCGCCCAGTCTGGTGGTAACACCGCCTGACACACTATAACTGGGTGGTACCATCACCTAATCTGGCGGTACTACCGCTTGATGTTGAATCTCGGATTTTGATGATGAAACTAATTGAT
Source organism: Musa schizocarpa (assembly GCA_900464855.2). Classification (NCBI taxonomy): domain Eukaryota; kingdom Viridiplantae; phylum Streptophyta; class Magnoliopsida; order Zingiberales; family Musaceae; genus Musa; species Musa schizocarpa. The sequence continues at coordinate 27,561,106 of LS990923.1, forward strand.
TGTGTTTAGATGTTTAACTGCATTTTGAGTGATGCAGGTCTACTCGGTCAGAATTAGACAGTTAACGCAGGAGGAATTGACGTTGCGCCGGAGGAGATCACGTCAGGATATTGGACGGTAGAAGGCTTCGAACGTCAGGCATCGGGCCAAGGAGAGCGGAATTGCGCCAAGGATATCGGGGTTGCGGAGGTTAACCGCCGATTGGGCAACAAGCCGCAAGAGAGGATGATGTGCTAAAGAATCAGATGAAGTGCCAACCAATGACGTGCCGGGCAACAGAATGTCAATTCGCATTGTAATAACTGTCTAGATCGGAGTAGAGTTTTGGTTTGCATGTGCAGGATTAACTACGATAACGATGAAGACATAAAGCGAAACAAAGTGTGGAGTCAAGCATGAAGGATTCGTTGGGAGTTCAAGAGTTCGACGAAAGTCCGGCGGATCGTCGGGAACGCCGAACTAGCCGAGAATGAGTAGGAGCTTCCGAAGGGTTTTTTAAGCTCACGGGAAGGTTCGTGGGAAGTTCGCAGAGTTCGTCGAAAAGATCGAAGCTTGCCAAGAAGCTCGTTGGAACTCACCAAGATTAAATCGTGAAGTTTAAGAGCTTGTTTGGGAGTCCATGAGAATGGTTTCCAGAGTTTATCTAAGACCACGAAAAAGTTCACTTAAGCTCAAGCGGGAAGAAGTCTTGACTTATGGACTTTGTAATAGTTTATAAAATGTCTTTAAATTCGTAGTTAGCATGTTAATTAGGGTTAGGATTAGGTATTAATCCTATAACCCAAGTAGGGGCCAATTGGGCCCGAGTTCGGACTAGTTTGGGCCAAGATTGAAGCCCAACTAGTGGGCTGAAAACACTGTAGGTCGTGGCACCGCCCAAAGTGCCGAGCTGGGCGGTGACACCTCTGGCTGGTTGGGCGGTGGCACCTCCAGCACCCGAAAGCTAGGCGGTGGCACCGCTATTGCTGGTGGCACCGCCAAAGATCGGGAACCCAAAGAGAATTTGAATTTTGGAGCCCAAATTTTGAGCCCAAATTTGAATCCTCTTGAGGCCTATAAATACCCCTCAAATCTCATCCGAGATTACAACTTTTGAGCAGCAAGAGTTTGAGAGAAAGGTCTTAGAAAAGTGTTAGCTTGTCTTCTTTTCAATTTGCTAGTGTTCACCTCATCTCTTCTCTCAAAATCTGTAAGAGAGTGAACCGCTTGTAAAGAGTTGTAAGAGGGTATTTACCCTTCCATTTCAAGAGACTTGCTAGTGGAAGGTGGGAGCCTCATCAAGAGGGGCCTCATGCAAGTGGAGTAGGTCATTTGACCGAACCACTCTAAAATCGGCGTGATCTTTGGTTTGCATTTCATTATTGCTATTTACATTATTGCAAACCTTCTTATATGCTTTAGTTCCTCATTACTTTTGCTGTGCATATTTAAGAATACGCTTTCAAGATTAAGCTTGTCAAGTTCCGCTCTTATCATCTGAAAGATTTTTTTAAACCAAGTTTTAATCCATGCACTAATTCACCCCCCCTCTTAGTGCTGCTCCGATCCTAACAATGGTATCGAGCCACGGTTTTCTGCTTTGGTTTAACACCCAAATAGAAATGGCTCTTTATGGCTTTCAAGAGGGTCACTCTCTCATTCGTCCTCCCTTTTTCAATGGGACGAACTACACCTATTGGAAAACTCGAATGAGAGTTTTCTTACTTTCGTTGAATCTCGAGCTTTGGAATATTGTCGAAAATGGATTTAAAAAATCTTCTCTTCCGATGAGTGAATGGGATGAATTGGAGAAGAAAGTTTTTGCTTTAAATGCAAAGGCTATGAATGCCTTATATTGTGCACTTGACAAAAATGAATTTAATCGCATTTCGATTTGTGATTCGGCTTTTGATATTTGGAGAACTCTTGAGGTCACTCATGAAGGCACTAGCCGAGTGAAAGAGTCCAAAATCAACATTCTTGTGCACTCTTACGAACTTTCCTGATGAAACCAAGTGAGTCCATCTGAGACATGCACACCCGTTTCTGATGTCATCAATGGACTCAAAGCTCTTGGTAAAAGTTTTTCTAACTTTGAACGAGTCACTAAAATCTTAAGATCCCTTCCAAAAAAGATGGGAATCAAAAGTTATGGCTATTCAAGAGGCCAAGGACCTTAAAACATTTCCTCTTGAAGAACTTGTTGGGTCTCTAATGACCTACTTAAATGAACAATGTGACAAAAAGAAAACTTCGAGAACAACCTTCCAAAGGACAGGAAGGATTTGGGACATAGAACACATGAAGACCACTCGAGCATAAGCTCAAGTGATGGTGAACTTAAACTACAAATGAAACAAAAAATTAAAAAGAAAAAAAAGAATGGAACTACTTGCTTTGAACGCAAGAAGAACAAAAAAAATTGGGATGAATTGAGCTCTTCCAAGACGAGGAGAAAATCAAGAAAGGCGAGGTGGCAAACTATGCCTCAATCACTCTCAATAATGAGGTAATCGAAATCCCCTAATTTATTTCGAAATTACATAATACTTTCATGAGTCATTTTAATTTAGTTTAGGATTAATTTTTTTTTTAAATTGCATGTGTTATGTTAATGCAATAAAATGTTAGATATAAATCTAATGCTTATACACCTAGTAAGATTAATCTTATGTATGTGTTTGAAAAGTAAGAATGTATATTTTGACGATTTCCATATTGATTTTCAATGACGATGCATGGCTTTTGAATGGAAGGCTTGATGATTTTTTTGAACCTTATATTTGGTTTTCAAACATGATGTATGGTTTTGACATATGAATAAAATTTGAGCATGCTAAGATAAAGTCAATCGTATAAATTAAAACTAAAGAAGTTTTAGTTATCTATAAGAATCATTCAAAATTATGTTCAATAAAACCAATTCAAAATGATGGAATGAAAATATTAAATGTTTCGATACCATTTTATGCATGAGATTTTAAAAGTTATACATAATGATCTTGATGGTTTTTATGAAGAAATTTATTTTTTGATCCTAAATGATTGATGATATATATGTATATTTTGGCACAAAAAGGACAAAGGCATGCTTATATAAAACAATTAAATAGATAAAAGTATTTTTCTTGAATATTCTTGGTTTGATGAATCTATTTTATCATCTTTTTTTTTGAATATCTTAAAAATGATTTTGATTTGATGATTTGAATTTAAATGACCTTTATCTTGATTTTTTTTTTAGATTTATAACTTGAGATTTACTCTATAAAAATCAAGATCTTGTATCCTCAATGTTCCTTTTTAGCATCTACTATCCAAATGAATTATGATTGGTATCATTGCTATATTTCTTCTTATCATGCACTAAAGAGAAAATTTTCCTAAATGAATCATGATTTTTTTGGAACCATAATTCTTTTATGATTCATAATGAATTGAGAAATTTTATATGCTTGAATTAATATCTTATTCTCTTATAAGATTGAATGAATTTTATCTATATCATGATCTCCTAAGATTTTCCCTTGATTATTATTATAAATCTATGTATACCATTTTGAATCTCTTGAAAGTAATGTTGAGATTTTGATGAATTTGACAATTTAAATTTAACTGAGTTTGTATTCAACTTACGATCTTGATTTCTTGGATTTACTACTTGAGATTCTTTTTTTAATCACAATCTCTTTCTTTGTACACCTACAATTTTTTGTTATTTATAAAAGGAAGATATTTGATTAAATGAATCATGTCTTTTGGTATTCAAATGGTCTTATCTTTGATAATATGATTTCTTTATATCTATGATACAAATGCCATGAAATGATTGAAATATTTTACACTTTTATGCTCTTCCCTACTTCTTTCTTGTTTTCAATGATAAAATAGGGAGAAGATTTGATCATGCATGGTAGGATATAATTTGACAAAATGGATACCATTATGAAACATTTATGATTGGCAATGATGCATACAATACTTGTGCTTTCTAATTATGATGTGATGTATTGTATATGATGTAAATCATGATTTAAAATACTATGAGTTATTGCCAAAAAGATGTATCATGTATGATATGCTCATAATGTTGATTGATTTATTCAATATCGCGTATGAATGAAATATAAGGTTTTTGAAATAGTGCATGTTTTAATTTGAAAATATAATGATGCACGAATGAGATTGATACTTACCTTTGTCATAATTGATGTAAAGGGTCTTTCCTTCTTTTTGACAACGACAAAGGGGGAGATAGCTAGCTTACACAAGACAAGAGAAGCAAAAAAATTACAAACGTAGACATCGCAAAAAGGGGCAAAACTTATTAGTTTGCTCATCTCGAAAGCAAGAATCATGAGCTTACACAAGAAAGCTATCTTGCATTTGCTTTTGAAATTTTTACTAGCTTTTATGTAGTAAAACTTACATATCGTAAAAATTTCCTAGCTCAATCATTTCATTGAAAGAACTTACTATCTTGAACATCACAAAAGTTTGCTACCTTGCATGATATAAAATTTGCTATATCAAACATCATAAATATTGTTACTTGCAAAGAAAAGCAAAGTGCAATCTTGCACAAGAAGCAAGTGTTGAATTGCCATGATTGAACTTAAGAATCTTGCTATGCTTTTGTGCTTATATGTTGTGATGAAAATCTAGCTTCATGTTGTAAAAACTTGCATATCTTTTAAAATAGCTAAAGCTACTTCTCCTTTTTGTCGATGACATAGGGGGAGAAGTATATTGATAACTTCATGCATTGAATTGAATATTTTATATATTTGCATGATGGTTTAAATATTTTTTCGTAACATGTGATGAATGTTACTTGGATTTGGGATAATCCAAGTGTTCTATCAATGGCATATTGATAGGGGGAGTTTAGGTTAACTCCGGGGAGTTTAGGTTAACTCCGTTAGTCATCAATTAGTTGTCATCATCAAAAAGGGGGAGATTGTTGAATCTCGGATTTTAATGATGAAACTAATTGATTGTGTTTAGATGTTTAACTGCATTTTGAGTGATGCAGGTCTACTCGATCAGAATTAGACAGTTAACGCAGGAGGAATTGACGCGTTTCGGGAGGAGATCACGCCGATATTAGACGGCAGTAAGGCTTCAAACGCCGCATCGGGCATAGGAGAGCCGAATTGCGCCAAGGATATCGGGGTTGCGGAGGTCAACCGCCGATTGGGCAACAAGCCGCAAGAGAGGACGATGTGCTAAAGAATCGACAGTGCCAACCAATGACGCGTCGGCAACATGAAATGTCAATTCGCATTGTAATAACTGCCTAGATCGGAGTAGAGTTTTGGTTTGCATGTCGGGGATTAACTACGATAACGATGAAGACATAAAGCCAAACAAAGTGTGGAGTCAAGCACGAAGGATTCGTTGGGAGTTCAAGAGTTCGACGGAAGTCCCAAGGATCGCCGGAACGCACGAAACTAGTCGAGAATGAGTAGGGAGCTTGCCAAGGGTTTTTTTCTAAGCTCGCCGGAAGGTTCGTGGGAAGTTCGCAGAGTTCGCCGAGAAAGATCGGAGCTTGCCGAAGAAGCTCGTTGGAACTCACCAAGATCAAATCGTGAAGTTTAAGAGCTTGCCGGGAGTCCGCAGAATGGTTTCCGAGAGTTTATCGGAAGACCACCGAAAGTTCGCCGGAAGCTCGCCGGAAGAAGTCTTGACTTATGGACTTTGTAATAGTTTATAAAATGTCTTTAAATTCGTAGTTAGCATGTTAATTAGGGTTAGGATTAGGTATTAATCCTATAACCCAAGTAGGGGCCAATTGGGCCCGAGTTCGGACTAGTTTGGGCCAAGATTGAAGCCCAACTAGTGGGCTGAAAACATCAGAATGGTGGCACCGCCCAAGGCCCGAGAGCTGGGCGGTGACACCTCTGGGCTGGGGGTGGCATTACCAAAGACCGAAGGCCATGTGGCACCGCCAAAGATCGGGAACCTAAAGAGAATTTGAATTTTGGAGCCCAAATTTGAATCCTCTTGAGGCCTATAAATACCCTCAAATCTCATCCGAGATTACAACTTTTTGAGCAGCAAGAGTTTTGAGAGAAAGGTCTTAGAAAAGTGTTAGCTTGTCTTCTTTTCAATTTGCTAGTGTTCACCTCATCTCTTCTCAAAATCTGTAAGAGAGAGTGAACCGCTTGTAAAGAGTTGTAAGAGGGGTATTTACCCTTCTATTTCAAGAGACTTGCTAGTGGAAGGTGGGAGCCTCATCGAAGAGGGGCCTCGCAAGTGGAGTAGGTCATTTGACCGAACCACTCTAAATCGGCGTGATCCTTGGTTTGCATTTCATTATTGCTATTTACATTATTGCAAACCTTCTTATATGCTTTAGTTCCTCATTACTTTTGCTGCGCATATTTAAGAATACACTTTCAAGATTAAGCTTGTCAAGTTCCGCTCTTATCATACGAAAGATTTTTTAAAAACCAAAGTTTTAATCCGCTGCACTAATTCACCCCCTCTTAGTGCTGCTCCGATCCTAACACTTGACAGCCTCGGAGACCGAGTTTTTCGAGTTTTCCAACTCATGGGTGGTTCTACCGCTAATTCTAGCGGTGCCACCGCTTGGGCCTTGCCTAATATTTGGGTCAATGAATGCGCCACCCAATAAGCCCAAATCACTCTCAATTTAGGCCCAATTGGCCCCTAATTGAGTTGACATTGTTTCACCACAATACCACCTCAATTAGACCTAAAACGTACTTCGATCTAAACAATTATTATCAAGCTCATCAAATGTTGTCTGGTCATGTCATTGGTTTGACATTCAATCTGATTCTTCGGTGCATCATCCTCTCTTGCGGCCTATTGCCCAATCGACCAGTTGACTTTCGTAACTCCGATTCCCTTGGAGTAATTTTCACTCTTCTTGGCCCGATGCTCGAATTCTCAGCCCGAAGTCTTCTGCCGACACGTCGACCGATCCTCCGACTCGACGTCCAATCTTCTGACATGTTCCACTATGGCCCAATATGATTCTTCCTACTTTAATTGTCTTTCCCTAATCGAAGATTCCTATGTCACTCAAAACGCAAATTAGATAAGCATTATCAATTGGTTTCATCATCAAATCTGAGATTCAACAATCTCCCCTTTTTTGATGTTGACAATCAATTGATGATGAAGTTAACCTTAACTCCCCCTATCAATATGCAATATTGATAAAACTCTTGAATTCAAAAATCCAAGGAAAAAAATTATACATAACATCATCACACTTCTCCCCCTTATATCAACAACAAAAAGGAGAAGTGCATCATGTTAGGATCAAGAGCACTAAGAGGGGGGGGAATTAGTGCAAATGGATTAAATCGTTGGTTTTTTAAATCGTTGGCACGATAAAAAAACTAAACTTGAAAAGTTTGACTTAGACGCGTGTTCGTAGAGATGTGCAGCAAGATTATAAAGTACGTAAGAAAGTTTGCAGTAAGATAAATTGCGATAAGTAAACGCAAACCAGAGATTACTCCAATTTTAGAGTGGTTCGGTCAAATGACCTACTCCACTTGCGAGGCCCCTCTTCGATGAGGCTCCCACCTTCCACTAGCAAATCTCTTGAAAGGGAAAGGTAAATACCCCTCTTACAACTCTTTACAAGCGGTTCACTCTCTTACAGATTTTCGAGAAGGAATGAGGTGAACACTAGCAAATTGAAAACAAGACTTTCTAAGACTTTTCTAAGACCTTTCTCTCAATCAATTGCTACTCAAAAAGTTGTTCTCTCAACTGAGATTTGAGGGGTATTTATAGGCCTCAAGAGGATTCAAATTTGCAACCGCCCAATCTGGTAGTGCCACCACCAGACTCTTCGGTTGACTGGTTGGGCTTCAAACTTAGCCCAAACAAAGTCTAGTTTTGGGCCCAGTTGACCCTAACCAGGATATAGGATTATCTCTTAATCCTAATCCTAATTACAAGTTAACTACATAACAAAACACATCCTAAGCAATTTTTCAACCGTGGACGTCGAGTCTTGTTCCGGCGAGCTTTCCGACGAACTTCTCTCGACGGAATCCCAGCAAGCTCCCGAACTTGTGATGACTTTAATGAGTAGCCGAGCCTTCTCGGTGATCTCCGTGAACCTCCGACGATCTCTTCGGCAAACTTCCGAAAATTCCGACAGGTTCCCGATTTCTTCTCGGTTGGTTCCGGCAACATCTCCGACGATTCTTCGGACTCTTAAACGTCCATCGAACTTAACTCCGGTATCCTTGCTTTGTGTTTTCTAGTTATCGTAGTTAATCCTGCACACTTAACTCAATAATATGGATTAGATCAAATAACCCATGAATTGATTTTATCATCAAAATCCGAGATTCAACAATCTCCCCCTTTTTTATGATGACAATCAATTGATGACGGAGTTAAACATAACTCCCCCTATCTATATGCCATATTATGAGAAGATAAAAACACTTGAATTCCATCCCATGAATTCAAGCATGAACCGATAAGTTCTAACCGTAGAACTTTTCGTTATTCTCATTCAGCATAATGTCAATGCTAAACTTCAATGAAAATCCTTTTCAAGTCGAAAGATAAGAGACAATTTTTACTGCAACGGAAGATAAAGATTTTCAACATGAATTTCATGATATACATGTTTGACATGATCATTCGATCTTGCGAATTTCTCAACGATTTTGCAAGATATGTAAGACATTCATATCACACTAGCTTATATAAGTCATGCTATTAAAATGATACAAGTCATCACTTTTCTCCCCCTTTGTCATCAACAAAAAAGAAAAGAAAAATTCAGCATTCATTAATTTTATCAAATCTCTTCTTTCTATACAAGCCCATTCAAATTCAATTCGTCAATTTGAAACTCAGCATTCATTCATTCATTCAAATTTACCAAAAATACTTATCCAGAATTCAACTTAAAAGGAAAAATCAGCATTCATCCAGAAGCATATATCCAGAATTTAAAAATACATTTAAAAAGAAGGTTCAGTTTTTTTTCAAAAGATGACCAGCTTGGAACTTGAGATTAAGAGTAAACAGAACAGAATAAAAAGATACATCAATCCGTAGGAGGAAATTTATAGTGCCGATACATAACATCTATTTTTTGATTTAGCTGTCGTAGTTCCTTTAAAATTTCAATTTGTTGGAGTTGAATTTATTCTTGCTGCGATTTGAGTTGGTCTTGTTAGAATTTGATCTGAGATAGTTCTGCCATAATGAGTCCTTCAGAGGATGAAACAGGAGCTGAAGGCACTGCACCAAAGGGACTAGGAGGAGGAGATTCATTTCCCATAAAAATTGGTGTTTCTGGTTGTTCTACTGGTGGAGGAATAGGATCAGTCCTTCTAGGTTGCCTTACCCATATTCCATTGTTAAATATGCACTTAAGTCTCTTTAGTAGATTTTTATTGATGACGTTATATCTATCACTCTGAATTGTTTCTTCATCGGGTGGGATGCAAATGTTATAGGCATGAAGAAATCTAGTGATTAACCCCCCCATATGGCAACATAATATCTTTAGCTGTAATGTCCTGCATGTGTTGCCGTATTGAGTATCCAAAACAGTTATGTTGACCGGTCATAATCCAATACATAGTGCTTATCTCTATTGTACTCATTTCATCAAGATGATATTGCTTAGGGAATAGTATGCTTGTCATGATATGATGAAGAATCTTAGAGTTAAAAGGTAGTAAGTGTTCGCAACTCTTGGGTATTATTCCAAAGTTCGAGTTTGCAAAAATGGTTTCGACAGCTTCGGTGTAAGTTGCTCCTATTATATTAACATCCCATTTTCCTCTAAAATAGCAGCCCCTATCTTTTTCAGTGATTCCAATTAGTTCACAAATGGAATTATCAGAAATCTTAATTTGTGTTCCCAACATGTAAGTACTTAGGCTATCGTTATCTACCCATAGGTTTGCATAAAAGAGTCTCACTAATCTAGGATAAATTGGTTCATCTATTTATAAGAGAGGTAGGGCCTCTAGATGAGCAAACCACCTAATGGGTTCTAAGCCTCCTAGTTCATCAAGATCAACATGTTTTCCCTTATGGATATGTCTTGTTTCAAAATTTGGAAACCTAAGGGCGTCTTCTTTGGATCTAAAAAGATTGTGGTCATACGAATCTCCTTCAATCATTTTCCCTTTTGATCTCTTAGGAGCCATTTTCTAGACAAGATGATAAGAGAAATATGAATTGTAATGAATAGGTGAAACAAGAAGAAGGTGAAGAGAAGATTTTACCTTATGGAGTGTTTCTGGGATGATGGAGAGTTTGGACCGACAAGAATCCTTCTCCAAGGTTTGTAGAAGTTAGAATGAGGGATTGAGAGATTTTGGGAGAGTTGGAGCAAGAGTTCCACGGGTTGGGGGCGGTGTCACCACCGGCCCTAACCATTTCAGGTTATAAAGGGCTCTCGGGCGGTGCCACCGCCTGAACAAGCGGTGCCACCGCTTGGCGCCCGAGCGCTCAGGCGGTGCTACCGTCGATTCTGGCGGTGCCACCGCTGGCTTGCCGCGGAAGAAGGAAGAAAAACTTTTCTTCCCCCTTCTTGATTTCCAGAGGTTTTTGACGGAAGGAAAGGTTGAGATATTGAGTTATACTTTGGTATATCATTTGGAATCGAAAGAAGAAGATGAAATCAAATCCACAAACGAACGGAACAAGGATGAGACATTCTTCGTAAAATACATTCAAACGTCTTACTCTAAGGGACAATTTAACATGCCTAGTTCCCTTCTAATAAATTCAAATTGGTCTTCATTTAAGGCTTTTGTAAAAATATCTGCTAATTGATGCTTTGTGTCAATGAATTCTAGAACAACATCATTGTTAAGGACATGATCGCGTATGAAATGATGCCTAACGTCGATGTGCTTAGTTCTAGAATGCTGAATTGGATTTTTAGTAAGACATATGACACTAGTATTATCACATTTTATGAGAATATTTTTAAAGTGAATTTCATAGTCTTCTAATGTATTTTTCATCCAAACAACTTGTGCACAGCATGCACTTGCAGCAATGTATTCGGCTTCCGCCGTAGATAGTGCAACTGAATTTTGTTTCTTGGAAGTCCAAGAAACAAGTGCATGTCCTAAAAATTGGCATGTTCCGGATGTACTTTTTCTATCTATCCTGCATCCGCCAAAATCGACATCCGCATAAGCTATTAAATCAAATTTTTCAGATTTTGGATACCACAATCCTAAATTTGGAGTTCCTTTAAGATACCTAAATATTCTTTTAACACTTTTAAGATGAGATAATTTAGGATTTGATTGAAACCTAGCGCAAAGTCCTACACTAAACATAATATCCGGTCTAGTCGCGGTAAGGTAGAGTAGACTACCTATCATTCCCCTATATGTTTTTTGATCGAAATTTTTACTATTATCATCCATATCTAACTTAGTCACAGTACTCATAGGGGTGTTTATTGCTTTTGAATTATCCATGTTAAATCGTTTTAACAATTCTAATGTATATTTAGATTGGTTAAGAAATATATCATCCTTAAGTTGTTTGATTTGTAATCCTAAAAAGAAAGTTAATTCACCCATTAAACTCATTTCAAATTCATGACTCATAGATTTGGCAAATGATTCACATAGTGATTCATCCAAAGAGCCAAAAATAATATCGTCAACATAAATTTGCACAATAAGAAAATTATTTTCAAAATGTTTAATAAACAATGTAGTATCAACCTTGCCTTTGGTAAAATTATTTAAAATAAGAAAGGAACTAAGCCTTTCATACCAAGCTCTAGGAGCTTGTTTCAAGCCATAGAGAGCCTTAGTCAATTTGAATACATGATTAGGAAGAAGAGAATTTTCAAATCCGGGAGGTTGTTCGACATATACTTCTTCGGAAATAAAGCCATTCAAGAAGGCACTTTTGACATCCATTTGAAATAGTTTAAAATTATAACTACTAGCATAGGCAAGGAGCATCCTTATGGCTTCTAATCGAGCCACGGGAGCGAAGGTTTCTTCGTAATCGATACCTTCTTCTTGGTTGAAACCTTTGGCCACTAATCTAGCCTTGTTTCTAACCACGATACCATTTTCGTCTTGCTTGTTTCTAAAGACCCACTTAGTACCAATGACTAAATGGTCACTAGGTCTAGGAACAAGCTCCCACACCTTATTCCTCTCAAATTGATTCAATTCCTCTTGCATTGCAATAACCCAAAAATCATCTTTTATGGCATCGTCAATGCACTTAGGTTCGATTTGAGAAAGGAATGCGGCATTAGCACAAAAATTCTTGAAAGAGGAACGAGTTTGAACCCCTTTAGATGTATCCCCTATAATTAGCTCCTTTAGATGAGCATCTATATACTTCCATTCCTTAGGTAAGGAATTTTCAAAAGAAGGTGCATCTAAGTTGCTATTTTGAGGAGGGGGTTCATTTAAATTTAAATTATCAAAACCAAGATCATCATCAAAATCATTTTTCTTTAAATTTGAAACTTCATTAAAAACTACATGAATAGACTCTTCTGTTACTAATGTTCTTTTATTAAAACCCCGAAAAGCTTTAAAAACGGAAGAGTAACCAAGAAAGATGCCTTCATCAGATTTAGCATCAAATTTTCCTAAGGCATCCCTTTCATTTAAAATAAAGCATTTACAACCGAAAACTTTAAAATAGGAAATATTTGATTTTTTTTTATTCCATAATTCATAGGGAGTTTTTGATAAGGATGGTTTTATTAGGACTCTATTCATGATGTAGCAAGCCGTATTTACGGCTTTGGCCCAAAAATACTTAGGTAAACTATGTTCATTTAACATAGTTCTTGCCATTTCATATAGGTTTCTATTTTTTCTTTTAACTACTCCATTTTGTTGGGGATTTCTTGGAGTTGAGAAGTTGTGATTGTATCCATTAACTTCGCAAAAAATTTGAAAGTCATGGTTTTGAAATTCACCACCGTGATCACTCCGAATTGATGAAATCATGAAGCCTTTTTCGTTTTAAGTGAGTTTACAAAATTTAGAGAAACACTTGAAGCAATCACTTTTGTGAGCTAAGAAATAGGTCCAAGTGTATCTAGAGTAGTCATCCACAATCACAAAAGCATATTTGCTTCCACCTAGACTTGTTGTATCAATTGGTCCAAATAAGTCCAAATGGGTCAATTGTAACGGTCTAGTGGTGCTAATTTGATTTTTTGGTTTGAAGCTTGTTTTTATTTGTTTGCCTAGTTGACATGCATCGCATACCTTATCCTTAATAAACTTCATATTCGGAATCCCTCGTACTAATTCTTGAGATGAGATTTTAGATATTGTTTTCATGCTTGCATGGCCTAATCTCCTATGTCAAAGCCAAGCATCATCATTTACGGCGGAGAAACACATTTCATTACTTAGTTCATCAAGATTGATGGTATAGACATTATTTTGTTTTAAAGCAATCATAGTCATGTTATGATTTGATTTTTCAATAATGCACATATTTGATTCAAATCTAACGATATAACCTTTATCGCATAATTGACTAATGCTCAACAGATTATGTTTCAATCCATCAACTAGTAACACATCATCAATAGAAAAACTTGATTTGTTACCTATGGTTCCTTTGCTAATGATTTTGCCTTTGTTGTTGTCTCCGAAGGTGACATAGCCTTCGTCCATGCTAGTGAGTTTGGAGAATTGGGATGGATCTCCAATCATATGCCTTGAGCATCCACTATCAAGATACCATCTCTTGCTCCTAGCATGTGATGGTGTATGTTTCTACAAGAAGGAATTATTTTTAGGTACCCATTTACTTTTGGGTACCTCAAGAACTAATCTAACTTGTTTATCATGTTGCATAGACTTGATCATGGTTCCTTTAGGAACCCAAATCAATTTGTTCGGACTAATTTTCTTGAATGGACATTGGTAAGTTATATGTCCATATTTGCAACAAAAGTTACAATTGCTTTGGTGTTGAACATGTAAGATAGGACCTTTAATGAAGGTGGTTGGATTTTGGTGAGTACTTCTCACAAATCCGATTCCACTCCTTTTAGGAATGTGACCCTTATTTGTAAGGATCATGTTTAAGGACTTGCTACCGACCTCGAATTTCTTCAAGGTGTCCTTAAATACCAAGTTCTCATTTCGGAGAGTTTCTAGATCATGGCATTTAGCACATGGAGCTAGACTATCATGATATTCAGTTTTTAATTTATCAAAATCACAAGTAAGACTATCATGCTCCTTTTTTAGCAATTTGTATTTTCTACTAATTGTCTTACATTCATCAAATAACTCATGGAAGGCATTTAATAACTCATGATAAGGTAAATCTGCATTAATTAAATCTGTTACCTCTTCTTCGAAGGCCATTAGGGCGTAATGAGCAACTTGCTCGGTGTTGGACTCCTCTTCTTCGGACGTGCTTGAATCATCCCATGTTGCCTTGAGCGCCTTCTTCTTTGATGCTTTCTTTTTGGCTTGTGGACAATCATTCTTGTAGTGTCCCGGTTTCTTGCACTCATAGCAAATTACTTGGTCCTTGTGTTCGGATTTATTTTTTGTATTATTTTTAAATTTGTTCTTTCTTAGATATTTTTTAAATTTTTGAGTCAAAAATGCAATGTCATTGTCATTGTCCTCATCACTTAATGTTCCTTTCAAGTGGTCTTCTTATGATGTGAGTGTCATATCCTTCCTGTTCTTTGGAAGGGGGTTCTCGAGCTCATCATGAGCTTGACATGTCATTTCGTAGGTCATTAAAGACCCAATGAGTTCTTCAAGAGGGAATGTTTTAAGGTCTTTGGCCTCTTGAATGGTCGTAACTTTTGGATCCCAACTTTTTGGGAGAGATCTTAAGATTTTAGTTACTAGTTCAAAGTTAGTAAAACCTTTACCAAGAGCTTTGAGTCCATTGATGACATCCGTGAATCGGGTGTACATGTCTCCGATGGACTCACTTGGTTTCATTCGAAAAAGCTCGTAAGAGTGCACAAGGATGTTGATTTTGGACTCTTTCACTCGGCTAGTGCCTTCATGAGTGACTTCAAGAGTTCTCCAAATATCAAAAGTCGAATCACAAATTGAAACGCGATTAAATTCATTTTTATCTAGTGCACAAACAAGGCATTCATAGCCTTTGCATTTAAAGTAAAATCCATTCTCGACAATAGACCAAAGCTCAAAGTCCATAGAAATGAGGAAGATCCTCATGCGAGTCTTCCAATATGTGTAATCCGACCCATTAAACAAAGGTGGTCGTGCAATAGAATGACCCTCTTGCATGCCGGAGTAAGCCATCTCTCTTGGGTATTAAACCAAATATGAGAGATAACCTTGCTCTGATACCAATTGTTAGGATCAAGAGCACTAAGAGGGGGGGGGGGGGGGGAATTAGTGCAGCAGATTAAATCGTTGGTTTTTTAAATCGTTGGCACAATAAAAAAATTGAACTTGAAAAGTTTGACTTAGACGCGTGTTCGTAGAGAAGTGCAGCAAGATTATAAAGTATGTAAGAAAGTTTGCAGTAAGATAAATTGCGATAAGTAAACGCAAACCAGAGATTACTCCAATTTTAGAGTGGTTCGGTCAAATGACCTACTCCACTTGCGAGGCCCCTCTTCAATGAGGCTCCCACCTTCCACTAGCAAATCTCTTGAAAGGGAAGGGTAAATACCCCTCTTACAACTCTTTACAAGCGGTTCACTCTCTTACAGATTTTCGAGAAGGAATGAGGTGAACACTAGCAAATTGAAAACAAGACTTTCTAAGACTTTTCTAAGACCTTTCTCTCAATCAATTGCTGCTCAAAAAGTTGTTCTCTCAATGAGATTTGAGGGGTATTTATAAGCCTCAAGAGGATTCAAATTTGGGCTCCAAATTTGAATTCTCGTGGAGTTCCCGATGCTGGCGATGCCATCGCTTGTCAGTGGCTGTGCCACCGCCTGTCAGTGTCAGGCGCTGACAGTGCTGGGCGGTGCCACCGCCCAGCCCAGGCGGTGCAACCGCCCAGTCTGGCAGTGCCACTGCCAGACTCTTCGGTTGACTAGTTGGGCTTCAAACTTAGCCCAAACCAAGTCTAGTTTTGGGCCTAGTTTGTCACGGACTTAGCTGGTTTTGCCTAAGTCGTGCGGCACCCTTGCGTGTCCGTCCGCAAAGGTCAGCCTCCCCGAAGCCTCCCATGGTCCCTTAGGTCCCACAAAAGAGAGAACAGGACAGAGAAAAGGCCTCACTCGGGATCCACAAGCAAACATCTCCGAAAAATACTTTATAGACAATGCAAATTCCAAACAGACTTTACAAGCTCTGAACAGTTGCACAACAAAGGGTAAAATGGTCCATTACAGACCGAAAATATCTCGCACGTGTCCACATGACACAACCTTTATTTACAAGCCTAAAGAGGCCACCAACCCAACTAAAATAGGACTATTAAGCCTTTGGCCGCCCCTCTACATGATGTACAAGGCATGAACATGCCGAAAGACACGGACATACATAAGCATTACATCAAACATCCTGTTTCGAAGTTTGTCCATGACAAGTTGGCCCCTAACCAGGATATAGGATTATCTCTTAATCCTAATCCTAATTACAAGTTAACTACATAACAAAACACATCCTAAGCAATTTTTCAACCGTGGACGTCGAGTCTTGTTCCGGCGAGCTTTCCGACGAACTTCTCCCGACGGACTCCCAGCAAGCTCCCGAACTTGTGATGACTTTAATGAGTAGCCGAGCCTTCTCGGTGATCTCCGTGAACCTCCAACGATCTCTTCGGCGAACTTCCGAAAATTCCGACAGGTTCCCGATTTCTTCTCGGTTGGTTCCGGCAGTATCTCCGACGATTCTTCGAACTCTTAAACGTCCATCGAACTTAACTTCGGTATCCTTGCTTTGTGTTTTCTGGTTATCGTAGTTAATCCTGCACACTTAACTCAATAATATGGATTAGATCAAATAACCCATCAATTGATTTTATCATCAAAATCCGAGATTCAACACATCATCCAAGCAACAAGTTTTAGAGATATGCAAGTTTTACAACATACAAGCTATCAATAATTTTTCATCACTTTATAACATGCAAGCTAACAAATTTTATATCATTTTAGAACATGCATAATCACCAAATCATCATTAATTTTAAAGTTGTGCAAGATTATAAATTTTATAAATTTGCATTTGTGCGTCTTGAGATAGGCAAGATAGCACTTTTGCTACTCTTGAGATTATAAGCTAGCAATTCTTAGTGCTGTTCAAGATAGTAAGTTATTCTCCTTGCAATTTGTAAGCTAGCAAATTTAGCAAGTGTTATATCATGCAAACTAGCAAATTTTTCACATATGAAAGTTGGTAAAATTTTACCTCGTTTGAGATGTGCAAGATAGATTATTTATACATCTTCTTAAAATGTGTAACTTAGCAAACATTGCTTCTCTTGAGATTTGCAAGATAGCACTAGCACTTCTTGCTTCTCTTTTGAGATGAGTAAGCTAGCAAGTTTGCTTCTTTTGCAATGTGCAAGTTTCTAAATTTTGCATCTTGAGTTAGCAATTTTTCTCCCCCTTTGCCATTGTCAAAAAGAAGGGAAGAATACAATGTTGTAATTATTTTCCCTTTACATCAATTTTCAAATTATAACAAAGTTAAAGTATCAATCCTTTTTTTTTTAAATATGGTTGTGCATCAATATGATTTCAAATTAAAACATGCACAATTTTAAAACCTTTCATTTCATTCTTACTTCATGCATGATACCAAAATTAAATCAATCATCACTATGGGCATATCATACATGATAAGAAGATATTAAAATATTTAAGCATTTTTCACGTCATGTATTAAATCAATCATTTTGATCATGATACCAAACATTCATCATTTTTCTCATGCACGATACTAAAGCATTCATGATACCAATCATTTTTGTTATGCATTAAATCAATTTTCTTTTAAGCATTTATCACTTCATGATTGTTGGTACCAAACATTCAACTTCAAATAATCAAGACCATCAAAATCACTTGCAAGAGATTCAAAATAAAATAAATAAATTTATCGATCTCTTGAAATGCTAATGATTTCTTTTCTCTCCTTTTATCATTGTAAATAAGAATGAAGAAGAGGGGAATAATGCATAACAAAACTCAAGTCATAAATTATCAAGATGTCACGTAGCATATCATGGTTAATTTGACTACATCCTTTTTAGTGAATACCAAAAAGAATCATAGTATGAAAAATATTGATTTATAGAAAATCCCATGTATTGAATATTGAGAAATCAAGATGATGATTCATATATAAAAAATATCATAAGTTATAATCAAGAGAAAAATCATCATTCATTTTCAACTCATTCAATTTGTCAAATCAACATTTCTTAGATATGTATGATACCAAAACATGGTTTCAAATGTTTAACATATAACATGCATAATTTCAAACCATTACAAACCATTAACAAGATCATAGTTTGTTTGCATAAGTCTCTTCTTTAGTAAATGATAAGAAGAAAGCATTGAAGATAGAAAATATTTTGATTCTCATAAAAGATAGCTCAAGTACAGAAATCAAAAAGAAATTTCATGATTTGGTTGAAAATTTTTCATTCAAATTCAAATAATCAAAATCACTTTTTGGAAGATTCAATGAAGGCAAGATAAATAGATTCACACGAGAACTTGATTTATGTATAATGTCTCAATTTATCATGAATCATATAAAATAAATTAGAGTATCAAGTGAAGGAATCATGATTCGTGTGACAAAACAATTGTCGATTCATGCATTCAAACCATTATTACTTCAACTCATCATGCATAGTTTCAAAATATAAAATCATCAAATATGATACAAACATTTATTTTCAAAATGCATTCCCTTTTAATTGTTTCAATTTAAGTGATTTGATTCATTCATACTTGTCCTTTTCCGCCAAATCAAAACATATATCATTTAAGTGATTTGATTTCATTTAAGTGATTTGATTTATTTTCAAACATGCTCTAATACCAACTATTAGGAACGAGTCGA
Source organism: Musa schizocarpa (assembly GCA_900464855.2). NCBI lineage: Eukaryota > Viridiplantae > Streptophyta > Magnoliopsida > Zingiberales > Musaceae > Musa > Musa schizocarpa. The sequence goes on from LS990923.1 coordinate 27,580,113, forward strand.
CACTAAGAGGTGGGGGGAGGGTGAATTAGTGCAATGGTAAAATCATCGATTTCGAAAAATCTTCATACGATTAAAAGCGATCAAAAATATGTTTAACTTAAAAACACTTACATAAGCATGTAATGCGGAAGTAGAGCAGTAAGAGTAAAGAAGAGCAGTTTGCAGTAAATGTAAATTAGAAGAAGTAAATGCAAACCGAGTTATAGTGGTTCGGTTATCGTGACCTACATCCACTCCCGATTCCTCCTCCGTTGAGTCCACCGGCATTCACTATCGGTCTTCTTTTAATATGCAACAACCAACCACCTCTTTATAACTCTATTCTCCTTTTGATAGGCTCAGGAGAGAACCTTTATAAGTTTCACACCTCTCTTAGAATGAACTCTAAATTCTAAGAGGTGGAGGGGAACACTCAACACTTTTCAAGCTTTTTCAACTCTTTTTCATCAAATCAAAATATATATCATCATTAAAAATGAAAGTACAAGATTTATCACAAAAATCTTCTAGATCAATAAATCACAAAAATCATTATGTATAACTTCAAAATCTCATGCATAGAATAAAATCATCAAGCATTGTACCAAAACTTTTAATATTTTCGTTACATCATTATACATCTTTAAATCATCAAAATTGATTTCATCAAACATAAAGCATTTTTAAGATCATTTTATTTGTTTTAGTAATGTATTTTTCTTTTTAAGTGAATCTAACTTTTCATGCTTAGTGCATGCAATTGTCATGCTTAAATTTTTATTTTTTATTTTTATTTACTAACTAATTTAAAAATAACTCATGAAAAGCATCATATAATTTTGAAATAAAGTAAAAGGATTTCGGGTGAGTCATTTACCTTAATGTGAAAGGTCACCTTGTCTTTGTTGGTTTGCTCCTCGTCTTTGGATGAGCTTGATTTATCCCAAGTCATTTTGAGTGTCTTCTTCTTTGAAGACCGCTTCTTTATAAGTTTATTTTTAATCTTTAATTCTTGTTTTAAGAATTTTTTAAGCTTTAAGAGTTCAAGGTCATCATCATCATCACTTGAGTCATCACTCAAGTGGTATTCTATTGTTCGAAGTGTCAAATCCTTCCTATCCTTTGGAAGGTTATTCTCAAGCTCTTCATGAGTGTTGCAAGTCATTTCATATGTCAATAATGAACCGATAAGTTTTTCAAGTGGAAAAATATTGAGATCTTTTGCTTCTTGTATTTTCATTATTTTAGGATCCCAACTTTTTGGAAGGGATCTCAATATTTTATTAACGAGTTCAAAATTTGAGAAATATTTGCCAAGTGCTTTTAGACTATTGACGACATCCATAAAACGGGTATATATGTCTCCAATAGTCTCGCTTGGTTCCATTCGAAACAACTCAAAATCATGCATCAAAAGATTTACTCTAGACTCTTTTACTCTATTTATGCCTTCGTGTATGATTTCAAAGGTGTGCCAAATATCGAAAGTCGTTTCGTAAGTAGAAACCCGATTAAATTTATTTTTGTCTAAGGCGCAAAACAGAGCATTCATAGCCTTTGCATTTAGAGGAAAATTCTTCTTCTCCAAATCATTCCAATGGTTCATTGGAAGAGAACACTTTTGAAAAACAAATTTGACTATATTCTATAAATCGAGATTCAACGAAAGTAAGAAAACTCTCATTCGAGTTTTCCAATATGTGTAGTCCGTCCTATTGAACATGGGAGGACGAATGAGAGAAAATCCCTCTTGAAAGCCGAAAAGAGTCATTTCTTTTGGGTGTTAAACTAAATGAGAAATAACGAGGCTCTGATACCAACTATTAGGAACGAGTCGACACTAAGAGGGGGGGGGGTGAATTAATTCAACGGTAAAATCATCGATTTAAAAAAATCTTCATACGATTAAAAGTGATTAGAAATATGTTTAACTTAAAAACACTTACGTAAGCATGTAATGAGGAAGTAGAGCAGTGAGAGTAAAGAAGAGTAGTTTGCAGTAAATGTATATTGTAAGAAGTAAATGCAAACCGAATTATAGTGGTTCATGTTGAATCTCGGATTTTGATAACAAAGTCAATTATAATTTGTTTGATCTAATCTATATGTTGAGAAAAGTGTGTAGAATTAACTACGATAGCAGTAAAACATAAAGCATGTATTGTGCCGGAGTCAAGATCGAGATCTCATGGGAGTTCGAGAGTTCGTCAAAAGTTCTGCCGGAACCAACCGAAAAGTCCAGGAGCTTGCCAAAGAAGCTCATTGGAACTCACTAAGAAAATTGTTGTAAAGTCCAGGAGCTTGCCGGGAGTCCGTCGGAACATTGCCGAGAGTTCGTCGGATATTCGACGGAAGCTCATTGGAAGAGCAATTGATGCACCGGAACAAGAAGTGCTATAATTATGTCTTAATTATCATAGTTAAAGTGTAAATTAAGTTAGAATTGGGTGGTAATCCCACTAACTTAATTAGGAGCCAATTGGGCCCTTAACAGGGTTGAATTGGGTCGAATTAAGTAGCAAATTCAACCTTTGAAAACATGGCCGGCGGTGGCACCACTAGGGCCGATAGTGGCACCGCTTGGAAAGCAGTGCCCTAGGTTATCTAGGTGGTGGTACCACCCAGACTGGGCGATGGTACTGCCGGTAATGAATGCTGCCAGTAGTTGTACCGCCCTTATAAGGCGGTGGTACCGCCAAGTGTCAGATCAATGGTGGTAGTACCGCCCAATAACGGTAGTGGTACCGCTAGTACCCCGGAATCTGAGGATGTTACACTTTTTGGCTCCAATTTTGAAGCCATTGAGGCCTATAAAAATTCCAGCCTTTTCTGCATAAATGGGCACGAAAGCATTGGTATAATCTTGAATTCTTGAGTCTTAAAAGTGTTGTAAAAGTGAGAAGAGTTCTCCTTCATCTCTTAACCTTGTAACCATCCAAGAAAGAGGAGTGAGACTTATAAGGGTTGTCTCCTAAACTCGGCAAAAGAAGAAAGAGCTGTAAAAGGTGGTTGGCCTTCGCCTATTAAAGAAAGGCCTTCAATGAACACCGATGACCTCGACGGAGGAGGAATCCGAAAGTGGATGTAGGTCACATTGACCGAACCACTCTAAATTCTTGTTTGCTTTTCATTTGTGCAATTTACATTACTGCAAACCTCCTTAATTTTCTCTTTGCACTTTTACGAAAGCTTTCAAATTCAACTTCTCTCAGAAACAGATTGAATCAAAACATTTTTTATCGGAATCAATTTTAATCGAAACGAAGACTTTTGAAATTAGGAAAGTTTTCCATAGACTAATTCACCCCCCCCCCCTCTCTTAGTGCCACTCTTGATCCTAATAGTTTGGTCGTCGTGACCTACATCCACTCCTGATTCCTCCTCCGTTAGGGCCACCGACATCCACTATCAGTCTTCCTTCAATAGGCAAAGACAAACCATCTCTTTACAACTCTATTTTCCTTTTGACAGGCTTAGGAGAGAACCTTTACAAGTTTCACACCTCTCTTAGAATGAACTCTAAACTCTAAGAGGTAGAGGGGAAGACTTAATACTTTTTAAGCTTTTTCATCTCTTTTCATCTAGGATTCTTTCCTCCTTTCTACGTAATTCTTGCTGCCCTAAGTAGGAAATAGTGGCGTATTTATAGGCCCAAAATGGATTCAAATTTGTAGCCCAAAATTCAAATCCTCGAGATTTCAGGGTATGGGCGGTACCACCACCTGCACTGAGTGGTACCACCACCTGCACTGGGTGGTACCACCGCCTGCAGCCTGGCACTAGGCGATACCACTACCCAAATTGGCGGTACTATCGCCTGACAGTCTCAAAGACAGAGTTTTTCGAGTTTTCCAACTCACAGGCGGTTCTACCGCTAATTTTGGCAATGCCACTACTTGGCCCAATATTTGGGTCAATGAATGGGCCTCCCAATAAGCCCAAATCACTCCCAATTTAAGCTCAATTGGCTCTGAATTGGGTTGTCATTGTTTCACCCCAATACCACCTCAATTAGACCTAAAACCTACTTCGATCTAGGCAATTATTACAAAGCTCATCAAATATTATTCGGTCATGTCATTGGTTCGACGCTTCATCCGATTCTTCGGTGCATCATCCTCTCTTGTGGCCTATTACCTAATCGGCCAATTGACCTCTGCAACTCCGATTTCCTTGGCATAATTTTTGCTCTTCTTGGCCTGATGCCCGAATTCTCGGCCCAAAGTCTTCTGCTGACACATCGACCGATCCTCTTGACTCGATATCCAATCTTCTGACATATTCCACTCCGGCCCAACATGATTCTTCTTGCTTCAATTGTCTCTTCCTGTGTCACTCAAAATGCAAATCAGATAAACACTATCAATTGGTTTCATCATCAAAATCTAAGATTCAACAGTTGGAACTCATACATAGTGATGTATGTGGATCTATGTTAACTCATGTCATAGGTGGTTACTTGAACTTTATTACTTTTACTAATGATTTCTCAAAGTATGGACATGTGTACTTGATGAAGTATAAGTCTGAGGCCTTTGAAAAATTCAAAAAGTATATGAATGAAGTGGAGAACTAGATTGGAAAGAGTATTATGATACTTTGTCCGATCGAGGAGGTGAGTACTTGAGTACAAAGTTCACCCAGTTCCTCAAGGACTATGGGATTCTATCCCAATGGATACCTCCTTATATACCTCAGCTCAATGGTGAATCTGAAAGGAGGAATCATACACTGTTAGACAAGGCACTGTCTATGATGAGCTTTGTCGACCTACCCATCTCATTTTAGGGATATACCCTAGAGACTACAGCTTATCTTCTGAATAGAGTTCCAACTAAGTCAGTAGTGTCTATACCATATGAGATATAGAAAGGGAAGAAGCCCGATCTTAAGGTTGTTAAGATTTGGGGTTGCCTTGCCTATGTTAAAAGACATAACCCCGATAAGTTGGAATCGAGGACAAAGCGATGCAAGTTCATGGGATACCACAAGGAAACTTGTGGGTAACATTTCTATTATCCCGATGATCAAAATGTCTTTGTAACCAAGATAGCAGTGTTCCTTGAGAAGGAACACATTCTTAGCAGAGATAGTGGGAGCATGATAGAGTCGAGCGAGGTTAGAAATCTAACTCAAGCACTACTCCACAGCCTGAGTCTATTCAAGTACCTAGCACACAAGTTCTGACTTTACGTAGGTCCAGCAAAGTATCCTATCCTCCCGAGAGATATGTGGGATATATTAGAGAAAAGTATATTGAAGATATTGATCCTTAGACCTACGATGAGACTATTATTGTTAGGAATGAGTCGACACTAAGAGAGGGGGTGAATTAGTGCAGCAGTAAAAACGTTAGTTTTGAAATTTTTGTTTTGTATGATAAAACTGATTTTGGAAACTTGAAAGCATATGCGAGTATAGGCATAGTAGAAGCACAGTAAGAAGGAGTAGCAGTTTGCTTATAAAAGTAAATTGCTCAAAGTAAAGGCAAACCGGATTTTTATAGTGGTTCGGTCATCGTGACCTACATCCACTCTATCAATTCCTCTTCCATCAAGGCCGCCGGCATCCACTATCGGTCTTCCTTCAATATGTGAAGATCAACCACCTTTTACAACTCGATTCTCCTTTTACTGGGTTTAGAAGATAACCCTTACACCCTCACTTACTCCTCTCACAAACAATTCTAACACTTAGAACATTGAGAGTTTCACACACAATTGCAATAGATTTTTCTTTCTTTTTTGCTCTCAGTTGTGTGTTTTTTAACCAGGGATGAGATGGGTATTTATAGGCTTCAAGTTGATTCAAACTTGGAGCCTGAAAAGGTCTCATCCCAGATTTCCTAGGTACTAACGGTACCACCGTCGTTCTTGGGCGGTACTACCGCCTCAAGACTTGCCACTGGGCGGTACCACCGCCTAACAGGGGCGGTACCACCGTTGGCAGCATTACTGCCGGTGGTACCATCGCCTAGCCTGGGTGGTACCACCGCCCAGATTTCCTGGGGTGTTATTCCCCAAGCGGTGCCACCACCGATTAGGGTTTCAACACCCTGGTTGGGCCTTGAATATGGCCCAAACCATCCCAACTTCGAGCCCAATTGGCCCCTAACAGAGTTGATGGGATTACCTCCCAATCCCAACTCCAATTATATGTTAACTATGATTCCTAAGACATAATCTAAGCAAGATAAGTCTGATTTCTTCCAGCAAACTTCCAACGATCTCTCGACAATGTTCCGGCAGACTCCCAACAAACTCCTGGACTTCACGATGATCTTCTTGGCGAGTTCCGGTGAGCTTCTTTAGCAAGCACCTGGACTTCTCGGTTGGTTCCGGCAGAACATCCGATGAACGTCCGGACTTCCAACGAACTCTCGAACTCCCAACGAAATCGCGTTCTTGACTCCGGGACTTCATTTTGCTTTATGTCTTGCTATCATAGTTAATCCTACACACACAAAAAACACACTTCGATTTAGACAATTATTACTAAGCATGAATCATGTTATCTGGCATGTCATTGGTCCATCGACGCTTTGTCCGATTCTTCGGCGCATTATCCCCTCTTGCGGCCTATTGCTCAATCGGCTAGTTGACCTCCGTAACTGCGATATCCTTAGCGCAATATTCGCTCTTCTTGGCCCGATGCCCGAATCCATGGTCTGAATCCTTCTGTCGATACGTTGACCGATCCTCTGGCCCGACGTCTAATCTTCTGACATGTTTTCCTCTAGCCCAACATGATTCTTCCTGCTTTAATTGTCTCTCACTGATTGAAGTATCCTACGTCACTCAAAACACAGATCAAATTATAAATACTATCAATTGGTTTCATTATCAAAATCTAAGATTCAATAATCTCCCCCTTTTCGATGATGACAACCAATTGATGAAGGAGTTAACCTTAACTCCCAGAGTTTAACCAAACTTCCCCTATTAATATACCATATTGATAGAACTCTTGGATTCAAAAATCCAAGCAACATGTTATCATAAACTTATGCATAACATCATCATACTTCTCCCCCTTTGTCATCAACAAAAAGGAGAAGTCCAACTATCAAGTGTTTAGACATACAAATTTAAATCATTGCATAAAAAATATAATATCAAGTTTTATCATCATGTAATTTGTAAGCTAGAAAATTTAGCAAGTGTTATATCATGCAAGCTATCAAGTTTTAGATATGAAAAGTAGTAAGATAGCAAGTTTACAATATGCAAGCTAGCAAAAATTTTGAAAGCAAATGCAAGATAGCTTTCTTGTTGAAATGTGTAAGCTAGTGTTTGTTGCTTCCTATTGCAATGTGCAAGTTGCAAGTTTTGCTTTATTTTACAACATACAAGCTAGAAATTTGACAAGTGTTACTTCTCTTTAAAGTATAAAAGCTAGTAAGATTTTGAAAAATAATGCAAGATAACAAGCTAGCAAGATACAATGTTTTACATGTAGCAAGGTACATGAAGTACGTTTGTATCTTCTCTTTAGATGTGCTAGCAAACAAGCAAGTTTTTCTCTTTACAAATTGTGAGCTAGCAAATTTTACACATGAAAGTTAAGATTTTTACATCATTTTGAGATGAGTAAGCTTTTTGCTTCTTCTATGCAAGCTAGCAAACTAGTAAAATTCCCCCCCCCCCCCCCCATGTCATTGTTAATAGAAGAGAAGAATACAATATTGTAATTATTTTCCTTTTTATCAATCTTCACACAAATATAGAGTATCATTCTTAATTGCAATATGGTATCATTTCAGAAAATAATAATTATTAACTTTCACATCATAAAAAATCATAATATTACATGCATTATTCCGAATAATTCAAATCATGATGGTATCAAAATGTCAAATTACATTGCATGCTACCATGCATGATCATAACTTCTCATTTTTATGCATCAACATAGTATCATGAGTATTTCATACATAATTTCAAATCATCATATTCATTTCATCACATGAAGAATGTCAAAAATTAATTGTCCTCATCTTTATCTTAAGTCCTAGAAATCCTTATCAATATCCTTAAGTCAATGCTTTATACCCCCCTTTAGATTTGAAGAAATTGTTAATGCATGCTAAATGATGTACTAAAATATTCCTCACCAAAGAGAAAATAACACTAGTTTCATAAGCATACAACATTTCTTGCCAAAAAAAAAAAAAAAAAGTTTTGAGAAGCATAAAACAGTTCTCATCAAGGATTGCTGTTGAAAGTAATATTAATCAAATATTTTAATTTCAAATAATACTGCTCATATCAAGACGATATGAGACTGTATCAAACAACAACGATAATATTGAGCGATAATTTCAACTATCGCCATCGACAACCAAGCAATATCAACTTGGCGACCTAGCTACGTCAAGGGAAATAGCATCGAGGGAGAAGACGTTTAAAGAAAAGGGAAAATCAGGAGAACCTCGATGCTTCTCAATCTGACACGCATATATATATATATATATATATATATATATATATATATATATATATATATATATATATATATATATATATATATATATATATATATATATATATATACCATATCATATCAAGCTCCCGTACCATATCATATCATGTCAATACAATACAAAATAAAGAACCTTGGTCTTAATAGTACCATTACCTATAGTACCATTACCAAAATGCCCATTGGATCTTGATCATCCTAACCTCCCGTACCAAGCTAAAAAATATTTTGAGAGATTCGGGTCTCATTGTATAATTTCTCTTACAAAGGCTTGAATTATTGGAAAATCTGCGCAAAAACAATGTTAGATCGAAAGACACAAATTACAATTACGATGTACATCTATTTACAGATGAAAAAGGAAGCAGAAAAGGATGTAGTAGGTCTCAGTCACATATGAAACTTAGTGTTGTTATTTACGTTAGCCATCCATATTCGAACTGTTCGGTCATCGCTTGCTGATGCCAGCATACGAGGCTTTGCAGGGTTCCAGCTCACGCAGTTCACAGTCATCGAATGGCCAGTTAGGATCTTTATCGGCGTTTCACGGTGTCGCTGCCATATATAGATCTGAAGAAGATGCATTCATGTCAAAACAAATCAAGAAACATAAAACCTTCATATAACCTTCAACCTCAATGATGAAACATAAAACGATCATGACTCCAGCTTTTTAATCAGTCTAACCTTACAAATAACTCTTGCATTGATTTAAACCAAAAAATAAACATTTCCAAAAAGTAGACAACTTTAGTTGTGCTTTCAAGAAGCTATTGATCGTTATATGATCATGTTTCATCTCCAAATATTGTACTTTTTTTAATGGCAACAAACCAATCTGTTTTCAGCTGATAATTGGTATGGTAACATTCAGTCCATCAAATTTTGTAACCAGACAAGAATATTGTATCCACTTCATCTTAATAATCAAGCGCCACAGATGAAAATAAAAAAATACTGCATACTGCACTGAATAGGTGTGTACCATTAACACAGAAAGAGCTTTAGATCTTAATGTACATTGTCCGATTTCTTTAGCTTCAAGTTCTAGCATAATCTTGGATATGTTACCACTACACAAAAAAAGAAAAGAAAGAAATATCTGTTTAGTGTTGCAAAAACATACATGAACCAGATGTCTTAAAGACCATGTCCCAAGGAATCGAAACATGCAGTATGTGTGATGTAGAGCAAAATTACAACTACATTGACATCAAAGAAGTGATGCAAATCTGATTTTGTATATCATATTTCTCCAATAAGTAAATCGTTGCCTCAAATTAAAGCTTGAAATCTGTTGTTTTTTTTTTTCTTTTTGTTGATGACCAATTATACATCTTTTTTAAGGGCAGGAACCGTATTATTCTCATTATTGTGCCTTACTACAACTAATTGCTAATTAATATTTGCAAATTTCTTCTGATCTTTATCTCTTTTACATTTAGGTTAAGAGATCTGATTTTTTCCATTTAAGAACCACTAAAAGAACAGCTACCATAACAATAGAAAAAGAGACTGTCCAAGGGACTTTATATTGCATTAGCATGATTGGTCATTCTATTTAAACGTAAACAGAAAAATCCTCCTTACAAATCTATATGCCCATGTATGTGACAATCTAGAATCTAAGCACAGACACAGCAACACGTCATTTTTAAAAAAATTAGGACACACACACACACACACACACACACACACACACACACACACATATATATATATATATATATAATTCGATTAACACTAATATTCGATTAACATAAGTTTTGCAGTATTTATACTTAAATTTTATAGACTCAACAATGTGAACAGATAAATATCATCATACAAGTTCACGATTTCTACTGTTGGAAGCCTGGGATCCCTTATTACCACTGGCATTCTAATCCTGTTATAGGATTGGCGTTCTGCTATCGGTGACTAAGGGTTGCAATTTAACGAAATCTCTAGGTTCCGTAAGAAATCTTCAAACTCCCAAGATTTCATGCCTCTACTCCCATGCAAGCTCTAGACCACTATTCCCAGTGCTCCAGGCTTTTAGGCTATATATATACATATTCCAGCTATAATTTCTCTTGAGGTTTTGTACTATTAAGTCACTTGGTGTGTTGTTCTTGGTATGTAAATAACAATTTCTCGAGCTTTCGTACTGCTGTCACTTGGAGTGTTGTTCTTAGTGTGTAAATAACATCTAGTATACATAAAATGTTAGCATTCCCAACTTTTCTAGAGACTAATGTAGCAAATCGATGAATTATCACGCTTCACATCTTTCTCTCCCATGCTTGACATCTTGCCCTTTCCTCGAATTGCAATTCAGGAAGAAGGGAGAAGAAATGTTAACATGCTAATCATTGCCTAAACCCACCACTCGCCTTTGACCATCAAATGGGCCCCACGTAGACCCTCATCCATTGAACTAATCCAAGTCTCTGACCCCTTGCACCGATTACGAATAAATTAAAAAAAAATACTTACCTCGACAATGTGACTCCACTAGACCTAATGACAATGCGGTCATTTTCTCCATCACTCTCGAAGGGACATGGGCCTAGCATAAAATTGCTACCTCGATACCGTAGGCTCGCATGCACATCATGTGAGCAAGGAAGGATGCGAGAGAGATGAGGAAGGGCGTGGACCAATGGGAGAGAGTTATCCTGACACGAATATGTATGTCCAAAATTAAAATAAATAAATAAATAATAGACACATGTCTGGCCATGTCGGTGGCATATCTGTGTCCAACACGGATATTCCCACCAAATCAACGAGTCTGTGCTTCTTAGTCTAGAATATATATCATGAATTTAGGTGTTTCTAGTTGCCACAATACACACCTTGCACATACCATATAGATGGATATCCAATAGATACAAGGCCTGAATCCATGACATGGATTATTCTAGCATGTTAAATTAACACACCAATATGATATATGGGACGTGTAATATGTACCATGTTACAATATCTCAGCTAAAGGGGCACAGCAAAAGACTATAACCTTTAACCTTCATTTTTGTATGTATGTAAATGACTCCCCAAAATGTTGTAAGAGTTCCATTTATTCCTAATACAGCGGAGGAAATGACACCATTTTCTAACAGTTAATAGAAACTCCATCATGCTCCATATCAAGTTATCATGTAGGTATCTCATGCTCCAAAGTGAAGTAATAAAAAAAAAATCCAAAGAGGGACCTTGTTTATGCTTGCTCCCCTTCCCTTAGTCCGTAAGATCATTCTAAATGTTTCATATTCACCTCCTTTAAATTTGAAAAATCTAATAGTAGTTGCAAATCACTTGCATAAGCTCAACGCACTGGCCTCAACATTCATGCATGAGGACCTTAGGAGAGGGAGAGAATGCTATTGCAAAGAATATTGCACTTAGAGACCTTATGAGAGTATTATGATTGCTTAATGAATTGGTGTGAGAAGGAATGAGAAGTTTAGGAGGTATTTATAGATATTTTGAGATTGTTTCTTCCCAAAATACCCCCCAACTAGCTGCTATTTAGTAATTGGAAAGGTTTCGATTCCAAATCTGTGCAGTTGGAACCAAAACCAAACCGCCCAAGCCTGATTCTAGTTTGGTTCCGAACCAATAAACTGCTAGGCTAATTCAGTTCTGATTCTAACCAGGTTGGGTTCCGGTTCAATTCCAATTTGAAGTGAACTTTAGTCAAGCCTAGTAGACCTGGTCCTGGTTCGGTTTGAACTAGGACCGAACCGAAATCGAATAGGGCTTCGGTTTCGATTACATTCTGAATCGACATACTGCCAAGCCGAATCCAATCTAGTTTGATTCTAGTTCGAACCAAACCATGGTCATGCCTAAAGACCTAGTGCCAAGTCAACTTGAACCTGGACCGAATCGGCTTGTAACCCAAACCAAACCAGCTTAGCAGTTAGCCTAAACAATTACAAAAAGAAAAAAATGGCCAATGATCAAAATTGACCGTTGATCGAATGTTTTGGTGACCCAACGGATCAGGCTAAGGCCCAACACCGACTGTTAGAAGCGTCAAGGGCAAATGACTAATTTGCCCCTTCTAATAACCAAATAAACACTATTTAAAGGGGCATTTGGTTATTTTATAATTTAAAATATAAAAATAGGAAAAAAAGGATAAATTTGCCCTTTCAAATAATGCCGACAAACTATTGTATTTTTTATCCATAGTTGTGCAAGCTGATTTTAGAGAGAGAAGCTCTGTTAGGGTTTTCTACCACCTTCATAGTCATCAGCGGTTCATCACTACCAACAAATCCCTGCCCCGCTTATGGTGCTACAAAAGGCCGGGCTGCCCCCACTCTCTTGAGGGCGTCAAGAGTCGTCTTTGAGAAACCTAACTCGTCTCCTCACATAGCGATGCATAGTCCTAACATAGAGGACTCCTCGAAGGGCAAGCTTCTCCTTGAGCATCCTCTTCACTCGTGATCTCTTCCGCGAAGGGACCAACGATGTTACGTGTGGACAACCTGCATTGCATCCAATGGTGTTGCCTCCCCCTATAAATCCTGATCTGGTCACGATTAGAAGTCTGATTGCTTCTTCCCACATCAACATCCCTCCCACGATATGCACTTCTTCCTTGCTAGAGCTTTCATTTGGTGTTGGAGCCTCGTCGATGATCAACAGATTAGTAATCCCAATGAATCTCGATATTTCAAGCATGATCTCCTCCTTAATCTCATGAGCGATTGCTCTCCCTAGATTGCATGCATTTCCTTGGAGATGGGTGCGTTACCACCCCCGAATTCCACACGTGATGTGGATCCTTTCCCCTACTGACTAATCTATAGTGTCAAAAGTCTAGCATAGGTCCCCTTCCCCCCTTCAATCAACAAGTTCAAGAGAATGTTAATGTGGCACCGAATGCTTCCCCCTCGGATCCTAATGTTGCTATGAAGTGGTTCACCTATTGCACATGGGATACAGGGTGTTTAGGTGACCAAGACCTCTTCCAATATCATTCCTCTTGCAAAAAAGACTAGTATGCCCGAGAATAAGCCTTGGAGTTCTTTGTTTGCAATCTTTATCTTGCGCTAAAAACTACACTCTTCCACTAGGAACTTATATTCTCAAATAAATACACTCTTAAAATGAAAACGATTGAGGAGGAAATACTCAAGGGAGAAGAGCACTTAAAGAACTCTCTAATCGATTAATTTGTTTGTTCATGTCCACCCTTTCATGTTATAAGAAGTCAAGTAAATACTGTCAGGAAATAGTTAGATCTCTTGATGTCTTCTCCCATGAAGCAAGCTTCTTTATATTCAAATTTAGCAATTAGGAGGATCTCACCAAAGTTATGAAGTCTGAACCATGGTACATTCACAATAGACTCCTTATTCTTCATCCTTGGGACCATGATACTCGTTTGGAGAAAATTGATAATTTGCTATTCCTTTTTGGGTAAAACTCTACAACCTCCCCCTTTTCAAGTGGACTCTCAAATTTCTCAGTTTCATTGCTAGTGGCATTGGCAAACCCCTTTTCATGTCACAAGCTTCCCCCTTTTCATATTACAAGCTTGTAATATTGTTTATTAGTTAATCTATAAATAGGTGTTTGGCAAAGCCACTAATAATAGAATTGAGAAATTTAAGAGTCCACGTGAAAAGGGTGAGATTGTAGAATTTCACCCAAAAAGGAATAATTCAAAAAATTGATTTTCTCTAAATGAGTGTCATGATCCCAAGGATGAAGAATGAGTTTATTATGAATGTTAGTCCGAACTCTGACTCTTGTGAGATCCTCCTTATTGCTAAATATTGATAGAAAGAAACCCACTTCCAAAAAGAAGACATCAAGGGATCCAATAGGTTCCAGATAGTATTTACTCGGCTTCTGACAACATGAAATGATGACCGTGAACTAACAAAGTATCCAATCATAGAGTTCTTTCCGTACTCCTCTCCCTTGAGTATTTCCTCCTCGATTGCTTTAATTTTAAGAGTGCTTTCATTTGAGAATATTGGTTCCTCGTAGAAGAGAGTAGTTTTTAGCACAAGAAAAAGATGCAAAAAAAGAACTTGAAGGCTTATTCCTGAGCATACTAGCCCTTTTTGCAAGATGGGCAATATTGAAAGAGGTCTAGGCCACCTTAACACCCTTCATCCCATGTGCAACGAGTGAACACTTCGCAACGATATTAGGATCCAAGGGGGAAGCATTCGATGCCACACCATCATTCGCTTGAACTTGTTGATTGGAGGAGAGGAGGGGACCCATGCTAGACTTTTGACACTGTGGATTGGTCAACGAGGGAAGGGTTCATGTCACTTGTGGAATTTGAGGGTGGTAACGCACCCGTCTCCGAGGAAGGAAACACGCATGACTTAAGAGGAGCAATCACGCACAAGATTGTGAAGGAGATCATGCTTGAAATGTCGAGATTTATCAAGACTCCCGCGTCAGCCGTCGACGAGGCTCCAACACTAAAGAAAAGCTCTAGTAAGGAAGAAGAGCACATCGTGAAAGGGATGTTGATGTGGGAAGAAGCGATCGGACTTCTAACCGCAAGTAGGTCAAGATTTGTAGGGGGAGGCGACACCGTTGGATGCGATGCAACATCCACAGGATGATGGTTGTCCATATGTAACACCACAGATCTCTCCGCACAAAAGATTGCAAGTGAAGAGGATGCAAAAGGAGATGCTTGCCCTCTTGACGAGTCCTCTATGTTAGGACTATGTATTGCCAAGTCAGAAGACGAGGCAAATTTCTTAATGACTCTTAACGCCCTTAAGAGAGTGGTGGTAGCCCGTGCTTCTGAGCACCATAAGTGGGGTGATGCTTTGCCGACAATGATGAACCACAAATAGCCATGAAGGAGGCAAAAAACTATAGCAAAGCTTCTCTCTCTAAAATTAGCTTATGCATTATGGATAAAAAATACAATAATTTGTCAGCATTATTTTCAAAAATAATTTGAATTGAAAATAACTATTATGACAATGAAAACTAAATTGGTACATTATTTTCTAGATATTCTACCTATTTTCCATGTTGCTTTTATTTTTGATCCTCGTGGAGTAGATGGTTTGCATGATTATTTAAGAATTTATTTGATCGTTTATATTTAGATCTCGATATTGGTGAAAAAAATGATGAAAAGTTTTTAAAAAATATCATAAACTTATATGACCATTATAGTGCAACTTATAATAGACAATAAGCTACCTCCCAATCTTCTCAATCTATGGATCAAGTTAGTAATTAAAGTAGTAGAATTAGTCGAGGGGAGAAATTATTATTGCAACAATAAAAGAATCCAAGTAAATAATCAAGCTCGAATTCCCAACTTGATACTAATATAATAAATTCTTTTGAGTTTGGTAATAGCACTATAGGTAGGATTTCCACTTTTCAATGGTGGGTACACCATTCAACAACCTTCCAAATTTTAGCCATCAGTGCAAGACAAATATTAGCAAATCTGATGTCAACGATAGCTGCGGAGCAAGCTTTCAACACGAGGGGCGTATCCTGGATGATACTCATTCAAGTATGAGCCCTGAATCAGCTAACGCATAAGCATGCAATTATTATTGGACCAAGGAGGAGCAATGAAGTCAAGTGATCATCCATGAAGACAATGAAGACTTATTTGATCTATAAACGAAAGAAATAATCAAGACATTCGACACTAGCAATGATTGATGTTTTTATTTTTTATATCTACTTTTATGTTATTATGTGTAGCCTAAGCATGTGTTTATTACTAGACCAAGGAGGAGCAACGGAGCCAAGTGATCATCCACAAAGACAATAAAAACTTATTCGATCTATCAATGAAAGGAATGATTAGGACATCCAACACTAGTGATGATTGATGTTTTTATTTTTTATCTATTTTTATGTTATTATGTGTATAGAAATAAATCTGATTTTCAAAGTGGCACTTTAATCAAAATTTAAAAATAAAATTATGATCCTTTTGTTACTTAAAAATAAAAAATTAAAAATAAAATTATTTTTAATTAAAAATTAATTTTTTTTTAAATAAAAATGTAGAATCAGAGCTACTCGAATCCAACTCCCGGTTTTGTAATCGAAGTCAGATGCATGTGGACCAGTGTGGGGGCCCGAGCGGCTGATTGGTGGCAATGGGCTGTGGGTATCTAAGGAGGAGGGATAATGTGAGAGAGATTGACGGACAAACCTTACATGAGAAAGATTGAGAAAGAGGCGATGTGATAATCCTAAATAGAAAAAAAGCTGACCTTCACTAAACCACTTGAAAAGGGTTGAACAGGAGTTCAGGACCATCCGAAAAGGGCTGATTCATGTGCCAGTTCACCATCGAGCTAGCATCAAATACTGCTCAGCATACACTGGTCCAAGTATTATTTGGAACCATGGCAAGAACAATGATCTAGGTAACTCGTGCTACACGTCACTCAACAGTGGTACAGTACCATGCCCATGCCGAGGCATCTCTATAATCAGGGCAGTTTGTGTGCTTCTTAATATCATACATGTGGTTGAGAGGCATACAGTAGACAGTACAGAAGTACATAACTTTGTTATGCTGCACTGCCACAGAAAAAAAAACATGTGGCAAATATCAGCAGCAGCAAGAAACATATTAACATATGCAAGAACCATTTTTACAGGTCAGGTAAGCATTAACTCATACTAAAGATTGGAAAACAGCAAATATCAACTATGCTGCCTGTACATGTTCCTGTTAAAAAAGTTTACTAGCAGAAAATGTTTCCAACCAAGTATGCAAATTAAAACATGATAAAAAAAACATGGAACAGCCAATAATCTTATCAAGAAACAAAAGGAAAGGATGCAACTCCCAAGATTCAGTTCTAGATTTATATCCAACCATAAACATCAACTCTTATCTCAAGAAATATAATAAAAATATGATCAGATCAGTAATAAAGTTGAACTGTAATATGAAATTAGTCGTGAATGAATAAAAAATATAGCAAGTGCACATGAAGTGGGGCATTAAAAAAATCAGAAAACAAGTATATTAGGTTCTACAAGTTCGCACATTAAAAATATCTAATATTTTTAGAAACTCTTTTAAAGGTCTCTTTCTATGCTTTAGGCACTGCTTAGAGAGCTATCAAGGTTCATAAACTCTTCCCTACAAAATTTGCATTAAATCTATATAAACTTGGGAGCTAGAATATTAGCATTGCCATTAAGAAACTAAAAGAAGAATTATAAACATAAATCTAGGTCACCACCAAGAAGAACCAATAGTTCAAGATTCATTATTAGTATTCTGTACAAAACTATTGCAAATTAGAATGGCATAACAACCTAAAAGGTACAGTAGGATAACAAAACATATTAAGATCCATATATATTAAAAATATGGTTGCACTAATGAGAAAAATAACTGATGCAAGCATTAAAATTTAAACGAAAAATAATGTTAAAAGAAACATCACCTGTGAATCCTCACTACCACTGGCAATGAATAAAGAATTTGATCCACCAAAACATGACCGAATTACATACTTTCCCTGCTTGTGCCCTCTAAATTTATCTGGCAAGCTTGAGCTCACATTAATATTCCATAAGTGGATCTCCTCACTGTTTAAATTGACAATCAAAAACTGTCCATCACTTGAAAGAGAGAGTGAGGTTATAGAGTGTTCTTCATGTATTTTCCATTCATTTCCTCTATGGAAATCACGTATTAAAATTTCTTTGTTGGAGCATATACTGATCAAACACCGCCCATCAGGTGTCACAGCAAGATCAGTAACTTTTGGCATCCTCTCTCCCTCCCAAACTTCCAGCTCATTTCCCTCTAAATCACATGTGAAGATTCGATTATCAGGCTCCCAGCTGCCACAAACTATCTTCTCAGATTCTGGAAACCATGCACATGAGCTGATGATACGATTTGCTCCACCAGTAAATGTGAATTTGCACATGCCATCACAAACATCCCATAACTTTAGGGCTTCTCCATTACCACAAGTAAGTAACATTCTATCATTTGGGCTCCATGCTAGAAAAGATATAGGTTTCATGTGGCCCTCCAGAACATGCCTTAATGATATACTGTCATCTTTGTTCACCTATAATTTGTTGAAAATGAAAAAAAATCAAATATTTGTTCTTTGTTATCACCAATGCTATTTCCTTTTAAACCTTTGTCTATGATAAAAAACCATTCATATAAAATCAAATTTACAGAGCACCTTCAAATGCTAAATAACTATTGAAGACAATTTTTCATGAGATTCGTTGCTCTTGAACAAACTAATTAAATATAGCACACAAGTTAGAGAGTATTTCATCAAGACAAACCAAATGAGAAGCCGCTGCCTTCCATCTAAATAATAAAAATATTAAATCTATAAGAAGTCGGTTTTATAAAGTTATCAGAAAAAAATTTTGTTAAATTTTACTAGATTTAGTTAACATGGTCTCCAATCTAAATATTAGCATAGTTATTAAATTTAGTTCCAAATATTTTATGCGGCCCCTCAATATACTTTCCCTCTCAAAGGATGATTAGACACTTTAATACACAGATGAAACCAGCCTCGCATATGTGTGCATATTACGTAACAGTACCTGCAGCTCAGCAGCTGCATCTGATGTTAGGGGTCGTGCTCAATATGATCCTTGAATAATTTTACAGAAACATAACTAAACAATATCTGTTAAGGTTGAAAAAAAATCAAGAAATATAATTGGATTAGCTAGACTCCAGTAACATAAACTTGAATGAGCTGATCTTTTTTTTTTTGAACCTACATAGTTTCTATTGTGCATAAGTTTCTACGAATTAATCTTTTGCTTACCAAGGAAAACTAATACAACACAAACAATTCAAGAATCCTAACAATCTATCATTAAATACAGATAATAAAAATTGTAAGGGAAAGCACTATAGTATTTGTTACATACTAGTTGCAAAGTCATACCGCCCATATGATGGCAGTGCAATCACGAGAGGACGATGCCAAGTAATCCCCGTTATGTGAAAACTGAACAAACCAAACTTCATTTTTGTGGTCATATAATATCTGCACATATGGAAAATGTAATACACCTGTTTCAAACTTATCAAAAGATATTAAACTGTTACAAGAATGACAGAATGTATTCTTTCTTCTAGTATTGCAAAGTTAAAATTTACAATCATAAGAAGAACAGCCTTTCTTTCCTTCAAAAATGCTCTAAAAAAAGGTGAGTTATATAAGAAGGAACTTGATATTGAAAACAGCATAAAGGTTCTCACCAAGGGGAAGAAGGAACTTGATTTCTTTCCCAAAATGAAAATGTGCTCAGGTTGACCCAGGAATGAATATTTAACAACCAAAATACAAGTACATTGGCTCCATGACCACTCTAATACTAATTGCAAAACATTTGTGCATAAAAAAAATCTGATATGGTATTTTCTTTTGCATGATATAAAATGCAAGGCATAACTTTCCATGCTATACCTTCTTTTGATGTAGATAGGCATCTCATCAGTAGGCATCAGAACTAAGAATAGAATACAAACAGCTCTAAAAGGCCTCCTTAGACTCCAAGATAATTGTACCAAGAAACAAAGTATAAAGTGGAGTATCAGCAAGTTCACAACAATAAAAAATTTAGAGAAATTCTTCTCTCTCATATGTGTCAGCAAATGAAAGATTGATCATTTGCCACCAAAACAAATAATCACTTGCTTATCTTAAAAAGATCTGTTCAGAACTATCCTTTATATATCAAACAAATCCGAGGATATTCTAAATCCTGAATCTCAGTTTAAATTCCTGAAGAAACTCTTGGATATCGAAGTTCGTTGTAAACAGTTAATTATGCTCCTTATTATTGCAATTCTAGAGTAAACTGAATGAGCTACTTGTAAACAATTGTATATATTTAACCTTGCAGGGAAATTTTTTTAACCATTTTAATGAGACCAACTCATGTGGCATGTTTTGTAAATTCATAGTGCTATATCCATTGTTGCAAGTTAACATAACTAAACTCTCCTTCAAACAAACAAAAGGCCGTACAGTACAAACTACAAATTAGAACTAAAACGATCCCCAACCTTTACCACATTATATAAAATAACAATCTAATGGATAATGAGCAAATCTAAGGTAAAATAGTAAATATAAAATGCACTTTTCGTATGTAAAATTGTTTACTAGGTTCATAATTGAAATCAAAGAGTCTATTTCAAAGATTATTTCTAGAACTATCGTACCAATGTTTTCGCTCATTCTCATAAGGGCTAGTTCAGATTGAACATAAATTTTCTAACAAAATAGTCGCACTATGACTACTAAAAAATGATTAACACCAATAATTTGAGATGAATATATATATATATATATATATATATATATATATATATATATATATATATATCAACAACACCATGATGGACTTCAGCATCTATAATGATGACTTCCATAAAGATGACTATTGTGATTCAGGGTGCCCATAAGCAAGGTAACAAATGCCACTTGTACTGGTTAGTACGAGTATATATATATACTGATCCAATAGCCAACCAGAGTGTAGAACAGCTGATTTCAGTCGCTTGGTACGAACATGGGCGATACCACACATTCAGTTCACAGTACCAGGCTTACCCTGTGGTGAACAGTCTGGAACCAGGTAGTAAGTTAATCACTCAGTCTCTATAATCTCTTTGTAGTTTTGAACAAATGAGCAATGGCAATTATTTTTATTCTTTGATTCTGGCATTCTCTCTCTTTCTTACATGATCTTTCTCCTCTCACTTGATCTCTCTTTCCCCCCTCATTTGTCGCCTCCTCCGCTTTGCTGTCACATCGTTGCATCATTGCTGCCACATCCTCTGTCCCGTAGCACACTGTTGTCGCCTTCACCACCTCGTCTACATCACCATTCCCTCCTCTTAGTGATATGCCTTTTCCTCCGCCACCTCTTCCTCCTTCGCTTTCTCTTCATCCTCACCTCTTCCTATTCCTCCTCCTCCTCCTACTAGTCCATCTTTTCCCTGCTGCCTCCTCCTTTGCTTTCTTCTCATCCTTTGCCTCTTCCTATTCCTCATACTAGTCCATCTTTTCTTCTATTACTTCCTCCTTTGTCTTTTCCTTTTCCTTATCTGCCCCCTCCTCCTCTTATGACTTCTTTTCAACTTGTTCTTCTTTTGCCTCCTCCTCCTCCTCCACTCCTCTCTCTCTCCCCTCCAGTATGTACTGACCTATATCGGGTGTCACTATGTCAATGCGTTCTGGTCCAACTATTGATTGGCATTGGCACTGAACCAAAGATTTTAAACTTTTCTCATAAGGATGGCTTCCATGAAGAACTCTGCAGCTTCTTTTCAATCTAAAATAACTTAAAATAATTCCAAAGGAATGGAGAAGGAAACTAGCAACACAAATCATAATGCCACTAATGTGGCTATATTATTATTTTCAGCTAGTTGCAGTCAATCGTCTGCATTCAACCTCATTCAGTATTTAGCGGATATGTTTTCTGAGTCAAACTAACACGAACAGCTCATCGAATAAGTTATGCCAGATTAACTGAAGTGTCACAGAAATTAAAGGTTCTGGTGGAAACTGAAACAGTTGTCAGCAGTCATTGGTATAACATTTACAAGGGTGATTCCCTCATGTAACAAGTTCCCTACCAAATTCAGAGTATCGTTTCCATTTCCTGCAAGTGGAATGCGTTTGGCCTTCAAGCATACCCATTTTATGAGTGAAGCAAATACTTAGGCACATTACATAAAAAAAAATGAACTCCAGTTATAACAAGTCTTAAAAGATAGCTCTTCAACATGACAGATTATAGTAAAAGGGATACAAGCAACCTGGCTGCACTTGGAAGGGATTTGTTCTTGGCTGCATTTGTGATCCTCATACAGAGTTACCTCGCCAGGAGAGTTGTGGTAAAAGCAGGACGCAATCTGCTTGAGAACAGTCATCTCCACGAGATGCTCCAACCTGGCACTAGGCACCCGCACCCACGGCGGCAGCACCTCAACCAAATCCAGCAGCAACCCCAATCTCCTGCGGACCCGGTCCTCCACATTAACAATACCCTCCGACGAAATGAGCAACCTTGCCAGCCCATGAACCCTCTGCCGGTCCATATCCAGCGGCGCAATCCGCTCCGACAGCACGTCCCTAGCCATCAAGAACCCATCCTTCAACCCCAAGAGTTCCAAGAAGTGCTCCTTCCACACCAGAAAAGCCGCAGCGGCCCTGGCTCCGCAATCCATATCCTCGATAGAGTCGATCGTGGTGATGCAGTCGTCCCACCGGCCCTCCATGACGTCAAGGAAAAGCGCAGTGTATTCCGGCGAGTCATGCGAGACCCCGGACTCCGATTCCAGCGTCGCGGCGGCTCGGCGGTACCCGAGGGAGTAGAGGCACTGCACGATGATCCTCACGAACTCGGTCCTCCGTTCGCCGAGCACCCGACGAGGAACCTCGCTCGATTTGGCGTCCGTAAGCGATCTGGGATCTGGATTCTCATTAGCTTCCATTCGTCCTGCAAATTCGCCAGTTTGGAGGGGCTTAGGGTTTGGGAAGCAACACCACAAAAGAGAGAGACCTCGGAAGGCTTGCTTGATAGACTAAAGAAGAAGAAGAAGAAGAAGAGAGGCTTGAAAGTCCACAGCAGTGGCTTTGGGGGGAGGAGGAGAAGACGAGATCCAACGATGGCTTGCGAAATGCCAATCCTTTTTTAGCGGACGAAGAAAGGAATAAGAAATCGGATAAATTAACAAGCTGAAGAGGGGGATTGCTGGTTTGAGCTCCGACATGCACCTTCGCTGTCCCTACCCGTTCCCGACCACGCCCGCTTCTGCGCCGTTTTGCATGCGGGTCCCACGAGAAAATTGTTGTTTCTCCGGCTATCAGACGGGTAAACTTCGGGGTAGTTACCCATGGAGCAGGAAAAGTGGTGTTGTGGGCGGATCGTTGGCAGATCGCAGCCGCCGGATGAGGTTGATGTCGAGTGGTGGGAGGACAAGGCATGAACAGTTTCTTTCCCCATTCTAGATTGAGCCTCCGGTTATTGGACCGATTCATGCCGTCACGCAAGGAGAGGATGGCCGCGGCGGAGGATGTTGTGGTGGTTGCTCGCGTGCCAACGGCCGTTGATGGGGTTCACTGGAATTCCCCCGGCACTCTGTTTTGCTGTGTGGGATTCCATCCTCGGCACGCGCATGTCCTTTTCTTGATCACTAGGCTGCAGGGGTTGTGAAGACATCGTTCAACAGTGTGAGTCACGCTGCCCGTTGTTCAGTTTGATTGATGTGGTTGATGACAAACATGGTTGCATTATTTTGGTATGATTATTTTGTGACAAAAATATTAAGGTGATTTTCTAGGAAAATCCTCTAATTTTTTTATTTTTCGAGATCATGTTAGGATTAAGAGCGCTAAGAGCGGGGGGGTGAATTAGTGCAGCGGAAAACTTTTGACGATTAAAACTGTGTTCGTACGATAAGAGCGATTTCGATAGAAAAATCGATTCGTAAATCACTTTAACTTGTGATCAAGTAAGATGCAGTTAAAGTAAGTCTATGAAGACAGTTTACAGTTATGATAGAAATTAGAATGTAAGCGTAAACTGAAATATGATGTTCGTACGATAAAACTGATTTACATCTAAACGTCGATTCGGAAAATACTGAATTTTGAAACACGATTGTAAATGCGCAGAAGGCAATAAGCTATTAAGGAGGTTTGCAATAAAGATAATATGCTCAAAGTAAATACAAACTGAGATTTAAAGTGGTTCGGTCAATCTTGACCTACATCCACTTTTGGCTTCCTCCACCGACGAGGTCACCGACGTCCACTAGAGGCCTTCCTTCAATAGGCGAAGGCCAACCACCTTTTTACAATTTCACTCCTTTTGACGGGCTTAGGAGACAACCCTTACAGAATTTTCTTTCCTCTGTTGACATATCAAAACTTGGAAGAAAAGAGGAAGGAGAACTTTTAACTTATACAACACTTTTGAGCTCTAAAAATCATAGAGTAAGATCAGGATTTCGATGGTTTTTTGTTGCTCTTTCATTGCTAAAAGAGTGGGGTATTTATAGGCCCCAAACCAGTTTGAATTTCGAGCTCAAAACTGTCATCTCCCGGAATTCCGGGGTCTGGCAGTTGGCACCGCTTGTTAGGGGCGGTTGTACCTCCTGCCAGAGCTCGGAGACCGAGCTCAAGCGGTTGCACCTCTGTTAGAGGCAGAGCTCCAGTGTACCTTTGAGCCAGAGCTCGGAGACTGAGCCCTGGGCGGTGCCACCGCCGACCCAAGCGGTGCCACCTCTGGCCAAGTAATTTGGGTCCGAATGAGCTGATCCATTCGGTCCAATTTGGGTCTATCAAGGGCCCAATTGCCCCAAGATTAAGTTAATGAGATCACCTCTCATTTCTAACTTAATTATCGTGCTAACTACGAATTTCTTAAGATATTTACTACAACTTGCTCCGATGCGTCAATCGCTTCTTCCGGTGAGCTTCCGTTGATCATCCGATGAACCCTCGGTGATGCTCTTACAGACTTCCGGCAAACTCCTGGACTTGTGACGATCCACTTGACAAGTTTCGACGATCCACTTGGCAAGCTCCTAGACTTCTCGGATTTGTTTCCGCAGAACCTCCGATGACCGTTCGGACTTCCGTGGAGCTCTCGAACTCCTAACGTTATCATAGTCTTGACTCCAGCACAACTCCTACTGTGTGTCTTTCTTTCATCGTAGTTAATCCTGCACACTTAAAATAAAACTTCGATCGAGACAATTAATCCTAAGCAATTAACTAAGTTGTTCGGCATGTCATTGGTCCCTCGACACTTCGTCCGATTCTTGGGCGCATCGTCCTCTCCTGCGGCCTATTGCCCAATCGGCCAATTGACTCCGCAACTTCGATATCCTTGGCGCAATACCCGCTCTTCTTGGCCCGATGCCCAAGTCCATGGCCCGAAACCTTCTATCGATACGTCGACCGATCCATCGACCCGACGTCTAATCTTTTGACATATTCCTCCGGCACAACTTGATTTTTCCTACTTTAATTGTCTCATCCTGATCGAAGCATCCTGCGTCACTCAAAACGCAAATTAAAACATAAACACATATAAAGTAGTTTCATCATCAAAAGAGAATTTTTTTCTTATATAAAAATGAATATATCTTAAAAAAAGGGGGTTTCTTATTGTAGTCTAATTTAAGTTAAACTGTTACAATATCATATTATTTTTTAATAGTGCTACAACGGTTTTGGTTTATGATGTTCTTGATTATTAAATAAAAAATCCTATTGCTTAATTCAAAATTATTATAATTTATTTTCTAAAACCAGTTATAAGGTTTTTTTTTTAAATGCAGTGAACCATCACAAATTACTATTATAAAATTCAAAAACACTGTTACTCATTCTTTCACCATAAATTATCACAGATATTATAAGATTTTCTAAAATATTTAGAACTAAATTTAAGACAAAGTTATCAAATTAAACTTTTACCATATTTTATTTTGAAATATGTCAAACCCTCGTAATATTCATCTAATTCCATTCTGATTCACATATTAGTTATTTTATAATATCTAAAGATCAATAGTAAATTGATAATTATGGTTGGTGAGGATTTTAATTAATTGAAACTAATTTATAGTGTTATCAATTAAACAAATTTATAGTGTTTTTAATTAAACCAATTTGTCACTGTATCTTGAGTCAATGACACAAACGCTATAAATTCATTCAAAAATATTATAGCCAAGGTTTTTCTATTATTATTATTTATTAAATAAAATAAATAAATAAATAAATAAATAAATGTTGTAATATTTCAAAAAATATATTCCTAAAGTAAGGTTACATAAAAAACATAAAAGTTTTTCATCCTTTATTTTGAAATATGTTGAGTTCTTAATCTTGATTCAAAATCACTTTAAAACACTCATCTAAAATATTTATGAAACCTTAATGCATATAATAAGGTTAAAAATTAAGGTTTGTGAGAATTTGAATAAATTAATATTATGTTACGATGCTTTTGGACATGGTTATAGTGTATTTAACTCAGTAACAAAACGTTTAATTAAAAAATACTGATTTCATTGAACCAATTGGTTTAACACCAAAGACATTTAATTGGCTCGGGCTACTTGGGATTCGACGGAAACTCAAAAAATAAAGCTATCAATTGTCAATGAGGATATTTTTATTATTTTATAAAATTGAGACTCTCTTAAGACATTTAAGAAACGAAGGGCTTTTTTCATAACAAAATCAAAATCAAAATTTGAGGCTTTTTTCATGAAATCGTCTGTTTTATTATGTATTTTGTAGGCAAAATTACATATTGATCGATCATCCATCTAATGATATATATATATATATATATATGAAAATTAGATAATGTATTCGTTAAATTCAAATTTAGAGAGGTGAATGCGAATGTGATATATAGATAGATATATGATGTGGGAGAATATTTCATGTCAGTAGATGTCCATGGTATTTCAAAACTTAGATGGTTAAGTAAGTGTTCTTACTCTATCCTGTGAAGTAAGGGTAAATCTCCTTAATTTATATCCATTTCGAATCAGTCGATACTGGTTCAAATACGTGAAAAGGAGAACGTAAGTGGATGAAGTGTAGGACGAATATGGATTCAAATGGATGCCAATGAATTAAAAAAGAAAAACACAAGAAACAAATTTGATTCTATCAATCATTTTTCTTAGATAGAAAATATTAAAATAAATATTAAAAACATAACAAGCATGAGAATAATAATTGTTAAACATAACAATCAAGTAAACTTTAGAATGCTAGTCGAAGCGTTCGGCTTTAACTTTGTTTTACAAATTAGTTAGAATCAAGCTCAAAAACGTTTTAAGATTCGTAGGCAATTGTTGTACAGCATTTTCTTGCCATGGATTTGACATTGTCGGATTAATGAGATAAACCATACAATATGTAATGAGATAACTCGTAAGATAGAACATTCTGAACATGAAGCCAATTTTGACATGCAACCTAATCTGCAAGTGCTACGTTTTCGAACTTTCACGTCATGCCACACTCCGGATCCGATCCGATCCGATCCGATCCGATCCGTTAAAGCCGACATGCCAAGGTGAGGTGCTGCATCCGCTAATAAGCACATCAGCTCGATCCAAAAGAGGAGTTGTCAATTGAGCACCAACCGGTGGAGCATTTCTTCGAGCACGTGATCGGCGGGGTTTGTATCCACGAAGATGTTGGAAAGCTTCTTCTCGGCCAGGCCAAGGCAAGGCCGGGCCCCCGAGGCCGTACCGCCCGTTACCCTCCTCTCCGGTCCTCCTTCCTGGTCTCCCTCTATTTCCTCACTTCCTCTCTACACCCTTTTCCTTCTTTAAGAACCTGACCCCAGCTCTGGATTCTCGTTGCTCGCATAAATATGCATTTCCTTTCATAAAAGGAATCAGTGGGAAGACGTCTCTTCTGTTTCAATTCGCTATCAACCGCGCTTCGGAGACAAATGGTGATGTGGTTTTCATCTGTAACAAGAGGAGATTAGAGTACAAGCCACCCTTTCTTTCACAGGCATTCTCTCTCAGCCTGTCTTTCATTGTTTCCATTTGGATTCTGAAAACTAGGCCGTTTTGTATTCTGTTCATTATTTCTTTTCTTCTGATCTCGAGATTCGCTTTCTTTCTTCTTTTTCAGGACATCGATCCAGCTGCTGAATTGCTTGAAAGGATACAAATGAAGTAAGATATTCTAATCCACAGATGCTTCCTCTTTTTATCGTGATTTCACATTTTGTATTCTTTTTGACTTAATAGAATGGGCATCTTAATCTAATGATATATAGGTATATATACGTGCATGTAGCCACTGGAAAAAGTTATAAAATCTAGTCGAGCTTGTGCTGTGGTTGACCAACTTTGGGCAGTATGGATTCTTTTAGTTACTCACCTATTTCTATATGTAAATGTAACAAGATAATTGTAAACGTAAAATTTTTGTTTTGTGTTTTTTGGATTATAACTTAATTATTCATTTGGAGGAATTATCTTACACATGAATGGGAAAATTGGTTAATGCACTGTGAGCTCAAAATTGGCTCGTCCTGGAATTTGGCACCAGAAGATATGCCACATCTATGGTAAATTGACTAACCTAGATGAGCAAGGCAATGTTGATTGTAGAACAAAGTTTGTTGGTCGACATTAAATGTTTGTATTACATCTACAACGACTTTTTTAATTTGGAGGAGCATATGGTTGTGATATGACCAAATTATGAGATATGAATCTCATGTCTTGTTACAGTACTCAGGTATCTGGTTAACTTTCACCTGAAGTTTATGAATACTGGAAAGTTGGTTACTGTGAATTTTACTTTAGATATTAATTTAGACATGTACTTGCGAACACAATCTTGATCTTGTTAACTTTGGCAACATAAAAAGGGGGAAGAAAAAAAGAAAAAAAGATAGAGCATTCTTGACTTCTTCCATGGTGTTGTAAATAAGACAAAATTCTTCAATGACACAATTTGAACAGCATTAATTTGGAAGGATACATGGGAATTTCACTTTAATAGAAATGAATTATAGAGCCGAACAGCTGATAAAAAAATTTTAAGACAAATTATAATGAAAAGGATGTAGTAAGATTTGGATCAGGAAGGTTTCATATTTCTTGAACCATATTTCCATCTCCACTGTAAATGCAATGGTTTTGCAATCAAAATAAGCTGACATGTGAAGAAGATTCTAGTATAGATAACTATCCAACTGAAGATTCACTAAGAAGATACAATGGAGTTATGGAGACATATACAAGAATAATAATTAAGAAAACTATGACACCTATGCTTTAATGCTGAGAGAATGTGACATATTGGAATTTGAGCAAATAAGAGGCCTGGAACAGTAAAAAAGGTTTACCTGAATTCTCTTTAATTGTGTCGGAACATCACCTTGAGTCCACTCATATCTTTTTGGAACTTCATCATCACATTAATAGCTTCTCGCATCCAGTAGTGGAAAACTTAAACATCATTATTCATTGTTAAAAGTAGCCATCGGTTTCACCTGGCAAGGAATTTAATTTCACCCGGACCAGTCCATATACTGACCAGTGTTTACCAGTTCAAGTGTGAACCAAGATGTAGATGCCCCATTTCAGACAGTTTATTATTTTTTTAAATAGTACGTCTGTCTGTTTTAATAGAGAACTGGATTGATAGTTTTTGCCCTGTAATGCTTTCAATTCCTCAGAAGACATCTTCCCTCCACATCAAAGCCTGACCGTCGATGCCCACCTACTGCTGCCCATCCACCTATCACTCATAGCCCACCACACTCTATGCTCTAGTACCTCTCCTCTTCCTCCACCACCTCTTTTTCCTTCTCCTACTTCAATGCGTGCTCTCCTCCTCCTCCTCCTCTTTCCTTCCTTCTTCCTTCTTTGACCTCCCCTTGAAGTTAAACGGTACCACGGTATACGACAGCATACTATGTGTCGGTATGTTGGCATGGGTCAGACCTACTCTAGTTCAGCCATTGACCAGTACATGTCGGGTTACCAAAATTTCGTTCCCTGTCACACAATTTTGTCAAAAATACTAGGCACTATAAGGCACCGAGGGTTCTTATTGTCTAAGGTGATAGGCGCTTAGCTACTTAGGTGCCTGCCCAAGTGAATCAAGGCACTTATTTTAATAAAATTATGAAAATATAACAGTATAGACTATAGATAGTAATTAAAATAAAAAACATCAATCAAAATACAAGTTTTATATCATAACATATGCAAGATGATTACCATCAAAGCACCAAATTACACAAGTTTAACTGTCTATATAGCATTCAATCAACAAAATGATAATTTAATTATTCATATGTAAATAACAAAACAAAAGAAATGAAACCATATATCAATCCAAGAGCTTTAATGATCATCAAGATCCACCAGATCATCATCAACATCATTTGTGATCTTGGCTCATCTACTTACATCCTTCAGTCTCTTCTATTTTGTCAAATCAACTTTCTCCTCTTTAGCATTTCTTGACAATATTGGTTTTACCTTACTTTGATTCTAAACCCTGAAAAATAACATCCCCAGCTGAAGTTTCTCTTGTTCAGGGAAGAGATGCGACCTCCCAATAGCAGGATAAAAGATAATTATTTTTTTTTGCTGAAAAGATAGAAAAAAACTATGGAAAGGATGTCAAGGAGACTTGCAAAGCCTTTATTTAATTTCTAATTATAGGCTATTATAAAGAAAAAAAATAGAGTATTCTTTCAATCTGTTGCTGTTCTTCATTGTTTCTTTGTGGTTGAATTGTGTTTGACCCTTTATTTTGGGCAGCTGCACATCACAGGAAAGTGGAGGAAGCATTAGCCTCTTTAGGAGGGTCCAAACATGAATTTTTAATCCGTTTGCTCTTCATGAAGGGTTACTAACCTTTCTTAATGTGGACTAAGAAATGTGACTTGTGATCCTCATATAGATAGGAATCGTCGTACCCTTTTGCCATCTTCGACCCCAGTGGAACCTCATGACTCATCTGGACTGAGAAACAGGGAGGTCCATGTGGAGGCAGCTCTTGGTCTGGGACTGGCCCACTTACCTGCATTGTAACGAGACATTTGTAGGAGACATGCTTCAGATGGCATGGAAAACTTTTTCAAATTTGGCTTGTTAGTCAATAGAAAGAACCTACATTAACATAATCTTGAAAGGAAAGTAATGGATTAAGTTTAAACTTCCATCTGCTTGTAGGTACATTGAAGACTATGAGGGAATCACAAAGTATTTTGCAGCATTTCATTTGTACAAGAGCTTTCCTACTGCAATAATCATTGATGATTTTGGAGATCTGTTTATTGATAGGTAGTTTCTTTTTTTACTTGGTTTTGTTCTGCATTCAATTGTGAAAGAAACTAATCGCTGTTGCTGTTGTGCATAGTACGTATATGTTACTGGTTATCTTCTAATATATTAGTCAGATAACTTGTTCATGCAAAATCAGGTGGCTTTCTTATTTGGATCAATGGGCCAATTCATGTGTATGCTTCTAGTTAAGACTTATTGAGCTATAACCTGTGACTAAATGGATTATATCATGAATACAAATAGTGATATATATATTTTTTTCACTTTGTATTGTTTCTGCATTAAATTGTGAAAGAAACCCACCAATGCTGCTGTCGAGTGTAGTACCAGTTACCTTCTAATATAAGTCAGATACCTTGTTCATGCAAAATCAGGTGGATTTCTTCTTTGGATCAACTGACCAATTCATGTGTATGCTTCTAATTAGGACTTATGAGCTATGAACTGTGAATAAATGGATTATACCATGAATTTAAATAGTGCAACTAAATAAATAACGAGGGGTTTAAATAGACTTGCCTTCTATTTCACAGCTGCAATTTGTGATCACAATGAAGTTCCTGAAATATTTATCCATTTTCTTCCCTTACCTATGTTATACAGTCATAGTTTAGTAAACAGATTTTCTTTATATAATTGTAATGCCTTGTTTCTGTGGATTTTCATTCATTGCTTATTATTTTTCTCCTTTTAATGCACCAACATGTAGTATGTTTATTGAATTTTCAGGAGTTGTCAACATAAATATGGCAATGCAAGGGGTAGAGATCTTGCCATGGCTCGAACTATGGCCTTATGCCAAGATGCTATAGCTTATGCGAAGTAAGAAATGCTTCAAGCACAAATTTTTATTTGATAATTCAGGCAAAGTTCTAGATTTCATTTGATGAGAAAACCTTTTAGCATTTTTATTTTCTGGTATTGTGCAAGTTAAATATTTACAATAGCATCTTATTTTCTTTCTATCTAGCCAAAAACAGCAAGCCCAAAGATTGTGCAACCTTTTACTTGCTGATACACACCAAGGAGACAGCCCAAGATTGTTATTCATTTATAAGAGATGGGTTCAGTGCATCTTGACAATTCAGGGTATTTTTCTATGGAACATTGGTCATAATTGAAAAACTCTTTTGAATAAGAAATGTGGGTTTCTTATTGTGCTTAGATGAGATATATTATTCTTTTTTTTGTTACTGATTGTTTATTCTTAATAATGAGCAGTGCTGAAGAATCACTAATAATTAAACTACATCATGTTGGTTTGTTTTATTCGGTGATATCTAAGGTTTTATCATGAATGCCAAGGTTAATGGTCTAGATGGTCCAGTTGGATGCCTAGGAAAAATTTCTGAAATATAATATTTAAATGCAATATTTTATTCAATTAAATATATATAGTCCTACAAAACTATGTACGATAAAAGAATATGCAATTCAATTAAAGATTAGTCACTTTTTTGTACATGTTATGAAAAGGAGCAACATGAAAATAAGTTTTTATAAATTTATTTTGGAAATAATTAAACAAGAGAATTACATATAACATGAATTCATACTTCTCACTGAGTGCAAAAGATGAGTGACTTAAATTGCAAAAGTTGATTGAATAGCTTAAACATCATAATAGTTTAGCAAGAACTAATAATGTGCTACAATTTGATGTAAGTGAATAGTTGAGGTGCGTGTACGCGGGACGCATATGATGTATGAACTTCATATAAATGGTTTAATGTTTATTAAAGGTGTAATATATGATATGTGATCTTTTGTGGAGAAAGCAGTCACTTACCTAATTAAGCATTAGTTTCCTGCAGAAGTGGCCGGTTGATTGCAACATAAGCGATCAGGTAACTGTTTTGCCTAAAAATGAGGAAACCACTAGGTGCCTAGGCACGATTGTCAAGCCTGTAAAAATTTCTCCATGCTTGACCTTTGTACACCATCTGACTTTTAACAAGAATCATAAACTGAAGAAATTACATCTCTTTTCTGGTCTTTCATTTTTTTTTCCCTTCTGGTCTTACAAAAGTTATCCCATCAAAACTTTCCTCAAAGCTTCTTTATCTGATTGGCTAACACAAATTTGTAACTTGAGCAATTTCAGACAAGGTGTAAAAAATAATATGACTTGAACTACTAGCTACTGTTTGTTGCATGTGATATTTTGTGTTCTGTACAATATGTTTTAGTAATCAAATGTGGTCTTGGATTAATGAGTTAATAGTCTAGCTAGAAATCTTTTGCAAGTCCAGATGCAGTATTCTCTGTTGTTCACTGCTAGATGCCCATCCAACTAGGTTGAGCTGCAATTTTGGAAATTTCATGCAAAAGCCAATTTCAACCTATCACCTGACTGGTTTCATTAATTTACTAAATTCCAGGTTTAAGCAATTTAATCATGCAAGCATTTTAGTCTGATAGCACAATTATTTGTATCCTTTTTTTAACAGGTGATATATCTGGTTCTTTCATTTTGAAGTATAGCAGCATCTCAGGCAATCACCTGGCTAAAACGAGAACTGCCAAATACTCCATTGCACTTCAGTCTCTTTTACTGGAGGTTTTTGAAAGCTGATGTGATTTTGGCTGGTTTTATGATGAGATGTAATTAAATGAAAGCCTGTTTTTATTTTAGTAAATCTGCAAATTTAGTTCATTGAAGGTAAACACGATGTTTTATCTTTCCTTATGTATCATGCCCTGCAATGGTTAATATATTTCTGCATCTGGCAGAATTCTTAACACTTATGAAAAAATATATACAATCAGCACTCGAGCCTCTGAGCTTAATTAATGCTGTGGTGGTCTGTCTTCTTATATGGGGGATGATCATTCTTGCTTGAACAACTTGCAATGATCGCAAGTGCCTTCTTTCCCTGCAATTATAATCTGTTTCAACTTCAAGGATGCCTTGAATGGATTTCATGGTCCTCGTGACAATGGAGTGCAATGACTGATGTTGATAAAGCCATTCAATTTCTCACACTTTTGGCAAAGTGTCTCCGAGTTCGGACGAAAGTTGTGGAAGCATAGTTGTAGATTTGGGTATGCAACTATTACTACTATACTTTTCTTTTCGGTTTAAGATCTGTTTGCTTGCATGTGATTGATAATCTGTGTAAATAGAGATGCATTGTAAGTGATGACTCTGTATATAAAGATGTTTTTCAGCCATCTGGCTGTCTGCAATTAGATTTTTGCCAATAGGAGCCCGCAGTTGAAAACTGCCAGGTTCGATATGAGCGAAAAAAAAGAAGAAGATAATAGCGTCCATATCATTTCTTTTGTTAACGGATGGTGTCCTCACTATACATTTTTACAAGATGATTGTTTTATAATTATTAATTTTATATTTATTTTTAAAATTTTTAAGACCGTTAAGTCAATGAATCGGCTTAGACCAATAAGTTTCAACTCTATTCTCCACTTCTCACTTTGTGTTTCCTTTCACCTTCACCTCAGCCTCTTTCTCCTCTCCCTCCCCCTCCCATACTTCACGTTCATTTTCTTCCATTTCATCTCCTCTTCCTTCTTCCCCTCCTCATCTATCCTGCCTCTTACTCTTTCTCCTCTCCCTTCACCTCATCTGTATCCTCCTCGTGGTCCGTTGCCTTCATCCCCTCTCCCTGAGCTTCATGTTCCTCCTAGTTCATCACCCACTCCACTTATAGATCTCTTATTAGGTTTTATTGGATCACATTCATGGGATCCAATAATTAAGGAGTATATTGAATTTCCAATAAGATAGAGGTTCCAACGAATATCTCAAATCTGAACCTCTACTTATCACAACACCTACCATATGTATGACCCTCTAGGCCTAATATCGAGCTGGCCAGTTATACCAGTCAAAACTTATTCTGGCTCAGTGAATTATTATCTCCATAATAATTCACTCGACTCATCGACTACGAACGTATCAGGCCAATACGCCGCAGTCCCTAAACGATACAGGGGAATCCAATCCTTTGGAATTATATATCCTTAGTTATCATATAACTATAGTCTCTCATCCATTTAATATGCCAAAGATCATATACCGGGCATGGTACTGTTAGGCCCATATGGTTTCTCCTCGAGTCTCGCTCTAATCAGATTCTCCCGGAGAACTATTTCTCTCTCAATCTAAATAACCTTAGCCAAGGATTTGTTTAAGCAAAAACACACAGGATATTACTCTTATGATACTAAGAGCAGATGATCCTCTATCGATACTCAATAGCCCTAGTAAGATTGGCTACCGCTCCCAATAACCGACTGTGCTAGATTTGGAACTTCCAAACATATAAGTCCAATATCAAAGAGTGGAATACTCATACAGAACATCATTAGTGTCTCAAGTCTAAGGATCAGATACATTACTAGGACTACGAAATTGCTTTATAACAATAAGGCATTATCAACCATCTAGTATTCCCTGAGCGGATCAATCAATTAACTCATTCTCCAATAAGCACATGCACTGTATCCTTAGTGTCCGCACGTGAGAAGCTATGAGACCAGCTGCCTCCATCACATGGATGAGTATATAGCATATCAGTCTATCCGGTTATCACGATGTCCCTCTTGAGTAACCTATGACTAGGATTATTTAGGGCCTTTGTTTAAATGTGAATTGATCTATCCGGTTATCTCATTATCATGATCTCATCACGATCCAATTCCTATTGTATAGATTCATGAATATCACAATATTTATATATACATATGTATATATATATATATAAATATACACATATGTATATATAAATATATAAATAAATAAATATATATATATATATATACGTATATATAAATATAAATATATATGTATATATATATATATATTTATATTTATATATACAAATGTATATATATAAATATATATATACAAATGTATATATATAAATATATATATACAAATGTATATATATAAATATATATATATACAAATGTATATATATATATATATATATAAATATGTATATATATATATATATATATATATATATATATATATATATATATATATATATATATATATATATATATATATATATATATATATATATATATATATATATATATATATATATGTATGTATGTATGTATATATATATATATATATGTATATATATACATGTATATATATATATATACATGTATATATATATACATGTATATATACATGTATATATACATGTATATATATATATACTATAGATTTTCAAATATAATCATGAAGACAAAACATGCTTATTGTTATGAAAATTTTTGTATCCAAAACACATAATTTCCAACATGTAATTTTAGGCATGTAATGTCAATCAAGTGATTTGATCTTTCAATCAATAAAGTCCAAAAAATAATTTTAACAAGTTTATGCATTCGGACACATTAACATTCCTAATTATCTTCTAATGAAATCAAATTGTTCTTCGCTTAGAGGTTTTGTAAAAATATCAGCTAGTTGATGCTTAGTATCAATGAACTCTATGATTACATTATAATTAGTGATATGATCTCGTATGAAGTGATGTCTAATATCAATATGTTTTGTTCTTGAGTATTGAATGAGATTCTTTGTTAAACATTTTGCACTTGTGTTATCACATTTAATGGGAATGTTTTTAAGATGGACTTTATAATCTTCTAAGGTGTTTTTCATCCAAACAACTTATGCATAGCATGCACTAGTTGCAATATACTCAACTTTGGTTGTTGATAGTGCAACCGAGTTTTGTTTCTTAGATGACCGGGAAACAAGGGAATGTCCCAAAAATTGACATGATCCTAATGTGCTTTTTCTATCTAATCTACACCTAGCAAAATCCGCATCAGCATAAGCAATTAACTCAAAATTCTCGGATTTTGGATACCATAATCCTAGATTTGTGGTATCTTTAAGATATCTAAGTATTCTTTTAACTGCTTTAAGATGAGATATCTTATGGTTCAATTAAAACCTAGCACAAAGTCCTACACTGAACATGATATCTGGTCTAGTTGCAGTAAGGTAAAGTAAACTTCCTATCATACCCCTATAAGTTTTTTGATCGAAGCTTTCTCTACTTTCATCAACTTCTAACTTAGTGGAGGTACTCATAGGAGTGTTAATAGCTTTTGAGCTATTCATATTAAATCTTTTTAGTAGATCTAAGGCATATTTAGTTTGACTAATAAAGATGATATTGCTTAGTTGCTTAATTTGTAAGCCTAAGAAAAAGATTAATTCTTCCATCAAACTCATTTCAATTTCGAGACTCATGGTTTTAGCAAAAGATTCACAAAGAGATTCATTCGTAGGACCGAAGATAATATCATTAACATAAATCTGAACAATGAGAAAATTATTTTTAAAATTTTTGATAAACAATGTAGTATCAACCTTGCCTTTTGTGAAATTATTTTCAATAA
Organism: Musa schizocarpa; assembly: GCA_900464855.2. Lineage (NCBI taxonomy): Eukaryota > Viridiplantae > Streptophyta > Magnoliopsida > Zingiberales > Musaceae > Musa > Musa schizocarpa. The sequence goes on from LS990923.1 coordinate 27,617,836, forward strand.
GAAAAGTACTAAGTCTATCATACCACGCCCTTGGGGCTTGTTTTAAACCATAGAGAGCTTTAGTTACTTTAAATACATGATTAGGGAGGCTATTATTTTCAAATCCAGGAGGTTGTTCAACATAAACTTCTTCATAAATAAAGCCATTAAGAAAAACGCTTTTAACATCCATTTGAAACAACTTAAAATTATTATTACTAGTATAGGCAAGGAGCATCCTTAGAGCCTCTAATCTAGCCACCGAAGCGAAGGTTTCTTCGTAATCGATACCTTCTTCTTGGTTGAAACCTTTGGCCACTAATCTAGCCTTGTTTCTAACGACGATACCAGATTCATCTTGCTTGTTTCTAAAGACTCATTTAGTACCAATAACTAAATGGTCATTTGGCTTAGGAACAAGCTTCCACACCTCATTTCTCTCAAATTGATTTAACTCATCTTGCATTGCGATAATCCATGAATCATCTTTCATAGCTTCGTCAATACATTTAGGTTCAATTCGGGAGAGAAAGGCGGCGTTGGCACAAAAATTTTGAAAAGAAGAACGTGTTTGAACCTCCTTAGATGTGTCTCCTAGGATTAGCTCATTAGGATGAGCATCTATATACTTCCAATCCTTGGGTAAGGGTGTTTCGGAAGTAGATGCATCCAAGTTGCTAGTTGGAGAAGGGGTTTCATTTAAATTCAAAGAATCAAAATTAACATCATCATCAAAATCATTTTTCTTGATTTCGGAAATCTCATTGAAAACAACATGAATGGATTCTTCTATAATTAAAGTTCTTTTATTGAAGATACGAAAAGCTTTAGAAACCGAAGAATAACCAAGAAAAATTCCTTCATCGGATTTAGCATTAAATTTTCCTAAGACATCTTTTTCATTCAAGATAAAACACTTACACCCAAAAACTTTAAAAATATGAAACATTGGATTTTTTATTATTCCACAACTCATAGGAAGTTTTGGTGAGTAAGAGTCATACTAGAACTCTATTCAAAATATAGCATGTAGTGTTTACGGCTTCGACCCAAAGGTATTTGGGTAGGTTATGTTCATTCAACATGGTTCTTGTTATTTTTTGTAAATTTCTATTCTTTCTTTCTACTACTCCATTTTGTTGAGGATTTCTCGGAGTAGAGAAGTTGTGGTTGTATCCATTAGATTCACAAAATTCTTGGAAATCACGGTTTTGAAATTCACCACCGTGATCACTTCGAATTGATGAAATCATAAAACCCTTTTCATTTTGAGCAAGTTTACAAAACTTGGTGAAATATCTAAAGCATTCATTTTTGTGTTTCAAGAAATAAGTCCATGTGTATCTACTATAGTCATCTACAATGACGAAGGCGTATTTGCTACCTCCTAGGCTTGATATAGAGATTGGTCCGAACAAGTCCATATGGATTAATTGTAAGGGCCTAGAGGTGCTTATTTGATTCTTAGATTTGAAACTGGCCTTAATTTGTTTTCCTAATTGACAAGCATCACACACATTATCTTTGATGAACTTGATATGAGGAATTCCTCGTACAAGTTCTTTGGATGATATTTGAGTGATTAGTTTCATACTAGCATGACCTAATCTCTTATACCAAAGCCAAGCATCCTCATTCAAAATGGAGAAACATATTTCTTTGCAAACATCATAGATGTCAATGGTGTATATGTTATTCTGTTTTAATGCAATCATAGATGTGTTTTTGTGTAGTTTTTCAATGATGCAAGCATTAGATTCGAATTTGATGATATATCCTTTATCACATAATTGACTAATGCTCAAGAAGTTATGTTTTAAACCATCAACTAACAAAATATCTTTAATAAAGAAGTTGGATTTGTTACTTATGGTTCATTTGCTAATGATTTTACCCTTGTTGTTGTCTCCGAAGGTGACATAGCCTTCGTCTATGCTAGTGAGCTTGGAGAATTGAGATGGATCTCCGATCATATGCCTTGAGCATCCACTATCAATGTACCATCTCTTGCTCCTAGCTTGTGATGGTGTTTATCTCTACAAGAAAGGATAATTTTTAGGTACCCATTTGCTTTTGGGTGCCTCAAAAACTGATCTACATTGTTTATCATGTTGCATAGAGTTTATCATGGTTCCTTTAGGAACCCAAATTAATTTGTTCGGACTAATTTTCTTGAATGGACACTGATGCGTTTTGTGTCCATATTTGCAACAAAAGTTGCATTTACTTTGATGTCGAACATGTAATATGGGGCCCTTTATAAAGGTGGTTGGATTATGGTGAGGACTTCTCATGAATCCGATTCCACTTCTTTTGGGAACATGACCCTTGTTTGTAAGGATCATGTTCAAAGACTTGCTACCAACCTCGAATTTCTTCAAGGCGTCCTTAAGTAGCAAGTTCTTCTTTTGGAGAGTTTCTAGATCATGACATTTTTCACATTGAGCTAAACTATCATGATATTCAGTTTTTAATTTATCAAAATTGCTAACAAGACTATCATGCTTATTTTTCAGTAATTTATATTTTCTACTAATTGTTTTACATTCATCAAATATGTCGTGGAAGGCATTTAATAATTCATCAAATGATAAATCTATATCAATTAAATTTGTTACCTCCTCTCTGATGGCCATTAAGGCGTAATGAGCAACTTGCTCGGTGTTGGACTCCACTTTCGATAAGATTCCAAAGTTCAAAATCCATTTTCGACAAGATTCCAAAGTTCAAAATCCATTGAAATAAGGAAGATCCTCATTTGGGTCTTTCAATAGGTGTAGTCCGTCCCATTGAACATTGGTAGACATGTAATAGAGTGGCCCTCTTGGTTTTCGGCGTATGCCATCTCTCTTGGGTATTAATATCGTTTGAGAGTTAACCCCACTCGACACCAATTGTTAGGGATCAAGAGCACTAAGAAGAGGGGGGGGGGGGGGAATTAGTGAATTAGTGCAAAAAAACTTTTGACGATTAAAACTGCGTTCGTACGTTGAAATCCGATTCCGACGTAAAAGTCATTTCATGCAGATAATAACTTTGAAAGCATACAGAAACGTATTTGAAGTAAAGTAAGGAAGGCAGTTTGTACTTAAGATAGAAATAAAAATCTAAGCACAAACTAAAATATGATGTTCGTACGATAAAACCGATTTTCGTCTTAATGCCGATTCGGAAACTACTTAACTAAGAAACACATTCGTAAATGAGCAGAAGGCAGTAAGCTATTGAGGAGGTTTGCAGTAAAGATAAGATGCTCAAAGTAAATGCAAACCGAGATTTAGAGTGGTTCAGTCAGTCTTGACCTATATCCACTTTTGGCTTCCTACACTAACAAGGTCACCAACATCCAGTAGAGGCCTTCCTTCAATAGGCGAAGGCCAACCACCCTTTTATAGTTTCACTCCTTTTGATGGGCTTAGGAGACAACCCTTACAAACTTTTCTCTCCTCTCTAGAAAGATCAAAACTTGGAAGAAAAGACGAAGGAGAACTTCTAGACTTTACAACACTTTTGATCTCTAAAATCATAGAGTAAGATCAAGCTTTCGATGTCTTTTCATGCACGAAAGGGTGGGGTATTTATAGGTCCCAAACTAATTTGAATTCAAAGCTCAAAACTGTCATCTCCTAGAATTCTGAGGTCTGACAGTTGCACCGCCTAACTAGGGCGGTTGCACCACTTGGCAGAGCTCGGAGACTGAGCCTCTGGGCGATGCCACATGCTAGTCATAGGTGCCCAGCAAGCCAATCACGTGAGTGATGACACGTGTGACTTGATACAGAATCTTTTTGCTTATTATATTTTGGCATATATCACTTTATAACTATTGCATAAATGCATATATATATTGTGATGTCCTTGGATTTGTGCAATGGGAATCAGACCGTGCTGAAATCACGATAATGAGATCGATTCACCTTTAAACACATATCCTAAATAATCCCGGTCATAGGTTACTCGAGAGGGACATCGTGATAACCTAATAGAGGGTGTGTCTTTGTATACCCGTCCATATGATGGATGCACCGTGGTCTCATAGTCGCCGTGTAGGGACACTAGGGATACATAGATGGTGCTCATGGAGAATGAGTTCACCGATTGATCTCGCTTATGGAATGCTTGGATGGTTGATGATGCCTTATTGTCGACAAATGATTCCGTAGTCCTAGTGGTGTATCTCGTCCTTAGACTTGAGACACCAAGGATGTCCCATATGAGTGCTCCACTCTTTGATACCGTGACTTATAGGTTTGGTCGTCCCGGATCTAGTACAACCGGTTATTGGGAGTGGTAGTCGACCTTCACGAGGGCTATTGAGTGTCGATAGAGGATCATCCACTCTCTCGTCATGAGAGGAATATCCCATGTGTTCTTGCTCGGACAAATCCCCGGCCGTGGTCATTCGGGTTGAGAGAAAAGAGTTCTCCTGAGAATCCGATTAGAGCGAGACTTCGAGTAGAAACCGTATGGGTCCTGACAACACCATGCTCGATATACACGGTCTCGGGATATTAGATGGATGAGGGACTATAGGTACATGGTAACGAGGACATACAGGTCCAATGGATTGGATTCCCCTATATCGATGCAGGGGACTACAAGGTGGTGGCCTAGTACGTCCGTAGTCGATGAGTCGAAAGTGAATTATTACAGATATAATAATTCACCGAAGTTAGAACGAGTTCTCGACAAGTATGACTCACGGCCAGCTTGATATTGGGCCTAGAGGGTCACACACATATGGTAGGGATTGTGATGAGTAGAGGTTCTGGATATGAGATATCCGGATAAGCCCCTGTCTTATTGGATGCAGATCCAATACCCACTAGGGAAGGACCCATTAGGGTTTGACACGGGATCTCTATAAATAGGAGGGATTCACAGCCTCATAGGCTAGAGTCTTTGCTTGCCTTTCCTATTCTCCTCTCCCCTCTCCACCTCGAGGCCCGGAGTTTTTTTTGAGGAGGGTCGCCGCAACCCCGCCAGTGTGGATCACCGCTAGAGAGGAGGACGCTTGACCTCCTTCACCCTCTCCTAAGGATTTACAAGGAAACAGGGATATACGATCTCCCTAGGTAACACAATCTCTATAATGCAGTTTTGTGTTTTATGGATTTTTTTTTTTCAATTTTCGCATCGACGACGAACATCTTTTTTTTGGAATCGGGGATTTTGTTTTCTTGTTCTTCCAATTGCAAGATATGATGTCGCCCCATGATTTCCCAATAGTGGTATCGAGCCGGGTTGTTCGTATGCGAATGATTGGTTTTGAACTGCGTGTGTTGTGTTTAGGAAGAATATTGACGCCAAAATCGTTGATGCAAAAGCGAGGAAGGGCGAAGAAGTCACGCCCTCGACCGCATGCCTACAAACCACCTCCAAAGCAGCCATGCCCCGGCCAAGCAGGCAGGCCACGGCGCAGATGCTAAGCCCAGAAACAGAAGAAATGGCCGGGGTCCGCTTGCAGAAAGCTTATGCCCGGGGGGCCGTCAGCGACCCATGGTAGAGGGCCATGTCACCCGACCCCGACCCAGCAAGCCGGCGACCGAGGCACCACAGGAGCCGCCAACCGGCAAGACCGCCATGAAACCTGCCCTCAGGCAGAACCGCCATCGAGGGCGGCGCCCCCTGCCCGCTGCAGGCGGGCTTGAATGGGCGTCAGCCGCTTTAGGCGCGAGAACCTTCGCCCTCGCCCTCAAGCCAAGCCGCCGCCATGCCAGGTGGCGGCGGCAACAACAAGAGGGAATTAGGGTTTTGGGCAAAGGACAGTTTTGCCCCCAATGAATTTGAGAAATTTCAGTTTACGTCTTTTGTCCAAATTACGAAAATATCCTTAGGAATTGAGAAATTCCCTACATGTCCCCTCGATTTGAAAAATATTAATTAATTAAAAGGTTTAGTTGATTATTATTTTTTATTATTATCTAGTAGTCCTACATGATGATGATTATTTATACATGTGATGTATGATGTGTGGACGGATAATCATGAACCGTGTGATGTGTGTACTTGTGATTATTATTATTGAGGTCTCATGAACCTCCATTATATTTCTCGTTTATTGTCGGCCCAAGCGTGCCTATGATTAAGTTGTAATCACATGAGGAGACGCAATGGAGCGTGGATGCGATAAGCGGGACCCACGAGACGGACAATCGTGATGCATGGAGATGCATCAAGATGTCGACGGAACCAAACGAGGGCGAGATGGACGATCCAAGGGCATGGAGATGCACCATTGCACACATAGATCTTGATGTGAGTGATTAGGCCCTCATCGCCCGCCTAATCATATTAGGTTGTGGTCCATGATCATCCGATGTGATTGCTTATACACATACTAGATATGTATATATATTTGCATGCGATGTATATATATATTAAATATGTATATGTGTGACATGTCATATTAGGAGACCAAATTATAGAAACATCTCTCGATAATATTAAGTTTTCCAAACGTGAGGCAATTAGATTGACCCACGGGCCTTCCATCGTTATGGTAGGGAACCGATTCCCGGTGTAGGTTGAGTTGGTCGAGTCCCTCGAGACTCACCTATATCGCGATTCGCTATCTTGCTTACGACATAGAGATGTCACCGGTGACCCGAGGACATGGTATGCTTGGTCGAGTCCCCCTCGAGGGTATATTATCAAATCGACTCATCTTGTAACGAAGGTGTTGACTTAACCGAAAGCATCATGGTTGGTCGAAGTCCCTCGAGGCCATGGTGATTCGGAGGCCGAACAGGGCGGGAATCACAAGGAGTTGTGATCGGCAAGAGTTGCCTACCTTTTTTAGGCTTAGTGTGATTGGTCGAGTCCCTCGAGGTTACACTAAGACGTTGATTGATCCCCATCCCCACTAGAAGTCTGCCGGAGACTTCCGTTTCAATGTCTTTGAGGGTGTCGCGTGACTCGTTAGTAAAAAATAGTGGGAGCATATTAAGATAGAAGTCCATATCTTGATAGTTTATTTCTTGCAAAATCTGCATGTTATTCATTTCTGCTACATCTTTATTTTCTAAAAATGTCGCCAAATCCCTTACGTGGCATACTTGATGTCAACCGCCTTACTGGTCCAAATTATACGGATTGGCTCCGAATCGAGAATTGTTCTCACAAATGGAGAAAAATCGTGTACGCCCTGATACGATGATGCCTACGGGAAGAAGGGGCACGCGAGGATGAGATCGCCGCTATGTGAAGTACATTGATGACTCCACTCTTGCTCGTGCTATATGTTGGGCTCTATGACTCCAGAGTTACAGAGACAACATGAAAAAAAGATGGATGCCGATCCATTCTCCTACATGTCCAAGAAATTGTTTGAGGAACAGGGAATGACTCAACGATATGAGATATCCAAGTGCCTTTTCCGCTTAGGATGGACGAGGGGACAGGTTCAAACCATGTCCTAAAGATGATTGAGTGGATAGAGAAACTCACAGGTCTAGGAATGGTCCTAGAGGATAACTTGTGTGGACATTATGCTTCAGTCCCTACCAGATTCCTTTTCACAGTTCATAATGAATTTTAATATGAACAAGCTTGAGGTGACTCTCCCAGAGCTCCTCAATATGTTGAGGGAGGCAGAGAGTACTATTAAGAAAGAGAAGCCAGTTCTCTACACTGGTGAGACCAGAAAGAAAAGGAAAGCAGAAAAGTCCCTTAAGAAGGGAAAGGGCAAGGGCAAACAAGGTAAAGCAAAGGTTGCTAAGAAAGACCCAACAAAGGACAAAGGCCAGTGCTTCCACTATGGTAAAGATGGGCATTGGAAGAGAAACTGCAAAGAGTACCTTGCAGAAAGGGCGAAACAAAAGCTTGATGAAGCTTCAAGTACATTCATGATCAGTCTCCATTTGTCAGACTCTTATGATAACACATGGGTATTGGATACCGGTAGTGCTTATCATATATGCAATTCGTTGCAGGTTCTGGCAAGGCCTAGGAGACTATAGAGAGGCGAGATGGACCTCAAGATGGGTAATGGAGCAAAAGTTACTGTATTAGCTATTTGCGAGGTCGCCCTACATCTGCCTAGTGGAGCGTTTATTGCATTAGATGCATGTTATTTTGTTCCTTCTATTATCAAAAACATTATCTCCATTTCATGTTTAACAGTTAGTGGATATAAATTTGTTTTTGAGAACAATGGTTGTTCGATATTATTAGATGATAAGATCATCACGAAAGGAACATTGCATAATGGTTTATTTATGTTAGACACCACTCCACATATCATGAATGTAAATATGTCCAAAAGGAAATGAGATGAGTTGAACAAAGGCATACCTGTGGCATTGTAGGCTAGGTCACATCCATGAAAAGAAGGATTCAAAAGTTGCTAAATGATGGATATCTAGATCCATTCGACTATGTGTCATATACAACTTGTGAGAGCCTTGCATTCGTGGAAAACACCAAATCTCCATTTAGTAGAACTGGAGAGAGAGAGCCAATGAGTTATTGGAACTCATACATAGTGATGTATGGACCCATGTCAACTCATGCCATTGGAGGTTACTCCTACTTCATTACATTTATGATGATTTCTCAAGGTATGGATATGTGTACTTAATGAAGTACAAGTCCCAGGCCTTTGAGAAATTCAGAGAGTATAAGAATGAGGTGGAGAACCGACCGAAAAAGAGTATCAAAACTCTTCGATCGAGATCGAGGAGGTGAATACTTAAGTACAAAGTTTACTCGGTTCCTCAAGGACCATGGGATATTATCCCAATGGACACCTCCTTATACACCTCAGCTCAATGGTGTCTCTCGAAAGGAGAAATCGTACATTATTAGATATGGTACGGTCCATGATGAGTTTCACCTGACCTACCCATCTCATTCTGGGGATATGCCCTAGAAACCGAAATTTACCTTCTCAACAGAAGTTCCAACTAAGCCCAGAGTGTCTACACTATATGAGATATGGAAAGGGAAGAAGCCCGATCTTAAGGTTGTTAAGATCCGGGGCTGCCCGCCCATGTTAGAAGACACAACCCCGATAAGTTAGAATCAAGGACGAGTGCAAATTTGTGGGATACCCTAAGGAAACTTGTGGGTATTATTTCTATCATCTCGAGGACCAAAAGGTCTTTGTAGCTAAGTGAGCAAAGTGTTCCTTGAGAAGGAACACATTCTTGACTGGAGACAAAGGGAGAATGATAGAATTGAGCGAGGTTAGAGAACCAAGCTCAAGCACCACTCTACACAGAGTCCGTTCAGGTACCTAATACATAAGTATCAACTTTACGCAGTCTGATAGAGTATCCCATCCTCCCCCCAGAGATATGTGGGACATATTAGAGCAGAGGATGTAGAGGATATTGATCCTCGGACCCTCACGAGGAGGCTATTATGAGTATAGACTCCGGAAGTGGAAAGAAGCCATGAATTCTAAGATGGATTCTATGTACTCCAATAAGGTTTGGAACCTAGTTGATGCCCAAGGTATTGTACCCATCGGTTGCATGTGGATCTTTAAGAAAAAGATCGGAGTAGATGGAAAGGTAGAGACCTATAAAGCAAGGCTAGTGGCTAAAGGGTATCGTCAAAGGCAAGGTGTTGACTACTTAATGAAACTTTCTCACCAGAGCAATGCTAAAATCCATCGATTCTATTGGCTATTGAGCACACTATGATTATGAGATCCGCGATGGATGTGAAAACCGCATTCCTCAACGGAACCTCGAGGAGGAGGTGTATATGATGCAACCCGAGGGATTCATGTCCAAGAACTGCCCAGATAAGGTGTGTAGGTTGCTTAGATCCATTTATGGACTAAAAGCAAGCTTCCCGAAGTTGGAACATAAGATTTGATGAGGCAATCGATCTTATGAATTAGATAAGAACGAAGATGAGCCTTGTGTAAACAGAAAGGTAAGTGGGAGAGCTATCACCTTTTTGGTGTTATATGTGGATGACATCCTCATCATTGGGAATGACATAGGAATGCTATCCACAAAAAGGCTTGGTTATCTAGACACTTCTCCATGAAGGACTTAGGGGAAGCATCTTATATCTTGGGGATTAGAATCTATAGAGATAGATCCAAGAGGATGCTTGGCTTGTCCCATCCAAACATAGAAACAATTGTCAAAAGGTTTGGCATGGAAAATTCCAAGAGAGGTCTCATACCGATGAGACATGGGATATCGCTTTTCTAGTATGTCCCCAAAGACTCCAAAAGAAAGGGCTAACATGGATATGATACCTTATGCCTCAGCAATAGGGTCTATCATATATGCCATGCTATGTACTTGGGCCCGATATAAGCATGCCCCAGAGTGTCACGAAAGGTGTCAAAGCGGATCCAGCTTTGGAGACCGAAAGCAAGAAAGTGTATCCTTAAGTACTTGAGAAGGACTAAGGATCTTTTACTAGTATATGGAGGTAATAGCCTTAAGGTTGAAGGCTACACTGACTCAAGTTTTCAATCCGATGTCGATGATAGCAAGTCGAATTCAGTGTATGTGTATACCTTGAATGGAGGAGCAGCGTTATCGGAAGAGTTCCAAGCAAGATACCACTGACTCGACCGACCGACCACGAGGGTAGATACATTGCTGCATCGGATGCAAAGAAAGGAGGGAGTCCGGGTGAAAAAGTTCATCACAGATTTGGGAGTCGATCTGATATAGCGACAAGTCGACTTCCTTATATTGCAACAACTATGGGGTGATTACTCAAATAAGGGAACCCGGTCTCATCGTAAGTGTTCCGGGAGGTTCCGACTTATAAGAGAGATCAGTAACCGAGGAGATGTAGCAATGGAAAGAGTTCCATCCGAAGATAACATTGCAGATCCACCGACAAAGCCGATGTCTCATTTTGTCTTTGAAAGGTCCGAGGGTCCGATGGGGATCGGACACATAGGTGATTGGCTTTAGGTCAAGTGGGAGATTGCTAGTCATAGGCCCAACAAGCCAATCACGTGAGTAATGGCACGTGTGACTTGATACAGAATCTTTTTGCTTATTATATTTTGGCATATATCGCTTTATAACTATTGCATAAATGCATATATATATTGTGATGTCCTTGGATTTGTGCAATGGGAATGGGGACCGTGATGAGATCACGATAATGAGATCGATTCACCTTTAAACACATATCCTAAATAATCCCGGTCATAGGTTACCGAGAGGGGACATCGTGATAACCTGATAGACTGGTGTCTTTGTATACCGTCCATATGATGGATGCAAATGGTCTCATAGTCGCGTGTAGGGACACTAGGGATACAATCTGAGTGCTCATTGGAGAATGAGTTCACCGATTGATCTGCTTACGGAATGCTAGATGGTTGATGATGCCTTATTGTCGACAATGATTCCAGAGTCCTAGTGGTGTATCCCGGTCCTTAGACTTGAGACACCAAGGATGTACTATATGAGTGCTCCACTCTTTGATACCAGACTTATAGGTTTGGCTGTCCCGGATCTAGTACAAATTTGGTCATTGGGAGTGGTAGTCGACCTTACGAGGGCTATTGAGTGTCGATAGAGGATCATCCACTCTGGCGTCATGAGAGGAATATCCCATGTGTTCTTGCTCGGACAAATCCCTGGCCAAGGTCATTCGGGTTGAGAGAGAAAGAGTTCTCCTGGAGAATCCGATTAGAGCGAGACTTCGAGTAGAAACCGTATGGGTCCGACAACACCATGCTCGATATACGGTCTGCGGGATATTAGATGGATGAGGGACTATAGGTACATGGTAACGAGGACACGACAGTCCAATGGATTGGATTCCCCATGTATCGTCGGGGACTACTGCATGGGTGGCCTAGTACGTCCGTGAGTCGATGAGTCAGTGAATTATTACGAGATATAATAATTCACCGAGTTAGAAGGAGTTCTCGACTAGTATGACTCACGGCCACCGATTCGATTTGGCCTAGAGGGTCACACACATATGGGAGGCATTGTGATGAGTAGAGGTTCGGATATGAGATATCCGACGGAGCCCTTGTCTTATTGGATGCAGATCCAATACCCACTAGGGAAGGACCCATTAGGGTTTGACACAGGATCTCTATAAATAGGAGGGATTCACAGCCTCATAGGCTAGAGTCTTTGCTTGCCTTTCCTATTCTCCTCTCCCTCTCCACCTCAAAGGCCTGGAGTTTTGAGGAGGGTCGTCGCAACCCTACTGTGTGGATCACCGCTAGAGAGGAGGACGCTTGACCTCCTTCACCCTCTCCTAAGGATCTGCAAGGAAACAGGGATATACGATCTCCCTAGGTAACACAATCTCTATACGCAGTTTTGTGTTTTGCGGATTTTTGCGCACCAATTTTCGCACGACGACGAACATCTTTTTGGGAATCGGGGATTTTTGTTTTCTTGTTCTTCCGCTGCGCATATGATGTCGCCCCCATGATTTCCCAACACCACATCCTGCCAGGGGCGGTTGCACCGCTTGGCAGAGCTCGGAGACTGAGCCTCTAGGCGATGCCACCACCTGACAGGGGCGGTTGCACCGCCCAGTCTCGCTTAGAGACTGAGCCCAAGCGGTGCCACCACTTGACTAGGGCTGTTGCACCACATGGTAGAGCTCGGAGATCGAGCTCAGGCAGTTCCATCGCCTATCTGGGGCGTTTGCACTGCCTAGTCTTGCTCAAAGATTGAGCCCTGGGCGGTGCCATCACCGACCCAAGCGGTGCCACCGCTGGCCATGAAATCTAGGTCCGAATGGGCTGATCCATTCGGCCCAATTTGGGTCTGTCAAGGGCTCAATTGCCCTAAAATTAAGTTAATGGGATCACATCTCATTTCTAACTTAATCATAGTGCTAACTATGATATTTCTTAAGCCATTTCCTACAACTTGCTCCGGTGCGTCAATCGCTTCTTCCGGCGAGCTTCCGGTGAACTTCCGTCGATTATCCGATGAACCCTCGGTGATGCTCCTGCGGACTTTCGACAAACTCCTGTATTTATGACGATCCACTAGAGGCCTTTCTTTAATTGGCGAAGGCCAACTACCCGTTTACAGCTTTACTCCTTTTGACGGGCTTAGGAGACACCTCTTACAGATTTTCACTCCTCCCTTGAATGATCAAAATTGAGATGAAAAGAGGGAGAAGAACTTTTGGCCTTTTACAACACTTTTGAGCTCTCAAATTCTCAGAATAAGATCAAGATTTTGGTGCCCTTTAATGCAAGAAAGGGTGGGGTTTATATAGGCCCCAACTGGTTCGAATTTGGAGCTAAAAAATGTCATCTCCTAGATTTTCGGGGTCTTGGCGATACTACCACCATAACTGGGCGATATTATTGCCTGACATAGCTCAGAGACCAAGCTCAAGTGGTACCATCACCTAAAAGGGGTGGTACCACCGCCTGACTTCGCTCGGAGACCGAAATCAGGCGGTACCACCGCTTGATAGGGGTGGTACCATCGCCCAGCATTCCTGGGAGACTGAGCTCCTAGGCGATGCCACCGCGGGCCAGGAATTCTGGTTCCGAATGGGCTGATCCATTCAGCCCAATTTGGGTCTGTCAAGGGCCCAATTGCCCCCAGATTAAGTTAATGGAATCACCTCCCATTTCTAACTTAATCTACATACTAACTACGATATTTAAGACATTAATACAACAACTTACTCCGGTGCATCAATTGCTTCTTCCGACGAGCTTCCGGCGAACTTCCGACGAACATCCGACAAACCCTCGATGATGCTCCAATGGACTTCCGACAAACTCCTAGGCTTGCGACGATCCACTTGGCGAGTTCTAACGAGCTTCTTTGGCAAGCTCCTTGACTTCTCAGATTTGTTCCCGCAGAACCTCCAACGACCGTTCGGACTTCCGTGGAACTCTCGAACCCCTAATGTGATTATGGTCTTGACTCCGGCGTAACTCTTACTGCATATCTTACTTCCATCGTAGTTAATCTTGTACACTTATCTCAACATATGGATTAGATAATAAATTACAATTGACTTCATCATCAAAATCCGAGATTCAACAATCTCTCCCTTTTTTATGATGACAATCATTTGATAACGAAGTTAACCTTAACTCTCTCTATCTATATGTCATACTTGAGATAAGTCATTCTTGAATTCAAAGCCTTTGAATTCAAGAGACATATTTGTTGGGAAATCCTTGGGGCGACATCATATGCACAGCGGAAAAACAAGAAAAACAAAATCCCCGATTCCCAAAGAGATGTTCGTCGTCGTGCGAAGATTGGTACGAAAAAATCCGCGAAACATGAAACTGCGTATAGAGTAGATTGTGTTACCTAGGGAGATCGTATATCCATGTTTCCTTGTAGATCCTTAAGAGAGGGTGAAGGAGGTCAAGCGTCCTCCTCTCTAGTGGTGATCCACACAGCAGGGTTGCGACGACACTCCTCAAAACTCCAGACCTACTCTGAGGTGGAGATGGAGAGGAGAATAGGAAAAGACAAACAAAAGCTCTCTAGTCCATGGGGCTCTAAATCCCTCCTATTTATAGAGGTCCTCTGTCAAACCCTAATGGGTATTGGATTTGCATCCAATAAGACAAGGGCTCCGTCGGATATCTCATATCCGAACCTCTATTCATCGCAATGCCTACCATATGTGTGTGACCCTCTAGGCCCAATATCGAGCTGGCCGTGAGTCATAACTGTCAGAACTCCTTCTAACTCAGTGAATTATTATCTCTGTAATAATTCACTCGACTCATCAACTACGGACGTACTAGGCTACTACGCCAGTAGTCCCCAGGATGATCTGAGGGAATCCAATCCATTGGACATGTCTGTCCTCGCCACTGTGTACCTATAGTCCCTTATCCATCTAATATACCGTAGACCGTATATATCGAGCATGGTGTTGTTAGACCCACACGGTTTCTTCTCGAGTCTCGCTCTAATCGGATTCTCCTGAGAACTCTTTCTCTCTCAACCCAATGACCCTGGCCGAGGATTTGTCCGAGCAAGAACACATGGGATATTTCTCTCATGACACCGAGAGTGGATGATCCTTTATCGACACTCAATAGCCCTCGTAAGGTCGACTACCACTCCCAATGACCAACCCAGACTAGATCCGGGACAATGAAACCTATAAGTCTGCGTATCAAAGAGTGGAGCACTCATACAGACATCTTTGGTGTCTCAAGTCTAAGGACCAGATACATCACTAGGACTACGGAATCGCTTTGTTTGACAATAAGGCATCATCAACCATCCAAAGATTCCGTGGCGGATCAATCGATGAACTCATTCTCCAATGAGCACTGCATCTTGTATCCCTAGTGTCTTTACACAAGCAGCTATGAGACCAGCTGCATCCATCATATGGATGGGTATACAGCACACCAGTCTGTCCGGTTATCACGATATCCCTCTCGAGTAACCTATGACCGGGATTATTTAGGATATGTGTTTAAAGGTGAATCGATCTCACTATCGTGATCTCATCACGATCCGATTCCCATTGCACAAATCCAAGGACATCACAATATATGTATGCATTTATGCAATAATTATAAAGTGATATATGCCAAAATATAATAAGCAAAAAAATTCTATATTAAGTCACACGTGCTATCACTCATGTGATTGGCTTGCTTGGCACCTATGATTAGCAATATTGATAAGTTAAGATCGTTTAATCTTATCAATACTCCCATCGTGATTCCTTTCATGATGTATCTCTTTGGAAATGATGTCAAGGCTTGATATCCATTTTCTGGTTTTACATTTCAAATATGAAAGATAGCAATCATAGCAATTCATTAGATGGTAGGATATCAATATGTAGAATTGCGATGTAAGCTCTTGATATCTTAATTTATTCAAATATGGTACTCATAGCAATTCTATCATCGATTTACCATGTATTTCTCCCCCTTTGTCATCAATAAAAAGGAGAACTATTTAAGCAATCTTTAAGCATAAGTGCAGTAATGATTCATGTCATTTTTCAACAATGAGTGATAGGATACCAATTATACAAACATCTCAAGGAAAACATGACATGGAGATAGCTTTCATTACTTCTTCTTTTTTATTTGTCATTATCCTTTTGCATGAAGGAGGAAAGTCATTTGTGAGCTTACTTGAATGAAGTTAAAATCGATAAGAGATTAAATCACACTTCATTTTTGCAAGGATCAAGATATGTATATGAATCAAATCCTTGCTAGTGTTAAAAAAGATCTTCCTTTTTCAAGAAGGAATTCATAAGAAGGAATCATTTCATCAAATCCATTTCTCGAAAAAATATTTTTCACACGATAAGTCTATGAGAGATGCATTTGTTAATTGATTCCATATGTCAATGATATGAAACAAACTCGATATGATATATGCTTATGAAAGCTCCATTCAAGAAATACATTTAATCCGGAAGAGAAATACAAAATCATGCATTGTTAGGATCAAGAAAGTCTGAAAATGAAATTCATGCATTCGGACAAAGTTTTGTATTTCTTATCTCCACCATAAATACAAATCATGCATTGTTAGGATAAAAAAAGTCCGAAAATGAAATTCATGCATTCGGACAAAGTTTTGCTAAGGCTTTTCAAACACAATCATGGAGGTAAAACATGCTCATCATCATGAAAATTTTTGCATCCAAAACACAAAATTTCCAACATGTTATTGAAGCATATACGTAAAATTTGTATCATGAGATTTTCATCATTAAGTGATTGAATCATAGAATCAAGAAAGTCAGAAAAAACAAATTCAACAAATTCATGCATTTAGACAAATCGACATTCCTAATTCTCTTCTAATAAAATCAAATTGTTCTTCACTTAAAGGCTTTATAAAAATATCAGCTAGTTGATGTTTAGTATCAATGAACTCTATAATTACATCGTGATTAGTGACATTATCTCATATAAAGTGATGTCTAATATCAATATGCTTTATTCTTGAGTGTTGAATGAGATTCTTTATTAAGCATATTGCACTTGTGTTATCACATTTAATGGGAATATTTTTAAGAAGAACTTTATAATCTTCTAAGATATTTTTCATCTACACAACTTGTGAATAGCATGCACTAGCTGCAATATACTTAGCTTCGGTTGTTGATAGTGTAACCGAGTTTTGTTTCTTAGATGACCAGGAAACATGGGCATACCCTAAAAATTGACATGTTCCTCATGTGCTTTTTCTATCTAGTCTACACCTAGCAAAATCTGCATCAATATAAGCAATTAGCTCAAAATTCTCGGATTTTGGATACCATAATCCTATATTTGTGGTACCTTTAAGATATCTAAGTATTCTTTTAACAAATTTGAGATGAGATATCTTAGGATTCGATTGAAACCTAGCACAAAATCCTACACTAAATATGATATCCGGTCTAGTTGTAATGAGGTAAAGTAAACTTCCTATCATGCCCCTATAAGTTTTTTTATCAAAGCTTTCTCCATTCTCGTCTATTTCTATCTTAGTGGAGGTACTCATAGGAGTGTTGATAGCTTTTGAGCTATCCATATTAAATATTTTTAGCAAATCTAAAGCGTATTTAGTTTGACTAATAAAGATGTCATTGCTTAGTTGCTTAATTTGTAAGCCTAGAAAGAAGGTTAATTCTCCCATCAAACTCATTTCAAATTCAAGGCTCATAGTTTTAGCAAAAGATTCACAAAGAGATTCGTTCATAGAACCGAAGATAATATCATCAACATAAATATGAACAATAAGAAAATTATTTTCAAAATTTTTGATAAGCAATGTAGTATCGACCTTGCCTTTAGAGAAATTATTTTCAATAAGAAAAGAACTAAGTCTCTCATACCAAGCCCTTGGGGCTTGTTTTATATCATAGAGAGCTTTAGTTAAGTTAAACACATGATTCAACAAGCACTATTATTCTCAAATCCGGGAGGTTGTTCAACATAAACTTCTTCGGAAATAAAACCATTAAGAAAAGCGCTTTTAACATCCATTTGAAACAACTTAAAATTATTACTACTAGCATAGGCAAGGAGCATCCTAATGGCTTCTAATCGAGCCACAGGAGCGAAGGTTTCTTTGTAATCGATACCTTCTTCTTGGTTGAAACTCTTGGCCACTAATCTAGCCTTGTTTCAAACCACAATACCAAATTTATCTTGCTTGTTTCTAAAGACCCATTTAGTACCAATAACTAAATGGTCATTTGGTCTCGAAATAAACTTCCACACCCCATTTCTCTCAAATTGATTCAACTCTTCTTGCATTGCGATGGCTCATGAATCATCTTTCAAGGCCTCATCAATGTATTTAGGTTCAATTTGGAAGAGAAAAGTGGCGTTGGCACAAAAATTCTTAAGAGAAGAACGAGTTTGAATCCCTTTTGATGGGTCTCCTATGCTTAGCTCCTTAGGATGAGCATCTATATACTTCCATTCCTTGGGTAAGGATATTTCGGAAGAAGATGCATCTAAGTTGCTAGATGGAGAAGGGGTTTTATTTAAATTCAAAGCATCAAAATTAACATCATCATCAAAATCATTTTTCTTGGCTTCAGAAACTTTATTGAAAACAACATGAATAGACTTTTCTATAATCAAAGTTCTTTGTTAAAGATACGAAATGCTTTAGAAATAGAAGAATAGCTAAGAAAATTCCCTTCATTGGATTTTGCATCAAATTTTCCTAAGGTATCTTTTTCATTCAAGATAAAAACACTTACACCCAAAAACTTTAAAATATGAAACATTGGGTTTTTTGTTGTTCCATAATTCATAAGGAGTTTTGGTGAGTAATGGTCTTACTAGAACTCTATTCATGACATAGCATGCTATATTTATGGCTTCGGCCCAAAAATATTTGTGCAGGCTATGTTCCTTTAACATGGTTCTAGCCATTTCTTGTAAGTTTTTATTTTTTCTTTCTACTACTTTATTTTGTTGAGAATTTCTTGGAGTAGAGAAGTTGTGGTTGTATCCATTAGATTCACAAAATTCTTAGAAATCACGATTTTGAAATTCACCACCGTGATCACTTCGAATTGATGAAATCATAAAACCCTTTTTTATTTTGAACAAGTTTACAAAACTTGATGAAATATCTAAAGCATTCACTTTTGTGTTTCAAGAAATAAGTCTATGTGTATCTACTATAATCATCTACTATAACAAAAGCATATTTGCTACCTCCTAGACTTGATATAGAGATTGGTTTGAATAAGTCTATATGGATCAATTACAAAGGTCTAGAGGTGCTTATTTGATTCTTAGATTTGAAGCTACCCTTTATTTGTTTACCTAATTGACAAGCATCACACATTATCTTTGATAAACTTGATATGAGAAATTCCTCTTACAAGTTCTTTGGATGAAATTTGGGTGATTAGTTTCATACTAGTATGACCTAATCTTCTATACCAAAGCCAAGCATCATCATTCAAAACTGAAAAACACATTTCATTACAAAGATCATTGATGTCAATAGTGTATACGTTATTTTGTTTTAATACAATCATAGATGTGTTCTTGTGTGGTTTTTCAATAATGCAAGCATTAGATTCGAATTTAATAATATATCCTTTATAACACAATTGACTAATGCTTAAGAGGTTATGTTTTAAACCATCAACTAACAAAACATCTTCAATAAAGAAGTTTGATTTATTACCTATGGTTCATTTGTCAATGATTTTACCCTTGTTGTTGTCTCTGAAGGTGATATAGCCTTCATCTATGCTAATGAGCTTAGAGAATTGAGATGGATCTCCGGTCATATGCCTTGAGCATCCACTATCAAGGTACCATCTTTTGCTCCTAGCTTATGATGGTATATATTTCTCCTCTCCGATAGCCATTAGGGCGTAGTGAGCAACTTGCTCGGTGTTGGACTCGTCTTCTTCAGACATGCTTGAGTCATCCCACGTTGCTTTGAGCGCCTTCTTCTTTGGTGTTCTCTTCTTGGCTTGGGGACAATCACTTTTGTAGTGTCCTGGCTTCTTGCATTCGTAGCAAATAACTTGGTCCTTCTTGGGTTCAAATTTATTTTTTGTGTCATTTTTAAATTTATTTCTTTTAATAAATTTTTTAAATGTCCTTGTTAGAAATGCCAAGTCATCGTCATAGTCCTCATCACTTGAGTTTTCTCTTAGGTAGTCTTCTAAAGTTCTAAGTGTCATATCCTTCCTGTTCTTTGGAAGGATATTTTCTTGCTCTTTATGAGCTTTGCAAGTCATTTCATAGGTCATTAATGACCCGATTAATTCTTCAAGAGGAAATTTGTTTAAATTTTTAACCTCTTGAATAAGCAGTGACTTTAGGATCCCAACTCTTTGGAAGGGATCTTAGAATCTTATTCATGAGCTCAAAATCTGAAAACTTTTACCGAGTCCTTCTAGACCATTGATGACATCCGTGAAACGGGTGTGCATGTCGCCTATGGTCTCGCTCGGTTTCATTTGAAAAAGTTCACAAGAATATATTAAAAGATTGATTTTTGACTCTTTCACTCTACTCATGCCTTCGTGAGTCACTTCGATTGTGTGCCAAATATCAAATGCAGTTTCACAAAATGAAACACGATTGAACTCGTTTTTATCAAGTGCACAAAATAAGGCATTCATAGCCTTTGCATTAAGAGCAAAAGTCTTCTTCTCCAATTCATTCCAATCGATCATTGGAAGAGAAGACTTTGAAAATCCATTTTCAATAAGATTCCAAAGTTAAAAATATATAGAAATAAGGAAGATCCTTATTCAAGTCTTCCAGTAAGTGTAGTCCATCCCATTGAACATGGGTGGACGTATAATAGAGTGACCCTATTGGTTTCTGGTGTATGCCATCTCTCTTGGGTTTTAATTCGATTGAGAGTTAACCCCACTCTGATACCAACTATTAGGATCAAGAGTACTAAGAGGGGGGGAGAATTAGTGTAGTAGATAACTTTCGACGATTTAAAACGACGTTGGTACGATAAAAACACTTTCGATGAAAAACTATTTTGAAAAGTTCTTCAACTTAAGATTAAGCGAAGTACAGTTGAAGAAAAGCAATGGAGGCAATTTGCAGTTAAGATATAGAGAATAATGTAAATGCAAACTGAGATTTAGAGTGGTTTGGTTAATCTTGACCTACATCCACTTTTGGCTTCCTCCTCTAATAAGGTCACCGACATCCACTAGTGGCCTTCCTTTAATAGGCGAAGGCCAACCACCCTTTTATAGCTTTACTCCTTTTGATGGGCTTAGGAGACAACCCTTACAGATTTTCACTCCTCTCTTGAATGATCAAAACTTAGATGAAAAGAGGTAGAAGAACTTTTGGCCTTTTACAACACTCTTGAGCTATTAAATTCTAAGAATAAGATCAAGATTTCGGTGCCCTTTCATGCAGGAAAGGGTGGGGTTTATATAGGCCCCAACTGGTTCGAATTTGGAGCTTAAAAATGTCATCTCCCGGATTTTCGGAGTCTTGACGGTACTACTACCATAACTAGGCGGTACTACCACCTGACACAGCTCGGAGACCGAGCTCAATCGGTACCACCACCTGACAGGGGTAGTACCACCGCTTGACTTCACTCGGAGACCGAGCTCAAGCGGTACCACCGCCTGATAGGGGTGGTACCACCGCCCAGCATTCCTAGGAGACTGAGCTCCTAGGCGGTGCCATAGCCGGCTAGGAATTCTAGGTCCAAATGGGCTAATCCATTGGGCCCAATTTAGGTTTATCAAGGGCCCAATTGCCCCCAGATTAAGTTAATGAGATCACCTCCCATTCCTAACTTAATCTAAATACTAACTACGATATTTAAGACATTAATACTGCAACTTGCTCCGATGCGTCAATCCCTTCTTCCGGCGAACTTTCGGCGAACATCCGACAAACCCTCGATGATGCTCCGGCGGACTTCCGGCAAACTCCTGGACTTACGATGATCCACTTGGCGAGTTCCGACGAGCTTCTTTTGCAAGCTCCTGGACTTCTCGAATTTGTTCCCACAGAACCTCTGACGACCGTCCAAACTTCCGTCGAACTCTCGAACCCCCAATGTGATTATGGTCTTGACTCCGGTGCAACTCTTGCTACATGTCTTACTTCCATCGTAGTTAATCCTGCATACTTATCTCAACATATGGATTAGATAATAAATGACAATTGACTTAATCATCAAAATATGAGATTCAACACCTATTGCATGTATTGTGATGTCCATGGGTCTATATAATATGAATCAAATCATGATGAGATAACGATAATGAGATCTATTTACCTTTAAACATAGATTCTAAATAATCCTGGTCATAGTTTACTCAAGAGGGATATCGAGATGATCAGATAGACTGGTGTGCTGTATACCAATCCATATTATGGAGGCGGTTGGTCTCATAACTGCTTATGTGGGAACATTAGGGATACCACACAGGTGCTCGTTGGAGAATGAGTTCACTAATTGATCTGCTTACAGAATATTGGATGGTTAATGATACCTTATTGTCATATAGTGATTTCATCGTCCCAACGGTGTATCTAGTCCTTAGATTTGAGACACCAATGATGTCCTATATGAGTATTCTACTCTTCGATACCAGACTTATAAATTTAGAAGTTCCAAATCTAACACAACTGATCATCGGGAGTGGCTGTCAACCTTATAAGAGTCATTGAGTGTCGATAAAGGATCAACCACTCTTGGTATCATGAGAGAAATATCCAATGTGTTCTTGCTCAAGCAAATCCCTAGCCAGGGTCATTCATATTGAGAGAGAAAGAGTTCTCCGAGAGAATCCGACTAGAGCGAGACTCGAGTAGATACCATATGGCCCTAACAACACCATGCCTGAAATATGGTCTTTGAGAAATTAGATAGATGAGGGACTATAGATACATGATAATTAAGGATAGACAAGTCCAATGGATTGGATTCCCTTGTATTGTTTGGGGACTGTGTCATAATATCATAGTACGTCCATAGTCAATGAGTCAATTGAATTATTATGAAAATAATTTACTAAGCCAAAAGGAGTTTTGATAGGTATGACTCATGGTCAGCTCGATATTAAGCTTAGAGGGCCAAACACATATGGTAGGTATTGCGACGAGTAGAGGTTCAGATATGAGATATCCGTTGGAGCTCCTATCTTATTGGATATCCAATAAGCCCTTGAATTATTGGATCTTATGGATAAGATCCAATAAGTGACAATAAGAGATTATTAGGTATAGATCTACTAATCTAATAAGCTTGGGTAGTTGGATGAAGATCCAGTACCCAATAGGATAGGATCCATTAAGGTTAAGTTGATAATGAGCCTCTATAAATAGGAGAGAACCAAAGGGTCATAGGCTATACCCTTTTTAGCTTACACCTCCTATTCTCCTCTCCCCTTCTCCTCCTTAGGTAGCAGCCCTTATTTGGAGTGTGTGGACATCAAGAAAGGCTACCCCCTTCTTTATTGCTTAATGTGCATAACAACGAGATTTGAGTAGCAATTTGAGGAGCATCTTCGTAGCCCCTGCTGTTGGGCTGACAGCCCATGGTTCGGCCCATAGTGGGCTTGAACAACCCACAACCCACCTCCTCTCTTAATCTAACCCTAATTCATATTATGGGGGTGTGTGGTGGCTATGAAAATAGAGATAAATAAGGCAGCAATGAGGGCAACAAATGAGATATTTGCAGCAGCAAAAAGGAGGAGAAAAAGATAGAAATCCAAGGAGAAAGAAAGGGAAGAAAACAAGGACAACTCACAGAGACTATTCTCAATCATCCAACGGTGTTCTCATCTCAGATTAGATCATATATACAATAGATTCTTACTATGATTACTTGGGGAGAATTAGGGAGGATTTAAAATTTTATGCATAGTGACATGATCCTTGTATCCTAGTTATTCTCTTGTGATTGTTGCTAGGATTTTGGGCAAGAGAATAAGATTTGTATATTCATTATTCTTTTAGTGGATTATCTCTAGTTTGCCCCATGGTTTTTACCCTTCACATTGGAGGGGTTTTCCATGTATATCATGGTATTCTATTTGATTGTGATTCCATTTAATTCCGTTGCATGTTATGACATGCTAGTATTTGTTTATATACAAAAGTTTATTTCTCTTTATATCCCATCAACTAGTATCAAACTAGGGTTGTGGTGATTTAATTTTTATATTTGAACATAGAGGCCAGTATCGTTTTTCGTATGATTAGTTTGAATGGAAATAATTGGATGATATAGAAATCAACAATGGAAGATATCTTATATTATAAATATTTGTATGGACCTTTGCAAGGGGATAGTGCAAAACCCATAACTATGATAGATGATGAGTGGAAGAGGTTAGATGGAAAAACATTTAAGTTTATTCGACAATGACTTGATGATAGTGTGTTTCACCATGTTTCTATTGAAATTTCTGCATTTTCTCTTTGGAAAAAGTTAGAAAGTGTCTATGAAAGAAAAACAGCTAGCAACAAAGTTTTTTTGATCAGGAACCAAAAATATAGAGAGAGTGCTTCTATTGCTGTGCATTTGAATGAAATGCAGAGTATTACTAATCAGTTATCCTCTATGAAAATATCTCTTGATAATGAGTTGCAGGCATTGTTACTTCATAGTTCATTACCAGAAAGTTGGGAGACATTGGTGGTTTCCCTTAGTAATTCTGTGCTAGATGGTGTTGTCACTATGAGTCAAGTAACAAACAATTTATTGAATGAGAAGTTAAGAAGAAGAATTCAACAACATCTCAGAATAATTCGTAGGCACTTATCTTAGATAATAGAGGAAGGTCAAAGTATAGAAGTAGTTCACGCATGGGTAGAAGCAAGTCAAGATTAAGAAAAGATATTGTTTGCTATAATTGTGGTGAGAAAGGACATTACAAGAATTAATGTAAGCAACCTAAGAAGAGCAAGAAAAAGGAAAAAGAAGTGGAGTCTAGAGTCAAAAGATAATATCACAACTATAGTGTAGGGTGGTGATTATTTAATTTTGTCTCCTTCTGATGATATTTTTTCTTGTATGTGTTAGGATCTTGAGTGGGTGATTGACACAGGTGATTCTTATCATGCTACACCACGGAGGGAGTTTTTTGCTACCTACAAGTCTGAAAATTTTGGTGTTGTCAAGACGGGTAACTATGGCACGACAGACATCATTAGCATGGGTGATATCCATTTAAAAACTAACCTTGGCTGTAAGTTGGTGCTTAAGGATGTGAGGCATGTGGTTGACTTGAGGCTGAATTTAATTTTAGTTGGAAGACTAGATGATCAAGACTATGATAGCAGATTTTACAAAGGGCAATGGAAGCTTAGTAAGGATTCTCTTGTTATAGCTAGTGGAAAGAAATGTCATACTTTGTACATGAGAATAATAAATTGGTATTATAAATGACAAAGGGGGTACACCTTTGTCATTTCTTCCTCTAGCTCCCAAGTTGTTTCCTCTCCAGAATGATGTCTCCAAATTACTTGAACCAGTGAGATGACCCGATTCCTTAGGACTTTTTCTTTCTTATCAACGATCTGAATAGGCTCTTCCACATAAGATAAATCGTTATCAATCTCCACCAGTTCATACTTAATGATGTGAGAAGGGTCATATATATACTTCCTAATCATCGAGACATGAAATATATCATGGACATGACTCAATGCTGGTGGCAGGGCAATCCTGTAAGCGACAGAACCAACCCTCTCGAGAACCTCAAAAGGTCCAATAAATCTGGGGCTTAACTTTCCTTTCTTCCCAAACCTAATAATGCCTTTGGAACGGGAGACTTTCAAGAATACAAAATCTCCGATTTCAAACTCAATATCTCGTCTTCTATTGTCGGCATAACTCTTTTGACGACTCTGAGCAGTTTTTAACCTTTTCCTTATAACTTGAATTTTCTCGGAAGTTTCTTGTACCTTGTCCGGTGCTAACAGCTTTCTGTCACCAACTTCTTCCCAACATATAGGTGTTATGCACTTTCACCCATATAAAGCTTCATAAGGAGCCATCTGAATACTTGAATGATAACTATTATTATAAGTGAACTCAACAAGTGAAATATCCTTATCCCATTCACCTTTCCAATCCATAACATAGGCTCTAAGCAAATCCTCAAGTGTTTGAATTGTTCTTTCTGACTGACCATCAGTCTGAGGATGATATGCAGTACTAAACTTAACTTTAGTGCCCATAGATTCCTGTAATCTTCTCCAGAATCTAGAGAGAAATCTGGAGTCTCTATCAGAGATGATCTCCTTTGGAATACCATATAAATCTGGAGTCTTACTATTTCACTGACATATAAATCTGCAAGTCTATCAAGCGAATAAGTCATATTAATCGGTAGGAAATGTGGATTTCAAAAGTCTTTTCTTCCAATAAGCGAATGGAATGACTTGGAAAATAAGACTTTCTCTTTGAACGCCAAAGCTATGAATGCTTTGTTTTGTGCTTTGGATAAAAATGAATTCAATTGAATTTTTATTTACGGAAAAGCTTATAACATTTGGCATACACTTGAAATCACACATGAAGGCACAAGTAGGGTTAAGGAGTCAAAAATCAATATTTTGGTTCATAATTATGAATTGTTTCGCATAAAACTAAGTAAGACCATTGGAGACATGTATACCGGGTTTCCAAATATTGTCAATTGTCTAAAAGCCCTTGGTAAAAGTTTTTCTAATGTTGAACTTGTTAACAAGATACTAAGATCCCTTCCAAAGAGTTGGGATCTTAAAGTAACTACTATTCAAGAAGCAAATGATTTAAATAACTTCTCTCTCGAAGAACTTATCCAATCACTAATGACCTATGAGATGACTTGCAAAAGCTCATGAAGAGCTTGAGAACAACCTATTAGGATCAAGAGCGACACTTGTGAGGAGGGGGGGGGGGGGGGGTTTGAATTAGTGTAACAGAAAATTCTTCGATTTCGTATAAAGTTCATCTCGATTCAAATTGTTTCGGAAAGATGTTGAACTTAAAATTTTCATAAGAATGTAAGGAGAAGCTCAAGAAGGTTTACAGTAAATTAAATTGCACAAAAGGAAAAGCAAACCAAAATTTAGAGTGGTTCGGTCAATGAGACCTACATACACTTCGGATTTCTCCTCCGTCGAGGTCACCAGCATCCACTAAAGGCCTTCCTTCAATAGGCAAAGACCAACCACCTTTTACAGCTCTTTCTCTTTTTGCCAGGTTTAGGAGATAACCCTTATAAGTCTCACTCCTCTTTCTTGGATGGTTACAAGGCTAAGAGAGGGAGAAGGAGAACTCTTCTCACTTTTGCAATACTTTTCACACCTCAAACACTTAGAATTGTTCACACATATAATAGAAATTTATTACCCTTTCATGTAGATAAGGATGGGGCATTTATAGGCCCCAATAACTTCAAAAATGAACCCAAAAAGTGTCTCATCCCAGATTTTCAGGGTACTAGCACTACTACCGCCATTACCTAATGGTCCCATCGCAATTACCTAGTGGTACTACCGCTTGTAGTCTAACACTTGGCGGTACAACTACTCAATCTGGGTGGTACTACCTCCTGATAGAGCTCAGAGACCGAGCTCAGAGACCGCTTGACAAGGGTGGTACCACCGTTGGCAGCATTAACTATCGATGGTACCACCGCCTAATCTGGGCAATACCATCGCCCAGAACTCCTAGGAGACCGAGTCTCAAGTGGTGCCACCGCTGACCATGATTACAGATGTTGAATAGGCTATCCAATCCGGCCCAATTCAGCCCTATTAAGGGCCCAATTGGCCCCTAACTGAGTTAGTGGGATCACCTCCCAATCCTAACTCAATTTACGGTTCTAACTACGATTAAGGCAAGCAATTAGTTCGGTATGTCGATTTTTCTTTCGACGATCCTCCGGCAAACTTCTCAGCGAGTCTTCCAGTGTGCTTCCGGTGAACTCCCGACGAACTCTCGGTGAGCTTTCGGCGATCTCCTGACGAACTCTCGACGATCTTCCGACGAGCTTTCAGTGAGTCTTTCGATGAACTCTCCGTGATCTTCTGACAAGCTTTCAGTGAGTCTCCCGATATATCGTTCGAATCTTCGACTCCGGCCCATAATCTGCTTTACACCTTACCACTATCGTAGTTAATCATACACACTTATCTCAACATATAGATTAGATCAAATAATTTACTAATTGATTTCATCATCAAAATTCGAGATTCAACACTTCCCTCTTTTTCCCCCTATCTATATGTCATACTTCAGAAAATATAAACTTGAATTCACAATCGAAATTGGAAATCGATTATGCATTATTATAAATTCAAGTTATCAAGATATCAAATGCATAATTACTTCATGCATGATAAAATGTTTTGGCATAGCCTTTCATCGCTACTTACATGAAATATTATTATTATTGCGTTTTAATACTCAAAAAGACAACTATTCAAGTGGTGGCAAGTCAAAATATCTAAATAAGGTATTGAGTTGTTGATGAATATACTGCAACTCAATTAAAATTTGATCTTGGCGTTGTTCAAGTCAATCTTGACATTATTCAAATTGATCCATTCGAGTCCCTATGTCCTCAAAGGGGCCAGTTGGAGGAGATTGATTACCCCTAAAAATTAGTGTTTCAGGTTCTGATTCAGGTGGGAGGGGATCAGTCCTGCTAGGCAGTCTAGTCCATATCCCATTTCTGAATATATACCTCAACCGTCGAAGTAGGTCTATTTATGACATTAAATCTATCTAGTTTTATAACTTCTTCATCAGGTGGGATAGCTATGTCATAAGCATGGATTGGTCTTGTGATCATGCCACCATATGGAAGCATCATATCCTTTTTTGATAGTTCAATCATGTTTTGTTGGATTAGATAACCAAAACAATTGTTATGTCCCTTTATAATCCAATACATGGTACCTAATTCCATTTGGCTTACTTCAGCATTATGATATTATTTTGGAAGAATAATACTTATCAGGATGTGATGAAATATTTGGTGCTGAAAGGTAGTAAATGTTCACAGCTTTTAGGAAGAATAGATAAGTTAGGATTACCAAAAATTATTCCTAAGGCATCAGTATAAGTAGTCCCAACTGATTCTTCACCCCATTGTTCTCTAAAAGAACAACCTGTTTCTTTCTCCATAATTCCTATAAGGTTGCAAATCATGCTATCCAAAATGGGTATATGATGTCCTAAGATATAGGTGGATACCCTTTCGTTTTCATCTACATGTAAATTATTGTAAAATAGCCTAAAAATTCTATGGTAGATAGGTTCACTTATTTAAAGGATTGGGAGAATGTCTAGATTAGCAAATCATTGAATGGGTTCCAAATCACTTAATTGCTCTAAATCAACATATTTACCCTTATGAACATTTCTAAACTCTATAGATGAAAATTTAAGGGCATGTTGATGAGAATCGAAAAGTAGGGAGTTATATTTTTTATCTAATCTCCTCTTCCCTTTGTCCCTAAAGGATCTTCTAGAACTCATGGAGACTACAATTATGAAGACAAATAAGTGACAAATAAGTTATACAAAAGGGAAATCAATTTGGTTTAGAGATTTACCTTAGTAGTTTTTAGTGATCTCCAAAAGGATGTCGAAGATTGAGTGGGAATTTTTGAGTTGCTAGAGGGAGAGCAAGAGATTCAAGAAGTTTGGTGCTATTTGGAGACGTGCAGAATGGGTTGGGGTTGGTTCTACCACTGGCCCTAACTTGTTTATAAAGGGCAGGTAGCGGGCGGTGGCACCGCCAACTGGGCAGTGCAATTGCCAACCACCCATGACAACTAGCAGTGCTACTGTCGGCTGGGTGGTGCCACCACCTACAGGCAGTGAGCACTGCTCGCATTGTGGTGTGGTGTGGTGTGGTGCTGACATTGGGTGATTCCAACGTGCAAGATTGTTATCATTGTGAAGTACACCTCATTTACACACACATCATCATGTAAAATTTGCATCATAAGAGGAGAAGATTCGTACTCAATCATCATATAAAACTCATATGGAAAAATGCATATGGCTCATTGCGCATACTATAAGATCATGATTCAAGTGAATGATCTTGTAAAGTAAAAAATCAAGAAAGTCCGAAAATAAAATTTACAAATTCATGCATTCAGACAATTTAACATCCCTCATTCCCTTCTAATGAAATCAAATTATCCTTCATTTAAGGGTTTTATAAAGATATTGGCCAATTGATGCTTCGTATCAATAAACTCTAAGATTACATCATGATTGTTAACAAGATCTCATATGGAGTAATGCTTAATGTCAATGTGTTTAGTTCTAGAGTGTTGAATATGATTTTTTGTTAAACATATTATAATTATATTATCACATTTTATAGGAATATTCTTAAGATAAATTTTATAATCTTCTAATATATTTTTCATCCACACAATTGCTAGGATCAAGAGCACTAAGAGGGGGGGAATTAGTGTAGCAGAAAACTTTCGACGATTAAAACTGTGTTCATACGTTGAAATCCGATTTCGACGTAAAAGTCATTTCGTGCAGATAAAAACTTTGAAAGCTTATGGAAACATATTTGAAGTAAAGTAAGGAAATCAGTTTGCAGTTAAGATAAATAGCACAAAGGAAATGCAAACCAAATTTTAGAGTGGTTCGGTCAAACGTGACCTACATCCACTTTCGGCTTCCTCCTCCGACGAGGTCACCGACGTCCACTAGAGGCCTTCCTTCAATAGGCGAAGGCCAACCACCCTTTTACAGTTTCACACCTTTTGACGGGCTTAGGAGACAACCCTTACAGAATTTCTCTTCTCTCTTGAAAGATCAAAACTTGGAAGAAAAGAGGGAGGAGAACTTCTAAACTTTACAACACTTTTGAGCTCTAAAATCATAGCATAAGATCAAGCTTTTAGTGATTTTTGGTTACCCTTTCATTGCTGAAAGGGTGGGGTATTTAGAGGCCCCAAACCAGTTTAAATTCCGAGCTTAAAACTGTCATATCCCGGAATTCAGGGGTCTGGCGGTTGCACCGCCTAGCAGAGCTCGGAGACTGAGCCTCTAGGCGGTGCCACCTCCAGTCAGGGGCGGTTGCGCTACTTGGCAGAGCTCCGAGACTAAGCCTCTAGGCAGTGCCACCGCTTGACAGGGGCGGTTGCACCGCCCAGTCTCGCTCGGAGACTGAGCCCAAGCGGTGCCACCGCCTGACTGGGGCGGTTGCAATGCTTGGCAGAGCTCGGAGACTGAGCTCAGGCGGTTCCACCGCCTGTCAAGGGCGGTTACACTGCCCAATCTCGCTCAGAGATTGAGCCAAAGCGGTGCCACCGCCTGACTAGGGCAGTTGCACCACCCAACTTTCCTGGGAGACCATCTCCTGGGCGATGCCACCGCCGACCATAGCGGTGCCACCGCCTGGCAAGAATTCTGGTCCGAATGGGTTGATCCATTCGGCCCAATTTGGGTCTATCAAGGGCCCAATTGCACCCAGATTAAGTTAATGGAATCACCTCCCATTCCTAACTTTAATCTACATGCTAACTATGATATTTCTCAAGACATTTACTACAACTTGCTCCGGTGCGTCGATCGCTTCTTCCGGTGAGCTTCCAGCGAACTTCCGTCGATTATCCGATGAACCCTCGGTGATGCTCCTACGGACTTCCGACAAACTCCTGGACTTGTGGCGATCCACTTAGCGAGTTCCGATGAGCTTCTTTTGGCAAGCTCCTGGACTTCTCAGATTTGTTCACGCAGAACCTTCGACAACCGTCTGGACTTCCGTCGAACACTCGAACTCCCAACGTGATCATAGTCTTGACTCCGGAGCAACTCCTACTGCATGTCTTACATCCATCGTAGTTAATCCTACACTTGTAAAACAAAACTTCAATCGAGATAATTAATCCTAAATAATTAACCAAGTTGTCCGACATGTCATTGGTCCCTCGACGCTTCATCCGATTCTTCCGCGCATCGTCCTCTCTTGCGGCCTATTGCCCAATCGGCCAGTTGACTCCGCAACTCTGATATCCTTTGCACAATACCCACTCTTCTTCGCCTGATGCTCGAGTCCACGGCCTGAAGCCTTCTATCGATACGTCGACCGATCCACCGGCCTGACGTCCAATCTTATAATATGTTCCTCCGGCACAATATGATTTTTCCTACTTTAATTGTCTCATCCTGATCGAAGCATCCTGCGTCACTCAAAACATAGATTAAATCATAAACATATATCAAGTGGTTTCATCATCAAAATACGAGATTCAACAATAACTTGTGCACAACATGCACTAGCCGCAATGTATTCGACTTCGGTTGTGGATAGTGCAACCGAGTTTTGTTTCTTGGAGGACCAAGAGACAAGTGCATGTCCTAAAAATTGACACATGTTAGGATCAGAGTGGCACTAAGAGGGGGGGGTGAATTAGTGCAGCGGATTAAAACTTTAGTTTCGGAAAAAACTTTCGTACGATAAAAGCAATGTCAATGGAAACCGATTTTAGAAGCTTGATAACTTAGAAACGTATCGAAGTATAGTGACTAAGTAGAGAAGTTTGTAGTATATAAATGGCAAGAGTAGGATGCAAACCAGATAACGCAGCAGTTTTTAAAGTGGTTCGGTCAAAATGACCTACATCCACTTGCAAAGCCTTCTTCGAAGAGGCTCCCAACTTCCACTAGCAAGTATCTTGTAGGGGAAGGACTAATACCCCTTTTACAACCTTTACAAGTGGTTCACACTCTTACAATTCTTTTCAACAAGATGGGAGGAGGTGAACACTTAAGCAATATGAAAAACAAGACTTGCTAAGACTATTCTAAAGCTCTTAACCCAAACTATTGCTTTGCAAAAGGTGTATTCTCAAGTGAGAATTGAGGGGTATTTATAGGCCCCAAGAGGGTTCAAATTTGGGCTCCAAATTTATATTCCTCTTGGGTTTCCGAGATTGGCGGTGCCACCGCCTGTCAATGTCTTGTCAGGCAGGCATACTAGCGGTGCCATCGCTTGTCGGTGGCTATGCCACCGCCTGGTCTCGGGTGCTAGGCGGTGCCACCACCTGTTACTTCGGGTTTTGGGCGGTGCCACCGCTCAGTCCGGTGGTTCCACTGCCCATCCTTACAACTTTCTGGTTGGGCTTTACGTCCGACCAAAACCAAGTCTCTTTTGGGCCCAGTTGGCCCCTAACCAAGGTGTAGGATTATCCCTTAATCCTAACCCTAATTACATGTTAACTACATACCTAAAAACATAATCCTAAGCAAGTATTTAACCGGCCAACATCAAGTTTTGTTTCGATGAGCTTTCCCGAGTTCTTCCGTTGGACTTCCGATACGCCCTCTGGTTTCTTCCAGTGGACTCCCAGTAGGCTCCCGATCTTGTGACGAGTTCAACAAGTAGCCGAGCCTTCTCGGTGATCTCTGCGAAACTCCAACGATCTCTTCGGCAGACTTCCGAAAGTTCCGACAAGTCTCCGATCTTTCTTGGTTGGTTCCGATAGCATCTCCGACGAATCTTCGGACTCTCAAACGTTCATTGAACTTGACTCTGATATCCTTGCATTATGTTTTTAGGTTGTCGTAGTAAATCCTGCACACTCAACTTTAATAATATGGATTAGATCATTTAACCCATCAATTGATTTCATCATCAAAATCCGAGATTCAACAATCTCCCCCTTTTTGATGATGACAAGCAATTGATGACGGAATTAAACATAACTCCCCCTATATGTCATATTGTGAGAAGAAAAAAATACTTGAATTCCATCCCTTTGAATTCAAACATAAATCGATAAGTTCTAACGTTGAACTTATTGTTGTCTTATTTGTTGGGAAATCCTTGGGGCGACATCATATGCGCAGTGGAAGAACAAGAAAAACAAAATCCCCGATTCCCAAAAAGATGTTCATCGTCGTGCGAAGATTGGTACGCAAAAATCTGTGAAACATGATACTGCGTATAGAGTAGATTGTGTTACCTAGGGAGATCGTATATCCCTGTTTCCTTGCAAATCCTTAGGAGAGGGTAAAGGAGGTCAAGCGTCCTCCTCTCTAGCGGTGATCCATGTTAGGATCGGAGCAGCACTAAGAGGGGGGGGTGAATTAGTGCAGCGGATAAAAACTTCAGTTTTAAAAAAAAATCTTTCGTATGAAGAGAGCGGAACTTGACAAGTTTAATCTTGAAAGCGTATTCTTAAATATGCGCAGCAAAAGTAATAAGGAACTAGAGCATATAAGAAGATTTGCAATAATATAAATAACAATAATGAAACGCAAACCACAGATCACGCCGATTTTAGAGTGGTTCAACAAATGACCTACTCCACTTGCGAAGCCCTCTTCGATGAGGCTCCCACCTTCCACTAGCAAGCTTCTTGAAATGGAAGGGTAAATACCCCTCTTACAACTCTTTACAAGCGGTTCACTCTCTTACAGATTTTCGAGAAGAGATGAGGTGAACACTAGCAAATTGAAAAGAAAGCAAGCTAACACTTTTCTAAGATCTTTCTCTCAAACTCTTGCTGCTCAAAAGGTTGTGTTCTCAGCTGAGATTTGAGGGGTATTTATAGGCCTCAAGAGGATTCAAATTTGGGCTCCAAAATTTGGGCCAAAATTCAAATTCTCTTTGGGTTCCCGATGCTAATGCGGTGCCACCGCCCAAGCAAGCCACCGCCCGGGCTTTCGGGTGCTGGGGTGCCACCACCCCAGCCCAGGGGTGTCACCGCCCAACACTGGGTGCTGGGTGGTGCCACCCTCAGCCCAGGCGGTGCCACCGCCCTCGATGTTTTCAGCCCATTCTGATGTTTTTCATTTATCACCTCCTGTTGTTTTCAGCCCTCTGTGTTATAGGCCCCTACTTGGGTTATAGGATTAATACCTAATCCTAACCCTAATTAACATGCTAACTATGAATTTTAAAGACATTATATAAGCTATTACAAAGTCCATAAGTCAAGACTTCTTCCCATGAAGCTTCCTGAACTTTTCGGCGGTCTTCCCATAAACTTTGGAAACCATTCTCATGGGACTCCGGCAAAGCTCTTAAACTTCACGATTTGGCGAGTTCCAACGAGCTTCTTCCGGCAAGCTCGATCTTTCTCGGCAAACTCTGCGAACTTCCCACGAACCTTCCCAAGAAAGCTTCCAAAAAACCCTTCGACAAGCTCCCTACTCATTCTCGGCTAGTTCCTGGCAGCGTTCCCGATGATCCTTCTGGACTTCCGTCGAACTCTTGAACTCCCAACGAATCCTTCGTTCTTGACTCCACACTTTGTTTCATTTATGCCTTCATCGTTATCGTAGTTAATCCTGCACATACAAACCAAAACTCTACTCCGATCTAGACAAGGTTATTACGCGAATTGACATTCTACATTTGCTAAGACGTCATTGGTTGGCGCTTCATTCTTTAGCACATCGTCCTCTCTTGCGGCTTGTTGCCCAATCGGCGATTGACCTCCGCAACCCCGATATCCTTGGCGCAATTCCGCTCTTCTTGGCCTGATGCCCGACGTTCGAAGCCTTCTGCCGTCCAATATCCTAACGTGATCTCCTCCGGCGCAACGTCAATTCCTCCTGCGTTAACTGTCTAATTCTGATCGAGTAGACCTGCATCACTCAAAATGCAGTTTAAATTATAAACACATATCAGGTGGTTTCATCATCAAAATACGAGATTCAACAATCCACACAGCAGGGTTGCGACGATGCTCCTCAAAACTCCAAACCTACTCTGAAGTGGAGATGGAGAGGAGAATAGGAAAAGGCAAATAAAAGCTCTCTAGCCCATGGGGCTCTGAATCCCTCCTATTTATAGAGGTCCCCCTATCAAACCCTAATGGGTCCTCCCCTAGTGGGTATTGGATCTACATCCAATAAGACAAGGGCTACGTCGGATATCTCATATCCGAACCTCTATTCATCGCAATGCCTACCATATGTGTGTGACCCTCTAGGCCCAATATCGAGCTGGCCGTGAGTCATACCTGTCAGAACTCCTTCTAACTCAGTGAATTATTATCTCTATAATAATTCACTCGACTTATCGACTACGGACGTACTAGGCCACTACGCCGTAATCCCCAGACGATATAGGGGAATCCAATCCATTGGACCTATTTGTCCTCAATTACCGTGTACCTATAGTCCCTCATCCATCTAATATACCAGAGACCGTATATCGAGCATGGTGTTGTCAGACCCACATGGTTTCTTCTCGAGTCTCGCTCTAATCGGATTCTCCCGGAGAACTCTTTCTCTCTCAACCCGAATGACCCTGGCCAGGGATTTGTTTGAGCAAGAACACATGGGATATTCCTCTCATGACGTCGAGAGTGGATGATCCTCTATCGACACTCAATAGCCCTCGTAAGGTCGACTACCACTCCCAATGACCAACTGTACTAGATCTGGGACAGCCAAACCTAGAAGTCTGGTATCAAAGAGTGGAGCACTCATACAGAACATCCTTGGTGTCTCAAGTCTAAGGACCAGATACACCACTAGGACTACGGAATCGCTGTCTGACAATAAGGCATCATCAACCATCTAGCATTCCGTAATCGGATCAATCATTGAACTCATTCTCCAATGAGCACCTGTACTGTATCACTAGTGTCCCTACACAAGCAGCTATGAGACCAGCTGCATCCATCATATGGACGAGTATACAGCACATCAGTCTGTCCGGTTATCACGATATCCCTCTCGAGTAACCTATGACCGGGATTATTTAGGATATGTGCTTAAAGGTGAATCGATCTCACTATCGTGATCTCATCATGATTCGATTCCCATTGCACAATTCCAAGGACATCACAATATATGTATGCATTTATGCAATAGTTATAAAGTGATATATGCCAAAATATAATAAGCAAAACGATTCTATATTAAGTCACACGTGCCATCACTCATGTGATTGGCTTGCTGGGCACCTATGACTAGCAATCTCCCACTTGACCTAAAGCCAATCACCTATGTGTCTGATCCCCATCAGACCCCTGTGACGCTCAAAACAAATCTGAGACAACGACTTTGTTAGTAGATCTGCAATGTTATCTTCGGATGGAACTCTTTCCACTACTACATCTCCTCGGGTCACGATCTCTCTGATAAGGTGGAACCTCCTCAGAACATGCTTAGATTTCTGATGAGACCTAGGTTCCTTTGCTTGAGCAATCGCCCTGTTGTTGTCGCAATATAGGGAGATCGGCTCTTCGCTACTCGGCACGACTCCCAAATCTGTGATGAACTTCTTCACCCAAACTCCCTCCATTGCTGCATTTGATGCAGCAATGTACTTCGCCTCTGTGGTCGAGTCAGCAGTGGTATCTTGCTTGGAACTCTTCCAGCACACTGCTCCTCCATTCAAGGTGTACACATACCCTGAATTTGACTTGCTATCATTGACATCAGACTGAAAACTTGAGTCAGTATAGCCTTCAACCTTAAGGCTATTACCTCCATATACTAGTAAAAGATCCTTAGTCCTTCTCAAGTACTTAAGGATACACTTTACTGCTTTCCAGTGCTCCAAGCCTGGATCCGCCTGGTACCTGCTCGTGACACTCAGAGCATGCGATATATCAGGCCTAGTACATAGCATGACATACATGATAGACCCTATTATTGAGGCATAAGGTATCATATCCATGTTCGCCCTTTTTTCTGGAGTCTTTGGGAACATACTCGTAGAAAACAATATCTCATGTCTCATCGGTATGAGACCTCTCTTGGAATTTTCCATGCCAAACCTTTTGACAAAGGTTTCTATGTACCTGGACTGGGACAAGCCAAGCATCCTCTTGGTTCTATCTCTATAGATTCTAATCCCCAAAATATAGGATGCTTCCCCTAAGTCCTTCATGGAGAAGTGTCTAGATAACTAAGCCTTTACTGTGGATAGCATTCCTACATCATTCCCAACGATCAGGATGTCATCCACATATAACACCAAAAAGGTGATAGCGCTCCCACTTACCTTTCTGTATACACAAAGCTCATCTTTGTTCTTAACGAAGTCATAAGATCTGATTACCTCATCAAATCTTATGTTCCAACTTCGGGAAGCTTGCTTTACTCCATAAATGGATCTAAGCAACCTACACCCTTTATCTGGACAATTCTTGGACACGAATCCCTCAGGTTGCATCATATACACCTCCTCCTCGAGGTTCCTATTGAGGAATGCGATTTTCACATCCATCTGCCAGATCTCATAATCATAGTATGCTGCAATAGCTAATAGAATTCTGATGGATTTTAGCATTGCTATGGGTGAGAAGGTTTCGTCATAGTCAACACCTTGCCTTTGACGATACCCCTTAGCTGCTAGCCTTACTTTATAGGTCTCTACCTTTCCATCTACTCCGATCTTTTCCTTAAAGATCCACTTGCAACCGATGGGTACAATACCTTCGGGCACATCAACTAGGTTCCAACCTTATTAGAGTACATAGAATCCATCTCAGAATTCATGGCTTCTTGCCACTTCCCGGAGTCTATAATCATAATAGCCTCCTCGTAGGTCTGAGGATCAATATCCTCTGCATCCTCTCCTTTAATATGTCCCACATATCTCTCAGGAGGATGGGATACTCTATCAGATCTGCGTAAAGTTAAAACTTGTGTATTAGGTACCTGAACAGACTCAGGCTGTAGAGTGGTGCTTGAGCTTGGTTCTCCAACCTCGCTCAATTCTATCATTCCCCCACTATCTCCGCCAAGAATGTGTTCCTTCTCAAGGAACACTGCTCTCTTAGCTACAAAGACCTTTTCGTCCTCGAGATGATAGAAATAATACCCATAAGTTTCTTTGGGGTATCCCATAAATTTGCATCGCTATGTCCTTGATTCTAACTTATCGGGGTTGTGTCTTTTAACATGTGTAGGGCAGCCCCAAATCTTAACAACCTTAAGATCAGGCTTCTTCCCTTTCCATATCTCATATGGTGTAGATACTACCGACTTAGTTGAAACTCTATTCAGAAGGTAAGCTGCGGTTTCTAGGGCATATCCCCAGAATGAGATGGGTAGGTCAGCAAAACTCATCATGGACCGTACCATATCTAATAATGTACGATTTCTCCTTTCAGAGACACCATTGAGCTGAGGTGTATAAGGAGGTGTCCATTGGGATAATATCCCATGGTCCTTGAGGAACTGAGTGAACTCTGTACTTAAGTACTCACCTCCTCGATCTGATCGAAGAGTTTTGATACTCTTTCCAGTCTAGTTCTCCACCTCATTCTTATACTCTCTGAATTTCTCAAAGGCCTCGGACTTGTACTTTATTAAGTACACATATCCATACCTTGAGAAATCATCAGTAAATGTAATGAAGTAGGAGTAACCTCCAATGGCATGAGTTGACATGGGTCCACATTTATCACTATGTATGAGTTCCAACAACTTAGTGGCTCTCTCTCTAGTTCCACTAAATGGAGAGTTGGTTAGTTTTCCACGAATGCAGGGCTCACAAGTTTTATATAACACATAGTCGAATGGATCTAGATATCCATCATTTAGCAACTTTTGAATCCTTCTTTCATGGATGTGACCTAGCCTACAATGCCACAGGTATGCACTGTTCAACTCATCTCGTTTCCTTTTGGACACATTTACATTCATGATATGTGGAGTGGTGTCTAATATAAATAAACCATTATGCAATGTTCCTTTCATGATGATCTTATCATCTAATAATATCGAACAACCATTGTTCTCAAAAACAAATTTATATCCATTAACTGTTAAACATGAAATGGAGATAATGTTTTTGATATTAGAAGGAATAAAATAACATGCATCTAATGCAATAAAAGCTCCACTAGGCAGATGTAGGGCGACCTCGCCAATGGCTACTACAGCAACTTTTGCCCCATTACCCATCTTGAGGTCCATCTCGCCTCTCTCTAGTCTCCTAGGCCTTGCCAGAACCTGCAACAAATTACATATATGATAAGCACTACCGGTATCCAATACCCATATGTTATCATAAGAGTCTGACAAATGGAGACTGATCATGAATATACTTGAAGCTTCATCAAGCTTTTGTTTCGCCCTTTCTGCAAGGTACTCTTTGAAGTTTCTCTTCCAGTGCCCATCTTTACCACAGTGGAAGCACTGGCCTTTATCCTTTGCTGGGTCTTTCTTAGCAACCTTTGCTTTACCTAGTTTGAACTTGCCGTTTCCCTTCTTAAGGGACCTTTTTGCTTTCCTTTTCCTTTTGGTCTCACCAGTGTAGAGAACTGGCTTCTCTTTCTTGATAGTACTCTCTGCCTCCCTCAACATATTGAGAAGCTTTGGGAGAGTCACTTCAAGCTTGTTCATATTAAAATTCATTATGAACTGTGAAAAGGAATCTGGTAGGGACTGAAGCACAATGTCCACACACAAGTTATCCTCTAGGACCATTCCTAGACCTGTGAGTTTCTCTATCCACTCAATCATCTTTAGGACATGGTTCTGAACCGGTGTCCCCTCAGTCATCCTAGTGCGGAAGAGGCTCTTAGATATCTCATATCGCTGAGTCCTTCCCTGTTCCTCAAACAATTTACGGACATGTAGGAGAATGGATCTGGCATCCATCTTTTCATGTTGTCTCTGTAACTCAGGAGTCATAGAGCCCAACATATAGCACTGAGCAAGAGTGGAGTCATCAATGTACTTCACGTAGCGAGCGATCTCATCCTCGTTTGCCCCTTCTTCGGGCGCAGGCATCACTGTATCAAGGACGTACACGATTTTCTCCGCTGTGAGAACAATTCTCAAGTTACGGAGCCAATCCGTATAATTTGGACCAGTGAGGCGGTTGACATCAAGTATGCCACGTAAGGGATTTGAAAGCGACATTTTCTGAAAATAAAGATGCAGTAGAAATGAATAACATGCAGATTTTGCAAGAAATAAACTATCAAGATATGGACTTCTATCTTAATATGCTCCTACTATTTTCTAATGAGTCACGCGACACCCTCAGCACGTGAAACGGAAGTCTCCGGCAGACTTCTAGTGGGAATCAGGATCCAATCAGCGTCTTAGTGTAACCTTGAGGGACTCGACCAATCACACTAAGCCTAAAAGGTAGGCAACTCTTGTCGATCACAACTCCTTGTGATTCCCGTCCTGTTCGGCCTCCGAATCACAATGGCCTCGAGGGACTCAACCAACCATGATGCTCGGTTAAGTCAACACCTTCATTACAAGATAAGTCTGATTTGATGATATACCCTCGAGGGACTCGAACAAGTATACCATGCCCTCAGGTCACCAGTGACATCTCTATGTCGTAAGCAAGATAGGGAATCATGATATAGGTGAGTCTCGAGGGACTCGACCAACTCAACCTACATCGGGAATCGGTTCCTACTTATAACGATGGAAGGCCACGTGGGTTAATCTAATTGCCTCACGTTTACCGACTTAATATTATCGAGAGATGTTTCGATGATTTGGTCTCCTAATATGACATGTCACACATAAACATATTTAATATATATCTACATCGCATGCAAATATATATATATATCTAGTATGTGTATAAGCAATTACACCAAATGATCATGGACCACAACCTAATATGATTAGGCCCGAGCCAGTAGGCCTAATCACTCACATCAAGATCTATGTGTGCAACGGTGCATCTCCATATCCTGTGATCGTCCATTTCGTCCTTGTCGGTTCCGTCGACATCTTGATGCATCTTCATGTATCACGATCGTCCGTCTCGTGGGTCCCGCTATCGCATCCACGCTCCCGCTGTGCCTCCTCATGTGATTACAACTTAATCATAGGCACGCAGGCCCGACAATAAACGAGAAATATAATGGAGGTTCGCAGACCTCATTAATAATAATCACAGGTACACACATCACAAGGTCCATGATCATTCGTCCACACATCATAAATCACATGTATAAATAATCATCATCAGGTAGGACTACTAGATAATAATAATAAATAATAATAATCAACTAAACCTTTTAATTAATTAATATTTTATGGAATCAGGGACATTATAGGGAATTTTTGATTTCATAGGCGTTAGGGATGTTAGGGATGTTAAATTGTCCGAATGCATGATTTTGATATATATCTTTTTCGGATTTTCTTTTTGGTTTTTTTTTAAGGCTTTCATGAAATCTGGAATATCAATCTACTTGGTATCAAATTTATTTCATATAAACTTAATGATTTTTTATACGCTTAGTTCCTTCACTCATGGAATTCATTGACAAATGCATCTTTCACGGATTTCACTCTTGTAAATTTTTAATGAGAAACGAATTTGATTTATGAAATCTTATTCATAGATTTCTTTTTCATATGATGCTCTATTCCCATGAATTCTTCCTTACTCTTCTCATGAAAGAAGAATTTTTATGAATTTTTGGTATGTGATAATCACTAGCAAGAATGAGGATTTGATTTTGTATGGATATCTTGATTCTTTTCATGAATCCCTTCTCTTTGTTAAAATTAAAGCATGTTTTAATGAAAACTCATTTATTATTTTGAATTTGACTTGGTTTAAATCCTTTCATGAATTTGGTTCAAATTCTTTCATGCAGAACCAAAAATCCCTTGAGTAAAAATGTTAGCTTATCCAAATTCTTTCATGTTGAAACTTGCTTGAATTTTTACCACACTTGCATTGTGTAATTATTCTCCTTTTTGTTGATGACAAAGGGGAAGAAATATAGCAAATTGATGACAAACTGAATGTTTGAAACAAATGTATAAAATGTATCTTGTCGTAAATGCTTGTATGTTTTGTGAATGCTTGAAATATAATTGGAATTGTCAAATACATCGCAAATGCTCGAAGCATATCAAAATGTATATCATATGCATTGAATATACTTGAAATGTTTCATGAATGCTTGATAATCATGAGCTTAACTTGTTATTTATAATCGATACCATACCTCAGAATGATGAATTGTTATCTTTTATCAAAAATTGTCATCTTGCTAAATTTCATATTTGAAATTTGTATCATACTTGAAAATAATGATTGTCTATCATCATTGGACTTGAAAATGGATGTCTAGCCTTGACATTATTTTTATTGATAAATACGTGGTATCGTATTTTGAATTGATAAATCATGATAAGTATCATGATATGCATGTTGAGAAGTTCAAATTAATAAAACTTATCGGTTTGATGCTTGAATTCAAAGGCTTTGAATTCAAGAGTATCTTTTCTCAAGTATGACATATAGATATGGGGAGTTAAGGTTAACTCCATCATCAATTGATTGTCATCATAAAAAAGGGAAGATTATTGAATCTTGAATTTTGATAATGAAATCAATTGGTATATTATTTGATCTAATCTATATGTTGTGATAAGTGTGCAGGATTAACTACGATAGTGTTAAGACATGAAGCAGATGTTGGGCCGGAGTCAAGATCGAGACTTTGTTAGGAGTTCGAGAGTTTATCGAAAGTCTGAACGTTCGTTAGAAGTTCTGTCGGAATTGACCGAGAAGTCCAGGAGCTTGCCAAGAAGCTCGTCGGAACTCACCTAGAAGATTATCGTAAAGTCCAGGAGCTTGTCGGGAGTTTGCTGGAACATTACTGAAAGATCGTCGGAAGATCGCCAGAAGCTCGTCGGAAGAACAATTGACATATTGAACCAAGATTACTTAGTTAATGTCTTAAATTATCATAGTTAGACCTTAAGTCGAGTTAGGATTGAGAAGTAATCCCACTAACTCAGTTAGGGGCCAACTAGGCCCTTAATAAGGCTGAAATGGGCCGGTTGAACAGCCCATTCAGTACCTGAAGTCATGGCCGATAGTGGCACCGCCTGGGATTCAATCTCCCAAGTGCTATGGGTGGTACCATGACTGAGCAATGGTATCGCCCGTTGTCAATCTACAAGCGGTAGTACCGCCCAATAATGGTGGTGGTACCGCTAGTACCCCGAAATCCAAATATGTGACACTTTTGGCTCCAATTTTGAAGTATAAATACCATACCCTTTTTTGCATTAAAGGGCATGAAAGTGTGAACAATATATTGAATTCTTGGGGTGTTAAAAGTGTTGTAAAGATGCAAAGAGTCCTTCTCCTCTCTTTCTAATGTTGTGATCATTCAAGAGAGGTGTGAGGCTTGTAAGAGTTACCTCCTAAACCCGTGAAAAGGAGAAAGCGTTGTAAAAAGGTGGATGGTCTTCGCCAATTGAAGGAAGATCATTAGTGGATGCTGGTGACCTCGATGGAGGAGGAATCAAAAGTGGATGTAAGTCACAACAATCGAACTACTATAAATTTTGGTTTATATTTCTATTATTATCATTTACTTACTTTGCAATTGCTTCACTTCATCT
Source organism: Musa schizocarpa (assembly GCA_900464855.2). Lineage (NCBI taxonomy): Eukaryota > Viridiplantae > Streptophyta > Magnoliopsida > Zingiberales > Musaceae > Musa > Musa schizocarpa. Next base: position 27,662,052 of record LS990923.1, read on the forward strand.
TTACTTGGCTTTTACTACCCTTACGAATAAACACACTTTCAAGCTATCTTCCGAGATCAGTTTTTTAATGTACGAAGATTTTTAAACCAGGGTTTCTATCCGCTACACTAATTCACCCCCCCCCCCCCCCTCTCAATGCTGACTCGATCCTAACATGATAGAGTTGAGCAAGGTTGGAGAACCTAGCTCGAGGAGGAGGTGTATATGATACAACCTGAGGACGATATGTATATGATACAACCTGAGGGATTCGTATCCAAGGATAGTTCAAAAAAAGTGCATAAGTTGCTTAGGTCCATTTCTGAGCTAAAGCAAGCTTCAAAAAGTTAGAACATAAGATTTGATGAGGCAATAAGATCTTATGACTTCGTTAAGAATGAAGATGAGCCTTCTATGTATAGGAAGGTAAGTGGGAGCACTATCACCTTCTTGGTATTATATGTGGAATGATGTAGTAATGCTATCCATAATAAAAACTTAGTTATCTAGACACTTCTCCATGAAGGACTTAGGGGAAGCATCTTATATTTTGGGGATTTGGATCTGTAGAAATAGATCCAAGAGAATGTTTGGCTTGTCCCAGTCCAGGTACATAGAAACTATTGTCAAAAGGTTTAGCATGAAAAATTTCGAAAGAGGCCTTATACCAATAAAACATGGGATATTACTTTCTAGGAGTCCCCAAAGACTCCTGAAGAAATAACAAACATGGATAGGATACCCTATGCCTCAGTAATAGGATCTATTATGTATGCTATGTTATGTACCAGGCCTGATATAACGCAAGCTCTAAGTGTCACAAGTAAGTATCAAGCGGATCCAAGCTTGGAGTACTGAAAAGCAGTAAAGTGTATCCTTAAGTACTTGAGAAGGACTAAGGTTCTTTTACTGGTATATGGAGGTAGTAGCCTTAGGGTTGAAGGCTACATGGACTCGAGTTTCCAGTCTGATGTCGATGATAGCAAGTCTAATTCAGGGTATATGTTCACCTTGAATGGAGGAGCAGCGTGTTGGAAAAGTTCCAAGCAAGACACAACCGTTGACTCGATCACAAAGGCAGAATACATTGCTATAGTAGAGGTAGCACAGGAGGGAGTTTGGATGAAGAAGTTCATCACAGATTTTAGGAGTCATATTGGATAGCGAGGAGTCGATTCCCTTATATTGTGACAACTAAAGAGTGATTGCTCAAATGAGGGAACTTGGGACTCATCAGAAGTGTAGCAAAAGAAAGAGTTCCATCCGAAGATAACATTATAGATCCATTGACAAAGTTGTTATCTCATATTGTCTTTAAGCATCACAAGAGTTTGATGGGGATCAGACACATACATGATTGGCTTTAGGTCAAGTGGGAGATTATTAGTCATAGATGCCCTATAAGCCAATCACGTGAGCGATGGCACGTGTGACATGTCACACATTCTTTTTTCTTATTATATTTTGATATTTTATCGCTTTATATTACTTGTTGCATATATATATATATATATATATATATATATATATATATATATATATATATATATATATATATATATATATTGTGATGTTCATGGATCTATGTAATGGGAATCGAATTGTGATGATATCATGATAATGAGACCGATTCACCTTTAAACACGGATCCTAAATAATCCCGGTCATAAGTTACTCGAGAGGAACATCGAGATAACCGGACAGACTGGTGTGCTATATCCATATGATGGATGTAGTTAGTCTCATAGTTGCTTGTGTGGGGATACTAGAGATATAGTGCAAATGCTTATTAGAGAATGAGTTCACTGATTGATCTGCTCACGGAATATTGGATGGTTAATGATGTCTCACTGTCATAGAGTGATTTCGTCATCCTAGTGGTGTATCTAGACCTTAGACTCCAGACATCAAGGATATCCTATATGAGTACTCCACTCTTTGATACCATACTTATATGTTTGGAGGTTCCAGATCAAACACAAGTGGTCATCGAGAGTGGTGGCCAAACCTTACAAGGGCTATTTGCTAGTCATAGGTGCCCAGCAAGCCAATCACATGAGTGATGGCACGTGTGATTTAATATAGAATCTTTTTGCTTATTATATTTTGGGATATATCACTTTATAACTATTGCATAAATGCATACATATATTGTGATGTCCTTCGATTTGTGCAATGGGAATCGGATCGTGATGAGATCACGATAGTGAGATCGATTCACCTTTAAACACATATCCTAAATAATCCCGGTCATAGGTTACTCGACAGGGATATCGTGATAACCGGACAGACTAGTGTGCTGTATACCCGTCTATCTGATGGATGCAGCTGGTCTCATAGCTGCTTGTGTAGGGACACTAGGGATACAGTATAGGTGCTCATTGGAGAATGAGTTCACTGATTGATCCGCTTACGGAATGCTAAATGGTTGATGATGCCTTATTGTCAGACAGCGATTCCGTAGTCCTAGTGGTGTATCAGGTCCTTAGACTTGAGACACCAAGGATGTCCTGTATGAGTGCTCCACTCTTTGATACCAGACTTATAGGTTTGGCTGTCCCAGATCTAGTACAACTGGTCATTGGGAGTGGTAGTCGACCTTACGAGGGCTATTGAGTGTCGATAGAGGATCATCCACTCTCAGCGTCATGAGAGGAATATCCCATGTGCTCTTGCTCAGACAAATCCCTGGCCAGGGTCATTCGGGTTGAGAGAGAAAGAGTTCTCCGGGAGAATCCGATTAGAGCGAGACTCGAGAAGAAACCGTGTGGGTCTGACAACACCATGCTCGATATATGGTCTCTAGTATATTAGATGGATGAGGGACTATAGGTACACGGTAACTGATGACAGACAGGTCCAATGGATTGGATTCCCCTGTATCGTCTGGGGACTACGGCGTAGTGGCCTAGTAAGTTCGTAGTCAATGAGTCAAGTGAATTATTACAGAGATAATAATTCACTGAGTTAGAAGGAGTTCTGACAGGTATGACTCACGGCCAGCTCGATATTGGGCCTAGAGGGTCACACACATATAGTAGGCATTGCGATGAATAGAGGTTCGGATATGACATATCCGACAAAGCCCTTGTCTTATTGGATGCAAATCCAATACCCACTAGGGGAGGACCCATTAGGGTTTGACAGGGGATCTCTATAAATAGGAGGGATTCAGAGCTCCATGGGCTAGAGAGCTCTGGTTTGCCTTTTCCTATTCTCCTCTCTATCTCTACCTCCGAGTAGGTCTGGAGTTTTGAGGAGCGTCGTCCCAACCCTGCTGTGTGGATCACCGCTAGAGAGGAGGACGCTTTACCTCCTTCACCCTCTCCTAAGGATCTGCAAGGAAACAGGGATATACGATCTCCCTTGGTAACACGATCTACTCTATACGCAGTTTCATGTTTCGCAGATTTTTGCGTACCAATCTTCGCACGACGACGAACATCTCTTTGGGAATCGGGGATTTTGTTTTTCTTGTTCTTCCGCTGCGCATATGATGTCACCCCCAAGGATTTCCCAACAAGTGGTATCAGAGCCAGGTTGTTCGTGTGAATGATTGGTTTTGAACTGCGTGTGTTTTGTTTAGGAAGAATTTTGACGTCAAAATTGTTGACGCAAAAACAAGGAAGGGCAGCAACAGTTGCTACCCTCGATCTGCGTGCGTGCAACGCAACCGAAGGCAAGCAGCAAAGGGGCTGCGTTTGCTACAGTCGGCCGGGGGCCTACTTGCAGCAATGTTGTTGCCGGCGGGGCAGGCAGCCCACGGGCAGAGGCGTCGTAGGGCAGCGGCGCCCGCCGTCGCTGCTCCCGCGGGCGAAACCCCCCACAGGGGCGGTCGCCCGGTGGGACAGCAACGCCTGTGGAGGCGGCGCCCGCCGTCGCTGCTCCCGCGGGCGAAACCCCCCATAGGGGCGGTAGCCCGGTGGGACAGCACCGCCTGCGGAGGCGGCGGCGCTTGAAGGGGGCGCCCACCCGTAGCGGCAGCACTGCCAGCGGGCGTGCCGCCTGCAGGCGAGGGCAGTGCCCTCGCCCCGCCGCACAGGCCGCCGCCGGCAGGGTGGCGGCGGTGGCAACAGCGAAAAGGGGAAAGAGCATTAGGGTTTTATGGGCAAAAGATAGTTTTACCCCTCGGAATTTGAGAAATTTCAATTTCTGTATTTTGTCCAAATTACGAAAATACCCCTATGAATTCAGAAATTCCCTATAATGTCCCTGATTTCAAAAAATATTAATTAATTAAAAAGTTTAGTTGATTATTATTTTTTATTATTATTATCTAGTAGTGCTACATGATGATGATTATTTATACATGTGATGTATGATGTGTGGACGGATGATCATGGACCGTGTGATGTGTGTACCTATGATTATTATTATTGAGGTCTGCGAACCTCCATTATATTTCTCGTTTATTGTCGGGCCTGCGTGCCTATGATTAAGTTGTAATCACACGAGGAGGCACAGCGGGAGCGTGGATGCGATAACGGGACCCACGAGACGGACGATCGTGATACATGAAGATGCATCAAGATGTCGACAGAACCGACAAGGACGAAATGGACGATCACAGGGTATGGAGATGCACCGTTGCACACATAGATCTTGATGTGAGTGATTAGGCCTACTGGCTCGGGCCTAATCATATTAGGTTGTGGTCCATGATCATCTGGTGTAATTGCTTATACACATACTAGATATGTATATATATTTTATGCGATGTAGATATATATTAAATATGTATATGTGTGACATGTCATATGAGGAGACCAAATCATAGAAACATCTCTCGATAATATTAAGTCGGTAAACGTGAGACAATTAGATTGACCCACGTGGCCTTCCATCGTTATAAGTAGGAACCGATTTCCGATGTAGGTTGAGTTGGTCGAGTCCCTCGAGACTCACCTATATCGCGATTCGCTATCTTGCTTACGACATAGAGATGTCACCGGTGACTTGAGGGCATGGTATACTTGGTCGAGTCCCTCGAGGGTATATCATTGAATCAGACTCATCTTGTAACGAATGTGTTGACTTAACCGAGCATCATGGTTGGTCGAGTCCCTCGAGGCCATGGTGATTCGGAGGCCGAACAGGACAGGAATCACAAGGAGTTGTGATTGACAAGAGTTGCCTACCTTTTAGGCTTAATGTGATTGGTCGAGTCCCAGAGGTTACACTAAGACGCCGATTGGATCCTGATCCCCACTAGAAGTCTGCCGGAGACTTCGGTTTCACGTGCTGAGGGTGTCGCGTGACTCTTTAGTAAAATAGTGGGAGCATATTAAGATAGAAGTCCATATCTTGATAGTTTATTTCTTGCAATATCTGCATGTTATTCATTTCTGCTGCATCTTTATTTTCAGAAAATGTCGTTTTCAAATCCCTTACGTGGTATACTTGATGTCAACCGCCTCGCTGGTCCAAATTATACGGATTAGCTCCGTAACTTGAGGATTGTTCTCACAGGGGAGAAAATTGTGTACATCCTTGATATAGTGATGCCTACGCCCGAAGAAGGGGCAAACGAGGATGAGATCGCTCGCTACGTGAAGTACATTGATGACTCCACTCTTGCTCAATGCTATATGTTGGGCTCTATGACTCCTGAGTTACAAAGACAAAATAAAAAGATGGATGCCAGATCCATTCTCCTACATGTCCGCAAATTGTTTGAGGAACAGGGAAGGACTCAGCGATATGAGATATCTAAGAGCCTCTTCCGCACTAGGATGACTGAGGGGACACCGATTCAGAACCATGTCCTAAAGATGATTGAGTGGATAGAGAAACTCACAGGTCTAGGAAAGGTCCTAGAGGATAACTTGTGTGTGGACATTGTGCTTCAGTCCCTACCAGATTCCTTTTCACAGTTCATAATGAATTTTAATATGAACAAGCTTGAAGTGACTCTCCCGGAACTTCTCAATATGTTGAGGGAGGTAGAGAGTACTATCAAGAAAGAGAAGCCAGTTCTCTAGACTAGTGAGACCAAAAGGAAAAGGAAAGTAGAAAGGTCCCTTAAGAAGGGAAAGGGCAAGGTCAAACCAGGTAAAGCAAAGGTTGCTAAGAATGACCCAGCAAAGGACAAAGGCCAATGCTTCCACTGTGGTAAAGATGGGCACTGGAAGAGAAACTGCAAAGAGTACCTTGCAGAAAGGGCGAAACAAAAGCTTGATGAAGCTTCAAGTACATTCATGATCAGTCTCCATTTGTCATACTCGTATGATAACATATGGGTATTGGATACCGGTAGTGCTTATCATATATGCAATTCGTTGCAGGTTCTAACAAGGCCTAGGAGACTAGAGAGAGGCAAGATGGACCTCAAGATTGGTAATGGAGCAAAAGTTGTTGTAGTAGCCGTTGGCGAGGTCGCCCTACATCTACCTAGTGGAGCTTTTATTGCATTAGATGCATGTTATTTTGTTCCTTCTATTATCAAAAACATTATCTCCATTTAATGTTTAACAGTTAGTGGATATAAATTTATTTTTGAGAACAATGGTTGTTCGATATTATTAGATGATAAGATCATCATGAAAGGAACATTGCAAAATGGTTTATTTATATTAGACACCACTCCACATATCATGAATGTAAATGTGTCCAAAAGGAAACGAGATGAGTTGAACAGTGCATACCTGTGGCATTGTAGGCTAGGTCACATCCATGAAAGAAGGATTCAAAAGTTGCTAAATGATGGATATCTAGATCCATTCGACTATGTGTCATATGCAACTTGTGAGCCTTGCATTCGTCGAAAACTGACCAACTCTCCATTTAGTGGAACTGGAGAGAAAGCCACTGAGTTGTTGGAACTCATACATAGTGATGTATGTGGACCCAAGTCAACTCTTGCCATTGGAGGATACTCCTACTTCATTACATTTACTGATGATTTCTCAAGGTATGGATATGTGTACTTAATGAAGTACAAGTCCGAGGCCTTTGAGAAATTCAGAGAGTATAAGAATGAGGTGGAGAACCAGACTGGAAAGAGTATCAAAACTCTTCGATCAGATCAAGGAGGTGAGTACTTAAGAACAGAGTTCACTCGGTTCCTCAAGGACCATGGGATATTATCCCAATGGACACCTCCTTATACACCTCAGCTCAATGGTGTCTCTGAAAGGAGAAATCGTACATTATTAGATATGGTACGGTCCATGATGAGTTTCGCTAACCTACCCATCTCATTCTGGGGATATGCCTTAGAAACCGCAGCTTACCTTCTGAACAGAGTTCCAACTAAGTCGATAGTGTCTACACCATATGAGATATGGAAAGGGAAGAAGCCTGGTCTTAAGGTTGTTAAGATTTGGGGCTGCCCAACACATGTTAAAAGACACAACCCCGATAAGTTAGAATCAAAGACAGAGCGATGCAAATTTGTGGGATACCTCAAGAAAACTTGTGGATATTATTTCTATCATCTCATGGGCCAAAAGGTCTGTGTAGCTAAGAGAGCAGTGTTCCTTGAGAAGGAACACATTCTTGGTGGAGATAATGGGAGAATGATAGAATTGAGCGTGGTTGGAGAACCAAGCTCAAGCACCACTCTACAGCCCGAGTCTGCTCAGGTACCTAATACACAAGTTTCAACTTTACGCAGATCTGATAGAGTATCTCATCCTCCTGAGAGATATGTGGGACATATTAGAGGAGAGGATGCAGAGGATATTGATCCTCAGACCTACGAGGAGGCTATTATGAGTATAGACTCCGGGAAGTGGCTAGAAGCCATGAATTCTGAGATGGATTCTATGTACTCCAATAAGGTTTGGAACCTAGGCGATGCTTGAAGGTATTGTACCCATCGGTTTGCAAGTGGATCTTTAAGACAAAGATGGGAGTAGATGGAAAGGTAGAGACCTATAAAGCAAGGCTAGTGGCTAAGGGGTATCGCCAAAGGGCAAGGTGTTGACTATGACGAAACCTTTCTCACCCGTAGCAATGCTAAAATCCATCAGAATTCTATTGGCTATTGCAGCACACTATGATTATGAGATCTGGCAGATGGATGTGAAAACCGCATTCCTTAATGGGAACCTCGAGGAGGAGGTGTATATGATGTAACCTGAGGGATACGTGTCCAAGAACTGTCCAGATAAGGTGTGTAGGTTGCTTAGATCCATTTATGGATTAAAGCAAGCTTCCCGAAGATGGAACATAAGATTTGATGAGGCAATCAAATCTTATGACTTCGTTAAGAACGAAGATGAGCCTTGTGTATACAGAAAGGTAAGTGGGAGCGCTATCACCTTTTTGGTGTTATATGTGGATGACATCCTGATCATTGGGAATGACGTAGGAATGCTATCCACAGTAAAGGCTTGGTTATCTAGACACTACTCCATGAAGGACTTAGGGGAAGCATCCTATATTTTGGGGATTAGAATCTATAGAGATAGATCCAAGAGGATGCTTGGCTTGTCCCAGTCCAAGTACATAGAAACTATTGTCAAAAGGTTTGGCATGGAAAATTCCAAAAGAGGTCTCATACCGATGAGACATGGGATATCGCTTTCTACGAGTATGTCCCCAAAGACTCCAAATGAAAGGGCGAACATGGATATGATACCTTATACCTCAGTAATAGGGTCTATCATGTATGCCATGCTATGTACTAGGCCTGATATAGCACATGCTTTGAGTGTCACGAGCAGGTATCAGGCGGATCCAGGCTTGGAGCACTGGAAAGCAGTAAAGTGTATCCTTAAGTACTTGAGAAGGACTAAGGATCTTTTTCTAGTATATGGAGGTAATAGCCTTAAGGTTGAAGGCTACACTGACTCAAGTTTTCAGTCTAATGTCGATGATAGCAAGTCGAATTCAGGGTATGTGTACACCTTGAATGGAGGAGCAGTGTACTGGAAGAGTTCCAAGCAAGATACCACTGCTGTCTCGACCACAGAGGCGGAGTACATTGTTGCATCAAATGCAGCAAAGGAGGGAGTTTGGGTGAAGAAAGTTCATCACAGATTTGGGAGTCGTGCCGGGTAGCGAAGAGCCGATCTCCCTATATTGCGACAACAACGGGGCGATTGCTCAAGCAAAGGAACCCAAGTCTCATCAGAAATCTAAGCATGTTCTGAGGAGGTTCCACCATATCAGAGAGATCGTGACCCGAGGAGATGTAGTAGTGGAAAGAGTTTCATCCGAAGATAACATTGCAGATCCACTAACAAAGCCATTGTCTCATATTTGTTTTGAGCGTCACAGGGGTCTGATGGGGATCAGACACATAGGTGATTGGCTTAAGGTCAAGTGGGAGATTGCTAGTCATAGGTGCCCAGCAAGCCAATCACGTGAGTGATGGCACGTGTGACTTAATATAGAATCTTTTTGCTTATTATATTTTGGCATATATCACTTTATAACTATTGCATAAATGCATGCATATATTGTGATGTCCTTGGATTTGTGCAATAGGAATCGGATCGTAATGAGATCATGATAGTGAGATCGATTCACCTTTAAACACATATCCTAAAAAATCCCGGTCATATGTTACTCGACAGGGATATCGTGATAACCGGACAGACCAGTGTGTTGTATACCTGTCCATATGATGGATGCAGCTGGTCTCATAGCTGCTTGTGTGTAGGGACACTAGGGATATAGTACAGGTGCTCGTTGGAGAATGAGTTCACTGATTGATCCGCTTACGGAATGCTGGATGGTTGATGATGCCTTATTGTCAAACAGCGATTCCGTAGTCCAAGTGGTGTATCTGGTCCTTAGACTTGAGACACCAAGGATGTCCTGTATGAGTGCTCCACTCTTTGATACCATACTTATAGGTTTGGCTGTCCCAGATCTAGTACAACTGGTCATTTGGAGTGGTAGTCGACCTTACGAGGGCTATTGAGTGTCGACAGAGGATCATCCACTCTCGGTGTCATGAGAGGAATATTCCATGTTTTCTTACTCAGACAAATCCCTGGCCAGGGTCATTCGGGTTGAGAGAGAAAGAGTTCTCCGGGAGAATCCGATTAGAACGAGACTCGAGAAGAAATCGTGTGGGTCTGACAACACCATGCTCGATATACGGTCTCTGGTATATTAGATGGATGAGGGACTATAGGTACACGGTAACTAAGGACAGACAGGTCCAATGGATTGGATTCCCCTGTATCGTCTGGGGACTACGGCGTAGTGGCCTAGTATGTCCGTAGTCGATGATTCGAGTGAATTATAACAGAGATAATAATTCACTGAGTTATAAGGAGATCTGACAGGTATGACTCACGGCCAGCTCGATATTGGGCCTAGAGGGTCACACACATATGGTAGGCATTGCGATGAATAGAGGTTCGGATATGAGATATCCGACAGAGCCCTTGTCTTATTGGATGCAGATCTAATACCAACTAGGGGAGGACCCATTAGGGTTTGACAGGGGACCTCTATAAATAGGAGGGATTCAGAGCCCCATGGGCTAGAGAGCTTTGGTTTGCCTTTTCCTATTCTCCTCTACATCTCCACCTCAAAGTAGGTCTGGAGTTTTGAGGAGCGTCGTCATAACCCTACTGTGTGGATCACCGCTAGAGAGAAGGACGCTTGACCTCCTTCACCATCTCCTAAGGATCTGCAAGGAAACAGGGATATACGATCTCCCTAGGTAACATAATCTACTCTATACGAAGTTTTATGTTTTGCGGATTTTTACGTACCAATCTTCGCACGACGACGAACATCTCTTTGGGAATCGGGGATTTTGTTTTTCTTGTTCTTCCGCTGCGCATATGATGTCACCCCCAAGGATTTCCCAATACTATTAAGTGTTGATAGAGGATCATCCACTCTCAGTATCATAAGAGGAGTATCTCATGTATTTTTGCTCAGACAAATCCCTAGCCAGGATCATTCAGATTGAGAGAGAAAAAGTTCTTCAAGAGAATTTGATTAGAGCGTGACTCGAGTAGAAACTATATGGGCCTGATGGCACTATGCCCGATATACGATCTTTGGGGTATTAGATGGATGAGGTGTTAGGATCAAGAGCACTAAGAGGGGGGGGTGAATTAGTACAGCGGAAAACTTTCGACGATTAAAACTACGTTCGTACGATAAGAGCGATTTCGGTAGAAGAGCCATTCGAAAATTACTTTAACTTGTGATCAAGCAAGATGTAGTTAAAGAAAGTCTATAAAGGTAATTTACAGTTATGATGGAAATCAGAATGTAAGCGCAAATTGAAATATGATGTTCGTATGATAAAACTGATTTACGTTTAAACACCGATTTAGAAAATACTGAACTTTGAAACACGATCGTAAATCTGCAGAAGGCAGTAAGTTATTGAGGAGGTTTGCAGTAAAGATAATATGCTCAAAGTAAATGCAAACCAGAGAGCATCGTGATTTTAGAGTGGTTCGATCAATCTTAACCTACATCCACTTCTGGATCCCTCCACTAACGAGGTCACTGACGTCCACTAGAGGCCTTCCTTCAATAGGCGAAGGCCAACCACCCTTTTACAGTTTCACTCCTTTTGACGGGCTTAGGAGACAACCCTTACAGAATTTTCTCTCCTCTCTTGAAAGATCAAAACTTGGAAGAAAAGAGGGAGAAGAACTTTTAACTCATACAACACTTTTGAGCTCTAAAAATCACGAAGTAAGATCAGGATTTCGATGGTTTTGGTTGCTTTTCATTGCTGAAAGAGTGGGGTATTTATAGGCCTCAAACTAATTTGAATTCCAGCTCAAAACTGTCAATTCTCATAATTCCGAGGTATGGCGGTTGCACCGCATGGCAGAGCTCGAAGACTGAGCCTCTAGGCGTTGCCACCGCTTGTCAGGGGCAGTTGCACCTCTTGCTAGAGCTCGGAGACCGAACTCAAGCGGTTGCACCTTTGTCAGAGGCAGTTGCACTGCCCAGCCAAAGCTCGGAGACTGAACCCTGGGCGGTGCCACCGCCGACCCAGGCAGTGCCACCTCTGGCTGAGTAATCTGGGTCCGAATGGGTTGATCCATTCGGCCCAATTTGGGTCTTTCAAGGGCCCAATTGCCCCAAGATTAAGTTAATGGGATCACCTCCCATTTCTAACTTAATCATCGTGCTAACTATGAATTTCTTAAGACATTTACTACAACTTGCTCCAATGTGTCAATCGCTTATTCTGACGAGCTTCCGGCGAACATCCGATGAACCTCTAGCGATGCTCCGACAGACTTCTGGCAAACTCCTGGACTTGCAACAATCTACTTGGCGAGTTCCGACGAGCTTCATTTGGCAAGCTCCTGGACTTCTCGGATTTGTTCCCGCAGAACCTCCGACGACCGTCCGATCTTTCGTCGAGCTCTCGAACTCCCAACGTGATCATAGTCTTGACTATGGCGCAACTCCTACTGCATGTCTTTCTTTCATCGTAGTTAATCCTGCACACTTAAAACAAAACTTAGATCGAGACAATTAATCCTAAGTAATTAACTAAGTTGTCCAGCATGTCATTGGTCCCTCGATGCTTCGTTCATTTCTTCGACGCATCGTCCTTTCCTGCGGCCTATTGAGCAATCGGCCAGTTGACTCCGCAACTCCGATATCCTTGGCGCAATACCCACTCTTCTTGGCCCGATGCCCAAGTCCACGGCCCGAAGCCTTCTGTCGATACGTCGACCGATCCATTGGCCCGACGTCCAATCTTCTGACATGTTCCTTCGGCACAACATGATTTTTCTTACTTTAATTGTCTCATCCTGATCGAAGCATCCTGCATCACTCAAAACGCAGATTAAAACATAAACACATATCAAGTGGTTTCATCATCAAAATATGAGATTCAACAATCTCCCCCTTTTTGATGATGATAATCACTTGATGACGGAGTTAACCTTAACTCCCGGAGTTTAAAAAACTCCCCCTATCAATATGCCATATTGATAGAACCTTGAATTCAAACTGAATTCAAGTCATTGCAATATTCATCATGAATACTTACAACACATCATCATCAACTTATGCATAACATGTCATGTCATCAACATACTTCTCCCCCTTTGTCATCAACAAAAAGGAGAAGTACAACTATTCTTGTGTTTGTAATATAAGTTTAACTCATTACATGAAAAACATAATATCAAGTTTTATCATCATGCAGTTTTGTAGCTAGAAAATTTAGCAAGTATTACATCATGCTTAGAACATTCAAGCTATCATGTTTTAGATATGCAAGTTTTACAGCATACAAGATAGCACTTTTGGTAATGTTCAAGATAGCAAGTTCTACATCAAGCAAACTAGCAATATTATAACATTTTAGAATATGTAAGCTAGCAGTTTTGATATGTTCAAGAAAGCAACTCTTGCATCTTGAAATATGCAAATTTGTCAAGTTTTGCTAGATGTGCAAGTTAGCATTTTTGCCTCTTGAGATAGGCAAGATAGCACATTTGCTTCTTTTAAGATAGCAACTTTTTGTTTCTCTTTAGACTACAAGCTAGCAATTTTTACGATATGCAAGTTTCACAATATACAAGCTAGCAAAAATTTTGAAAGCAAATGCAAGATAGCTTTCTTGTGTAAGCTCATGATTCTTAATTCCTATTGCAATGTGCAAGTTGCAAGTTTTGCTTCTTGAGATAGGCAAGATAGCACTTTTGCAATTTTTGTTTCTTAAGATAGGCAAGCTTGTGATGTTCAAGATAACAAGCTCTTTCTTCTCTTTTGAGAAGTGTCATTTTTGCTTTCTTTGCAAAGTGCAAGCTAACAAAATGCCAAACTAGCAAGAGATAATATTTTGCATGAGGCAAGCAAACAATTTGGCAAATGTTACATTTGCATCTTCTCTTTAGAGAAGTGTAATTTTTACATTCATCATGAAGTGTGCAAGCTAGCTAGTTTGCCTCTTTTCATGATGTTCACGCTAGAAATTCTTGCTCCCCCTTTGTCATTGTCAAAAAGAAGGGAAGACCCTTATATCAATTTTCATATTATGACAAAGGTAAGTATCAATCTTATTTGTGCATCATTATATATTCAAATTAAAACATACACAATTTCAAAAACCTTATTTTTCATGCACGATACCGAAAAATAAATCAATCATCATTAATAGGCATATCATACATGATACTCAAACATTAAAATTTTTAAGCTTTTATCAACATGTTGATCATGATACTAAACATTCATCATTTAAAGCATTCATGATACACATCATATGCAATAAATACATCATGTACATCATTATCATAAGTATTGCATACCTCATTTTAACTTCATGAATATTTCATCATTGCATGCATCATAGCAAAACATTTCAAGCCATGCAAGCCATAAATACAAAGAAATCATGTTATGAAGGATAAAATCATTTGAATACCAAAAGACATGATTCATATAGTAAATATCTTCTTTAAATAAAATATCAAGAAAAATCATTGGAGTACAAAGAAGAGATCTTGTTATAAAAGAAAATCAAGTAATAACTCCAAGAACTCATAAGGAAAAATCATGATTCATTTAGAAAATCTTCTCTTAAGAGAATATCAAGTAATATCGTAGAAGATCGATTAATGAGAAATTTTGTTTTATAATAAAATCTCATGTATCGAATGTCGAGAAATCAAAATGATGATTTATATAAAAAATATCACAAGTTATATTCAAGAAAAAAATCATCATTCATTTTTAACTCATTCAATTTGTCACATCAATATTTCTTATATATGCATGATACCAAAACATGGTTTTAAATCTTCAATATATAACATACATAAATTCAAAAATTGAAAGGAGAAGGGAAGAATTCAAAGGTACGAAGATTTCGACATCTCATAAACAAATGTAAGACCAAGTCATGAATCCAAAATTCCATGAATCAAAATGATCATCAAAGGTAATCTCATGTTATTCCAAGAAATCAATATCATGATTTTGATAAAACTCATTTCAAATTTAAATCATAAAAATCACTTTTATGGTTCACAAAATTCATAACATAGTTAGATTCATGATTTCATAATATATTTTTCCTTTTTTATGTATTTGATTTCATGTTAACATGCTTTTTCATTTATGTTAAATAAAAACATGCATCAATGTTTAGGATCGAAAAATGAATTTCGTCATAAAACCATCAAGATCAATAGATTCTAAAAAATTAATTGTTATGGTCAAGAAAATCCGAAAATGAAATTTAACACTTTCATGCATTCTAACATGGTTTTGCCATATGTTTTTCAAATACACTCATGAAAATAACACATGCTTATCATCATGTATAACTTAAAATCTCATGCATAAAATTGTCGATCATTGTATCAAAAAACATTTAATATTTTCATTACATCATTATGCATTACTTCAAATCAAACATGATTTTATTAAATAATGTTAATCAAACATGATACACATTATTACTTCTTAACCATGATTTCATATTTTCAATCAAAATTATTTTATTTATTTATCATAAAATATGTAATATTATCATTTTCGAAATTACAAGCATGATAATAGTTTTTGTATTTTTATTTTTAAATATGTAATTTTTAAAAAAATTAATTCTAGACTAAAAAAGAAAATACATCATAAAAGCATCAAGTAATTTTAAAATAAATCAGGGATATTTCGATTACCTTATCATTGAAAGCGGTTAAGGCGTAGTTTGCCACCTCGCCTTTCTTGATTTTCTCCTCGTCTTCAGAGGAGCTTGATTCATCCCACTTTGTGTTCTTCTTCTTTGGCTTCTTCCTCCGTTCAAGTTCATTGCTTATTTTAGATTTTTGTTTAATAAACTTATTAAGATTTAGTGTTCGAAGTTCAAGTTCATCATTGTCCTCATCACTTGAGTCATTGCTCAAGTGGTATTCATTTGTCCAGGGTTCCAAATCCTTCTTGTTCTTTGGAAGGTTGTTTTGTTCATCATGTGCATTGTGCACTATTTCATATGTCATCAACGAACTAATTAATTCTTCAAGTGGTAAGTTGTTTAGGTTTTTAGCTTCTTGTATTGCAGTTACTTTTGAATCCCACTTCTTAGAAAGAGAACACAAAATCTTGTTTACGAGTTCAAAATCCGAAAAACATTTGCCAAGAGCTCTTAAACCATTGACAACATCCGTAAAACGGGTGTACATGTCACTAATGGTTTCGCTTGACTTCATTTGGAAAAGCTCGAAATCACGCATTAAAAAGTTGATTTTCGAATCTTTAACTCTAGAAGTGCCTTCGTGTGTGATTTCAAGAGTGTGTCATATGTCAAAAGCCGTTTCGCACAAAGAAACCCAATTGAACTCATATTTGTCCAAAGTGCAAAATAAGGCATTCATAGCCTTTGCGTTTAAAGAAAAATACTTCTTCTCCAAATCCAACCATTCGTTCATCGGTTTAGAGGGAAGTTGAAAATCGTTTTCAACAATATTCCATAAATAAAAATTTATAAAAATCAAGAAAACTCTGGACGAACAACCGAAAAACCCTCTTTAAAGCCATGAAAAGCCATTTCTCTCGGGTGTAAATCCAAAATGAGAAATATTGGGCTCTGATACCAATTGTTAGGATCAAGAGCATTAAGGTGGGGGGGGGGGGTGAATTAGTACAGCAAAAAACTTTCGACGATTAAAACTGCGTTCGTACGATAAAAGCGATTTCGGGAGAAAAGCCGAATCGTAAATCACTTTAACTTGTGAACAAGCAAGATGCAGTTAAAGCAAGTCTACGAAGGTAGTTTGCAGTTATGATGGAAATTAGAATGTAACCACAAACTGAAATATGATGTTCATATGAAAAAATTGATTTACGTCTAAACATTGATTCGAAAAATACTGAACTTTGAAACACGATCGTAAATCCGCAGAAGGCAGTAAGCTATTGAGGAGGTTTGTAGTAAAAATAATATGCTCAAAGGAAATGCAAACCAGAGAGCACCGCGATTTTAGGGTGGTTCGGTCAATCTTGACCTACATCCACTACTGGATTCCTCCACTAACGAGGTCACTGATGTCCACTAGAGGCCTTCCTTCAATAGGCGAAGGCCAACCACCCTTTTAAAGTTTCACTCCTTTTGACGGGCTTAGGAGACAACCCTTACATAATTTTCTCTCCTCTCTTGAAAGATCAGAACTTGGAAGAAAAGAGGGAGAAGAACTTTTAACTCATACAACACTTTTGAGCTCTAAAAATCACAAAGTAAGATCAAGATTTCGGTGGTTTTGGTTGCTCTTTCATTGCTGAAAGAGTGGGATATTTATAGGCCCCAAACCAGTTTGAATTCTGTGCTCAAAATTGTCAATTCCCGAAATTTTGGGGTCCGGCAATTGCGTTAGGATCGGAGCGGCACTAAGAGGGGGGGGTGAATTAGTGCAGCGGATTAAAATGTTGGTTTCAACAAATCTTTCGTACGATAAAAATCGGAATCGGAAGTGCTTAACTTGAAAGCGTATTCGCAAAGTTGTGCAGCAATGGTAATGATGAAATAAAGTAAGTAAGAAGGTTTGCAGTAATGTAAATAGCAGTAATGAAATGCAAACCAGAGATTACACCGTTTTTGAAGTGGTTCGGTCAAGTGACCTACATCCACTTGCGAGGCCCCTCTTCGATGAGGCTCCCACCTTCCACTAGCAAATCTCTTGAAAGGGAAGGGTGAATACCCCTCTTACAACTCTTTTGCAAGTGGTTCACTCTCTTACAGATTTTCAGCAAGAAAGAAGGAGGTGAACACTAGCAAATTGAAAACAAGACTAGCTAAGACTTTTCTAAGGCCTTTCTCTTAAACAATTGCTGCTCAAAAAGTTGTAATCTCAACTGAGATTTGAGGGGTATTTATAGGCCTCAAGAGGATTCAAATTTAGGCTCCAAATTTGATGGGTTCCCGATGCTGGCGGTGCCACCGCCTGTCAGTGGCGGTGCCACAGCTCTTGGGTGCTGGGCGGTGCAACCGCCCAGTCTGGCAGTGCCACCGCCAGACCCTTCGGTTCACTTGTTTGGGCTTCAAATTTTGCCCAAATCAAGTCTAATTTTGGGACCAGTTGGCCCCTAACCAGGATATAGGATTATCTCTTAATCCTAATCCTAATTACAAGTGAACTACATAACCAAAACACATCCTAAGCAATTTTTCAACCGCGAACGTCGAGTCTTGTTCCGGTGAGCTTTCCGACGAACTTCTTCCGACGGGCTCCCAGCAAGCTCCCGAACTTGTGATGACTTTAATGAGTAGCCGAGCCTTCTCAGTGATCTCCATGAACCTCCGACGATCTCTTCGGCGAACTTCCGAAAATTCCGACAGGTTCCCGATTTCTTCTCGGTTGGTTCCGGCAGCATCTCCGACGATTCTTCGGACTCTTAAATGTCCATCAAACTTGACTCTGGTATCCTTGCTTTGTGTTTTTTGGTTATCGTAGTTAATCCTGCACACTTAACTCAATAATAAGGATTAGATCAATTAACCCATCAATTGATTTTATCATCAAAATCCGAGATTCAACAATCTCCCCCTTTTTGATGATGACAATCAATTAATAACGGAGTTAAACATAACTCCCCCTATCTATATGTCATATTATGAGAAGATAAAAACACTTGAATTCCATCCCATTGAATTCAAGCATAAACCGATAAGTTCTAACCGTAGAACTTATCGTTATTCTCATTAAGCATAATGTAAATACGAAACTTCGATGAAAATCCTTTTCAAGTCGAAAGATAAGAGACAAATTTTACTACGACAGGAGATAAAGATTTTCAACATGAATTTCATGATATACATGTTAGACATGCTTTCAATATGATCAATCGATCTTGCGATATTATCAAAGATTTTGCAAGGCATATAAGACATTCATCGATCGATCACTTTTCTCAAAGATTTTGAAAAATTTTTACAATTCATATAAGTCATGCTATTAAAATGATACAAGTAATCACTTTTCTCCCCCTTTGTCATCAACAAAAAGGGATAGAGACTTGAAGCTCATAGTTTGTCATACAAAAATTTTATCATTCAAAATTAAGTATGCTAAAATATTTACGCAGAGTTCATCTTAAATGAAAATTCAGCATTCATCCATATTACCAAATCTCTTCGTTCTATAAGTAACAAAAGTTGTAGATGTACAAGGAAGAGATTGGGATAAGGAAAAAAATGTTTCAAGTAGTAACTCCAGTAAGTCAAGATCATAATTCGAATACAAATTCATTCAAATTCAATTCGTCAACTTGAAACTCATAATCAAGCCATCAAAATCAATTTTGAGATTCAAAATATCATAAAATCATTAATCTTGATCAGATGGGAGCGGTGTTTGACTCAAGATAGGATAAGAAAATTTAACATGTCATTAGAATTGAAAGAGAAGGATCAGTTCACCGAGGAACGGAGAGAGAATGAAAAACTTTACGGAAAATCCATTCAAACAAGTTTATTGTTTAGGGACAATTTAACATACCTAATTCCCTTCTAATGAATTCAAATTGGTCTTCATTCAAAGCTTTTGTAAATATATCTGCTAATTGATGCTTTGTGTCAATGAATTCTAGAACAACATCATTGTTAAGGACATGATCGCGTATGAAATGATGCCTAACGTCGATGTGCTTAGTTCTAGAGTGCTGAATTGGATTTTTAGTAAAACATATGGCACAAGTATTATCACATTTTATGGGAATATTTGTAAAGTAAATTCCATAGTCTTCTAATGTATTTTTCATCCAGACAACTTGTGCACAGCATGCACTTGCAGCAATGTATTCGGCTACCGCCGTAGATAGTACAACTGAATTTTGTTTCGTGGAAGTCCAAGAAACAAGTGCATGTCCTAAAAATTGGCATGTTCCGGATGTACTTTTTCTATCTATCCTGCATCCGCCAAAATTGGCATCTGCATAAGCTATTAAATCGAATTTTTCAGATTTTGGATACTATAGTCCTAGATTTGGAGTTCCTTTAAGATACCTAAATATTCTTTTAACACTTTTAAGATGAGATAATTTAGGATTTGATTGAAACCTAGCGCAAAGTCCTACACTAAACATAATATCCGGTCTAGTCGCGGTAAGGTAGAGTAGACTACCTATCATTCCCCTATATATTTTTTTATCGAAATTTTCACTATTTTCATCCATATCTAACTTAGTCGCAGTACTTATAGGGGTGTTTATTGCTTTTGAATTATCCATGTTAAATCGTTTTAACAATTCTAGTGTATATTTAGATTGGTCAAGAAATATACCATCCCTAAGTTGTTTGATTTGTAATCCTAAAACGAAGGTTAATTCACCCATTAAACTTATTTCAAATTCATGACTCATACATTTGGCAAATGATTCACATAGTGATTCATCCGAAGAGCCAAAAATAATATCGTCAACATAAATTTGCACAATAAAAAAATTATTTTCAAAATGTTTAATAAACAATGTAGTATCAACCTTGCCTTTGGTAAAATTATTTAAAATAAGAAAGGAACTAAGCCTTTCATACCAAGCTCTAGGAGCTTGTTTCAAACCATAGAGAGCCTTAGTCAATTTGAATACATGATTAGGAAGAAGAGAATTTTCAAATCCGGGAGGTTGTTCGACATATACTTCTTCGGAAATAAAACCATTCAAGAAGGCACTTTTGACATCCATTTGAAATAGTTTAAAATTATTACTACTAGCATAGGCAAGGAGCATCCTTATGGCTTCTGATCGAGCCACGGGAGTGAAGGTTTCTTCGTAATCGATACCTTCTTCTTGGTTGAAACCTTTGGCCACTAATCTAGCCTTGTTTCTAACCACGATACCATTTTCATCTTGCTTGTTTCTAAAGACTCATTTAGTACCAATGACTAAATGGTCACTAGGTCTAGAAACAAGCTTCCATACCTTATTCCTCTCAAATTGATTCAATTCCTCTTGCATTGCGATAACCCAAAAATCATCTTTTATGGTCTCGTCAATGCATTTAGGTTCGATTTGAGAAAGGAAGGCGGAGTTGGCACAAAAATTCTTGAAAGAGGAACGAGTTTGAACCCCTTTTGATGTATCCCCTATAATTAGCTCCTTTGGATGAGCATCTATATACTTCCATTCCTTAGGTAAGGAAATTTCGGAAGAAGGTGCATCCAAGTTGCTATTTTGAGGAGGGGGTTCATTTAAATTCAAATTATCAAAACCAAGATCATCATCAAAATCATTTTTCTTTAAATTTGAAACTTCATTAAAAACTAAATGAATAGACTCTTCTATTACTAAAGTTCTTTTGTTAAAAACCCGAAAAGCCTTAGAAACGGAAGAGTAACCAAGAAAGATGCCTTCATCGGATTTAGCATCAAATTTTCCTAAGGCATCCCTTTCATTTAAAATAAAGCATTTACAACCGAAAACTTTAAAATAGGAAATATTTGGTTTTTTGTTATTCCATAATTCATAGGGAGTTTTTGATAAGGATGGTCTTATTAGGACTCTATTCATGATGTAGTAAGCTGTATATACGGCTTCGGCCCAAAAATACTTAGGTAAACTATGTTCATTTAACATAGTTCTTGCCATTTCTTGTAGGTTTCTATTTTTTCTTTCAACTACTCCATTTTGTTGGGGATTCCTCGGAGTGGAGAAGTTGTGATTGTATCCATTACCTTCACAAAAAATTTGAAAGTCACGGTTTTGAAATTCACCACCGTGATCACTTCGAGTTGATGAAATCATAAAACCTTTTTCGTTTTGAGTGAGTACAAAATCTAGAGAAACACTTGAAACAATCACTTTTGTGAGCTAAGAAATAGGTCAAAGTGTATCTAGTATAGTCATCCACAATTACAAATGCATATTTGCTTCCTCCTAGACTTGTCATATCAATTGGTCCAAATAAGTCCAAATGAATCAATTGTAATGGTCTAGTGGTGCTAATTTGAGTTTTTGATTTGAAACTAGTTTTTTATTTGTTTACCTAGTTGACATGCATCGCATACTAGTTTTTATTTGTTACCTATGGTTCCCTTGCCAATGATTTTCCCTTGGTTGTTGTCTCCGAATATGACGTACCCTTCTTCTTTGCTAGTAAGCATAGAGAAATGAGATGGATCTCCAGTCATATGTCTTGAGCATCCACTATCTAGATACCATCTCTTGCTCCAAGCTTGTGATGTTGTAAGTTTCTCTTCTCCGATGGCCATTAGAGCGTAATGAGCAACTTGCTCGGTGTTGGACTCCTCTTCTGCGGACGCGCTTGAATCATCCCACGTTGCTTTGAGCGCCTTCTTCGATGTTCTCTTTTTGGCTTGAGGACAATCGTTCTTGTAGTGTCTCGGTTTTTTGCATTCATAGCAAATCACTTGGCCCTTCTTTTGTTTAAATTTTTTTTTGTATTATTTTTAAATTTGTTCTTCCTTAAATATTTTTTAAATTTTTGAGTCAAAAGTGCAATGTCATTGTCACTGTCCTCATCACTTGATGTTCCTTTCAAGTGGTCTTCTTGTGATTTGAGTGTCATATCCTTCCTGTTCTTTGGAAGGGGGTTCTCGAGCTCGTCATGAGCTTGACATGTCATTTCGTAGGTCATTAGAGACCCAATGAGTTCTTCAAGAGGGAATGTTTTAAGGTCTTTGGCCTCTTGAATGGCCGTAACTTTTGGATCCCAACTTTTAGGGAGGGATCTTAAGATTTTAGTTACTAGTTCAAAGTTAGTAAAATCTTTACCAAGAGCTTTGAGTCCATTGATGACATCCGTAAACCGGGTGTACATGTCTCCGATGGACTCACTTGGTTTCATTCAAAAAAGTTCAGTAAGAGTGCACAAGGATGTTGATTTTGGACTCTTTCACTCAAGAAAGTGCCTTCATGAGTGACCTCAAGAGTTCTCCAAATATCAAAAGCCAATCACAAATTGAAACATGATTAAATTTATTTTTGTCTAGTGCACAAAACAAGGCATTCATAGCCTTTGCATTTAAAAGCAAAAAACCTTCTTCTCCGATTCATTCCATTAAATTCTTATCGGAGAGAAGATTTTTTTTGAAATCCGTTTTCAACAATAGTCCAAAGCTCGAAATCCATAGAAATGAGGAAGATCCTCATCCGAGTCTTCCAATACGTGTAATCCGACCCATTAAACATAGGTGGACATGTGATAGAGTGTCCCTCATGCATGCCGGAGTAAGCCATCTCTCTTGGGTATTAAACCAAATATAAGAGTGAGCCTTGCTCTGATACCAATTGTTAGGATCAGAGCGGCACTAAGAGGGGGGGGGTGAATTAGTGCAGCGGCTTAAAACGTTGGTTTCAACAAATCTTTCGTACGATAAAAATCAGAATCGGAAGTGCTTAACTTGAAAGTGTATTCGCAAAGTTGTGCAGCAAAGGTAATGATGAAATAAAGTAAGTAAGAAGGTTTGCAGTAATGTAAATAGCAGTAATGAAATGCAAACCAGAGATTACGCCATTTTGAAGTGGTTCGGTCAAGTGACCTACATCCACTTGCGAGGCCCCTCTTCGATGAGGCTCCCACCTTCCACTAGCAAATCTCTTGAAAGGGAAGGGTGAATACCCCTCTTACAACTCTTTTACAAGCGGTTCACTCTCTTACAGATTTTCAGCAAGAAAGAAGGAGGTGAACACTAGCAAATTGAAAACAAGACTAGCTAAGACTTTTCTAAGGCCTTTCTCTTAAACAATTGCCGCTCAAAAAGTTGTAATCTCAGCTGAGATTTGAGGGGTATTTATAGGCCTCAAGAGGATTCAAATTTGGGCTCCAAATTTATTAGGTTCCCGATGCTAGCGGTGCCACCGCCTGTCAGTGTCAGGCGCTGACAGTGCTGGGCGGTGCCATCGCCCATCTCTCGGGTGCTAGGCGGTGCAACCGCCCAGTCTGGCAGTGCCACCGCCAGACCCTTCGGTTCACTTGTTTGGGCTTCAAATTTTGCCCAAATCAAGTCTAATTTTGGGACCAGTTGGCCCTTAACCAGGATATAGGATTATCTCTTCATCCTAATCCTAATTACAAGTGAACTACATAACCAAAACACATCCTAAGCAGTTTTTCAACCGCGAACGTCGAGTCTTGTTCCGGCGAGCTTTCCGACGAACTTCTTCCGACGGGCTCCCAGCAAGCTCTCGAACTTGTGATGACTTTGATGAGTAGCCGAGCCTTCTCGGTGATCTCCGTGAACCTCCGACGATCTCTTCGGCGAACTTCCGAAAATTCCGACAGGTTCCTGATTTCTTCTCGGTTGGTTCCGGCAGCAACTCCGACGATTCTTCGGACTCTTACACGTCCATCGAACTTGACTCCGGTATCCTTGCTTTGTTTTTTCTGGTTATCGTAGTTAATCCTGCACACTTAATTCAATAATATGGATTAGATCAATTAACCCATCAATTGATTTTATCATCAAAATCCGAGATTCAATAAGTTGCACTGCCTGACAGGGGCGGTTGCACCGCCTTGTCACGGACTTAGTTGGTTTTGCCAAAGTCGTGTGGCACCCTTGCGTGTCCGTCCGCAAAGGTCAGTCTCCCCGAAGCCTCCCATGGTCCCTCAGGTCCCACAAAAGAGAGAACAGGACTGAGAAAAGGCCTCACTCGGGATCCACAAGCAAACTTCTCCGAAAAACACTTTATAGACAATGCAAATTACAAACAGACTTTACAAGCTCTGAACAGTTGCACAACAATGGGTAAAATGGTCCATTACAGACCAAAAATCTCTCACACGTGTCCACATGACACAACCTTTATTTACAAGCCTAAAGCGGCCACCGACCCAACTAAAATGGGACTATCAAAACTTCGGTCGTCCCCCTACATGCTGTACAAAGCATGAACATACCAAAAGACACAGACATACATAAGCATTACATCAAACACCCTATTTAGAAGTTTGTCCGTGACATTCTCCCCCACTTATTCCTTTGACGTCCTCATCGAAGCCTTTGTCGACACTACAACTCCTTGCCTCTACTGAGTCTTCAATCTTCTGCTCCAACTGCAATGCGTCCCTTGGCTCCCAACTGCTCTCCACTGTTGTTTTCGAGTAGTCGAACCTTTTGATCTACCATGCTGCTTCAACTCACCAATGACTCTGACTCCGGTGTGGGGTTGGCTGAGTTGTATTGATCCTTGTTGATTCCTGTGGATCCTTCAAATGAAGGAAAAGACCATCCTTACTGCGCTAGTCTCTCAAATGCCTCATGCTGCTTGAACTGGGTGGATGCTTGTTGGAGCTTTTAACGAGCATTGTCTCACAAACTTCTAAAGATTTGGGTCCTTCCTCCACAAAATTTGCTCGTTGACTCTTCTTTCACTTAGTTGTCACATCCAAGTAGGTTCGCATCACTTCCGCTTTTGATTGGCATTTCGTTGGGAAATGAAGCGGACAATCTACTCTCAGTAACACTAATCACCATTGGTGAGGATTTAACAACTATTGTCTTCCATTATCTTCGAAGGGTCTTTGAACTTTTGCAGAGCTCCTCTGCTAGATAGATAAGAGAATTGGGGTACTCGGTTTCGCCCATTCTCTTAAGGGTTGAGAAGGCAAAGGTTACTTGACTTTGCCCGCCTCCTCGAGGTTGTACTCCATGCATCGAGCTGGTTACTAGCCTTTGCCTGCTCTTTGCTCACACTTCTGAAGCACTTGAAGTGTTTGCACTCCTTGCGTTGAGTTAGCTACTGTGATTCACCTTCTCAATGCCATTGAACTTCTGGAATGCAGGAAGTTTTTACCCCAACTTGGAGTAATTCTCTAATAGGTTTGGTCACCTCTGGGATTGTACCGTCTTCTCCATCAACTCTGCCGCCTACTCCCCTGAGTAGCGAAGGTCCAGCACCACGTACTAACTACTTCGTTCCTTGGTCGTGCACTCTTACATGACCGGAAGTCCTTCACTTTCGGCTATCTTGATGAGAAACTCATTAACACCGGTCTTACGAAGTTCCTTGGCCTCTGCCCTTCAGCCTTGTCTCGGTACTTGGAGTTTGCCTCTGCATGCTCCACCTCCTCGGCCCCTTTCACGACCAAGCACTCTCCCTCCATGAGAGCAAGGGATCAATGACTTTCACAGAAGTCCCGCCTCTGCGGTACCATGGCGTTGCCATGCCCATGGCACTACTATCCATCGACTCGCATCTGCATCCCTTTTCTTCACAATCAGTAGATATGCCTCTGTGGTACTCCTCTGAGTCCACCTCCATTCTAACTGATGCTTGATTTTGGGTAGCTAAGTCCCTCTGGACTTGTCGTCGCTTCCTCGCCCCTTTCGATCCCCTGCTTCACCCTTTGGTCGATGGAAAGACAGACTGCAACTCCCATGCATGGCCTCTGCCATCATGTTGTAGGGTTTGTACTAATTATGTTCTCCTTAGCTTCCTTGGTAGCAACGTTTGCTTACTCGACCTTGTCCTCTGACTTGTCATGCTCCCTTAAGCGAATATGAGCTCTGGAGCAGTCCAACTTGTTGAATCTCGGATTTTGATGATGAAACTAATTGATTGTGTTTAGATGTTTAACTGCATTTTGAGTGATGCAGGTCTACTCGATCAGAATTAGACAGTTAACGCAGGAGGAATTGACGTTGCGCCGGAGGAGATCACGTCAAGATAATTGGACGGCAGAAGGCTTCGAACGTCGGGCATCGGGCCAAGAAGAGCGGAATTGCGCCAAGGATATCGGGGTTACGGAGGTCAACCGCCGATTGGGCAACAAGCCGCAAGAGAGGACGATGTGCTAAAGAATCAGACGAAGCGCCAACCAATGACGTGCCGGGCAACAGAATGTCAATTCGCGTTGAAATAACTGTCTAGATCGGAGTAGAGTTTTGGTTTGCATGTGCAGGATTAACTACGATAACGATGAAGGCATAAAGTGAAACAAAGTGTGGAGTCAAGCACGAAGGATTCGTTGGGAGTTCAAGAGTTCGACGGAAGTCCGAAGGATCGTCGGGAACGCTGCCGGAACTAGCCGAGAATGAGTAGGGAGCTTGCCGAAAGTTTTTTTTTGGAAGCTCGCCGGAAGGTTCGTGGGAAGTTCGCAGAGTTCGCCGAGAAAGATCGGAGCTTGCCGAAGAAGCTCGTTGGAACTCACCAAGATCAAATCGTGAAGTTTAAGAGCTTACCGGGAGTCCGCAGAATGGTTTCCGAGAGTTTATCGGAAGACCGCCGAAAGTTCGCCGGAAGCTCGCCGGAAGAAGTCTTGACTTATGGACTTTGTAATAGCTTATAAAATGTCTTTAAATTCGTAGTTAGCATGTTAATTAGGGTTAGGATTAGGTATTAATCCTATAACCCAAGTAGGGGCCTATAACACTTTGTAGAGGGTGAAAAAATAATGAGGCGATAGGTGAAAACACCAGTAGTGGGCTGAAAACACTGTAGGCGTGGCACCACCGGGGCTGGCGGTGGCACCGCCAGCACTGTCAACGCCCTCGACAGTGATAGGCGGTGGCACCGCCACATCGATGACGGTGGCACCGCCAAAGATCGAAACAAAAGAGAATTCAAATTTTGGAGCCCAAATTTGAATCCTCTTGAGGCCTATAAATACCCCTCAAATCTCAGCTGAAAAAATAACCTTTTGAGCAGCAAGAGTTTGAGAGAAAGATCTTAGAAAAGTGTTAGCTTGCTTTCTTTTCAATTTGCTAGTGTTCACCTCATCTCTTCTCGAAAATCTGTAAGAGAGTGAACCGCTTGTAAAGAGTTGTAAGAGGGTATTTACCCTTCCATTTCAAGAAGCTTGCTAGTGGAAGGTGGGAGCCTCATCGAAGAGGGGCCTCGCAAGTGGAGTAGGTCATTTGACCGAACCACTCTAAAATCGGCGTGATCTGTGGTTTGCGTTTCATTATTGTTATTTATATTATTGCAAATCTTCTTATATGCTCTAGTTCCTTATTACTTTTGCTGCGCATATTTAAGAATACGCTTTCAAGATTAAGCTTGTCAAGTTCCGCTCTTATCATACGAAAGATTTTTTAAAAACCGAAGTTTTAATCCACTGCACTAATTCACCCCCCCCCCCCTCTTAGTGCTGCTCCGATCCTAACACAACTCTCCAGCTGCTTCGATCATACCACTATACGATCAAGTCCCTCCCATGGGACTCATTGGTACTTGTATTCGAACTTTTCCCTTGGTGGAACACAGCCCCCATATGCTGATGACCAAGGCTTTCATCCGATTGCAAAATTTGATGCACGCACGGAAGACCCGCCTCTGCGGTACCATGGCCTTCACTCCTTGAATCCATAGCCCTTCTTGTCGTCGTGTTATTCACCGAAGTGGAGCTTCTAGTAGCTCCCGATCATACCTCCGTATGATCCAGTCCCTCACGGGGCTAGGTTGTGTAAATCGCATTACCACGAACTGTTCCACCACGATCCGCTACACCATGTCACCTCCCGATGACATCTCTATTGCATTCTGATCCTTGTGGGATGAACTCGAATTGTGAACCCTTCATGTGTGGCCTCTACCAATACATCGCAGGGTCTCTTCCACCTTCGATTTTGTTCGGTCCTTTGGCAATCGACCTTCATCCACCCACTCTTGGGTTACACCTAGATGAAGCACTGCTCTAGGACAGTTCGTCGCCTAGTAGCTCCCGAAGTCCACCGACTTCATTGTAATTTGTGCACCATTGTCTGGATCCTGGGCCTCTGCCCCTACTAGCATAATCTTCGCTGCGCACTACTTCCTTCATGGCAACTTGAATGACAACGTTGTGGCATATTCTTCAAGAGTACCTGCCTCTGCGTCCTCTTGCCCCGTGCTAAGGCCTTCTGAACTCAACTTCGCCTCCGCAAATTGAGTCGCCTTAGTTCCTCCATCAAATGCTCCTCCGAGATAAGGTGCATGTGCCCCGAAGCTCCCTTCGTCTTTGGCACCATGCAAGATGAGTCCGCTCCGTCAGAATGAAGGACCCATAGAACAACATGATCTTACTC
Source organism: Musa schizocarpa (assembly GCA_900464855.2). NCBI lineage: Eukaryota > Viridiplantae > Streptophyta > Magnoliopsida > Zingiberales > Musaceae > Musa > Musa schizocarpa. Next base: position 27,690,899 of record LS990923.1, read on the forward strand.
TTGCCTCTGCAAGAGTTCATGTCCTTGACCTCTATCTAAGGAATGCACTATGCCTCTGCTCCATGTTCCAACTTCTATGTTGGCTCCCTTCAAGCGGTTTGAGTACTTCGCCAAGTTACCCCCAAGTTGCTCCACTCCTCGTTTTACATTGAGTTGATGGTGGCCCTCGCGCCCACCATTCCACGGGTCAGCCCTCCCTTGAGTCCGATCTCCGCATCGACTCCAAGTGTGCCTTCATTTGTGTTGCTTTGGGTCACTCCCCCACTTGATCTCGTAATGCATCCACCAATGCATTCTCTCAAGAGAGATCATGCGACGACTCCTCGCCGCTTGCTCAGTCCATTGAGCTTCGTGGAGTTGTTGTTTGTTGAGGTACTCCTCCTCAACTTGTGAGGTCCGCCCCACATGATTCTCCCTCTGGAGAGCCAGGACTTATCTCTCCTGGATAACTGTCCCATTGCAGCCACATCTCTCTTCGTTTCGGAGACCACCATCCCCTTGGACTACTCCGATCTGCTGAACAAACTATGCATTGTTCTGCCTCCTGCAAACACACTTGCTAGATTGCGACTCCACGTCAATACAGCCCCCGCTGCAACCCTCAAGGCCTAGCAACATGATGAACTAGTTGCACCCTTCAGCCTCCTATGGACGTATCCTTCACATGCCGAAGAGAAAGTTTCAATGCTCCATGGTGCCGAGTTTCGGTCGCCTTTGGACGGCCACGAACATTCCATCGTCCGCATACAAGCCCATGTATGAGTACCAAATTCTTCGAGCTAGCAATTCCCCTCACCTTTGTGAGCTTTGCATAACTCTTTTGGTCGTTGAGCAACTCATTCCGCCTTGCATGGTCTCATCCTTTACCAAGCGCCTCGCTTGCCTTGAGCACCATCAAGTATAGTTGTCAACGTTGAGCCGTAGCTCAAACTCAGCCATCCCAACCTTTGTGCGCTTCACATTCTTCCAAGCTTGTCTGTTCTCATGGTGCCTCTTGCGCGAAGGGTTGGCCATTCCTCTAAATGCCAATCTCATATGCCCGCTCCTCCGAGCGACTCCTTTTCCCTACATCTCTATGCTCGTTTTCCCCCAAACGATCGCGCGCATGCTGACTGCCCTCAACGCAGCCCCGCTAGGTCCCCCACGTTTGCATGCTAAGTGTTTCTATGAGTGCTTGTCCCGCTTTGATACCATCTGTCACGGACTTAGCTGGTTTTGCCTAAGTCGTGCAGCACCCTTGCGTGTCCGTCCGCAAAGGTCAGCCTCCCCGAAGCCTCCCATGGTCCCTTAGGTCCCACAAAAGAGAGAACAGGACAGAGAAAAGGCCTCACTCGGGATCCACAAGCAAACATCTCCGAAAAACACTTTATACACAATGCAAATTACAAACAGACTTTACAAGCTCTAAACAGTTGCACAACAAAGGGTAAAATGGTCCATCACAGACCGAAAATCTCTCACACGTGTCCACATGACACAACCTTTATTTACAAGCCTAAAGCGGCCACCGACCCAACTAAAATGGGACTATCAAGCCTTCGGCCGTCCCCCTACATGTTGTACAAAGCATGAACATACCAAAAGACACGGACATACAAAAGCATTACATCAAACACCCTGTTTAGAAGTTTGTCCCTGACAGCCTGGCAGAGCTCGGAGACTGAGCCTCTGGGCGGTGCCACCGCTTGTCAGGGGCGGTTGCACCTCCTGCCAGAGCTCGGAGACCGAACTCAGGCGGTGCCACCGCCTGACTAGGGCGGTTGCACCACCTAGCCAGAGCTCGGAGACCGAGCTCAAGCGGTTGCACTGCCCAGCCAGTGCTCGGAGACTGAGCCCTGGGTGGTGCCACCGTCGACCCAAGCGGTGCCACCTCTGGCTAAGTAAACTGGGTCCGAATGGGCTGATCCATTCGGCCCAATTTAGGTCTTTCAAGGGCCCAATTGCCCCGAGATTAAGTTAATGGGATCACCTCCCATTTCTAACTTAATCATCATGCTAACTACGAATTTCTTAAGACATTTACTGCAACTTGCTCTAGTATGTCAATCGCTTCTTCCGGCGAGCTTCCGACAAACTTCTGGTGAACATCCGACGAACCTCCAGCGATGCTCCGACGAACTTCCGGCAAACTACTGGACTTGTGACGATCCACTTGGCGAGTTCCGACGAGCTTCTTTTGGCAAGCTCCTGGACTTCTCAAATTTGTTCCCGCAGAACCTCCGACGATCGTCCGAACTTCCATCGAGCTCTCGAACTCCCAACGTGATCATAGTCTTGACTCTTGCGTAACTCCTGCTGTATGTCTTTCTTTAATCGTACTTAATCCTGCATACTTAAAACAAAACTTCGATCGAGACAATTAATCCTAAGCAATTAACTAAGTTGTCCGGCATGTCATTGGTCCCTCGACGCTTCATCTGATTCTTCAATGCATCGTCCTCTCCTACGGCTTATTGCCCAATCGGCCAGTTGACTCTGCAACTCTAATATCCTTGGCACAATACCCGCTCTTCTTGGCCCGATGCCCAAGTCCACGACCCGAAGCCTTCTATCGATACGTCGATCGATCCATCGGCCTAACGTCTAATCTTATGACATGTTCCTCCGGCACAACATGATTTTTCCTGCATTAATTGTCTCATCCTGATTGAAGTATCCTGCGTCACTCAAAACACAGATTAAAACATAAATACATATCAAGTGGTTTCATCATCAAAATACGAGATTCAACATATGGGACTATAGGTACATGGTAACTAAGGATAGATAGGTCCAAAGGATTGGATTCCCCTATATCGTTTGGAGACTGCGGCTTAGTGGCCTAGTACGCTCGTAATCGATGAATCTAGTGAATTATTATGGAGATAATAATTTACTGAGCCAGAAGAAGTATTGGTAGGTATGACTCACAGCCAGCTCGATAATGGGCCTAGAGGGTCACACACATATGGTTCGAATAAGAGATATCCGTTAGAGCCCTATCATATTGGAGATCCAAAATGCCCCTGAATTATTGGATCTTATGGATGAGATCCAATAAAAACTAATAAGAGATTATTGGGTAGAGACCTACTAATAAAGAGGATTGGGTAATTGGATGGAGATCTAGTACCCAGTATGGCATGATCCATTATGCTTAAGTTGATAGGTGGCCTCTATTGTTGGGAAAATCTTTGGAGGCTACATCACATGTGCAGAGGAAGAACAAGAAAACAAAATCCCCGATTCTCAAAGAGATGTTCGTCGTCGTGCGAAGATTGGTGCGTAAAATCCATGAAACTGAAAAACTACGTAAAGAGTATATTGTGTTACCTAGGGAGATCGTATATCCTTGTTTCCTTACAAATCCTTAGGAGAGGGTGAAGGAGGTCAAGCGTTCTCCTCTCTAGAGGTGATCCAGACAGTAGGGCTGTGACGACACTCCTCAAAACTCCAGGCCTGCTCTAAGGTAGAGAGGGGAAGGAGAATAGGAGAGACAAGCAAAGGCTCTAGCCTATGAGGCTCTGAATCCCTCCTATTTATAGAGGTCCCCTGTCAAACCCTAATGGATCTTTGCCTATTTGGTATTGGATCTGCATCCAATAACCCAAGCCTTTTATATTAGTGGATCTTTGTCCAATAATCTCTCATGGGCTCTTATTGGATCTCATCCATATGGTCCAATAATTCAAGGGCTTATTGGATATCCAATAAGATAAGGGCTCCGTCGGATATCTCATATACGAACCTTTACTCATCACAATGCCTACCATATGTGTGTGACCCATACGGTTTCTACTCGAGTCTCGCTCTAATCGGATTCTCCCAGAGAACTCTTTCTCTCTCAACCCGAATGACCCTGGCCAGGGATTTGTCTGGGCAAGAACACATGGGATATTCCTCTCATGACACCGAGAGTGGATGATCATCTATTGACACTCAAGAGCCCTCGTAAGGTCGACTACTTCTCCCAATGACCAGCTGTACTAGATTTGGGACAGCCAAACCTATAAGTCTGGTATCAAAGAGTGGAGCACTCATACAAGATATCCTTGCTGTCTCAAGTCTAAGGACCAGATACACCACTAGGACTATGGAATCGCTGTTTGACAATAAGGCATCATCAACCATCCAGCATTCCATAAGCGGATCAATCAGTCAACTCATTCTCCAATGAGCATCTGTACTGTATCCCTAGTGTCCCTACACGAGCAGCTATGAGACTAGTTGCATCCATCATATGGACGGGTATACAGCATACCAGTTTGTCCGGTTATCACGATGTCCCTCTCGAGTAACCTATGGCCTAGATTGTTTAGCATATGTGTTTAAAGGTGAATCGATCAAATTTTCGTGATCTCATCACGATCGGTTCCCATTACACAAATCCAAGGACATCACAATATATATATGCATATATGTAATAGTTATAAAGTGATATATGTCAAAATATAATAAGTAAAAAAGATTTTGTATCAAGTCACACGTGCCATCACGTGATTGGCTTGCTGGGCACCAATGACTAGCAATCTCCCACTTGACCTTAAGCCAATCACTTATGTGTCTGATCCCCATCAGACCCCTGTGACGCTCAAAGACAATCTGAGACAACGGCTTTGTCAGTGGATCTACAATGTAATCTTCGGATGAAACTCTTTCCACTGCTACATCTCTTCGGGTTACGATCTCTCTGATAAGGTGGAACCTCCTCAGAACATGCTTAGATTTTTTATGAGACCTAGGTTCCTACGCTTGAGCAATCGCCCCATTGTTGTCGCAATATAAGGAGATCGGCTCCTTGCTACCCAGCACAACTCCCAAATATGTGATGAACTTCTTCAACCAGACTCCCTCCTTTGTTGCATCTGATGCAGCAATGTACTCTGCCTTTGTGGTCAAGTTAGTAGTAGTATCTTGCTTGGAACTCTTCCAGCACACTGCTCCTCTATTCAAGATGTACATATACCCTGAATTCGACTTGCTATCATAGACATCAGACTGAAAACTTGAGTCTTGTGTAGCCTTCAACCTTAAGGCTATTACCTCCATATACTAGTAAAAGATCCTTAGTCCTTCTCAAGTACTTAATGATACACTTTACTGCTTTTCAGTACTCCAAATCTGGATCCGCCTGATACCTGCTCGTGACACTCAAAGCATGCGCTATATCAGGCCTAGTACATAGCACGACATATATGATAGACCATATTGCCGAGGCATAAGGTATCATATCCATGTTCGCCCTTTCTTCTGTATTATTTGGGGACATACTCGTAGAAAGCAATTTCCCATGTCTCATCGGTATGAGACCTTTCTTGGAATTTTCCATGTCAAACCTTATGACAATGGTTTCTATGTACCTGAACTGGGACAAGCCAAGCATCCTCTTGGATCTATCTCTATATATTCTAATCCCTAAGATATAGGATGCTTCCCTTATGGCCTTCATGGAGAAGTGTCTAGATAACCAAGCCGTTACTGTGGATAGGATTCCTACGTCATTCTCAATTATCAGGATGTCATCCACATATAACACCAAAAAGGTGATAGAGCTCCCACTTACCTTCCTATACACACAAGGCTCATCTTCATTCTTAAGGAACTCATAAGATCTGATTGCCTCATTAAATCTTATGTTCCAACTTCGGGAAGCTTGCTTTAGTCCATAAATGGATCTAAGCAACCTACAAACCTTATCTGGGTAGTTCTTGGACACGAATCCCTCAGGTTGCATCATATACACCTCCTCCTCGAGGTTCCCATTGAGGAATGTGGTTTTCACATCCATCTGCCAGATCTCATAATCATAGTGTGCTGCAACAACCAATAGAATTCTAATGGATTACAGAATTGCTACGGGTGAGAAGGTTTCATCGTAGTCAACACCTTGCCTTTGACGATACCCCTGAGCCACTAGCCTTGCTTTATAGGTCTCTACCTTTCTATCTACTCTGATCTTTTTCTTAAAGATCCACTTGCAACCGATGGGTACAATACCTTTAGGCACATCAACTAGGTTCCAAACATTGTTGGAGTACATAGAATCCATCTCAGAATTCATGGCTTCTTGCCACTTCCCGGAGTCTATACTCATAATAGCCTCCTTATAGGTCTAAGGATCAATATCCTTAACATCGTCTCCTCTAATATGTCCCATATATCTCTCAGGAGGATGGGATACTCTATCAGACCTACGTAAAGTTGAAACTTGTGTATTAGGTACCTAAACAGACTCGGGCTGTAGAGTGGTGCTTAAGCTTGGTTCTCCAACCTCGCTCAACTCTATCATTCTCCCACTATCTCTACCAAGAATGTGTTCCTTCTCAAGGAACACTGCTCTCTTAGCTACAAAGACCTTTTGGTCCTCAAGATGATAGAAATAATACCCACAAGTTTCCTTAAGGTATCCCACAAATTTGCATTGCTTTGTCCTTGATTCTAACTTATCGGGATTGTGTCTTTTAACGTGGGCAGGGCAGCCCCAAATCTTAACAACCTTAAGATCAGGCTTCCTCGTTTTCCATATCTCATATGGTGTAGACACTACCGACTTAGTTGGAACTCTATTCAGAAAGTAAGCTGCGGTTTCTAGGGCATATCCCCATAATGAGATGGGTAGGTCAGCGAAACTCATTATGGACCGTACCATGTCTAATAGCATATGATTTCTCCTTTCAGAGACACTATTGAGCTAAGGTGTATAAGGAGGTGTCCATTAGGATAATATCCCATGGTCCATGAGGAACTGAGTAAACTCTATACTTAAGTACTCACCTCCTCCATCTGATCGAAGAGTTTTGATACTCTTTCCAATCTGGTTCTCCACCTCATTCTTATACTCTCTGAATTTCTCAAAGGCCTCAGACTTGTACTTCATTAAGTACACATATCCATACCTTAAGAAATCATCAGTAAAGGTAATGAAGTAGGAGTAACCACCAATGGCATGAGTTGACATGAGTCCACATACTTCACTATGTATGAGTTCCAATAGCTCAGTGGCTCTCTCTCCAGTTCTACTAAATTGAGAGTTGGTTAGTTTTCCACGAAGGCAAGGCTCGCAAGTTGCATATTACATATAGTCGAATGGATTTAGATATCCATTATTTAGCAACTTTTGAATCCTTCTTTTATGAATGTGACCTAGCCTACAATGCCACAGGTATGTACTGTTCATCTAATCTCGTTTCCTCTTGGACACATTTACATTAATGATATGTAGAGTAGTGTCTAACATAAATAAACCATTATACAATATTCCTTTCGTGATGATCTTATCATCTAATAATATTGAACAACCATTGTTCTCAAAAACTAATTTATATCCACTAACTGTCAAACGTTAAATGGAGATATTTTTTTTAATAATAGAAGGAACAAAATAACATACATCTAATGCAATAAAAGCTCCACCAGGCAGATGTAGGGCGACCTCACTAACAACTATTACAGTAACTTTTGCTCCATTGCCCATCTTGAGGTCCATCTCGCCTCTCTCTAGTCTCCTATGCCTTGCTAGAACCTGCAACGAATTATATATATGATAAACACTACCGGTATCCAATACCCATGTGTTATCAAAAGAGTTTGATAAATGGAGTCTGATCATGAATGTACCTGAAGCTTCATCAAGCTTTTGTTTTGCCTTTTCAGTAAGGTACTCTTTGCAGTTCCTCTTCCAGTGCCCATCTTTACCATAGTGGAAGCACTGGCCTTTGTCCTTTGCTGGGTCTTTCTTAGCAACCTTTGATTTACCTGGTCTGCCCTTGCACTTTCCCTTCTTAAGGGACCTTCCTGCTTTCCTTTTCTTTCTAGTCTCACCAGTGTAGTGAACTGGCTTCTCTTTCTTAATAGTACTCTCTACCTCCCTCAACATATTGAGGAGCTCTGGGAGAGTCACCTCAAGCTTGTTTATATTAAAATTCATTATGAACTATGAAAAGGAATCTGGTAGGGACTGAAGCACAATGTCCACACACAAGTTATCCTCTAGGACCATTCCTAGACCTATGACTTTCTCTATCTACTCAATCATCTTTCCTATATGGTTATGAACTAGTGTCCCCTCAATCATCTTAGCGTGGAAGAGGCTCTTGGATATGTCATATCGTTGAGTCCTTCCCTGTTCCTCAAACAATTTGTGGACATGTAGGAAAATAGATTTGGCATCCATCTTTTCATGTTGTCTCTATAACTCAGGAGTCATAGAGCCTAACATATAGCACTGAGCAAGAGTGGAGTCATCAATGTACTTCATATAGCGAGCGATCTCATCCTCGCTTGCCCCTACTTCAGGCGTAGGCATCACTATATCAAGGACGTACACGATTTTCTCTATCGTGAGAATGATTCTCAAGTTACGGAGCCAATCCATATAATTTAGACCAGTGAGGCGATTGACATCAAGTATGCCATGTAAGGGATTTGAAAGCGACATTTTCTGAAAATAAAGATATAGTAGAAATGAATAACATGCAGATTTTGTAAGAAATAAACTATCAAGATATGGACTTATATCTTAATATGCTCCCACTATTTTACTAACGAGTTATGCGACACCCTCAGCACGTGAAACGGAAGTCATCGGCAGACTTCTAGTGGGGATCAGGATCCAATCAGCATCTTAGTGTAACCTCGAGGCACTCGACCAATCACACTAAGCCTAAAAGGTAGGCAACTCTTGCCGATCACAACTCCTTATGATTCCCGTCCTATTCGGCCTCCGAATCACCATGGTCTTGAGGGACTCGAGCAACCATGATGCTCGGTTAAGTCAACACCTTCGTTACAAGATGTGTTTGATTTGATGATATACCCTCGAGGGACTCGACCAAGCATACCATGTCCTCAAGTCACCGGTGACATCTCTATGTCGTAAGCAAGATAGCGAATCGTGATATAGGTGAGTCTCGAGGGACTCGACCAACTCAACCTACACCGGGAATCGGTTCCTACTTATAACGATGGAAGGCCACATGGGTCAATCTAATTGTCTCACGTTTACCGACTTAATATTATCGAGAGAGATGTTTCTATGATTTGGTCTTCTAATATGACATGTCACACATATACATATTTAATATATATCTACATCGCATGCAAATATATATACATATCTAGTATGTGTATAAGCAATCACACTAGATGATCATGGACCACAACCTAATGTGATTAGGCCCGAGCCAGTAGGCCTAATCACTCACATCAAGATCTATATGTGCAATGGTGCATCTCCAGGCCCTGTGATCGTCCATCTCGTCCTCGTCGGTTTGATCGACATCTCGATGCATCTTCATGCAACACGATCGTCCGTCTCGTGGGTCCGCTATCGCATCCACGCTCCCGCTGCACCTCCTCATGTGATTACAACTTAATCATAGGCACGCAGGCCCGATAATAAACAAGAAATATAATAGAGGCTCGTAGATCCTAATAATAATATTTACAAGTACACACATCACACGGTCCATGATCATCCATCCACACATCATACATCACATGTATAAATAATCATTATCATGTAGGACTACTAGATAAAAATAAAAATAATAATCAACTAAACTTTTTAATTAATTAGTATTTTATGAAATCAGAGACATATAGGGAATTTTAAAATTCCTAAGGGTATTTTCATAATTTAGACAAAAGACAGAAACTGGAATTTCTCAAATTTCGAGGGGCAAAACTATCTTTTGCCCAGAAAACCCTAATGCCCTCATCATCCCCTGCTGCAGCTGCCGCTGCCTCCGCCACCCTACCGGCAGCGGGCTATGCGGCGGAGGGTGGGGTTGTTGCCCTCGCTTGCAGGCGGCACGCCCGCTGGCGACGCTGCCCCTTCAGTTGGGCGCCCCCCCGGGTGCCGCCACTTTCGCGGGCGGGCGCCCTTGTGGGCGTCGTCCCCTCCGTGGGCAGTTCTACCCGCGAGGCAGCGCCCGCAGGTGATGCTGCCTCGATGGGCGGCCGCCCCTACTGGATTTTTGCCCACGGGAGCAACGGCCACAGGCGTCACTACCCTTGCGGCTGCTACTGCAGGCTGCCTGCTTGCACGCAGATGGCAGTGCTGCCATCAGCGACGGCAGTGAGGGCAGCAACAGTTGCTGCCCTTTTTCGCTTTTACATCAACGATTTTGACGTCAAAAGCTTCTCCAAAACACAACACACGTAGTTTAAAACCAATCTATCGCACGAACAACCTGGCTCTGATACCACTATTAAGAAAATCTTTGGGGGCGACATCACATGCGCAGTGGAAGAACAAGAAAACAAAATCCCTGATTCCTAAAGAGATGTTCGTCGTCATGCGAAGATTGGTACGCAAAATCCGCGAAACTGAAAAACTGCGTATATAGTAGATTATGTTACCTATGGAGATCGTATATCCTTGTTTCCTTGCAGATCCTTAGGAGAGGGTGAATGAGGTCAAGTGTCCTCCTCTCTAGCGGTGATCCATACAGCAGGACTGCGATGATGCTCCTCAAAACTCCAGGCCTGCTTTGAGGTGGAGAAGGGAAGGAGAATAGGAGAAGCAAGCAAAGGCTCTAAACTATGAGGCTCTGAATCCCTCCTATTTATAAAGGTCCCTTGTCAAACCCTAATGGATCCTCGCCTATTTGTTATTGGATCTGCATCCAATAACCCAAGCCTTTTAAATTAGTGGATCTCTATCCAATAATCTCTCATGGGCTCTTATTGGATCTCGTCCAAGGGATCCAATAATTCAGGGGCTTATTGGATATCCAATAAGACAAGGGCTCCGCCGGATATCTCATATCCTAACCTCTACTCATCGTAATGCCTACCATATGTGTGTGACCCTCTAGGCCCAATATCGAGCTGGCCATGTGTCATACCTGTCAGAACTCTTTCTAACTTAGTGAATTATTATCTCTGTAATAATTCACTTAACTCATCAACTACGGACGTACTAGGCCACTACGCCGTAGTCCCCAGACAATACAAGGGAATCCAATCTATTGGACTTGTCTGTCCTCAATTACCATGTACCTATAGTCCCTCATCCATCTAATATCCCAAAGACCGTATATCGAGCATGGTGCTGTCAAACCCATACGGTTTCTACTCGAGTCTCGCTCTAATCGGATTCTCCTAAAGAACTCTTTCTCTCTCAACCCGAATGACCCTGGCCAGGGATTTGTCTGAGCAAGAACATATAGGATATTCCTCTCATGATGCCGAGAGTGGAAGATCCTCTGTTGACACTCAATAGCCCTCGTAAGGTCGACTACCACTCCCAATGACTAGCTGTACTAGATTTGGGATAGCCAAACCTATAAGTCTGGTATCAAAGAGTGGAGCACTCATATAGGACATCCTTGGTGTCTCAAGTCTAAGGAACAGATATACCACTAGGACTACGGAATCACTGTTTGACAATAAGACATCATCAATCATCCAGCATTCCGTAAGCGGATCAATCAGTGAACTCATTCTCCAATGAGCACCTGTACTGTATCCCAAGTGTCCCTACACGAGCAGCTATGAGACCAGTTGCATCCATCATATGGACGGGTATACAGCACACTAGTCTGTCCCGTTATCACGATGTCCCTCTCGACTAACCTATGACCGGGATTATTTAGGATATGTGTTTAAAGGTGAAACAATCTCATTTTCGTGATCTTATCACGATCTGATTCCCATTGCACAAATCCAATGACATCACAATATATATATGCATACATGCAATAGTTATAAAGTAATATATGCCAAAATATAATAAGCAAAAAAGATTCTGTATCAAGTCACACGTGCCATCACTCAAGTGATTGGCTTGCTGGGCACCTATGACTAGCATCTATAAATAGGAGGGAACCAAAGACCTATAGGCTTGAGGTTCTTTTTGGCTACCTCCTCTTATTCTCCTCTCTCCCTCTCCTCCTCATGCTATAGCTCCTATTTGGGATGTGTGGACAGCAAGAAGGGGCACCCCCTTCTTGAATGCGTCGTGTACGCAAGGAAGAGTTTTGGGCAGCGATTTGAGGAGCATCTTCGCAGCCCCTACTATGTGGATCACCATTAGCGAGGAGGAAAGTTGATCTCTTTCATCCTCCCCTATAGATCTGTAGGTTTTCAGGGATATACGATCTCCCTAGGTAATTCTTTTATATGCAGTTTTTCGGTTTCGCGGGTTTTTGCGCACCAACTTTTGCACGATGATAAAACCTTCTTTTCTTTGGGAATTCTTGGATTTTATTTTTCTATTCTTCTACTGCATATATAATGTCATCCCAAATTTCCTAACAATGGTATCTGTTAGAACCCTTATAGATTCTAAGCTTGGGGTTGATCTTTTTAGGGGATTGGCCTCCTTGGAACTCTATAGGGGTTTCTTCCTCCATGTTGTTGCTCAAAAACTGTAGAAAAGATTCATCTATTGCTTGAGAAAAGAGAATGAATACATGGCTATTTATAGGGCTTCTAAGCCCTAACTCCTAATAAGACTCCTACTCAATACTCCTACTTCTAACCAACTCCTAATATGACTCCTACTCAAGACTCATATTCCTTTACAACTCCTAATGCTTCTATAAAAAATAACCTCCTAACATCTAGTTGGCCTCTTCACCTCTTTAATAGGGGTTAGCTAAGTAGGTTTTACATGAATGCCCCTCTTAATTAGGACTCTCCTTATTAGAGTTTTAATAGACCCCTCCTCTTCAAATCAGCCTTGTCCTCGAGGTAGACGATCCATGAATTCTGAGAATTTGATCTTCAAGTTGTCATAGTTCTCCCAAGTGGCACCTTCTGCTGGTAAGTTCGCCCACTATATTAGCACTTCAATAATGGGTCATCGTCATCGAGTCACTATTCGTCGATCAATAATGACACTCGGTTGGGTCTAGAGTTCTCCTTGGGTAGTTATATTTGGTAAATGGCTTTATGCTATCTCGTTTTGTCCCAACTTGAGTTTTAAACATGACACATGGAAGACTGGATGGATTCGAGAGTTGGTGGGTAATTCCAATCTATATGCTATAGCTCCGATGCGCTCCAAAATTTGATAGGATCCATAGAACCGAGGTGAAAGCTTCATAGATGCTCCGGTCTAAATTGATGTTTGCTTGTATGGCTAGAGCCATAGGATGACCCAATCTCCTATTGAAATTTCTCTTTCGCCTTTGTGTTGATCATATTGTTGTTTCAACCTTGCTTGTCTACTTTTTCCACTTTAGAGGTGCCCAACACATATTTTGGGATCATAGGGGGAGGTCGGCCATACAAAGCCTCATATGGAGTATATTTTGTGCATGAATGATAAGTTATATTATACCACCATTCGGCCCAGGAAAGCCACTTTTTTCACTCTTTTGGCCGATCACTAGTGAAGCATCTGAGGTATGTCTGCAAGTACCTATTCACCACTTCAGTTTGGCCATCAGTTTATGGGTGATACGCCATACTCCTTTTCAATTTAGTTCCCTACATCTGGAATAACTATATCCAAAATTTGCTCGTGAAGATGCAAGTAGAATTTGGCACAATCACAATGTGTCCCTTATAGCGCAAGTCTTTTGAGTCCCAACTATATTGAGCCATGGAGTTTGGTGCTTCCTCCAATTTTTTTATGATCTTACTGGTCTCCAGATCTTCCTATCATTCCCTCTTAATATCCTCAAGGAAGTCGCTAGTCGGAAATAAAATGATCGAAAATTCAGCTTGCTCGAGTAGCCGCGAAAGCACATCTGCAACAACATTCTCTTTTCCCTTTTTGTAATTTTTTTCATAATCATATCTAAGAAGTTTTGTTACTCATTTTTGCTACTCAGGAGAAGATATCTTCTGCTCCAAGAAATATTTTAGACTTTTATAGTCGGTCTTGATTTGAAAGCATCGCCCGATCAAGTACGGTCTCCACTTGGCCATCGCATGCACAATCGCGAGCATCTTATTGTCGTAAATAGTCATCTTGAGATGGGAAGGAGATAACATTTTACTAGTATAAGCAAGGGGGTGGCCATCTTGCATTAGTACAATACCAATTCTAACTCTGAAGGCATCAGCTTCAATAACAAAAGTCTTGCCGAAGTCGAGTAGCGCTAGTACGGGCGTTGTCATCGTTGCAGCTTTAAGTTCGTCAAAGGCGGTGGTGGTTTTGTCCGACCATTGGAAAGTATCTTTTTTAGCAAGGAAGTAAGGGGTTCACTGATCTTTCCATAGTTTTTCATGAACTTGCGGTAGTAGCCTGTTAAACCGAGAAAGTCATGTAGTGATTTTATGTTCCTCAAGGTTGGCCAGTTCTGCATTGCTTTAATTTTAAAGGGGTCTACCACTACACCTTTCTCTGATATGATATGCCTAAGATATTTCACCTTTTGTTGAAGAAAGTTGTTCTTCAATTTTTTGACAAAAAGAACATGTTCTCGTAAAATCGTAAAAACAAGTCGTAAGTGCTAAAAATGACTTTCAAGAGAAGGACTGTAAATAAGGATATCATCGAAGAAAACCACCATAAACTTACAAAGATAATTCCGAAAAATATCATTCATAAGGCTCTGGAGGGTGGAGGGAGCATTGGTGAGACTAAAGGGCATTACCAAAAATTCGTAGTGGTCGTTGTGTATTCGAAATACAGTTTTCGGTATGTCTTCTTTGCACTCTCGTATTTGATAATACCGGATCAAAGGTCCAGCTTTATGAAGACTCATGCTCCCTTTAATTCATCAAACAATTCATCTACTACTAGAATAGGGTATTTGTCCTTGACAGTTATGCCGTTGAGAGCTCGGTAATCAACGCACATTCGCCATATTCCGTCCTTCTTTCGTACGAGGAGCACCGGTAAAGAGTAGGGGCTGCAACTTGGCCGATTAACTCTAGTTTTGAGCATCTCTTTTACAATCCTTTCTATTTCATCCTTCTAGAGATGTGGATACCGATATGACCAAGTATTTGCTAGAGGTTTTCCCGGAAGAATCTGTACACAATGATCATGCCGACGGGTAGGAGGTAGGTTGCACGATTCGTCAAATATATCTGAAAATTTAGCAAGCAAAGGAAGTAGGTTTGGATCTTCAAATTCTATTAGCTCTCCTTTAGTTTGCTGCTCAAGTTGTACTAAAAAGCCGATGCATACTTTGTGCAAAACCTTCTTCATTCGTTGTATGCAAATCGTCGTTACATCGCTCCTATGTTTCCTGTGCAGTTTCACATGTTAACCCTTACTATAAAATTTCATAATTAGTTTCGTAAAATTTCAAAAAATATCATAATTAGTTTTATCCCACGTTTTTTATGGAGTATCATATGTTTAATAAAACCAAAGGAAAATCCATTATTAGGAAGTGTCAAAGCTATCATAAAAATTTCATAGAGATTTTGATAGAAAAAATATAATAGCAAGATCAAACGGACTGTACAATGCGACTGAAATTCTGTAGTGTATCTTTCGTCATTGAGATGAAAACTTTATGACGAAAAGTTTATGCAGCAATATAGGAATAATTTTTTTTTTGGATTTTCAAATAAGGATCACTAAATTGCAATAGTAGTAAGGTAGGAAACCAGAACCTATTGTAATTCAC
The DNA here is from genome assembly GCA_900464855.2 of Musa schizocarpa. NCBI lineage: Eukaryota > Viridiplantae > Streptophyta > Magnoliopsida > Zingiberales > Musaceae > Musa > Musa schizocarpa. Next base: position 27,706,420 of record LS990923.1, read on the forward strand.
GGCGAGATCAAACGATAATCCGTGGTGGTGGAGATGACAATGGAATTCAGCGACGATCTTTTAAGCAATTGTAGGAATTGCTTTAGGTAGTTGTGGAGGGTTGATGGATGGCTAGATTTTTGAAAAAAGATAACTAAATTATAGTAGTAGAAAGGTAGGAAACCAGAACTTGTTACAATTCACGGGGAGATCAAAGGATGATCTGCGGAGGTGGAGATGACAGTAGAATTTGGCGATGATCTTTTAAGAAATTATGGGAATTGCTTTGGGTGGCTATGGAGGGCTGATGGATGGCTATGGAAGGGCAGCGAGATGCCAAAAATACTGCTCTGATACCAAGTGTTAGAAACCTTACAGATTATAAGCTTGGGATTTATCTCTTTAGGGGATCAACCTCCTTGAAACTCTATAGGGGTTCCTTCCTCCAAGTTGCTGCTCCAAGGTTGCAGAAAAGATTTATCTATTGCTTGAGAAAATAGGATGAATATATGGCTATTCATAGGTCTTCTAAGCCCCAACTCCTAATATGACTCTTACTCAAGACTCCTGCTTCTAACCAACTCCTACTTCTGGGTCCGAATGGACTGATCCATTCGGCCCAATTTGGGTCTTTCAAGGGCCCAATTGCCCCAAGATTAAGTTAATGGGATCACCTCCCATTTCTAACTTAATCATCATGCTAACTACGAATTTCTTAAGACATTTACTGCAACTTGCTCCGGTGCGTCAATCGCTTCTTCCAGCGAGCTTCCGGCGAACTTCCGATGAACATCCGACGAACCTCCGGCGATGCTCCGACGGACTTCCGGCAAACTCCTGGACTTGCAACGATCCACTTGGCGAGTTCTGACGAGCTTCATTTGGCAAGCTCCTAGACTTCTCGGATTTGTTCCCATAGAACCTCCGACGACCGTCCGGTCTTCCGTCGAGCTCTCGAACTCCCAACGTGATCATAGTCTTGACTCCGGCACAACTCCTGCTACATGTCTTTCTTTCATCGTAGTTAATCCCGCACACTTAAAACAAAACTTCGATCGAGACAATTAATCCTAAGCAATTAACTAAGTTGTCCGGTATGTCATTGGTCCCTCGACGCTTCGTCCGATTCTTTGGCGCATCGTCCTCTCCTACAGCATATTGCCCAATCGACTAGTTGACTTCGCAACTTCGATATCTTTAGCGCAATACCCGCTCTTCTTGGCCCGATGCCCAAGTCCACAGCCCGAAGTCTTCTGTCGATACGTCGACCGATCCATCGGCCCGATGTCCAATCTTCTGACATGTTCCTCTGACACAACATGATTTTTCCTACTTTAATTGTCTAATCCTGATCGAAGCATCCTGCATCACTCAAAACGCAGATTAAAACATAAACACATATCAAGTGGTTTAATTATCAAAATACGAGATTCAACACTATATACCCATTTATATGATAGATGCAACTACTCTCATAACTGCTCGTATGGGGACACTAGAGATAGAATGTATGTGCTTATTGGTGAATGAGTTCATTAATTGATTCGCTCATAGAATGTTGGATAATTGATGATGCCTTATTATCATACAATGATTATGTCATCTCAGTGGTGTATCTGGTCCTTTGACTTGAGATACTAAGGATATCTTATATGAGTACTCCACTCTTTGATACCGGACTTATAGGTTTAGAGGTTCCAGATTTAGCGCAACTAGTCATCGGGAGTGGTAGCCAACTTTACGAGGACTATTGAGTCGATAGAGGATCATTCACTCCGATGTAATAAGAGGAATATCTCATGTGTTCTTGTTTAGACAAATCCCTGGCTAGAGTCATTCGGATTGAGAGAGAAAGAGTTCTTTGGGAGAATTTGATTAGAGCGAGACTTGAGTAGAAACTATATGGAGCAAACAGTACCATGCCTGGTATACAATCTATGGGGTATTAGATGGATGAAGGACTATAAATATACGATACTTGAGGATAGATAGGTCCAAATGATTGGATTCCCTTGTATCGTTTATGGACTACGACGTAGTGGCCTAGTACGCCCGTAATCGATCAGTCGAGTGAATTATTATGGAGATAATAGTTCACTAAGCTAGAAGAAGATAATAACTTTGTATAACTTATGGTCAGCTCGATATTGGCTCTAGAGGATCACACACATATGGTAGGCATTGTGACAAGTGGAGATTTAGATATAAGATATCAATTAGAGCCCATATCTTATTGGATATCCAATAAGCCCCTAAATTATTGGATCATATGGATGAGATCCAATAAGAGCTAATAAGAGATTATTGGGTAGAGACTTACTAATCTAAGAGGATTGAGTAATTGGATAGAGATCCAGTACCCAATATGGTAAGATCCATTAGGGCTAAGTTGACAATGGGCCTCTATAAATAGGAGGAAACCAAAGACCCATAGGCTAGAGGTTCTTTTTGGCTATCTTCTCCTATTCTCCTCTCTCCCTCTCCTCCTCATATTACAACCTCTATTTGAGACGTGTGGACAGTAAAAAGGGGCACCCCTTTCTTAATTGTGTGGTACAAGTGAGGAAGAGTTTTGTATAGTGATTTGAGCAACATCTTTGCAGCCCTTGTCGTGTGGATTACTGCTAGATAGAAGGATAGTTAATCTCTTTCATCCTCTCCCACATATCTATAGGTTTTCAGGGATATACGATCTCTCTCAGTAATTCTCTTACGCGTAGATTTTCGGTTTCATGGTTTTTGCACACCAACTTTTACACAACGATGAAACATTCTTTTCTGCGGGAATTCTATAATTTTGTTTTTCTATTTTTCTACTACGCATATGTCGCCTCAAATTTCCCAACACTATATTAGTATAATAAATTATAACTATAATATCTTGGTAACCTTCCCTTACTAAGATCTATATTATAACTATACTATCGGAGAATATACTAACACTTTCCTACAATAGTCGACCCTCCATAATAGCCTTCGTTGCATCGACACTTTATAACAAGAGTCAATATATAATATTCCTTAGTGCTTCTAATAAATTTGATCGGTTCCAATGACTATACTGAAATTGAATGACCAAATTTAGATAATATGCTATAAGACAAACTAATGTGTGAATATTTAAATTTTTAAAAATTATTTATTCATATTATAATTGACTATAAATATGAATTTGTTTGAAAGTCTTAGTTCATATGAGTTTTGGTCCTACAATATGTATATATTAATCAATCTTAAAATCATTGAACAATGCTTTCTTTACCTCTTCTCTGATTGAAACAGTATGTCTAAGATACAACATCTATAGATGTCTCTTTATATAAACTTTATGAAGACAATATAAGGTAGTTTCATTGTTGTTATAATTTCATTGGACTCCCAAAACCTAAAAGATAGAATTATCTTCTTCACCTTTTTTTTCCATCACTTGATTTTAAATACTATGAATTTGACCATTCCTATGATGTCACCATTGATTTTAAGGCCATATAATTTGTGATTTCATTCCTTTTGTTGAATTAATTTTAAGGCGATGTAATTTACAACAAACCAAGTAATGTTAAAGTCTAAGTATCTCAACATTTATAAACTTTTACATTAAGGAGTGGGCCGAATGATGATTGTATATGAATTTTACCATCAACCGTGCCCTTGTCACACACTTTCTTGCTAATGGCAACTTACCAATGTCTTTTATCATAAGGTCCATTCAATGAGCTACACATAGGGTCCAAAGAAGTGTTTCCCTTTAAAACATCAATGATAAGCTAACATTCTTAAAATTAGCTCTATTATTGATCATAATTTGGACAATTTACTACGATCGGATCTCCACTACTACTATGCCCATTAGGCTTTCAAAATAATTTGCATCTTAAATTTTATTGAAAGTATTAACCAACATATAAAATATGATACTTATATTGCAATAGACATGGAAGTTGATGATATGTCCATCTATCACATATTAGTGTTATCTCATACTTGTCTTATTGTCTCTCAAAAGATTTGATCCAATATTTTAGTTTTATCATATTCTCATCTAAATAAATATCATATATCCCCCTTATGTAGGAGGTTGAATCCCTATGTTAGCTTTTGGATTGAAAATATGCTTTGATAATATAAACCCTAAGCTATGTTTGTTGGAATCATGTGAAAGTTGAATCATCTTATTATTATTTTATCAATATTCGACTTCTTTTTTTTTGTATAGGTATCATCAATTCGTGTCTATTTTGTTGTTTGTGGAGGATAGGCTTGAAGATCAATATCAACAATATCAAATGCCGATCTCCACCAAGCGCTCTAATAAAATATTTATTCTATCCTATCTCATGCTATCCATTATGCTTAATTGAGGAGTAGTTAACTATCTCATGTTAGTATTCCTCTGGAATTCCTATGACCCAGACCACTACTATCACCATGCTCCTATTGTGAGTTAGTCTATCGGTATTTTATTGCTTCCTAGTATATGTATTGATACTCTAGTAGTGCATAAATACTAACTCTAAAATTTGAGTTGACATCATCATTACGACCCTCATCCTTATCATAAACGAGTTCCTATACTTGTATTTGTCCTATTCCTTGACCTTCTCTTGCATTATATCGTTCTTTGCCTATTGTAGCTTATCTTAAAATAATTTATGGATCTCTATCGGAACTTTTTTGTATTTTGTAATGTTGAGATAGTCACCAATCAAATGTTGTTTCAATTAAGTGGTTTTAATATAGTCACAATGAATACATTACTAATGATGATAGTTGTTATCCAAATGGTTGGCATGATCCGAAGCATCATCATATACCTATTCCTTTGATATTATGTTCCTACAAATATTTATCAAATTAACAAACTATGATTAACCTTAATTATTATTAAATTATAAATAAAAACTACTATAATTATATATAATGAATCATATTTTGTCACTATAAATATGTCAATCATCTTAAAATGTATAAACTGTATAGAATTGACCCAATATGGGTCTAATTTTGATGAAGTCAATATTAAATTTATTAATTATAATATTAAAAATTATATTATTACCTAATTATCCCTCTTTTACTACTATAAGTATATCAATAATCCCAATAAGCATTACCTACATAAAATTAACCCAATATAGGACTAATTTTGTTGAAATCTATATTAAATCCACTAATTATAGCATTAAAAAGCTATATTATTACATAGTTAGACTTCTTTTATTATTGTAAATATGTCAATCATCCTAATTAACTATATAGAATAGAGATAATCATGTCATAAATTAATATAAAACTAGAAAGAAAATATATATACCTCTTAATATTGAATCTCGAATTTTGATAATGAAATCAATTGATGTGTTTGATCTAATCTAGATTTTAAGTGACGTAAGACTAGCTTCGATCAGAACATGCAAAACTATTAAAGCAGGAGGAATCAGACGTTGGGCCGGAGCAAACATGTCAGTAGATTGGACATCGGGCCGGAGGATCGATCAACATGTCGGTAGAAGGCTTCGTGTCGTGAATTTGGGTATCAGGCCTAGAAGAGCGAACAATACGCCAAGAAGATTGGAGTTGCGGAGTCAACATGCCGATTGGGCAAAAGGTTGCAAAAGAGAACGATGTGCCGAAGGATCAAACGAAGCGTCGGATAAATCAATGACATGTCGGACAATATGAGATTTGCTTGTAATTATTTATGCCTAAATCAAGTTAGTTTAGGTCTAATTGAGTTGGTATTGGGTGAAACAATGTCAACTCAATTATGGGTCAATTGGGCCTAAATTGGGAGTGATTTGGGCCCATTGGGAGGCCCATTCAATGACCCAAATGTTGGGCCAAGTTGTGGCACCATCAGAACAGGCGATAGAACCTCCTATGAGTTGGAAAACTCAAAAAACTCGGTCTCCGAGGCTCTCAGGCGGTAGTACCATCAGACTGGGAGGTTATACCGCCCAGTGTCAAGCTGTAGGCGATGGTACCACCTAGTGCAGGTGATGGTACCACCTAGTGTAGGTAGTGGTACCGCCCATACTTGGAAGACCTGGAAGTTTGAATTTTTTGCTTCATTTTTTAAACCATTTAGGGCTTATAAATACCCCACTTGGGTAGCAAGAAAGGAGGTGTGTAAAGGAATATTTGTAAAAGAGTAACTTGTAAATGTTATCTCCTAAACTTGTGAAAAGAAGAAAGTGTTGTAAGAGGGTAGTTGGTCTTCACCCATTGAAGGAAGACCGATAGTGGATGCCGATAGCCTCGACGGAAGAGGAATTAGGAGTGGATGTAGGTCATGATGACCGAACCACTATAAAATCTAGTTTACATTTTTGTTAAGGTTTTTACTTACATTGCAAAATACTTTACTTACTATGCTTCCTTACGTTTTCAATTTTAAGCTATCTTTCCGAAATCAATTTTAATCGAATGAAATTTTTTTAAAACCGATGATTTTATCTGCTGCACTAATTCACCCCTCCCCTTTAGTGCTGACTCATTCATAACACTTAATTATAATGATCCTCTCCTCTTCTAAATGAAGTGTTATAATATCTTAAACCTCTCAAATGAGCCTTTCAAATTAGAGTAATTAACATATTATAACTTTACTTGAGTTAATTGAGAAATTATGTGAAGTGAAAAAGAAAAACCAGTAGCAACTGGCAAGCTTCTATACAAGAGAAGTGATAATATTCCTGACACTTATGTCATTCTTAGGAGAATGGGGTTCTTAAGACAGGAAACTAAAAACCATTATTCTGCCAAGTGATTTCATTAGTGTTGATTGTTAGATGTGTTTATGTGCCATTTGTTGTGGTGTGACACGGGAGTGTCTAATTTGCTACAATCTATTTATATGGACCATGCTAATAATATGATATTTTTTTCAACCAATAATATTGTCATATAATCTTCAACTCAATCTACTCAGATAAGACAACTCATCAGCATATTCCCTGCACAAAGGAATACATTAATGGAGTTGGTTGGCAGTTGTAAAGTTGTATCATGGTGCTTTTTTTCATGACTAAGGAATACATTAATGGAGTTGGTTGGCAGTTGTAAAGTACTTAATTTCAAAATTCCCTATGCATAAAGGGATGTTTCATGCACTAGTATTTTATTTTGGGGTTTAGAGCTTAGAAAGGACTTTAGAAATTGATGATATCTGGGCAGAAGCTCTCTTAGAGAACCCCCTTAAACTCTATATCTCTTGGATGTGTCCTTGAGTGGTGAGTCTTTTATTTTCTAGTTCTATCCTCGTTTAATTTTCGTTGGGTGGTGAACTTTCTGTATCCCATTATGATTTTAAACTTAGTGGTGAGCTACTTTTCGTTTTCATCAAAGTTGCTTTGTTAGTGCTTCCGGTATCAGTTCGTTCCTTGTCTACTGTGACGTTTTCTATCTGAAAAAAAAGTATTCCATCAGTGTTATTTGAAAATCTATTCTGCGTTTTTCCCTCACCGGTATCAGTTTGGTATCAGAGCTAAAGGCTAAAGATCATGGCAAAGCGGAATGGAAAAGATGTAGTTGGTGAAGGTAGCGACCATGAAGATGACGTTAAGTCGTTGAGGCTGTAGTTACGAAAATTGCTGCGTAGCCTACAAGAAAAAAATGAAATAATCGACGAACTTCAAAGTAGACACAACCAGCATGAAAATGATGCTCGAGAGTTTACTTCTGATGATGATACACCTCCTCTTCCAAGGGAGTCGAGAAGATGTCGAAGAAGAAATAGAGTCCAAGACGAGTGGCAGAATAAATATAACCCCAGATTAGATATTCTAGAATTTGAAGGTAAAATAGATGTTGATGACTTTATCGATTGACTTAATACAGTAGAAAGAATTTTCAATTTTCATGAACCACCAGAACAAAAGAAGGTCAAACTTATGGCACTTAAACTCAGGCAGAATACATCTTTTTGGTGGGAAAATTTGAAGAAACAAAGAAAATGTGAGGGGAAGGGTAAGATCGTTACATGGGAGAAAATGAAAAGAGAGCTAAAGAGAAAATATTTACCTTATAATTATAGGCAAGAGATCTTTCTCAAAATACATGATTTCAAGCAAAAAGATCTTAGTATGGAGGAGTACACTACAAAATTCGATAATTTGATGTTAAAAGGAGAGCTTGTGGAATTGGAAGAGCAAACAATTACAAGATACTTAGGAGGTCTGAAGTATGAGATTACTAAAGTTATTCAGTTATAACCATATTGGTCTTTAAATGATATGAGCAAGCCGACATTAAAAGTTGAAAAGCAACAGAAGTTTGAAAAGAGTTTTCGGTACGGCTCAAAAGAAGGATATACAAAAGGAGGAAGTTCCAAGCCTATTGTCCAAAGCAAGGTGATATCAAAGGTGCAAGAAAAAGGTGAAGAATCTGCTGGCAGCAAAAAAACACCTAATTCTTCTACCCCAAGTGGTCGAAAATGCTTCAAATATCATGGTTTTAGGCATATTGCTTCAGATTGTTCAAATAGGAGGATTGTAACTTTAGTTGAAGATCATAGTGATGGAGGAGAAGATGAAGCTGACGACAAACCAAAATACGATGATGATGAGGAAGAGATTACTTATGCTGATCATGGTTTGTCTATTATATTGCAATATAGTTTACAAGTGTCATATGTGGTGGACGATGAAAGTTGGGTGAGAAAAAATGTGTTTCACACTAAATGCATTTCTCTTGGCAAAGTGTGCTTAGTGATCATTGACAGTGGCAACTTTGAGAATGTGGTATCTTTGGAGATGGTGCAGAAGCTAAATTTAGATACCATCCCTCATCTACATCCATACCAGTTATGTTGGCTGCAAAAAGGAAATGACATCAATGTAACTAAAAGATGTTTAGTTTTATTTTCTATTGGCAAGTATTATAAAGATGAAGTATGGTGTGGTGTTGCTCCTATGGATGCTTGTCATTTGCTGTTGGAAAGACCTTGGCATTATGATAGAAGGGTGTTGTATGATGGCTACAAATATACTTATTCTTTTAAGGTGACTAAAAAGAAGTTTATTTTAGCTCCATTATAACCATCCGAAATCAGTACACCAAAGAAGAAAGTTAGCACTTTTATGTCCTATGGTGAATGCAAAGATGAATTAGACAAGGGAGGTCATGTTATGGCTTTAGTAGTAGTTAAGGAAAATGAACAACACAAGGAGGCACTAGTAATCATAAAACAAATGCTGGAAGAGTTTGAAGATGTTATACCAGAAGAGATTCCACATGGCCTTCCACCCTTGAGAGATATACAACATCACATTGATCTTATTCCGGGGGCTGTTCTACCAAATAAGGCAGCATATAGAATGAGTCCCAAGGAGCATGAAGAACTTCAAAGGCAAGTTGATGAATTGGTGAAAAAAGAGTTAATTCGGGAGAGCATGAGTCTTTGTGCGGTTCCAACCTTATTGGTGCCAAAGAAGGATGGTTCTTGGAGAATGTGCATGGACAATCGTACCATCAACAAAATCACTGTGGACTATCGCTTTCCTATTCCAAGGTTGATTTACTTAATCAATTGTGTGGTGCTTATATTTTCTCAAAAATTGATTTGAGTGGCTATCACCAAATAAGAATGAGGCCCAGAGATGAGTGGAAAACAATATTTAAAACTAGAGAAGGCTTATATGAATGGTTGGTTATGCCATTTGGGCTATCTAATACTTCTAGCACCTTCATGAGATTTATGAATCATATACCTAAGCCATGCATTAGAATATTTGTTGTAGTTTATTTTTATAATATATTGGTGTACAGCAAGAGCGAAGAGGAGCATATGAATCATCTGAAAGAGATCTTTCTTATTTTAAGGCATCAAAAGCTTTATGCTAATCTAAAGAAGTATGATTTCTTTACTTCTAGTGTGGTGTTTCTGGGGTATGTTGTTTCAAAAGATGGAATCATGATGGATCATAGTAAGATAGAGGCTATTCTCAATTGGCCAACACTTGCTTCATTGCATGATGTGAGAAGTTTTTATGGCTTAACTTCGTTTTACAAAAGATTTATCAACGGTTTCAGCTCTATTGTCGCTCTAATCACCGAATGTCTGAAATGTGATAAATTCAAATGGACTAGTGAAGCTAATGATGCTTTTGAGCTTTTGAAAAGAAAGGTGACCGAAACTCCTATCTTAGTTCTACCAAATTTTGACAATGTGTTTGAAGTTGAATGTGATGTATCTAATGTGGGAATTAGTGTTGTTTTGAGTCAAGATGGAAAGCCCATTGCATTTTTTAGTGAAAAGCTGAATGATACGAGAAAGAAATACTCTACTTATGATAAGGAGTTTTATGCAATTTATCGAGCTTTGTCTCATTGGAGTCAATACCTTCTTGCCAAGCCATTTGTTCTATATTCTGATCATGAGGCATTAAAGTTCATTAATCACCAGCGCAAGCTAAATAAGAGGCATGCAGCTTGGGTAGAGTTTTTACAATCTTACAACTTTACAATCAAACAAAAATCTGGTGTTCAAAATGTAGTTGCTGACGCATTGAGCAAAAAACATTCTTTATTATCAGCAATGGAAGTCAAAGTGGTTGGATTTGAAACATTCAAAGATCTATATGAGAATGATGTGGATTTCAGCTCGATATGGCAGAATTGTAAATCAGGTTCCTTTCAATAATTTTTTATCTTTGATGATTTTCTTTTTCGAGCTAATGCTTTGTGTGTTCCATCTTGTTCTTTGAGGCAAGTAATTCTAGCTGAAGCTCATAGTGGTGTTTTGGGAGGATATTTCGGTAGGGACAAGACTCTAGCTCTTGTTCAATCAAATTTCTACTATCCTAAAATGTTCAGAGATGTGGATAGACATGTGAAGCAATGCCGAGTGTGTCATTTGGCAAAAATAAGAAGTCAAAATTCTGGTTTGTACACTCCATTGCTAGTTCCAAATGCTTCATGGGAGGATGTGAGTCTTGATTTCGTTTTGGAACTGTCAAGAACTCAAACGAATAAGGATTCTATCATGGTTGTTGTTGATAGATTTTAAAAAATGTCTCATATTGCTGATTTATATTTTAAGGAGATTGTTAAATTGCATGGTATTCCAAGAATTATGGTGTCTGATCGAGATTCAAAATTTGTTAGTCATTTTTGGAGAACTCTTTGGAGGAAGCTGGGTATTTCTTTGAATTTCAACAGCTCGCATTATCCACAAACCGATGGGCAAACTGAGGTAATAAACAGAAGCTTGGGAAATTTGCTTAGAAGCTATGTTGGCAAGAATATTAAGCAGTGGGATGTCATTCTTCCATAAATTGAGTTTGCCTATAATCGTTCTATGCATTATAGTATTGATAAGAGTCCTTTTAAGGTAATTTATGGTGCTAATCCTGCTAGTCCTTTGGACTTAATCCTTCATTCTACAACAAAGCAATTTAGTGGAGATGCTGATGAAAGAGCTAAGCAGATAAAGAAGCTATATGTGGGTGTGAAAGCAACCATTGAGAAACAAAATGAGAGGTACATGCAAGCTGCTAACAAACACAGAAAACATGTGGAGTTTAATGCAAGTGATTTGGTCTGGATTCATCTAAGGAAGGAGAGGTTTCCGCCGGGCAAATTTGGAAATCTGAAACCAAAGGCTGATGGTCCATTCAAGGTGCTTAATAGAATTAGCAAAAATACTTATGAGATTGAGCTACCTAAAGATTACGGAGTATCCTCAACATTTAATGTGGCTGATTTAAGTCTTTTTTATAATCATGATGATGAAACAAACAAGGACTTGAGGACAAGTCTTTTTTAACTAGGGGAGATTGACACGGGAGTGTCTAATTTGCTACAATCTGTTCATATGGACCATGCTAATAATATGATATTTTTTTCAGCCAATAATATTGCTACATAATCTTTAACTCAACCTACTAAGATAAGACAACTCATCAGCATATTCCCTATACAAAGGAATACATTAATGGAGTTGGTTGGCAGTTGTAAAGTTGTATCATGGTACTTTTCTTTATGGCCAAGAAATACATTGATGGAGTTGGTTGGCAGTTGTAAAATACTTAATTTTGAAATTCCTTATGTATGAAGGGTTGTTTCATGCATTAGTATTTTATTTTGGGGTTTAGGGTTTAGAAAGGACTTTAGAAACTGATGATATCTGGGCAAAAGCTCTCTTAGAGAACACCCTTAAACTCTGTATCTCTTGGATGCGTCCTTGAGTGGTGAGTCTTTTATTTTCTAGTTCTATATCCTCGTTTAATTTTCATTAGGTGGTAAACTTTTTATATCTTATTGTGATTTTAAACTTAGTGGTGAGTTACTTTTCGTTTTTATGAAAGTTGCTTCCCTACTGTAACGTTTCCTTGTCTACTCTTCGTTAGTACTGACGTTTTCTATTTTTCATTTTCATCTGGATAATATTGTAAGTTATTTCTCTTCTCCAGCATGTACTGAAAATAACTTTTTTACTTCTGCTGGATGACATTAGGAAAAACGACACAACATAAGTACACGAAGACCAGTCCACAAATTGTCCAACCTCTGTTGAGGATCCAGGGAGGTGTAATTCTTGCACTAGTTGAGCTAATACTCGTATGAAAAACATTTGAAGCAGCAAATATAGCTAGGCAATTCGAAAGCATCCCTTTGTTATTATTCATAACAAAAAGAAGTATATGAGAAGATAGACATTATCCTTCGAAATATAGATCTTTTATTTAAAGTATATTAGGATAAATGATATGATTATTATTATTTATTAATCATAACTCGACATAAAAAGCCATGTTATATTGGAGATGAGGAAGCACTAGTTAAATATGCCATGTTAGTATGACTTATAAAGGATTATTTAATCATTAAGTTAATATTTTATAGCTAATAATGATTAGAAAGTCTGATACAATGTAAGATGGCCACTCTAGGAACTTGAGCATCTTGGGATCTTAAATTATTTATAAGTATTTTTTTGCCCACAACTAATAAATCAAAACTAATTTAATCGAGAAAGGAGTCTTAGCACCAATCTTTTATGGAAACAATAGAAGGTGAACATAAAATATAAATATTTTTTTATATTCAGATTGAGGTGAGATATGGAATATGAGATACAAGAATTTTTTGTCAAACTTTTTTTTTTTTTTTTGTCTCTTCCAGATGCAACAAGGATTTGTATGAAATAATTTTGCTAGGTGCAATCAGAATTGATCATGTCAAATTTGAATTAATTATATCAATATATTTTTATGATTAGAGCTAAAAATTCAATAGCATTACAGATGAATACAAGGTAACTAAGACTCCATCCATTAAACTTCCAACTGCCCAAGGCAAATAGGTCAGTTAGGAGTCTATCGGAGGTTTGAATCTGAATCCGTTACATCTGGATATTTTATCGAAATGACACGCAAAGATCTGATATCATTAATGGTATATGTATACCTCAGGTCATTATATTGACTGCTATAGTTAATCCCAAACCAAATCAATATATTTTATAATCCAAAGATTATAGTCCAAATCACGTTCATATCCATCGAACCCGAACTTGGACACGGTCTATCGCAGCGCAGCCCATGGTGCAATGGACCCGAAACCTCGGCCTACGATGATGTTCGGCCGATCGGCTTCGTCCATCGCCTCTCTTGAACCGTTCCCCTAAGACACCCACCCCCACCCCCCACCCCCCCCCCTCCTTCCGTCCCCGCGCGCGCCCCCGGGCCCCCACATCCGTATCTACCTCTACTTTTACCGCACTGATTCGCTCTTTTGTTCCTTCTTTTTCCTCCTTTTTTTCTTCGGCCCCTTCTGCTTCTTGGGCCGCTTTGCGTAGCTCTGGTTCTTCCTCCGTCTTTGCATGCACCCAGAGATGTCTCGACCGGTCTCCCTTTTTATCACATAATCATTTCTTTTCGTTTGTTGTCTCTCTCCGTTCCCCAAATCTCTTCCTTTTAAATCCGTCTTGGATTGACTGCTAAATATCTCACTCTTGTAGCAGGGCGACGAAGATCTCCTTCGGCAGCTGCAGGAAACCCTAGATTCCGATCCCGATAATCCGTCGCACCATTATAACATCGTACGGTCCGATTATTACATTTTCTCTCTCAGTCCGGCTACCTTCCTTCCCCTTTGATTTTTATTTATTTTAAATTGTGCAGAACAAGTATGTGGACTTCTCCGTGTCTATTTTATTTTATTTTATTTTATTTTGTTTCTATTTCTTTAGGGCCTCTTCTTGTGGAAAAAGGGCGAAGCAGTAGATGATCAAGCTGACCAATCGAAGCAATTAAGGGAGAGAGCAGCCGAACATTTTTTGGCCTCTGCGAAGCTGAACCCTAGTGACGGCGTCGCATTCCGCTTTCTGGGGCATTACTACAGCACAGTTTCCGTCGATGCACAGAGGTCTGCAAAGTGCTACCAGAGGGCTGTCGCCCTTAATCCCCATGATTCTGAAGCTGGGGTGAGTTGTTTTTGTTCCCACTTATTGAACTTGTGTCAGGCTTGTAAACTGTTATACTGAGTATTACCGCGAAACGTTTGTTTTATTTGTTAGCCTTTTATTTATGTATGCAGGAGGCGCTGTGTGATCTGCTGGATGGAGAAGGAAAGGAAAGCTTGGAGATTGTGGTGTGTAGAGAAGCATCTGAGAAGTCTCCCAGAGCTTTCTGGGCATTCCAGAGATTGGGATACTTGCAGGTTTTAATGACAATTGCTCTTTGATTTCGCTTGTATATTATTACGTGGTTGTCATTGTGTGCCATGTGTTGCTGGAAGCTATGTTACTATGTTGGTGTTATACTTATTTGTCACATAATTATGGAGGAAAAGAAAGATTCCACATATGTTTTATTTGAGTGAAACAAGTTGTACTGGCTGCAACAAAGTTTTATGGATATATTCATGCTGTATCATAAATTTCAGGTCCACCAGAGGAGATGGTCTGAGGCAGTACAGAGCCTTCATCATGCTATACGAGGATTCCCGACATGTGCTGACTTGTGGGAAGTGTGTTATTTGACAAGTCATTCTAGCTCTATATTTGACTTTTTAATTTTAAATATCCCTGATTGTTAATTCTGTTATTTCAGGCGCTTGGTCTTGCCTACCATCGCTTGGGCATGTTTACTGCAGCTGTTAAGGTGTGGTCCCTATTTTCTGATATATCTGTCTGTTAAATCTGTTGCTTCCTGAAATTATACCAACGTTAAATCTCTAGGTGCTTTGGTGCCCCTGATAATGTGGGAAAAAAATATTATGATCAATTTCCCCAATTCTGCTGTGTAATTGTTATCGTGCTGACATTCATTTGCCTTGCAACAGTCGTATGGGCGAGCCATTGAGTTGGAGAACTCAAGAATATTTGCATTGGTGGAGAGTGGGCATATTCAGCTAATGCTTGGTTCTTTCAGAAAAGTAAGTCTTCTGCTTTTTGGTTAGTCTTTTGTGGAAAAGTGAGGCTTGGAACACTGGTCTAAACTTTACTGCTACTTAGGTTTTGTAATAAGTTTGTATGTCCAGGACCACATTATTTTGGTGAAATATGTGAAGTGATGACCACTTTTGTGAATCTTAATTTGAATTTTCTATTAAAGTTTTTCTGGTTCATTCATTTTTTAAAAAATTGTGCAATTAACATTTTTGAGCTCTATTTTATTTCCTATTTCTAGGTACAAGAAAACTGTATCCTTACTGGTTACCTAGGTAAGTGGCCATTGCCAATGGCTTTTTGCCTCATGGTTGGATTTGTTCTGCCCAGATAGCACTCAGTACTGAGATGAAGCAATTGAGGTTAGCCTATGTGGCTGCCAATCATTTCTTGTCAATGTAATGGAGTTGCTTTTGTTGGTAAGCTCTTGGCATTTGACAGAGCTCGTCTCCACTTGGTAGGGAGGGATAGTAGAGAGAAGCAGATTCTGTTAAGTGAACTGTCATTCAGGTTACATTGGAATCAACTGGCAGTTGGTTGGTGGGGCCTTTAGGTGGATTCCATTAATTAGGTGATAGCAAGCAAAACCCACTTTGAAAAAGTCAAAAATTACATGTTTTCTAGCAAATCCCATTAAAAGGCTTGTACTACACTAATTCCTTGTATCTAGAGAAAGAGGTGTGTTGTTGTTCTCCTACTATAAGAGAGTATCATGATTTTTCCTTATACTAGAAAGAAGATGTGAATCCTTTTGCCATAGTCAAATCCTTATAACCTTGCCCATGGATGTTTTCCTTAGATTACTTATGGGTTTTACCATGTTAAATATGTTTTGTGTCGAATATTTTTGTTTTTCTCGATTTCAACTTTAGTTGTAGATATTGTTTCATCTTAACACTGTTAATGTTGGGCCCCAGCCATAAAAAAGGTTGAGGGTTGTGTTAGGTCATTGACAGCAAGCAGTGTAAAACTATGCCAGATCTCATGATGACGGCAAAAGATCCACTAGTGAAGTCACTGGGTGCTCGAATGCTCGCCTAGGCGAGGGGAGGCATGGCTCGAGTGCTTGCCTATTAGGTTGGCAGGGCGACTTTACTTAGGTGCGGTCTAGGCGCTTGCTTGGGCCCAAGCGTTTGGTTGAGCTAGGCGTTCGCCTGGTTCAACTCATGCTAGGTCGAGCTTGAGTTCGAGCTTGAGTCGAACCAAATCACACTTTGGTTTGGTTGAACTAGGTAATGCATAACTACCATCACCCCGTGCGAGCTGTGACCTAATGCAAAACTCTCTCTTTCACACTGTGTTTCTGCACGACGGTGAACTTCATCCCATCAATGAATGATGATATGTTAGGACTCTAGCTAGGAGAGTCCTAATTGAGAGGGACATTCATGTAAAACCTACCTAAGCTAACCCCTATTAAAGAGGTGAAGAGGCCGACTAGGGTTAGGAGGTTGTTTCTTAGAGATTAATTAGGAGTTGTAAAGGAATAAGAGTCTTGAGTAGAAGTCCTATTAGGAGTTGGTTAGAAGTAGGAGTCTTGAGTAGGAGTTCTATTAGGAGTTAGGGTTTAGAAACCCTATAAATAGCCATGTATTCCTCCTCTTTTGATAAGCAATAGATGAATCTTTTCTGCAGCCTTTGAGCAGCAACTTGGAGGGAGGAACCCCTATAGAGTTCCAAGGAGGCCGATCCCCTAAAGAGATCAACCCCATGTTTAGAATTTGCAAGGGTTCTAACACCTGGTATCAGAGCAGCGTTCTTGGTGTCTCGCTGCCCTTCCACAGCCATCCATCATCCCTTCACAACCGCCCAAAGCAATTCCCACAATTGCTTAAAAGATCGTTGCCAAATTTCGCCGTCATCTCCACCACCACGGATCGTCTTTTGATCTCCCCGTGAATTGCAACAGGTTCTGGTTTACTTCCTTACTGCTGCTGCAATTTAGTTATCCTTATTTTAAAATCCCAAAAATATTATTCCTATATTGCTGCATAAACTTTTCGTCATAAAGTTTTTATCTCTACGATGAAAGATACATTGCAAAATTCCAACCGTATAGCACCGTCTGTTTGATCTTGCTACTGTGTTTTTTCTATCCAAATCTCTACGAAATTTTTATGACATCTTTGACACTTCCTAACAGTGGATTTCCCTTTGGTTTCATAAAAAAATTCTTAATATAAACCACTGATCTTTTACGTCCAATCTGCTATACTTAAAAATCTATGCTGCAGAAAATTTCAGTCGCATATTGTTGCCTTAACCCATCTATTTGTTATATTTTTTGAATGAAATTTCTTATACACTTCATAGATCATCTTGACTTCCATCTAAGATTGATCTATTAAGAAATTCATCTCTAAAAACGATTTTGTGTTGCTGCAAATTTTCATCGTAACCCGCTGAAATTTCTCGACGAGAATTCTGCAATCGCAACTTGCACTAATTTCCTTGCTGTTATACTGTCGAAATTTTCTTGGTTAAATTAGATATCCTTGCTGTCATATAAACTGTGATTTTACTATAAATTCCCTCCTCAATTCTCTCAAGTTTTTGGTGGAAATTACATTGAGAAACCGTTGTTTCTTCAACGACAATTCTACTCTTACAAGACAGCACATACTTGCTGCAACTTCCACTGATTTCTATCAAACCTTTGCTACCATCTACTACAGATCCAAAACTTTCATCTACAGCCCTAAAACTCTACCAAACCACACCCTCAAACTGCACCCAAAATAGCCACAAAACAAGCCTAAACCGTAGCCTACATCCACCAATCCACCAACCCTTTCGACCATTATCTCTCTCAACCAATACATGCCTTTAACCCGACAACAAAAGAGAGATCTTAACATCACAGATTTTGTGGCATATACTATGGCATCTGAGGAGGTAATCAATGCTAAATTTGAAGCCTTCGAGGCACGAATGGAGGATAAGATTCGGATGCTCTTTACCGAACTCAGATTGGGCCGACCACTAAGCTCGAAGAAATCACATCAAGGAGAGAGCTTTGCCCAATCGCACCAAGCCCAAAGATATGACTTCCAAGAGAGGGGAAGCTTTATAACCGACCCTAACTATCCATACATGAGAGTGGACTTTCCTAGTTGGGAAGAAGGAGACCCGATTGGTTGGATCTCGCGCGCGGAGCGATATTTTCGGTACTACAAAACCGCGGATGCATCTATGGTGAAAATTGCAGTTATACATCTTGAAGGGGATGCTATACAGTGGTTTGACTGGTTTGAACATACTTATGGAGTCCTTTCATGTTGACAATTCAAAGAAGGACTGCTGATCCGTTTCAAACCAACCGATTACAAGAATATTGATGGACAACTAGCAAAGATCCGACAAACCTCTACCATTCAGGAGTACTAAATCAGGTTTGAAAGATTATCTAATCAAACTCGTGATTGGTCTCAAAAACAACTATTGAGGACCTTCATTGAGGGCCTGAAGCCGGAGATCCGAGGAGAAGTTAAAGCGCGACAACCATATACGCTTATGGCAGCCATCTCTTTCGCACGACATCAAGAGGAGCAATTGAACCATGAAGCTCGAGGAGGACTAGGGTCGCTTCCTCAACCAAGAATATTTAGGCCCTCAAACCCCCCTACTATCGACCAAGTCCCTACACCAAAGAGATTAACAAGAGAAGAGCTTGGGAGCGATATGCATAAGGGGTTATGTTGGCATTGTGGGACGAGCCGGGAGCCGAGCATCACCAGAAGAAAAGGGAGACTTCTTATGATTGAACCAATAAAAGAAGAGGTAATTGAACATCCGTAAGAGAGCCTTGAACATGAAGAAGAAGATGCAGAAGAAGAGCCACAATCGAATCGGGTTATGGTACATACACTAGCCTACTACAAAACCCAAAACGATGAAAGTTGAGGCCTTCAAACAACAACAACCGATCACTATTCTCATCGACAATCGGCAAAGATTAATAACTTTCTAAACAAAGAAGGTTACTATCCGATGGCCTTACCTATCGAGAATTGCAACGGGTTTGACGTTAAGGTCGTAGATGGATGGATTTTGAAGTATGATCGTGGGCAAGTGAAACTATTGTCGATCACGAGGCCTTACCAAGAGATAATTACATATTTTTCCTTCTCCCTCTTGATGATCATGAGGTCATGCTCATAATTAAATGGTTGACGACATTAGGTGATATTTCTTGAATTTTATGCAACTAATTATGAAATTTTACAAGAAGGAGAAACAGTGATAATTGATCGGGAAACGGGGGGCGGCAGAAACGATGATTTGCACACAACAAATGGAGAAGGTTTTGCATAAAAGCATGCAAGGATTTTTGGTACAACTTGAGTAGCAAACTAAGGGGACCAATTGAATTTGAAGATCCAAACCTATTTCCTTTGCTTGTTGAATTTTTCGATATATTTGACGCAACCGCACAACCTATCTCTTACCCGTCGGCATGATCATTATATAACGATTCTTTCGTGCAAGCCTCCAAAGAAATACTGCCATATCAATATCTATATCTCCGGAAGGATGAAATAGAAAGGATTGTAAAAGAGATGCTCGAACAGAGTTATTCGCCAAGTTGCAACCTCTACTCTTCACCGTGGCTACTTGTTGCGCAAAGAAGGACGAAACATGGCCAATATCGTTGATTACCGAAGCTCTCAATGGCATAACCATCAAGGACAAATACCTTATTCCAATAGCGATAAATTACTAGATGAAAAGGGAGCACAAATCTTCACAAAGTCGGACCTTTGATCCGGTATCAACAAATATGAGTGTCGCTAAGAAGACATACCGAAAACCACCTTTTGAACACACAACAATCACTACGAATTTTTGCTTTCTTCAACGTATGTGGAATATCTTGGGCATATCATATTAGAGGAAGGTGTGATAAGAGACCCCTTCAAAATTGAAGCAATGCAAAACTAGCCTACCTCGAGGAACATAAAATTGCTACATGGCTTTTCGGGTTTAATGCTACTATCGTAAAGTTTGTGAAAAACTATGGAAAGATCAATGCACCACTTACTTTCTTCTCGAAAAAAGATGTCTTCCAATGGTTAGACAGAGCCTCCGCTACCTTCGACAAACTTAAAGGCCCCATGACGACGATCTTGGGTGCTAACACTACCGATTTCAACCGACCCTTCATTATTGAGGCCGACGCATCTGGAGTCGGAATTGGAGCCATTCTCATGCAAGATGGTCGACCACTCGCATACACTAGCAAGGCATTATCTCCCTCCCATCAAAATAAGTCAACATATGATAAGGAGATGCTCGCTATTGTGCATGCAACAACGAGGTGGAGACACTACTTGATTGGTCGACGATTTCAAATTAAAACCGATCATAAAAGCCTCAAGTACTTTTTGGAGCGAAAGATATCATCTCCTGAGCAGCAAAAATGGGTAACAAAACTTCTTGGATTTGATTATGAAATAACTTACAAAAAGGGGAAAGAGAATGTTCTTGCAGATCGCTTTGCGATTAATCCGAAACAAGTTTTGAAGTTTCGCCATTTCACCTCCGACCAAATGACTTACTTGAGGATATTAAGATGGAATGACGGGAAGATTCAGAGAATAGTAAGATTATAAAAAAATTGGAGGAAGCACCAAGCTTCGTGGCTCATTACAATTGGGACTAAAAAAAATTACATTATAAGGGACGTATTGTGCTTATGATAAATTCTACTTGCATCTTTACGAGCAAATTTTGGACAAAGTTATTCCATATGCAGGGTACTAAATTGAAAAGGAGTACGGCATATCATCCACAAATCAACGGTCAGACAAAAGTTGTAAATAGGTGCTTGGAGACAGCCTGAAGTCACCCACCAAATATGACTATCCAAGGAGAACTCCAGGCCCAGCCAAGTGCCATTATTGATCGACGGATCGTGACTCGACGACGACGACCCACTACTAAAGTGCTAATACAGTGGGTGAATCTACCAACAGAAGATGCCACTTGGGAGAACTATGACGACTTGAAGATCAAATTCCCAAAATTCATGAATCGTCAGCCTCGAGGACAAGGCTGATTTGAAGAGGGCGAGTCTGTTAGGACTCTAGCTAGGAGAGTCCTAATTGAGAGGGACATTCATGTAAAACCTACCTAAGCTGACCCCTATTAAAGAGGTGAAGAGGCCGACTAGGGTCAGGAGGTTGTTTCTTAGAGATTAATTAGGAGTTGTAAAGGAATAGGAGTCTTGAGTAGAAGTCCTATTAGGAGTTGGTTAGAAGTAAGAGTCTTGAGTAGGAGTCCTATTAGGAGTTAGGGTTTAGAAACCCTATAAATAGCCATGTATTCCTCCTCTTTTGATAAGCAATAGATGAATCTTTTCTGCAGCCTTTGAGCAGCAACTTGGAGGGAGGAACCCCTATAGGGTTCCAAGGAGGCCGATCCCCTAAAGAGATCAACCCCAAGTTTAGAATCTGCAAGGGTTCTAACACGATAGCAATGATGTCTTCCTCCAATGGGGTGGCATCCTCCAGCGGCAGCGGCAACTTCTTCCTCCACTGGCAATGACTATGTTGTCCTCCAACGACAGTGATAGCAGTGAAAGTGATGTCTTCGTCCGACAGTGGCTTCTTCCCCTCCCCTCTCGTATATCTCTTTCATTCTCCTCCTCCCTCCTCCTTCCTCCCTCCTACCTTTGGCCTGTTCACCACGGCCCCTCGTCTCCCTCCTCCCCCTCGTCGTAAGCCCCCCTTCCTTGATCCCTCTTCCCTCTTTGTTGCTACTTCTCCCCTCTTCCCCTTCCTCTTCTCTCCTTCCCTCTCTATGCGACTAATGTATTTCAGTGATTTAAAAAGGCGCTCGGGCACTCGCCTAGGCGAGGCCCGAGCACCTCGCTTCACTTCCAGGCGGCGCGCTTCAAAGAGGCGCCGCCTCGGTGCTCGCCCGAGCCCAGGCGTTGGGCGCTTCGGGCGAGCGCCTGGGTTAACTAGGCGACCGAACCAGCGTTTTAGGTCTGGTTCGGTCTCCGGTGCTATAGTTGGTTAAATCGAACCAACTAAAGCACCGATATCAGCTGTCGCTGCCCAACCCTAACCCTGCTCGTTGCCACTGCCGTTGCCGCTCCTGCTGTTTACCGCTGTCGCTGCTCGCTACCGCTATCGCTGCTCGTCGCTCCCGCTCTCTCTGCCGCTGCCACTTCCTCTTTTCTCAGTCAGCACCCTCTTACACTCCTCTTCATTCTTCTCCTTCTGTATACTATTAACAGTATACTAATAATAGTATTTGTATTTATTAGATTAATAATATATTATTTTTATTTTGTATCTTAGATTTTCTTAATTTAATAGCATATTTTTATTTAAAATTTTAAATAATTATATTTATTAATAATATTATATATTTTTATATTTTAGCGTCTCGCTTCGCTTGGGCGAGTGCTTAGGCAAGCGCCTAGCGCCTCGAGCGTTTTTGGACCTTGGTGCCTTTTGGCGCATAATGCTTTTTAAATCACTGATGTATTTGTTTATTGTTGCCTTTGATTCCTATGGCTTCATTGATTAAGCTCTACTGCCATCCCTACTATTACTTAGAAAAAAAAAAGAACTAGATCAAGTGCTTATACCCCTTCAGCCGATGGAAGCGGGTATTCACTGGGCTATTCATCTAGATTGACCCTTTTATAGAACTGAAAGAGAGATCAATGATTTTAGCCAACTCAAACAATCACCGACAACATCTTTTCCCTCTTTATTTGCCATCATAGTTTTCCCCATCCATTGATGTGTTATTTTAGTTTGATGTAATATTTTAGTTTTAGTTTATTTTTATTAATCATGATATATACTTTTTAAATTATAATATTTAGAAGTTCCTTGCTTTGCTCAAGTGAGTGCCTAGCGCCTCGGGCATTTTGGGACGGTGGTGTTTTTGGTGCCTAGCACTTTTAATCAAGGTCTGCCGTACCGGACCGTACCGCCCGGTACGGGCGGTACGTACCGGTCCGACAGGCCAACGGTACGCGGACCGCCCTGAATCGGTCCGCCCTGTACCGAGCACTGTAGCAGTGCTACAGTGCTCGGTACACCTGGGTGTACCGAGCGGTATACCGTACCATACCGGTACCGAGCCCGGGTCGAAACGTCGGTACGGTACGGTACGACAGACCTTGCTTTTAATTAAGGATTTTAATTTCAAATGATACTGTATGTACCGGGTGATACGTATCGGTCTGCCAGCAGACTGGTACGTAGATCGGTACGCGCGGGCGGTACCATTGATTGGGGTTGTTTCCATCTCGTCATTGCTCGAAGTCGGTTGGTAACGGTCGATTTCGATCGTCATCGCTTGCTACTAGGCGGTATTAGTCGAGGGAGAAGAAATGGGAGAACCTGGAGATCCGATGCCGCTCTCCCTCGACGATCCCGATCTGTCGCCGCCCTCCCTCGCCGGACGCCACAGATGAACTGTCGCCTTGTTTGAGGCGATGAAGCCTCCACGTTGTCGGTGACTTCTCCTCATCCACGTGGGGAGAAGAAGAGGCTTCGCAAGGAGAAGAAATGAGGCGACCTTGCCTCGACGACACTACCCTTATTCTTTATTTTTTAACTATTTTATTATATATATATATATATATATATATATATATCGAGCGGTACGCTCATACCATACTATATCGAGCTAAGCTCGATACTTCGGTATGGTACGAAATTACGAGTCTTGCTTTTAACAATACTAAAATCTACATAGCCAACCCCAAATATGTGGGATGTATGGTTTTCTTGTTGTTATATATTGTTTCATCATATGAAGTTTCTAACTTATGGTATTAGAGCCCGATTGTAGGGTTATTGTTCATCGTGAATAGTGGGAGTTGATTTGAGTTAGAAGTATATCAACTTTTGTATAATTATAACAAAGTTTGAAATAGAAGTTCAACGGGTGTAATTTCTCCCTTGAAACATGAAGACGAAGGCAATTTTGAAATAGAAGTATATCAACTTATGTATAATTATAACAAAGTTTAAATAGAAGTTCAACAAGTGTAATTTCTACCTTGAAAGATGAAGACAAAGGCAATTTTGAGGAAGGACATAGTAGATATAAGTTCAAAAAGTAAGAAGAATGTCAAGTGCTATAATCATGGCAAGCGCGGACACATAACAAGTATTGGTATAATGAGAAGAATGCATATAATGGAAAAAGTCCTGAGTCACTAAATACCCAAGCATGTATACCAATTATATTTGATGATGCTGAAGCATTATACAATGAAGGAACTATAGTCTTGGAAGGTAAAAAACAGTTTGATGTCAGACTAGTAGATTTAGCAACAACTTGACATGACTTTTATAAGAGAATGGTTTCAACAATATGGAATGGACCTAATGAAGGAATACATTTTTGGGTGATAATCATGCCTTGGAGATTGTTGGTATTGGCACAATTTGTACTTTTAAAAGGGCATGAGACATGAAGTGTTTGAGGAAATGAGCTTAGTTGCAAGATATATGAAAAAAAATGGATCATGAAGTTTGTCAAAGGCGTGCTTGTTGTTATAAAGGCTATTAAGTTTGCTATAAATCTATATATGCTTTTGGTCCTTTATAATGGTTCTTCCTGGTCATAAATTGGTAAATATATTGTGAGCATTGTGTTAGAAAGTAAGCAACATAGATTTAAGTTTATGAGATTTAGTACAAGAAGTTCATGTATCTTAGCCTTGTTTCATTATGCTATTTGGCATTTCCCGATTCTATCCTTAGGAGGATGAAATTACTTTGTATCATTTGTTGATGATCACTTTAGGAGGTGTTGGGTGTATCCAATCAAGAAGAAAGCAAATGTATTGTCAACATTTAACACATTCAAAGTGTAGTTTGAACTTGAAACTAGGAAAATGATCAAGTGATTTATGACATATAATGATAGAGAGGATATAGGCAATGAATTTGAATTCATCTACAAGCAAGAAGGTATCAAAAGGCAATTTACTGTAGCATACACTCGTCAATAAAATGGTATTGTAGAGCACTGAAGAAGACTCTACTAAAGAGCATATGTAAGACTACGGTCTTTATTTTGTGTTAGATTAGTTAAAATCACTTGTTTTATCATTAATTGGATTGAGATTGTGCATTGGCAAGCCATGAAATGTTTGGATATATAATGATACCAGCGTGAAGTAGAATGGGGGTAAAGTAGAATAGAACTCGAAAGAAAATCGATAGTATAGTTTTTTTTCGGATAAAAAATGTACGAACTCAATAAAATCGAAAAACAGCTCACCACCCAGTTCAAAATCACAAAGGAATATAGAAAGTTCACCACCTTAAGGAAATTAAATAAGGATACAGAACTGAAAATAAAAGACTCACCACTCAAGGAAGCATCCAAGAGATACAGAGTTTAAGCGAGAACTCCAAGAGAGCTTCTGCAAAATATCATCAGTTTCTAAAGTTCTTTCTAAGCCCTAAACACCAACATAAGTACTAGTGCATGAAACAACCCTTAATGCATAGGGAATTTCGAAATTAAGTGTTCACAGCTACTAACCAACTCCTTTAATGCATTCCTTGGTCATGAAGAAATGTTCACAACTGCTAAGCAACTCCTTTAATGCATTCCTTGGTCATGAAGAAATGTTCACAGCTGCTAAGCAACTCCTTTAATGCATTCCTTGGTCATTAAGAAAAGCATATTGAAACAGCTTTAACTTTGTGTAGGGAATATGCTGATGAGCTGTCATATTTGAGTGGGCTGAGTTGAAGATTATGAGGCATCATTGTTGGTTGAAAAAAATATCATCTCATAATCAGATTGTAGTAAATTAGACACTCCCGAGTCAATCTCCCCCGGTTGAAAAAGACTTGTCCTCAAGTCCTTGTTTGATTCATCAACATGATTATAAAATGACTTAAATCAGGCACATTAAATGTTGGGGATACTCTATAATCTTTAGGTAGCTCAATCTCAGAAGCATTTTTGCTAATTTTCTTAAGCACCTTGAATGGACCATCAGTCTTTGGTTTCAGTTTTCCAAATTTGCCCGGTGGAAACCTCTCCTTCCTTAGATGAATCCAGACCAAATCACCTGCATTAAACTCCACATGTTTTCTGCGTTTGTTGGTAGCTTGCGTGTACCTCTCATTTTGCTTCTCAATAGTTGCTTTAACACCCTCATGCAGCTTCTTTATCTGCTTAGCTCTTTCATCAGCATCTTCACTAAATTGCTTTGTTGTAGAATGAGGTATTTAGTCCAAAGGACCAGTAGGATTAGCACCATAAACTACCTCAAAAGGACTCTTACCAATACTATGATACATGGAACGATTGAAGGCAAACTCATTTGTGGAAAAATGAGATCCCATTGCTTAATATTCTTACTAATATAGCTTCTAAGCAAATTTCTCAAGCTTTTGTTCGTTACCTCAATTTGCCCATCGGTTTGTGGATGATGCGAGCTGCTGAAATTCAAAGAAGTACCCAGCTTCCTCCAAAGAGTTCTCTAAAAATGACTAACAAATTTTGAATCTCGATCAGACACCATAGTTCTTGGAATATCATACAATTTAACAATCTCCTTAAAATACAAATCAGCAATATGAGATGCATCATTCGATTTATTGCAAGGAACAAAGTGAGACATTTTTGAAAATCTGTCAACGACAACCATGATAGAATCCTTGTTCCTTTGAGTTCTCGGGAATCCCAAAACGAAATCAAGACTCATATCCTCCCATGGAGCATTTGGCACGGGCAATGGAGTGTACAAACCAGAATTTTGACTTCTTGTTTTTGTCAAATGACACACTCGGCATTACTTCACATATCTCTCCACATCTCTGAATATCTTAGGCCAATAGAAATTTGATTGAACAAGAGTTAGAGTCTTGTCCCTACTGAAATGCCCTCCCAAAACACCACCATGAGCTTCAGCTAGAATTACTTGTCTCAAAGAACAAGATGGAACACACAAGGCATTAACTCGAAAAAGAAAACCATCAAAGATAGAAAATTGTTGAAAGGAACATGATTTATAATTCTGCCATATTGAGCCAAAATCCACATCATTCTCATAGAGATATTTGAATGTCTCAAATCCAACCATTTTGACTTCCATTGTTGATAATAAAGAATGCTTTTTACTCAATGGGTCAGCAACTACATTTTAAACACTAGATTTGTGCTTGATTATAAAGTTATAAGATTGTAAAAACTCCACCCAAGCTGCATGCCTCTTGTTTAGCTTGTGCTGGTGATTAATGAACTTTAATGTCTCGTGATCAGAATATAGGATAAATGACTTAACAAGAAGATATTGATTCTAATGAGACAAAATTCCATAAATCGCATAAAACTTCTTGTCATAAGTAGAATATTTCTTTCTCGTATCATTCAGCTTTTCACTAAAAAATGTAATGGGCTTTCTGTCTTAACTCAAAACAACACCAATTCCCACATTAGATGCATCACATTCAACTTTAAACACATTGTCAAAATTTGGTAGAACTAAGATAGGAGCATCGGTCACCTTTCTTTTTAAAAGCTCAAAAACATCATTAGCCTCACTAGTCCATTTAAATTTATCATATTTCAGACATTCGATGATTGGAGCAACAATAGAGCTGAAACCCTTGATGAATCTTTTGTAAAAGGAAGTTAAGCTATGAAAACTCCTTATATCATGCAATGAAGCAGGTGTTGGCCAATTGAGAATAGCTTCTACTTTACTTTAATCCATTATGATTCCATTTTTTGAAATAACATACCCCAAAAACACCACACTATGAGTAAAAAAATCACACTTCTTCAGATTAACATAAAGCTTTTGCTGTCTCAAAATAAAAAAGATCTCTTTAAGATGAGTCATATGCTCTTCTTCAGTTTTGCTATATACCAATATATCATCAAAGTAAACTACAACAAATATTCCAATGCGTGGCTTAAGTATGTGATTCATAAATCTCATGAAAGTGCTAGGAGCATTAGATAGCCCAAATGGCATAATCAACCATTCATATAAGCCTTCTTTAGTTTTAAATGCTATTTTCCACTCATCTCCGGGCCTCATTCTTATTTGGTGATAGCCACTCCTCAAATCAATTTTAGAGAAAATAGAAGCACCACATAATTGATCAAGTAAATCATCTAATCTTGGAATGGGAAAACGATAATCCACTGTGATTTTGTTGATAGTGCGACTGTCCACACACATTCTCCAAGAACCATCCTTCTTAGGCACCAACAAGGCTGGAACCGTACAAGGACTCATGCTCTCCCGAATTAACCTCTTTTCCACCAATTCATCAACTTGCCTTTGAAGTTCTATGTACCCCTTGGGACTTATTTTATATGTTGCCTTATTAGGTAGAACAGCCCCCGGAATAAGATCAATGTGATGCTGAATGTCTCTCAAAGGTGGAAGGCCATGTGGAATCTCTTCCGGTATAACATCTCGAAATTCCTCAAGGATTGGTTTTATGATTTCCGGTGTCTCCTTTTGTTGTTTGTTCTCCTCTACTATCATTAGGGCCAAAACATGACCACCCTTGTCTAATTCACATTTGCCTTCACCATAAGACATAAAAGCACTAACTTTCTTTTTTAGTGCACTGATTTTGAAAGGTTGTAATAGAGCTACGACAATCTTCTTTTCATTCATCTTAAAAGAATAAGTATGTTTATAGCCGTCATACAACACCCTTCTATCATAATGCCAAAGTCTTCCCAACAGCAAATGACAAGCATCCATAGGAGCAACATCACATCATACTTCGTTTTTATAATATTTGCCAATAGAAGACGAAACTAAACATCTTTTAGTTACCTTGATGTCATTTCCTTTTTGCAACTAACATAATTGATACGGATGTGGATGAGGGATTGTATCCAACTTCAGCTTCTGCACCATCTCCAAAGAAACCGTGTTCTCAAAATTGCCACTATCGATGATCACCAAGCATACCTTGCCAAAAAAAGTGCATTTAGTGTGAAACACGTTTTTTCGCACCTAACTTTCATCATCGACCACATAAGACACTTGCAAGCTACGTTGCAAAACAATAGACAAACCATGATCTCTACGTTGCAAAACAATAGACAAACCATGATCTGCATAAGTAACCTCTTCCTCATCATCATATTTTGGTTCGTCATCGGCTTTATCTTCTCCTCCATTACTATGATCTTCAACCAAAGTTACAATTCTTCTATTTGGACAATCTGAAGCAATATACCCAAAACCATGACATTTGAAGCATTTTCGACCACTTGAGATAGAAGAATTTGATTTTTTTTGTTGCCAGCAAATTCTTCACCCTTTTCTTGCACTTTTGGTATCACGGACAGTAGGCTTGGAACTTCCTCCTATTGTATATTCTTTTTTTGAGCCGTACTGAGAACTCTTTTCAAACTTCTGTTGCTTTTCAACTTTCAATGCCAGCTTACTCACATTATTTAAATACTAATATGGCTACAGTTGAACCACTTTAGCAATCTCATATTTCAGACCTCCCAAGTATCTTGCAATGGTTTGCTCTTCCGGTTCTACAAACTCTTTTTTTAATATTAGATTATCGAATTCTGCAGTGTACTCTACACTAAGATCTTTTTGCTTAAAATCATGGATTTTGAGAAAGATCTCTTGCCTATAATTGTGAGGTAAATATTTTCTTTTTAGCTCCTTTTTCATTTTTTCCCATGTCACGATCTTACTCTTCCCCTCACGTTCTCTGTTTCTTCAGATTTTCCCACCAAAATGATGCATTCCGTTCAAGTTTTAGTACCACAAGTTTGACCTTCTTTTGTTCTAGTGGTTCATGAAAATCGAAAATTCTTTTTACTGTATTAAGCCAATTGATAAAGTCATCAACATTTACTTTACCTTCAAACTATGGAATCTACAATCTGGGGTTATATTTATTCTGCCACTCGTCTTGGACTCTATTTCTTGTCCGACATCTTCTTGACTCCCTTGGGAGAGGAGGTTTATCTTCATTAAAAGTATATTCATGGACATCATTTTTATGCTGGTTTTGTCTACTTTGAAGTTCTTCGATTATTTCGTTCTTTTCTTATAGACTACGCAGTAATCTTCGTAGCTGTAGCCTCAATGACTCGACATCATCTTCATGGTCGCTACCTTCACCAACTATATCTTTTCCATTCCGCCTTGCCATAATTTATAGCCTTTATCTCTGATACTAAACTGATATCGGCGTGAAGCAGAATGGGGGTAAAGTAGAATAGAACTCGAAAGAAAACCGATAGTACATTTTTTTTTTGGGTGGAAAATGTACGAACTCAATAAAATCGAAAAACAGCTTACCATCCAGTTCAAAATCACAAAAGGATATAGAAAGTTCACCACCCTAAGGAAATTAAACAAGGATACAGAATTGAAAATAAAAGACTCACCACTCAAAGAAACATCCAAGAGATACAGAGTTTAAGCGAGAACTCCAAGAGAGCTTCTGCAAAATATCATCAGTTTTTAAAGTTTTTTCTAAGTCCTAAATACCAACATAAGTACTAGTGCATGAAACAACCCTTCATGCATAGAGAATTTCGAAATTAAGTGTTCACAGCTGCTAACCAACTCCTTTAATGCATTCCTTGGTCATGAAGAAATGTTCACAGCTGCTAAGCAACTCCTTTAATGCATTCCTTAGTCATGAAGAAAAGCACATTGAAACAGCTTTAACTTTATGTAGGGAATATGCTGATGAGCTATTATATTTGAGTGGGCTGAGTTGAAGATTATGAGGCATCATTGTTGGTTGAAAAAAATACCATATCATAATCAGAATGTAGTAAATTAGACACTCCCGAGTCATATAATGCCTAAGAAAGAACAAAGTTGGATCTAAAATCCATGAAATGTTTTTCTTTTGGGATATTCTAAGAGAGTCGAGGATATCATTTATTGGATCCCACTTGTCACATGGTATCAATGGTGATTTTATCTTTGTAGAAGATGAAACCACAAAGAGATGAAAATGATAGCATAATGAAAGATAATATTGAAACTATGAACATTCTCAACCGGAAAATTCAATTTCCTTTTAAGGAGCAGAGCATGGTGAATAAAAATTAATTGTATTTGAGGTTCCAAAAGTACGATGGCCAACTCCTAAAAGAAAACCACCACTTGGCAATCAGAATATATGATGAAGAGTAATATAACATTACTGTCTTTTGATAGAGAATAAAGAAGCATCAACTTTTCATAAAGTTACTAATAGCTCATATGCTTCTATGTGAATGGCACTAGTGTAGGATAAAATTAATAGAGAATAAAAAGGCATCAACTTTTTATAAAGCTACTAGTTGCTCAGGTGCTTCTATGTGAATGGCAATAATGTAGGATAAAATGGAAGCTCTATGCAAAAATAAGACATGGGATCTTGTACATTTACCCCTTAAAGCTCACTTTTCATATTCTATTTATCCATTTTAGAATTGCCATTTCCATGTTGCTTAAGTTTTTACTAGACCATAGACTTGTCAACATTGGTTGGCTTCGTCATGACATCTGCTATGCTCTTCGAAGATTGACTATTATGCATATCCCACATTCCTCCACTACTTCTTGAACAAAGCGATACTGAACTCCTATGTGCTTTGAATAGGAATGAAATGCAAGGCACTGCCTCTATTGTAGATCAGGGTACAACAGGTTGTAATCTAGAAACCAAGCTCACTCTCCTGAAGTGTAAACACAGCCAATTGTGGATTTTCTCTTGTCAAGAGGTCACTTAAAAATTTTGAATTAATATATCCTCTGGCCGTAAATCTGACCCTCTATAACATAATGGAACATTTATGGTCCTTTTGATGTATCATAGGATCATCTTAACAATGTCTAAATAGAATTTGCCATGAACCAATTGTCCATATCAAATGCCGTAAGTCAACTACTTGTGCAATTTTAATTCTTGTACATACTATAGCAAAATTAAGCCATATAGACCTCAAGACATTTTCCATACTCTTTGCTTCATTTCCTGGACATATCTAAGATCATTCAAAATTGGCTCACGATCTTGCATGTTTAGCGTCACAAATTTTCTTTAAATAGTTCGCCTCAAAAAGCTATACCTTGTTGTCTTTTTTGTGTCGGTGAACTTGCATCATATAGTATTATTTGTTGGTTCCAAATCCTTCATATGAAACTCCTTGGCTAATAGTGTCTTTAATTCTTTTAATTCTTTAACTCGATCTGTTTTGGGGCCTACCACTCAATGTACCATAGCAATGTAATGAAATCATTATTATCTTCAAACCTCATAGTATGTACAATGGCTTGAAGCAAGTCTATTGTATGTATAGCTAAGAATGAAGCAACAAAATCTCTTTGTACCACCACCTCGATGCCTAATTTAGACTATACATGGATTTGATTGACTTGCAAACCAAGTTCTCTATCTTTTTTACCAAATCCTTAGGGTTGGAGCATGTAAATTTCTTCTGAAGAAATATTGTTTTTACATCTAATTGCTCTAAATATAAATCAAATTTAGCATATATATCCAAGATTAATTTAACCATTATAAGTGACTAGTGTTGACGGTAGCTGTCGAGCAAACCTTTAGCACGGGAGGATGGATCCTACATGAAACCGGATCGAGTATGACCCTCGAATCAGTGGAAGCTCAAGCCTACCTTGACGATTGGGCAAAGGCAGCGAAACGAAAACAAGAGATCATTAGCAAAGAAAACAACATTCCCTTCGACCTATCAATCGAAGGGACTATCGAAATCGGAATGTCTGACATCGACGATGATGACTATTAAATTTTTATAATTTTACTCAATTTTATATCAAGTTTCTTTTGTTGTCCTTACACATTTATGCTCATTAAAGTCGTTATGGATGTACATCAATTTTTTTAAAATTGAAAAATAAAATTATGATTTTTTCATAGTATAAATTATTTTTTTAAAAAATAAAAAATTATTGGCTCAAACTAGAATCAAATTTGGAATCGGAATTGTTGGTTCCCATTCTAGTTCTAAAATTCTCTTATGCCGGTTCGGTTTCGATTCTAGTTTCTACCGAGCTAAAATTGATGGTTTTGGAACCGTTGTCAGGTCTAGCTATAATGGTAGCAAAAGCTACAAGTATGATAAAATCCAAAGCATATCATAGTATATTGGAAACTAGATACTACGAAGGAGGGTCAACATGGACAAATTTTAAATTGTTAATATTAGGAAAAGAAAGAGTAGAGATTTGATTTCACTAAGTTTATAAAGGATGAAGATTAAAAGATACTTGATAGATGTGGAGGTCAAGGTTTGATGTACCAAAGTATACCGCTTGGTACGGGAGGTACATACTGGTTCGATAAAGGATTGGTATGGGCAGTACATCAGTATACCCCAGTGTACCATGTGTTGGTATGCTTGGTACAGCTCGGTATGGCTTGATATATATCGTATTGACAGCTGGTCGGTATATCGGTATGGACTGGTAATACGAACCATGATAGAGACAAAGGAAAAATAAAGATATAGTTATAATAAAATGGTTTATTGTATTATATAGATTTAAGCTTTAGAGATAATAGTGTTTAGAGTTCAGAAAACATATATTTGTACGTGAAATCAGAACAAATGAGATAAAAGAAGCTTTAAGCAGATTGAAAATATGTTTATAGTAGTTAATGTGACATGATGGTTTTACCCAAGGTTCTTAATTTTAGCCCGTAATGTTGTACCGAGCTGTCACGGCCTTAGCTGGAATTGCCTAAGGCGTGAGGCACCCTTGCGGCAAAGACGCGAACTTAGCTTGCGTTGCCCAAGTCGCGCGACACCCTTGCGACAAAGACGCGAACTTAGCTTGCGTTGCCTAAGTCGCGCTTCGCCCTTGCGATTTGCGTCCGCAAAGATTAACCCACTTGCAACCTCTCGTAGGTCCCGAAGGACCTATAAAAAGAAAAAGTTGATTAGTTCGAAGAACGAGCGACGGACAACTCCCGACGTCTCGCAAAAAGGGGAAGCTTTACAAGCAATTCAGCGAGCACCTTGCGTGTACAAGAGAAAAGAGGGAGAGGGGGAAAACAAGGACTTTAGAAGGTTGAACGAACAACTGCAAGTCCACAAACAGCTGCTCACCGGGTGCCGGGCGTGACAACAAGTTCCCATCAAGGTAACGTGCGAACTTGTGAAAGATTGTTCAACGCCCGACACTATATCGAAGCCCCATCCAGCCTTGTGCCAACCAGGTGGTTCCAAGGGGTTGAGATGGCTGACGTTTTGTGAGCGGAGGCGGACTGCAGAAAACAGCCCGTGGCACACGTAAACGGAGCTGTTTTGGGGCTGTTTTGCTCGGTTCGGTGAGCGGTCGCTTTGTAGTGCTGCAACTTGTTCGAACTTACATTTTTACAAGCAAAATGACTCAAAACCAAGACAAAATATGCTGCCAAGCAGCTGTACATGAAGATGAGAGCGACGAACGGTTCGTTGAAGGGAGTTGTTGTGGGTGCGCCACGACCATTCGTGACAGAGCCCTCTTCGGTATGATACGTACCGAGGCATACCGACGGTACACCTATAAAGAGCTGAAAAACATCCAAAAATACCTGGAGGTAACGGTCCAAATTATCAGGGTGTATCGATCGGTACATCTCGGTAATGGTCGAAATCTAAGGTGTATCGACCAGTATAGCTTGGTAACGATCGAAATCTAGGGAGTACTGACTTGTACACCTCGATAACAATCGGATTTCAATCGTTACCACCCGGTACAGATCTCGTATCGCCTGATACAGGGTCAAAACACCGTTATCGCCCAGTAGAGAGCGGTCCGCATATCAGAATCCTTTGGACCGGTACGTATCGCCTGTACCGGGCGGTACACATCGAAATTAAGAATCTTGGTTTTACCTTTGAGGTTTATGGTAGTTCATGAAAGCATGACATAGTTTAGATAACTAGTTTATTAAACAAGATTTTGAAAATTTAAAAAATGCTTAATGAGTAAAGAGCTTTTTGTTATTAATTTATGATAATAAGGAGATATTCAAAGCTGTTGTAATTATATAGGAGGTAAAATAATAAATCACACTATTAAATTATGAGACATGATGAATGAAGGTACAATAAGATAAAAGATAGTATTTTTGAGAATCATTTTGGTTTTGTAACCAAAAGATTAACTAATAAAAGCTATTAATTGATAAGATTAAGGATTTTAATTTTGAATAATATAGCCCATACCGGAAGGTACGTACCGCTCTGCTGGTGGAGCGGTACACGGACCGTCCTGTCACAGACAAAATTCTAAACAGGATGTTTGATGTAATGCTTATGTATGTTCGTGTTTTTTGGTATGTTCATGCTTTGCACAACATGTAGAGGGACGGTCGAAGGCTTAACAATCCCATTTTAGTTGGGTTTGGTGGCCGTTTTAGGCTTGTAAATAAAGGTTGTGTCATGTGGACACTTGCGAGAGATATTCAGTCTGTAGTGGATTATTTTAGATCCTTTATTGTGCGATCGTTCAGAGCTTGTGAAGTCTGTTTGTAATTTGCATTAGTTATGAAGTGTTTTTTGAAATGTTTGCTTGTGGATTCCGAGTGAGGCACTTTCTCTAACCCGTTTTCTCTTTTGTAGGTCTTAAGGGGCCATGGGAGGGTTTCGAGGAGGTTGACCTTTGCGGACAGACACGTAAGGGTGTCGCACGACTTAGGCAAAACCAGTTAAGTTCGTGATAGATGGTATTAAAGTTGGACAAGCACTCATAGAAACACTTGGCATGTAAATGTGGGGGACCTAGCGGGGCTGCGTTGAGGGCAATCAGCACGCGCGACCGTTTGGGGGCAAAACGAGCATGGAAATGTAGGGAAAAAGGAGTCGCTCAGAGGAGCGGGCATATGAGATTGCCATTTAGAGGAATGGCTAACCCTTCGCGCAAGAAGCACCACGAGGACAAGCAAGCTGGGAAGAATTCGTAGCACACAGAGGTTGGGATGACTGAGTTTGAGCTACGGCTCAACGTTGGTAACCCTACTTGATGGTGTTCAAGGCAAGCGAGGTGTTTGGTAAAAGATGAGACCATGTAAGGTGGAATGAGTTGTTCAACGAATGAAAGAGTTGTGCAAAGCTCATAGAGGTGAGAGGAATTGCTAACTCAAAGAATTCAGTACTCATGCAAATGCTTGTGTGCGAACGATGGAGTGTTCGTGGCCATCCCAAGACGATCAAAACTTGGTATCATAGAGCATTGAAACTTTCTCTTCAGCATGAGAAGGATACGTCCGTAGAAGGCTGAAGTGTGTAGCGAGTTCAGCATGTTATGCTTTGAGGGGTGTAGCGGCGGTTGTATTGACATGGAGTTGCAATCTAGCAAGTGCGTTTGCGGGAGGCAGAACTATGCACAGTTTGTTCAGCAAGGCAGAGTAGTCAAGGGGATGGTGGTCTTCGAAACTTTCAAAGAGAAGGAAACGAAGAGAGAAGTTGTTCCAACGGGACAAATATCTATGAGGGATAAGTCTCGACTCTCCAAAGGGAGAACCATGTGCAACAGATCGCACATGTTGAGGAGGAGTACCACAAAAACAAATTTACAAAGCTTAACGGACCAAGCGAGCGGCAAGGAGTCGTCGCATGATCTCGCTTGAGATAATGCATTAAGGGAATACATTGTGAGATCAAGTGGGGAAGCGACCCAAGACAACACAAATGAAAGTACACTTGGAGTTGATATGAAGATTAGACTCAATGGAGGGCTAACCCGTGGAATGGTGGGCGCGAGAGCTACCATCAGCTCAATACAAAACGAGGAGCAGAGCAACTTGGGTGTAACTTGGCGAAGTACTCAAGCCGCATGAAGGGAGCTGGCATAGAAGATGGAACATGGAGCGGAGGCACAGAGCTTTCCTTGGACAGAGGTTAAGGACATGAACTCTTGCAGAGGCAAGAGTGGGATTATGTCGTTCCGTGGATCCTTCATTCTAATGGAGCAGACTCATCTTGCATGGTGCCAAAGACGAAGGGGCACATGCACCTTACCTCAGAGAAGCATTTGACGGAGGAACTGAGGCGACTTAACTTGCGAAGGCGAAGTTGGGTTCAGAAGGCCTTGGCATGGGGCAAGAGGACGTGGAGGCGAGTACTCTTGAAGAATATGTCACAGTGTTGCCATTCAAGTTGCTATGAAGGGAGTGGTGCATAGTGGATATTGTGCTGGTAGGGGTAGAGGCTCAGGATCCAGATAATGGTGCACCAATTTCAGCGAAGTCAGTGGACTTCGGAAGGTACTAGGCGACGGACTGTCCTAGAGCGGTGTTTCATCTAGGTGTGACCCGAGAGTGGGTGGAGGAAGGTCGATTGCCAAAGGACCGAATACAATCAAAGGTAGAAGAGGTCACGTTGTGTTGGCAGAGGCCACACATGGAGGGATATCACAATTCGAGTTCATCCCACAAGGATTAGAATGTAATGAAGATGTTACCAGGAGGCGACATGGTGCAGCGGATCGTGGTGGAATAGTTCGTGGCAATGTGATACACACGAATCTTGTCCCGTGAGGGATTATATCATACGGAGGTATGATCGGGAGCTACTAGGAGCTCCACTTTGGTGAACAACACGATGGAAAGAAGGGCTATGGATTTAAGGAGTGAAAGCCATGATATTGTAGAGGCGGGTCTTCCGTGCATGCATCGAATTTTGTATTGGATTAAAGCCTTGGTCATCAGCATATGGGGGCTGTGTACCATCGAGGGAAAAGTTCGAATGCAAGTACCAGTGAGTCCTATGGGAGGGACTTGATCATGTAGTGATCGAAGCAGCTAGAGAGTTGGACTGCTCCAGAGCATATTCGCTTAAGGGAGCTTGACAAGTCAAAGGACAAGGCTTAGTAAGCGAACGTTGCTACCAAGGAAGCTAAAGAGAACAGAATCGGTGCAAACCCTACAACATGATGGCAGAGGCCATACATGGGAGTTGCAATCTGTCTTTCCATCGACTAAGGGGAACTGCTTGGAGAACACGAAGGTGTTGAAACAGGGGGTCGAAAGGGGCGAGGAAGCAACGACGAGTCCAGAGGGACTTAGCTACCCAAAACAAAGCATCGGTTAGAATGGAGGTGGACTCGGAGAAGTGCTACATAGATATATCTACCGATCGTGAAGATAAGGATATATATGTGAGGCAACGGATAGTAGGGCCATGGGCATGGCAATGCCTTGGTACAACAGAGGCGGGACTTCAATGAAGTCATCGATCCTTTGCTCTCACGGAGGGAGAGCACTTGGTCGTGAAAGGGGCTTAGGAGGTGGAACATGCAGAGGCAAACTCCAAGTATCGAGACAAGGCTGAAGGGCAGAGGCCAAGGAACTTCGTAAGACCGGTGTCATCGAGTTTTTTATCAAGATAGCCGAAAGTGAAGGACTTCGGGTCGTGCAAGAGTGCACGACCAAGGAACGAAATAGGCAGTACGCGGTGCTGTACCTTTGCTACTTAGTGGAGTAGGCGGCAGGGTTGATGGAGAAGACGGTACAATCCTAGAGGCGACCAAAACTATAAGAAACTTGCTCCAAGTTGTGGTGAAAACTTCTTACATTCCAGAAGTTCGATGGCATTGAGAAGGTGAATCACAGTAACTAACTCAATGCAAGGAGTGCAAACACTTCAAGTACTTCAGAAGTGTGAGCAAAGAGCAGGCGAAGGCCAGTAACCAGCTTGATGCATAGAGTACAACATTCGAGGAGACAGGCAAAGTCAAGTAACCTTTGCCTTCTCAACCCTTAAGAGAATGAGCGAAACCGAGTACCCAAATTCTTTTATCTATCCAGCAGAGGGACTCTGCAAATGTTCAAAGACCCTTCGAAGAAACTAAATGGAAGACAATATTTGTCAAATTCACCAATGGTGATTAGTGCTACTGAGAGTAGATTACTCGCTTCATTTTCCAAGAGAATACTAATCGAAAGCGAAAGTGATGCGAACCTACTTAAAAGTGACAACTAAGTAAAAGAAAAGTCGATGGGTAAATTTTGTGGAGGAAGGATTTAAAAACTTCAAAAAGTTAAAGCAGCATGAGGTATTTAAGAGACTAACGCATAGCAAGGATGGTCTTTTCCTTCATCTGAAGGATCCGCAGGAACCAATAGGGATCAACACAACTCAGCCAACCCCACATTAGAGTCATAGTCATTTATGAGTTGAAGCAGCATGGCGGATCAAAAGTTCGACTACTCAACAATAGTAGCGGAGAGCAATTGGGAGCCAAGAGGCGCATTACAGCTAGAGCAGAAGATTGAAGACTCAGCAAAGGCGAGGAGTTGCAGTGTCGGCAAAGGCTTCGACGAGGACGTCGAAGGAATGAGTCGGGGAGAATGTCACGGACAAAATTCTAAACAGGATGTTTGATGTAATGCTTATGTATGTCCGTGTCTTTTGGTATGTTCATACTTTGCACAACATGTAGAGGGATGGTTGAAGGCTTAACAGCCCCATTTTAGTTGGGTTTGGTGGCCATTTTAGGCTTGTAAATAAATGTTATGTCATGTGGACACTTGTGAGAGATATTCGGTCTGTAGT
Source organism: Musa schizocarpa (assembly GCA_900464855.2). Classification (NCBI taxonomy): domain Eukaryota; kingdom Viridiplantae; phylum Streptophyta; class Magnoliopsida; order Zingiberales; family Musaceae; genus Musa; species Musa schizocarpa. The sequence continues at coordinate 27,746,321 of LS990923.1, forward strand.
GGACCATTTTGGATCATTTGTTATGCGACCGTTTAGAGCTTGTGAAGGCTGTTTGTAATTTACATTGGTTATGAAGTATTTTCTGAAATGCTTGCTTATGGATCCTGAGTAAGGCGCTTTCTCTAACCCGTTTTCTTTTTTATAGGTCCTAAGGGACCATTGTAGGTTTCGGGGAGGCTGACCTTTGCGGACGGACTCGCAAGGGTGCCGCACGACTTAGGCAAAACCACCGTGACAGTCCGCTACCGTCGATTAGGGTTGTTTCCGTCCCGTTATCGTCCTAAATTGGGCGGTGGTATTAACCGAGGTAGAAGAAAGAAGAGTATTAATTGAGGGAGAAGAAGAGGAGAACCTGGAGATCGACATCGCTCTCCCTCCTCGTCTATCGGTGACTTCTCATCCACGCGAGGAGAAGAAACGTTTTCTTTTCCCCACTTTTCCGCACAGGCAGAAAAGAGGCAACATCATAGAAAATAATTTTTTTTTACTTATATATATGTATATATTTATATTTCTTCTCCCCACACGCCAAAAAGGGTGATGAGGCAGTCACCCTTTTCTTTTTTCTTATATATATATATATATATATATATATATATATAAAACGAGGCGATGTTGCCTTGGTTTTCTACACGTGTGGGGAGAAGAAATCGTCATCTTTTTTTTTTATGATTCATCTAAAAAGAAAGGCAAAACTACTAATTGTATTGATGTTATGAAAAATGCATAATGGTGTAGTTACTGGTATTAAACCTGTAGAGAATGTATTTAGCAAATTTCCTATCATTATATCAATGATTAACTTTATGCCATTAACTTTTTATATTGGTAATGGAGGAACTTATTAGTCATGTATATAATAGACTTCCTTACTGTATGTTCTTTTGCTAACAATATCATTTTAGTAATGAAAGTTTAGATGAAATTAATATTAAATTTGAGTTTTGGAGATTGAACCTATCAAATGCAATATTAGTTATACTAAGAGAACAATTAATTATGTAGTTATAATCATTGAGCAAGAAGCTTTTGTAACCAAAGTATTTAGGTATTTTGGAACTATTATTAACTTGGATGGAGAGATTCAAGAAGATATTGTTCATAAAGTAGAAGTGGATAATTAAAGTGAAAAGGAGCATCAAGAGTTGTGTGATCATAAGATGTCTCATGGTTTAAAAGAAAATTTTGATAAAACAATATCTAGTCTATCATGCTTTTTGGATCTAACTGCTGAACGGCTACGGGAAAAAAAAAATTTATATAGCTGAGATGAGAATGTCTAGTATAAGGAAAAATATAAAAATATTTTTTTTGTGAATAATAAGATATAGCTGCGATAAAACATAAAATGAGAGAAAGATCATTTAAGATAATATTGACTTGTTCAAAGAAGATATATAGATGCTATGGTTGCACAAGATGAGTTGATTGATATTACTAGTGTGAGTTGACATAGTGAGAGATGAAAATATTTTAATAAAAATAATATAAATATATTTATCTGCTCTTTAATTGAATCAGAGATTTATGTAGCTGACCCCAAATAGTTTGGAACATGCTATTTAAATGCTCTTGTATAGAGCTCAATGGTGGGAAAGACATATGTAGCTGGCCACAAATAGTTTGGAACATTATAGCTTGTTATTGTTGTTGGTGGTGCTGGTATTCCTTGAGGATATTGTTGTGATGCTTCTGCATGAGACTATTCATAACACCTGGTGCAGGTGTGCAATTGAAACTTTAGTTCGTACTGCTTAGCTTAATGCAAATTTTGATGAGTTAGTCTTTATTCCAACCTACTTTGGAGAATTCTGTTTTTTTCTTTTTAGCGAAATCTATGGTTACAGGGAGTTGAACAATTTCGATGTGCTATGGAACTTGCACCACACAATATATCTGCACACCTTGGGCTTGCTTCTGGGCTGCTTGATTGGTCAAAAGATTGCATTAAATCTGGAGCATTTGGTTGGGCAGCTGATCTCTTACAAGTGAGTTGTCAGGACTGTTTCAAAGCTTAACCCCTCTTAAGGCTTGAGTGCTTTATATGATTATATGTGCATGCTGGTGGACTATAGGAAGCATCAGAAGCTGCAAAAGTCAGTACCTGTTTTTCTGGAAATTTATATTCTGCTTGGAAGTTGCATGGGGACATCAAGGTATATGTCGTAATTAATAAATTTTATTGTTTTATGGGTTTTGTTTTTTATGTACTTTGCATCTTTAGACTTGTGCCTATTGAAACTCAAATGCTTAATATGAATGTACCATTTAGTTCCTTGTGTGATGGTAACTGCTTGTTGTAGTTTTTTGTGTTGGAAATATGAATGTACCATTTAGTTTTTGCATTGTTTAGTTATCAAGGGGCTCAATGTTCCTAGGATTATTTATGTCTAAGGTTTTTATTCTTCTTCAGTTCTTCTATGCTTCTTCCCCTTCACATTAGCTCTTTGTCTTTTCTTATGTTGTTTGACTTTTTTAAGCAGGAGTTACATGCGAACAGAATTGAAGCTCCACATTTCTGGTGCCTTATACTTGTCAAACTTCTATTAATGTTTGATAAGTTAAATTAGAACTTCAACGTAAACTCTTAATTAATTAAGACAATGAAATAAAAAAAGACAAAAATGAAATCAAAGTCTTATGGTCATCATGCTTGTTTGATATCTCTATTAATCATACACTATGACCTAATGTTTGAGGTGGAAACGCAGCAGAAATTAAATCCAAATAATAACTATTTCAAATTCACAAGAGATTTGCTCTCTCACCTTTCTATTGTCCAATAACACTAGCTTCTTTTTCCATAAGTGGGAACCATAAAGGCACTTGCCTTCTTGCAATAAGTTTCCCAATTCCCTCTTTTTTGTGCATCCATCAAGAGAGCAATAGTAAGCAAGGATATCTATGCCCTTACATAATTTGCCAGCCCAATAATTAGCATACAGAAATCCCATGCTTGGCCAGTTTGATAGTTGTCAGTAGATTCATGTTATGAGGATTGTGCTTTTAGACATTGTCCTAACTTTTTAATGGGCACATAACTTTTTTCATCTTGACATCATACTACTATAGTATGTCCAAGTGGTATGTGCTAATTGGCAAAATCAGGGTTCACCTTATTGGTTCATATCGGTGTATCGAACAGTCAACGTATCGTTCTGCATCGATGTACCATTTGTTGGTACGGTGAGGCGTACTGATGGCATGGAAAAATGATCGAAAATAGCTCCAAAAATTCTTGCAAAATAAAAAAAAGTTAAATTAGGGTTTTTAAGGTGGAAATAAATGTAAGTTTAGTATAATTGTAGCAAAACAATCTAAATTAGGAAAGAATAATAGTAGATATCTTTTTTAGGCTTTAAGGAGTAGCATCATGGTATGTTTCGCACTATCCTTTTGTTGATATTAAATTATTGACAAAGAAATGATTTGAATTGTTAGATTATTTATTAAACAACTTAAACTTTAAGATTCAAATGAATCAAGTAATCGAATGATGGATATACTTAGTTCTACCATCAAAAGAATGATAGGACTCCACGAGCGGTGAATCCGGGTTCTCGATCCTATATATCTGTATATCAATTTGATATATTTGTCGGACCTAATCCTAAAATTGATCTCATGACATAGTATATTGAAACACCGTATGTCATTGGTGCATTAATGTGGTGATGGTTATAGTTTGATTATCGTGAACCACATATGTTCGAGACGGCTCTTGAGGCAAGTATGTTTGTGACATGTATTGTGACAAGTACGATCTGTTACTCTGTATCATAAGATCGATCACCATACTATTGCTCGGAGAAGAATGACCAACTATCACGTCAAGCTCCATGATTTGAATCTTGGGTGGCATGTGTAAGATATTACTCCTCGGTCTATGCACCATCCTCAAATTGTGTAGAGAGGGCCATCGACTCCTCGACGTCGTTGCCATCATCAGAGACACTACTGTTCACGTTGCTGTCATGTCTCCAAACCAAATGGATTGCTAAATGCGATTGAGAAGCTACATATTATTAATTCTCCCTAATTAGCCTCCTATGCTTGATCCAATCCACAAATCGTAGCTTTATGGAGTTCAAGGGAGTGCAAATGAGAGAAATATGTGAGTGAAAAAGTGATTGGGAGAGTAGATGAGTTAGGGCAAGTGCAAGGGGAGAGAATGAGGGGGTAGAAAGTGTTTAAGAACCTTAGATCTGGTTCAATTTATTAAATTGGTTGTGAAATGTTGCAGTTTTGTGGTATCATGTTATGTTAAGCTTCAATTTATCAAATGACTTATTTTTCACTATCTGGCATGTTAATACAGAACTCTGAAGTCTGAATTACTTTTTTATGCATTTTTTGTTGATATTAGATTGCATATGCAAAATGCTATCCATGGGGAACTGGAAGGATTGGATATGAAATTGATGAGGATCTCTTGAAATCTTCCATCATCAGCTGGAAAAAGACATGCTATTCAGCTGCAATTAGTGCTAAACACTCGTATCAGCGGGCTTTACACTTGGCTCCATGGCAGGCTAATATTTACACTGATATTGCAATCTCTGTTGATTTTATTGGCTATCTAGAAGAGAGAAACAACAATGATTTGGAAATTTGGTAAGCTATTTAAATAAAACTTTGGTTATCGCATCTTAATATAAGAATCGGGCTAAATTGATTCTGTATTTATTAGGCAGCTACCTGAGAGGATGGCCCTAGGTGGCTTGTTGCTGGAAGGAGTTAATAAGGAGTTCTGGGTTTTGTTGGGATGTCTGGCTAGCAGTGATGCTCTGAAGCAACATGCTTTGATTAGAGCGTTGCAGTTGGATGTGTCTCTTTCCTCATCATGGGCATATCTGGGAACGGTAATGATGAAAGCATTCATGTATTGCCAAGTCTTGAAACATAATCATCTGATTTTGTTAGTTTGCAGCTCTATAGAAACTCGGGAGAAAAGCAATTGGCATGTCAAGCATTTGATCGTGCAAGAAGCATAGATCCTTCTTTGGCATTACCATGGGCTGGCATGTCAGCTAGTTATCAGGATGGGTATATAATGAATATTTCTCAAGACCCAAATATCATGTTTCTTAGGCTTTTGACATTTAGCAAATTATTTCCATTGACAAATATTATCTTAGGCTTTGCTCGACAAATGAAGCTTTTGAAAGCTGTCTGTGGGCTGTGCAGACACTGCCTGTAAGTGCCTTTCTCTCCAATACTCTATTGCCTTTCTCTTTTCTGAGCTCATTGAAGTTTTGCAAGTGCAATTTAATCAAGGGTTTTCATAATGAAGTATTTATTTGATTTTGATTATTGATTTTGTTATAATTTCATAATTAATCGACAGACAAGCTCTGAAAAAATGAATTTCATTATAATGTATTTATGTGACTACTAAAAAACTGATTTTTTCTTGAAAAAATTGCGATTTTGAGATTTCTGTAGTTTGGTTTTTTAATTATATGTTGAAATAAATTACTTTACATTCAAAATAATCAAGCCACTGCAGATAGACTTCTTTATTTGTTGGTTATCCAGATATTTTACACACTTGCCATTTGAAAATTGAATATAATCACCACTTATACATTGTAATTCCACTTATTTGTAGGCTGTTGTTTTAGTTATATGGTTTCCTGATTGTGCTTATGATCTGGGTGCAGCTTGCAGAATTTCAAGTTGGTCTTAAATAAATTATTTACACTCAAAATAATCAAGCCACTGCAGATAGGCTTCTTTATTTGTTGGTTTTCCAGATATTTTACACAATTGTCATTTGAAAATTGAATATTATCACCTTTTGTACATTGTAATTCCACTTATTTGTAGGCTGGGTGCTTATGATTTGGTTGCAGCTTGCTGAATTTCAAGTTGGTCTTTGTGCACTTGCAGTTCTTTCTGGTCATCTGTCATCCCCGCTGGTATTGACATTTTGGTTAATTATTGTGTTCGCTTATCTAAAGCCACAACTATTTGCTTAACCATGTTTGTTTCTTGACTTGCTGAAAGAGAAGCACAAATTGTTCAAGCATTTCAGCACACAAAAATATTGAGATATATATATATATATATATATATATATTGTAATTTCTTATTAAAATGTTTAAGGCATGCTGTGTGGTCATACTAGAATTTGCCAATTGTGAATGCCAAATAAGTGAATCTGTGGTGATATTTTTTTTAAACAGATAGTGTCTAGCTTGAATGTAGTTTGGGTTGTGGATATCTAATTTGAACTTTTGTTCTCATCTAAGTTGACTGATTTGAAACACGAGATAGTCACATTTATAACCAGTTTTTGGTCACTGTTCTGTGGATGTTGACACTTGAGAAGGATTTTAGTGCATCTGATTCGATATAGATTTGTCTACAGCCTATGCATCGGAGAAGGATTTTTTTCTTAATAATTTGATATTTTATTGCGTGTTATGGGTATGTCCAAGTGTGAAAGAATATAAATTTATAAGTTTCATAAACTAAAATGGTCCAGATTTAGTGTTATTAAATCCATTGGTTTATAGAATCCATTATTAGAGTTTGACATGAGGGTCAAGTTTGTAAGATCCGTAAGATCAGTATGTTATCGGCTAGTGATGACAAAATTAGAATTGATAGGACACATCGTAGTGGATTTTCATTAATAATTTGATAATTTATTGCGTGTTATGGGTATGTCTGACTGTGAAAAGTTAGAATATAAATTTATAAGTTTCATAAACCAAAATGTTCCAGATTTAGTGTTATCACATCCATTGGTATATAGAATCCATTATTAGAGTTTGACATGATGGTCAAGTTAGTAAGATCAGTATGGTGTCGGCTAGTGACGACAAAATTAGAATTGATAGGACCCATCGTAGTGGATCTAAAGGATCATGATTGGCCTTGAATGGGGTGCCGGTTATGGATCCGGGTATATCAGAATCAGATGATACTGTAAACTCTCAGTGTAGTCATAAATTCACGGAAAACATAATTTTAACCAGGTTGATGCAAGAAACTAAGGTAACACTGATTTTGAAGTTAGATAAGACTAGTTGTTCTATACTTGGTTAGGTGAGAAAAGATGTTAGTAACATTCATCAGTTGATGGATCACTTTGGTTTTTGTTTTTAACAGTTGTAGACTAGATTGTCATTCCATATGTATATGCCTGTCATGTTTGTTAATTAGGTTTTCAGAATGTCATGCATTTGATTTGCAGGTAATTGGAGCCATAGGGCAGGCCGTTCAAAGGGCTCCGTACTTACCCGAGTCCCATAATTTACATGGCTTAGTATGTGAATCACGGACTGATTATCAGTCTGCAATTGTTGCTTATCAGAAGGCACGATGTGCTTTGAGAATGTTTCCCAACTTCAAGAGTGATCTTCAATCTTCCTTCACTGATGTATCAGTTAACCTTGCTAGATCACTTTGTAAGGTAAATTATGTTTAGTTTTGGTAACATTGAATGTCTTTAGTCCACAGAATAAAAATTCATTTATTGATTCATTTTTGTAGAAGCTTTTCTAAAATGCCTTTTCAATTTTATTTCCTTCCCTCCAACCCCCAACTCCTCATGCCATCTCCATGTATACATATGCATCATTGATGGAGCATGCTTGCGTATCTTTATGCTCTCCACATTCTTTACTTTTTGCAGGCAGGACATGCAATTGATGCTGCACAAGAGTGTGAAAATTTGAAGAAAGAAGGTAAGGCCTTGAACTTATTTTCTACACATGTTCTAATGTGGGGAAATTTTTTTCTGCAAATTTCATGTGAATCATAGATATAAATAATGTGGCAATTTTACTTCTGGGGAAATAACTAGTAGCAGAGCAGGCTTTAATGATATTTACTTGTACTTTAAATGTCATTAATATTTCAGGATTCCTTGATAGTAAGGGCTTGCAAATATATGCTGTTGCATTGTGGAAACTTGGACAATACAACTTAGCTCTTACTGTGGCGAGAAAGTTGGCTGAGAATGTCTCAACCATGAAGCAGACATGTGCAGCTGCTTCCCTTGGGTTGATATGCACACTAATGTACAACATTTCAGGATATGACTCTGTAGTTAGAACAATTAGAAAATTTCCAAGTGAGTTTTTGCAAAATACAAGAATGAGTCTCATCGTCTGTGCATTAAATGCTTTAGACACAAATAAACAACTGCAGTCGCTTCTGCCAACCATTTCTCAAGCTGCTGCTTCTCATGGTATTGCCATTGAAATACATTCCATTACCGCTATTAACAAACTGGTAAGGGTATTCTTCTCTAGTCACAAGTCTCAGTATGTAGTTTTTTCTTCTCTGTACTCTTTTGAAGCAGGATAGTATAAATGTTCATTGTTGAGTTTAACTTTGCAGATAACTCAGGAGTCTCCTCAAACTGTAGCCATTGACAGGGGAGTAGATTACCTAAGAAAGGCCCTTCATATGTATCCTAACAGTCTTTTAATAAGGTAATGAGTGTTAGCATCCTATATCTGATCCTTCTCTTATGACAACAATTTCTACCAGTGCCCTAAAAGCTTTCATGAAGAATCCTATTGCTGTTTATGCAATCTTGGTTTTCTGTAATTATTAGTCTAACATGCTTTTATGTGGCTTAGCTTTTAGTGTTATGTATGACTTGTGCTGCTTTCTATTTACAAGTCCTGCATCCTTTCTGCATTGTCTAATTGTTGCACAATTCAAAATCTGTAACCATGTAGATGATCCACCTGCTAGCCTTGAGTGCTTAAAGATGAAACCAAGAAATGCTATATTGAAGCTTGCAACTTTTATCAAGCTGAAAGAATAAAAATTTTGAATCTCTGGAACCTGTAAAAGCAATAAGAAGACAGAGGGAAAAAACGAGATAAACAAAGATACAATTCAAATAGAAAGAAATTTTCCTTACAAGTTAATTAGTAGAGTCATCTACTTCTAGTGTGACAATATGTTGCCCACATGTTTAAGCTCAAGACTGGATGGCATCATGGCATATGTAGATCCCATATCTATTGCCTACATGTCATGTGCCACTGAACTTTTGGCATGCGACCAGCAGCAGTTGCATTTAAAATGAGACAATTTTTAAGGATTTTTTATTTATGTGTTTCCTGACCTCTTCTTTTGTTGGCCTAAAATGCTGCAAAAAAAAAAAAAAGGCAGTCTCTTAATAATTGTCTTTGTCATTATTCAAGCCTGTTCGTAAATAAAGGCTCATCTATGGTCAAGATCATAAATTAGTATAGTAATACTGTTTCAATATACCTGTATCTTGTAACTTCCTAAATTAGGTTACTAGTCCTATAATTACAAGACTAGCAGACCAAATTAAGGATTTTTGGATTCATTTTGATCCAGTCTAAGAATTTGAACTGCCCTAAATAATTTGGTACTTAATGTATTTTTATGTCAGTGTTGTCATTTGTCACATAGAAATCATTGCAAAGTTTGTGGTTTGCTCAAAGGAACAACATTGTTATCACATAAAAGTTACCTTCCTATTTTAATTAAAATGAAGGTTTCTTCATTGTAATTAAGTTATGAATGAAATTTATATAATTGATGTTACTGTTTTCAAATCAGAGTTTTAAGGGTGGGAACTTGGGAGGTATGGATTGGTTTGTTTTCAGGTTGACTTAAAAGTCCTCATGTTGCTTCTTGTAGCCTTTCTTTCAGTTAAGATAATGTATTTAATAAGTTTAATATTTTGCCTTTGCCTTTGTAATGGAGGAACTAATGCATTTAATTGACTTTCAGTTGGTGCATTTTCTTTAGAATTTATGTCCTTTCTGTGGCTAGTTGTTTCATGAAGTTTTCCATGTGTATTGGCTGAAACTGATGCATGAGAGATTGACCATATATTTCCGTTTGGAAAAGGAGTACCTCTTATTGTTGTGAATTTACAATAATATATCTTTTGCAATGATTTAAAAAGGCGCTCGGGCGCTCGCCTAGGCGCTCGGGCGAGGCGAGGCGAGGCGAGGCTCGAGCACCTCGCTAATCTTCTAGGCGACGCGCTTCAAAGAGGCGCCGCCTGGGCGCTCGCCCGAGCCCAGGCGCTGGGCACTTCGGGCGAGCGCATGGGTTAACCAAGGCGACCGAACCAGGATTTTAGGTTTGGTTCGGTCCTGGTTCGGTTTCCGGTGGTTAGTTGGTTCAATCGAACCAACTAAAATCGATATCAGTGACAACCCAACCCTAACCCTCGTTGTCGCTGCCGCTCCCAATCCCAAACCCGATCCCGCTGCTCGCCGCTGTCGCTGCTCGCAAACGCTACCGCTGTCGCCGCTCACGCCTCCTGCTGCTCGCCACTCCCGCTCTCGTTCTTGCTCCCGCTCTTGCTTCCGCTGTCGCTGCTCGCAAACGCTCCCGCTGCTCGCCGCTCGTGCCTCCCATTGCTCGTCGCTTTTGCTCTCGTTCCCGTTGCCGCTGTCGTTGCTCGCCGCTGTCGCTGTTGTTGTCGTCGCTCGCCGCTGCCGCTGCCGTTGCCGCTGCCTCCTTACACTCCGTTGTCGTTGCTGCTTCCTCTTTTCTCACTCAGCAGGCTCAGCACCCCCTTACACTTCTTCTCCTTCTGTTAACAGTATATTGTATACTGTTAATATTATTAGGTTTATTTGAAATTATTAATTTTCAATACTATTAATAGATTAATAATATATTATTTTGATTTTAATACTGTTAATTTTTATTTATTTGAAATTATTGTTAGGTTTCAAGATAAATGACAAGTAGACAGAGCAACTTAATAAAGTTTGCAATGGCATAAAAAAAAGATTCAATGAAGATGATTTATGTGAAAATGACGATAATATTGATTATGATGAATGACTTTGATATAAAATTTTATTGTTTTGAATTTTGAAACTTTTTGTTAATGTGATATTGTGATTTTGTATCTTAGATTTTCTTAATTTAATAGCATATTTTAATTTAAAATTTTAAATAATTATATTATATATTTTTATATTTTAGTTTCTCGCTTCGCTCGGGCGAGCGCCTGGGTGGTCTCGAGCGCTTTTGGACATTAGTGCCTTTTGACGCCTAGCGCTTTTTAAATCACTGATCTTTTGTAAAGGAAGCATCCACTGTGAACTAGACAAACAGCATCAGCTGTTCAAATTTTTATGTTTCATGCGTTTGCACATTTTGCTATTAAAAGGTGATCGTTGTACTTGTTTTACATGTCACAGAAGCCATCTTGGTTTGCTTCTACTGTCTAGTGGAGATTGGATGGCTCTTCAGAAAGCAGCCAGGTGTGCTGTCATTCCAACTGGTCACCGGCACCCTGTCAAGAAAGGATTTAGACTACCATATGAAATTCATGGTGCTATGGCAGTTGCTTGCGGTTCCATCTATTCCACCAACCCGAAGTTTTCTTTCCCTACCTGCAATGATGGGCTTATGCATGGAGCTAGACACTTGCACTTGCTTCAAAGGTATTATTTTATATTTTCTTGGTAATTTTCAAAACTACTCTGGACTGGCAAGATATGACAGGGTTGTACATTCTGTGTTGTCTTTTTCAGATGGTTGCATCAAGAACCATGGAACCAAAATGCTCGTTACTTACTTGCTCTTAATGTTTTCCAGAAAGCTCATGAAGAGAACTTCCCCCAACAACTTTGCATTATTTCAAAACGGTTGGTTTTAGATGCTCTCTCTACAGAAGAATTTCTGGGGGACAATAAGCTATCTCAGTCTCGGAGTCTCCTACTCCTCTGTGCATCAGAAATAAGTTTGCAGAGTGGTGACTCTGTTGGATGCATACATCATGCATCTAATGCATTAGGTCTTCTTCCTACCAATAGTGATATGTTTTTTGCACACTTGCAATTATGCCGTGGATATGCAGTGCAGGAGGACTATTCAAACCTTAGGAATGAGTACACCAAGTGCTTGCAGATGAAGACCATTCATCCAATTTGTTGGATATTGCTAAAATATTTTGAATCTAGATACAGTTTGCAGAATAATTTGGACATAATACATACCAACTTTCAGGCATGTGCAGCCAGGAAAGGAAGTTCCTCCAACAATTGGTCTGCTAACTTTGAATTAGTTTGTGCTCAATGTTATTTGTGGGATCAGGACTACTTCCACGCAGAGCAAACCTTGGCACGTGCTTGTGTAACAAATATGGACAGCTGCCTTCTACTTTGTCATGGTATTAATTCTACACTGCATGTCAAGAATTTCAATTAATTTTTTATCAACATGATATGCTTTCCCCATATTTGTTCATGCTGTTTTGGTAATGTGATGTCAGCATTTTGTACTCACATCTATGTCCTATTACATCACGGAGGTACTAGTCTGTTGGGATTTTCTGATAAATATCAAGCATTTGTCACATCAGAAAATATTTTGTGCTTGGTGATCTTTGTTTTTTCATAAAAACAAAGGGAATGAATGATTGTAATTGATTTGTTGCATATTTGTGATGACCTGCTGATACTGATTAGTTTATTGTGCCATCTCAATCATTTATCTTGCTTCAATGTGGTTTAATCTTTTGTGACAAAAATACTTTCGAATGTAGAACTCTTTCACCTAAAAAACTAAGGGTTATGGAAGAACAATGTCTTGCAATAGTATTAATTACTGGTAGGATTAAAGTACTATTTACTGGTAGGATTAAAAATGTTCTATCATGTTATAACTTACTAGTGACGATGGAGCAACATGACTAGGTTCGAGCCAGAGGTTGGAGTGGGTCAATTGACTCGGGAAGTTTTGAGGTTGTCGGTGAGAACTCTCTTGAGAAGGATTTGAATGCTGATGTTGTATTTGTTGCTCCCGAACACCATCTGGGATCCTACAAGAAGATCGGTGTCGGGGAAGCTCGACACAGTCCCTCCAACATTCAAGTAAGCATTCTCCAAAGTGTGGAAGAATGTGGGATGTGGAAGAGAGGAGAGAATGAGAGTGGCTATTTAAACCTGAGGGTCTGTAGCTATCAGTGGTTAAGGTGGATAGGGCAATTGCTAAGGGGGCACGGAGATGGTGGATGAGGTGGCAAATGGCAGTGAAGTGGCATGGCTGCCTACTGAAATTGCCTAACTATTTGCCAAGGTAATTGTGTAACTACCTGCCATGGCGGTGTTCTCATCTGCTGAGATGGTGTAATTGCCTCTTTGGTGGATGGTGCAACTGTCCACTAAGGTGGCTTTGAAAGGACACTTTATCCTCTATCATTTGTTTCCTATTGTGCTTCAGCAAAGAAATTTTTCACAATGGAGCATGATGTTTGCTTTTGGACACCAAACACCTTTGGGAGAGCAAGTTGGTCATGGTCCCCGTGTTGTCATCTTTGCTGGAGTTGATTCTTTCACAGTCCAGACTTGTCCTTGTTTGCTGTGAGTCTTGTTGCCCTGACTGACTTACCCACATTCGGTGGGGAATCCCTAGCAAAACTACCCACATCAGGTAGTGAATCCCTCTAATCCCTATCGCAATAGAGAAAGGGTCTTCTGAATGTTGACCTATCCACATCGGACAAGGTGGCTTCCCAGGCTTGCTGACTTGCCCATGTTGAGAAAGAAATCTCGTTGAGCTGGCCGACTTGCCCACATCAGGCGAGATGACTTCTGTGTTGTGTCGATCTACCCATATTGGGCAAGAGGACTCTTGGAAGTCCGATCTGCCCACATCGGGCAAGAGGATTTGTGGAAGCTACTAATCTGCGTACATCAGGTAGTGGAGCTTCTGAGCCCAACCGACTTACCCACTTCAGGTAGGTGGGTCTTTAGAGTTGCCCGACCAACCCACATCGGGTAGGGAAGGCTTCCAAGGTGGCCGACCTACCCACATCGAGTATCTTCAAGATAGTTTGACCTACATGCATTGGGCTGAGGGAACCTTAAGCATGGTTGACATACCCCCAGAGAGTGGGGATTCCTCCCTCTTGATTGACCTACCCACATGGGGTAGGTGTCCTTTGAAGCACTTGACCTACCCATGTTGGGTAGAGGTCCTCTAAAGTTGTTGACCTATCCACATTAGATAGGGTTCCTCCTAAGCTGTAGACCTACATACATTGGGTAGGGCTCCTACGAAGTTGCAGACCTACCCACATCGGGTAGGTACTCTAAAGATGGTTGGCCTACCTACAATAGGTAGGGAAGTCTCTAGAGACAGTTGACCTACCCACATCTAGTAGTGGGGGTCTCTAGAGCTTTGATTGCAATCGACCTATCTATATCGGGTAGGAGAGTTTTTGTGCTTGGTTGACCTACCCACATTAGGTAATGGAGCTTCCCTTCTTGCTCACATGCTCATGTCGCGCAAGGAAGTCTTCGATTTGGTCAACCTACCCACATTAGGTTTTTGTTTACTTTTTTCTTTTGGGGGGATGGGTGGGGGGTATATAGGGGAGTCTTCGTAGCCTAATGATGCATTAGATGCTTAGGATGCTCATGCGTATGTGCAAAAGGCATATTGTGCAAGGAATTCTTCAGTTTCGTTGACCTATCCACATCGGGTTTTGGGGTAGTCTTCATAGCTTGATGATGCATCAAATGTTTAAGATGCACATGTTCGTGATGGGCACATCGTGCATTGGTGATGCTTTTGTCCACGAAGGACACATTAGATGTTGTAGATGCTTATGTCTATGGAAGATACATTATGCACTGGTGATAAGCTCGTGAAGGGTGCATTAGGAAATTGGTAAGCTTCTGCTTGTGAATGACACATTGGGCGCTTGAGATGCTTCTGCCCCAAAGAGGTGCATTGAGTGCTTGAGATGCTTATACCCACGTAGGTGCATCAGATGTTTGGCATGCTTCTGTTCATGAGGGACACATCGGGTGCTTGAGATACTTCTGCCTACGAGGGATGCATTGGGCGCTTAAGATGCTTCTGCCCACAAGGGCACATATAATGCTTGGGATGCTTCTGCTCATGAAGGTGCATTGAGTGCTTGGGATGCTTCTATCCATGAGGGCACATTCGGTGCTTGGGATGCTTTTACGTACGAGGGCATATCGGGCGCTTGGGATAATTTTGCCCATGAAGGGTGCATCAGGAGGTTTGGATGGCTCACAAAGAGTGTATAAGATGCTTGGGATGCTTTTGCCCATGAGGGATACATCGGATGCTTGAGATGCTTCTTCTCATGAGGGCACATCGAGCGTTTGGGATGCTTCTGGCTATGAGGGGTGCATTGAGTGCTTGAAATGCTTTTGTCCATGAGTGGCGCACGAGGCGCTTGAGATGCTTCTGTCGATGAGGGTGCATCGGGCGCTTGGGATGCTTTTGCCTATGAAAGACACATTAGATGCTTTAGATGCTTATGTCAGTGAAAGACATTATGCAAAGAAGTCTTTAGTTTGGTCGACCTACCCACATCGGGTTTTGGGGGGGTCTTCATTAGCTCGATGATGTATTAGATGTTTAAGATGCTCATGCTTGTGATGGGCACATTGTGCATTGGTGATGCTTATGTTCGCGAAGGACACATTAGATGTTGTAGATGCTTATGTTTGCGAAAGACACGTGCATTGGTGATGCTTATGTTCGTGAAGGGTACATCAGGAGCTTGGTAAACTTTTGCTCGTGAACGACACATTGGGCGCTTGAAATGCTTTTGTCCAAAAGGGGTTTATTGAGTGCTTGAGATGCTTCTACTCATGAGGGACACATCGAGTGTTTAAGATGTTTCTGCCTATAAGGGCACATCAGGTGCTTGAGATATTTCTACCCACAAGGGGCACATTTAACACTTGAGATGCTTCTGCTAGTGAGGGTGCATCGAGTGCTTGTGATACTTCTGTCTATGAGGGCACATCGGGTGTTTCGAATGCTTTTGCCTATGCTAGCATATCGGGCGCTTGGGATGCTTCTGCTCTTGAAGGGTGTGCATCAAGAGGTTGAGATGATTTTGCTCACAAAGAGTGTATAATATGCTTAGGATATTTCTACCCACGAGGGGTGCATCGGGTGCTTGAGATGCTTCTTCTCACGATTGCACATCAGGCATTTGGTATGCTTCTGGCTACGAGGGGCACATCGGGTGCTTGAAATGCTTCTGTCCACAAGGGGTGCATGGGGCGCTTGAGATGCTTCTGTCCATGAGGGGTGCACCAGATGTTTGGGATGCTTCTGTCGATGAGGGTGCATTTGGTGCATCGGTCGCTTGGGATGCTTTTGCTCATGAAGGACATATTGGACGCTTGGGATGCTTTTGCCTTAAGGGGCGAATCTGGTGTTTGAGATGCTTCTACTCATGAGGGTGCATCAGATGTTTTGTCACGGCCTTAGCTAGAATTGCCTAAGGAATAAGGCACCCTTACGACAAAGACGCGAACTTAGCTTGAGTTGCCTAAGTCGCGACGCACCCTTGCGCCAACTTCTCGGACTTAGCTGGGATTGCCTAAGTCTTGAGGCACCCTTACGACATATGCGTCCGCAAAGGTTCAGCCTAGTTGCAACCTCATACAGGTCCCGAAGGACTTGTAAAATAGAAAATTGATTAGATTGAAAACGAGCGAAGGACAAGTCCCGACGTCTCGCGAAGAGGGAAGCTTTACAAGTAATTCAGCAAGCACCTTGTGTGCACAGGAGAAAAGAGGAGGAGAACAAGGACTTTAGAAGGTAGAACGAACAGTTGCAAGTTCACAAACAATTGCTCACCAGGTGCCGGGCGCGAAGGCAAGTTCCCGTCAAGAAAACGTACAAACTTGTGAAGATTGTTCAACTCCTGACTATATACCGAAGCCCCATCCAGCCCTATGCCACCTGGGGGGTTCCAGGGTGCTGAGATGGTTGACATTTCGCATGCTGCAGCGGGCTACAGAAAACAGCTTGCGGCACGTGAAAACGGAGCCATTTTGGGGCTTTTTGGCCCGGCGCAGTGAGCGGTCGCACTGTGCGCTGCAACCTATTCGATCATGTATTTTTACAAGTAAAAACACACAAAACCAAGGCAAAACAAACTGTCATGTCTCTGTTCAAGCATGCAAAAGCGACGAATGGTTTGTTGAACGAAGTTATTGCGAGTGCGTGACGATCGTTCGTGACATTCTTCCCCACTTAAACTGTCGACGCCCTCATCGATGCTTGTTGGTAGTTGTTGATGATTACTTCTTCATGTCGTAGGGCGTCTTCGAGCTCCCAACTGGCTTCAGTTCGGGGAAGCTTTCGTCACTTCACCAAGTACTCGGTCTGCTCAGCTCCATTGGATAGCTTTATCTTGCGATCCGCCAGAATGGTTTCAACTCGCTTCTCGTAGGAGGCTCTAGTAGGGGGTAGCTGAGTTGAAACACTTCGGGAAGCATCTTGCGGATCTGAGTGGTAGGCTTTCAAGTTGTTGGCGTGAAAATCATTGTGAATTTTGAGCCACGCCGGCAGCTGCAACCTGTAGAAGACATTGCCCACCCTACTGATAATTGGAAAGGGCCCTTCATACTTGCGCACCAATCCTTTGTGTACTTTGTTCCTAAAGAATTGAAGTGATGCTGGTTGGAGCTTCACCAATACCAAATCGCCGACTTTAAACTCTTGCGATCGCCTTCCCAAGTTGGCCCACTTCTTCATCTTTTTGGCCCCCTTCTCCAAGTAAGCCCGCGTAATATCTGCATTTCGGTGCCATTCTTTTGTAAAGTGATATGCTGTCGGACTACTCTTAGTGTATCCGATAGCCAAGGTGTGAGGAGTCGACGATTGTTGTCCTGTAATGATCTCGAAGGGGCTCTTGTTGGACGCAGAGCTTCGCTGCAAGTTGTAGGAGAATTGAGCTATGTTCAACAGCTTCACCCAATCTCGTTGGTTGGCACTCATGTAGTGCCGAAGATATTGCTTCAGGAGCGAGTTTATCCTTTCGGTTTGGCCATCCATCTAGGAGTAGAGGCTTGTGGAGAAGTATAATTTAGACCCTAATAATTTGAATAGCTATGTCCAGAATCGTCATAGGAACCGAGCGTCTCGATTAGTGATGATATTGTGCGGGACTCCTCAATACTTCACCACATTCATCATCATCAGCTTGGCCGCCTCTTCAGTTGATTAGTATAGGGGTGTAGCAATGAAAGCTGCATACTTTGAAAATCGATCGACCACCACAAGTATCGATCCGAGTCCCCCTA
This sequence comes from Musa schizocarpa, assembly GCA_900464855.2. NCBI lineage: Eukaryota > Viridiplantae > Streptophyta > Magnoliopsida > Zingiberales > Musaceae > Musa > Musa schizocarpa. The sequence continues at coordinate 27,764,389 of LS990923.1, forward strand.
CTGCCGGCAAGCTTGATATGAAATCCAAGGAAATGCTCTCCCACGGCCTTTCTGGTATAGGCAACGACTCCAAAAGTCCCATCGGCTTCCGTTGCTCCACATTGTCTTGTTGGCAAGTGAGGCACGTTCGAACATATTCCTCCACATCAGTACCCATCTTCGGCCAGTAGAAGGCCCTCTTAAGAGCTCACGCCTCAAATTGTTCACTCGAGGGACATAAACCCTATTCCCTTTTGTGTAAAGGAGTCTCTCCTGGACCCAAAATCGTCGTGCCTTGTCTTTTTTGATGAGCTGCATTAGGGTTACTGCTTGGGGATCACTGTACAATCCATCCCTGATCCTGGAAAGGAAGTTGGAGTGCAATTGATTTACTTGGCCTCTGCCCTCAAATTGTACAGCATTCACACGCTCCACTTTTCGACTCAATGTATTGGTCACGACATTTGCCTTTTCGGGCATGTACTCTATTGCCATATCAAACTTAGCCAGGAAGTCTGGCTATCATGCTTGCTTTGGGGAGCGTTTCTTTTTAGTTTGGAAATAACTCAAAGCAATGTTGTCTGTCCTCAACACAAATCACGATCCAAGAAGGTAGTGTCGCCAAACTCGTAGACAGTGGAACACCGCTATCATCTCCTTCTCGTTCACCGAATATCGTCGCTCGGTTTCGTTGAGCTTGCGGCTCTTGTAGGCCACCGAATGACCCTCCTGCATGAGTATTCCCCCAATAGCGAAGTCTGAAGCATCTGTATGGACTTCGAAGGGCTCCCTATAGTTAGGCAATTTGAGCACCAGTTCTTTCAACACAACAGCCTTCAGATCTTGCAATGCAGCTTCACATTTATCAGACCACCTCCAAGGCTGCTCCTTCAGCAACTCCGTTAGTGGAGTTGCACGCTTCGAATATCCTACTATGAAGCGTCGATAGTAGTTGACAAAACCAAGGAAGGATCTCAGCTCTAGCACCTTCTTTGGAGTTCGCCATTCCGCAATAGCTTGCACATTTGATTTATCTATCCGAATGGAGCCATCACCGATTCGATGCCCCAAGAATAAGATCTTCGTCTGAGCAAAGTAGCACTTCTCCTTTTTCACGGGCAAAATGTTCTCCATGAGAACCTTGAAAATTGTTCGAAGGTGCTCGACATGCTCCTCGAGCGTTTGGCTGTAGACGACGATATCGTCTAAGTAGACGACCACAAACTTATCCAAATACTCCTTGAATAGTTGGTTCATAAGAGTGCAGAACGTGGTCGGAGCGTTGGTTAAACCGAAAGGCATCACTAAGAACTCAAACGCTCCATACCTGGTCACGCAAGTAGTCTTTGCTTCGTCGCCTTCAGCAATGCGCACCTGCCAGTGCCCAGACCGGAGGTCAAGTTTGAAGAAATACTTGGCTTTGCCCAATTGGTCGAATAAGTCCGCGATGAGCGGGATGGGATACTTGTTCTTCACCGTCACTTTGTTGAGGGCTCGATAATCAACACATAGTCGGAGGCTCCCATCTTGTTTCTTTTGGAAGAGAATTGGAGCTCCGAATGGTGCTTTAGAACTGCGGATGAGACTATCGCTTAGCAGTTCACCTAACTGCTTTCTGAGCTCTACCAACTTTGGAGGGGGCATACGGTAGGGTGGTCTCGCTGGAGGCTTCACTCTTGGCTCCAGCTCGATATGATGATCCACGCCTCTGTGTGGTGGCAATCTTTGGCAACTCCGTTGGCATAACGTCTGTGAACTCCTTCAGAACGTTTGCCACCACAGCAGTTTCATAAATGACCTTCTCGTCGAGTAGCTCTAGCTTCATAGTAGCCACGAATGTTAATTTACCTTTTTGTACCCCTTTTTCAGTTGTAATGTTGATATATGTTGGGGGTCCTTTGTTCCTCTCCGAGAGACGGGAACCATATAGGGGTCGTCACCTCCCATCATACATAGGGAGTTTAGGAACGACATTGGCACCAACTTGGCTGCTTACATAAACTCCATTCCAAGAATCACTTGGAAGTCGTCTAGTGGCACCGCCATCATGTTTGTGCTCCCGCTCCATGTTCCGATCTTGATGGGAACTCCCTTTGCCAACCTAGAGATTCGCTTGGCCTCCGAGTTCATTGCCTTCATTCGACTTGGGTTCTTATCCAAGATCAACCCAAGTCGCTTTGCTTCTTGATCAACAATAAAGTTGTGGGTAGCTCGCGTGTCCACTATTGCACGAGTTGTTTGGCCATTGAGCTTAATGTCCATGTACATGAGCTCGCTATTCTCTGCTTTCAATGGCTTTGCCTTTATGTTTTCCCCCATTTGACCCCGCAATGCATTTAACAAACGCATTGCTCTCATTCGGGGACCCTGCGACTCTTCATCGTCGTTGCTAGATTCTGAATTGCTCGAACTGAGGGCGATGACTTTGCCCTTTTCTGATTTGGGGGGATGGATGGAAGCTGTTAAAGCATTGAGTGTATGTTTCTGTGGGCACTCCCTCACCATGTGCGGCCCTCCGAACAAGAAGCACCCGCTAGTTTTTGGGGCATTGCCTTTTGAGCTTGGCCCTTTGTGGAGACTCTTCTTCCTTTGTTCGCCTTTGGGCTCCTTCCCTTGAGAATATTTTAGAGGGCGATTTCCTAAAGATGGTCTCCTTTTCCCTGGGTCCTCAGAGGAAACAAAGTCGGTGAGCCTTTCTGCTGTCGCAATTGCCCCGATCACATCGGTGACATTCCTTCGATGCAATTTTTGTTGAGCCCATGGCTTCAAACCATTGAGGAAGCTGAATAACTTATCCTTCTTGGACATGTCCTGTATGTCCAGCATTAGCGCAGAAAATTGCTTCACATAGTCTCGGATGGAAGTACTTTGGCGAAGTTGTCTCAACTTCCTCCTTGCGACGAACTCTGTGTTCTCGGGTAGAAACTGAGTTCTCAACTCTCGCTTTAAGTCCTCCCATGTGTCCACCCGACACCAACCTTATTGGATTTCCTCCCAACGGGTTCGCCATCAAAGTTTTGCATCCCCATTCAAATACATGATTGCTATCGAAACTTTGGTTTCTTCAGAATCAGGCCTTGTAGGTCGAAAGTATTGTTCCATGTCGAATGGGAAATTCTCGAGCTCTTTAGCACCTCCATAACAATGCAGCTCGGGTGCCCTCAAGTTTTGTGGCGGCGCAACGCGGGTGTTGCTTCCTCCCGCATTCAGTGCCCTGCTGGGTGAGCATGGTCACCCTGGATGTGAGTTCTGCCATGACTTCCTACAGATGTTGCACGGAGTCTTTGGTGTCGTCCGACAGTCAATCGAATAGGGCCTCGACCTTGTCGATTTGGGATTCAACTTCTTCTTACGAGCTCTCTACCCCAAGAAGCCTTCGCTAGCCTTGGTAGAGTTCCTCTAAGCTCGCTTCAAGAACATCCAAGTGGGTTTCCGCAGTTGTGAGTCTCTCCTTACGACTCTTTTTCCTGGTTGGCGCACTAGATTGCGCCTCCGCTCGTGAAGAGTAGCCAATTTCTCGCTCATCATGTTCGTTGCCACGATCCTCCAAAGCGGCTCCAACGACATGCCCCGCCTTGCCCCGCCACCTGCGGTTTGCACTTGCAGTCCACCTGCGGTTTGCACTTGCAGTCCACCTGCGGCTGCTTGGGGCAAAGGTCCGACTTGCCCCGCCTTGCTAGATTCGCCACGATGCTTTGCCATGGTGAAATTGTGAAGTTCTTTCGCTGCTTGCTCGAATTGCTTGCCCGCTCTGATACCATAATGTCATGGCCTTAGCTAGAATTGCCTAAGGCGTGAGGCACCCTTGCGACAAAGACGCGAATTTAGCTTGAGTTGCCTAAGTCGCAATGCACCCTTGCGCCAACTTCTCGGACTTAGCTGGGATTGCCTAAGTCTTGAGGCGCCCTTGCGACATATGTGTCCGCAAAGGTTCAGCCTAGTTGCAACCTCGTATAGGTCCCGAAGGACCTGTAAAACAGAAAGTTGATTAGATTGAAAACGAGCAACGGACAAGCCCTAGCGTCTCGCGAAGAGGGAAGCTTTACAAGCAATTCAGTAAGCACCTTGTGTGCACAGGAGAAAAGAGGGCAAGGAGGAAAACAAGAACTTTAAAAGGTAGAACGAACAGTTGCAAGTTCACAAACAACTGCTCACCGGGTACTGGGTGCGAAGGCAAGTTCCCGTCAAGAAAACATGCAAACTTGTGAAGATTGTTCAACGCCCGACTATATATCGAAGCCCCATCCAACCTTGTGCCACCCGGGAGGTTCCAGGGTGCTGAGATGGCTGATATTTCGTGCGCTGTAGCGTGCTGCAGAAAACAGCCCGCGGCACACGAAAACGGATCCATTTTGGGGCTTTTTGGCCCAGCGCGGTGAGCGGTCACACTGTGCGCTGCAACCTGTTCGAACATGTATTTTTACAAACAAAAACACATAAAACCAAGGCAAAACAGGCTGCCATGTCTCTGTTCAAGCATGTAAAAGCGACGAACAGTTCGTTGAACGAAGTTATTGCGAGTGCGCGACGACCGTTCGTGACAGTTTGGGATGTTTCTAGCCACGAGGGGTGCATTAGGTGCTTGAAATGCTTTTACTCATGAGGGGCGCATCGAGCGCTTGGGATGTTTTTAACTATAAAGGGTACATTGGGTGCTTGAGATGCTTTTGCCCATGAGGGTGCATTTAGCACTAGTGATACTTATGCCCACGAAGGATGCATCGGGCACTTGAGACGCTTATGTCCACGAGGGGCACATCGAATTCTTGGGATGTTTTTGCCACGAGGGGTCCATCGGGCGCTTGAAATTTTTTTGCCCGAGAGAAGGGTAGACCCAACCTCATGCTTTTCAAGCAATTTGACAATCGGATGATGACGAATATGACACGAGTCACTTGCCAATTGCTCCCCCTTGAGTCTCTCACTTCTCTTTGCTTCCACATTGGTCAAGACAGAGAAGTGAAGATCAAGATGAAAGACTTCAATGACAATCCTAAAGCTTCACTCGAGGCTTCATCCCATTAGGAGAAGGAAACTGTAGATGTAGGGAATGAAGCTGCGAGTGGCTCGACAAAGTGTAACGTTTGCATTTTGTCCTAACGAAAATGCATTTTGTCCTAAAGAAAAAATTTAGGTGATAAGCCCTTTGGCATGTAACAAGTAATATGTGAACATAAGGTTGCTTTTCTCGAGGTGCCCCCATCCTATGAATTCCTCGATCTGCTCCTTCAGGTTATGTTAGTCCTCAATGTCATGCCCATGGTCTATGTGAAATCTGCATTACTTACTTTTGCCTCACCTTACTTAGGATGATCATGTTGGATGAGGGTCGTTCAGCACTCCCTTTTCTTTAAGGAAAACTTTTGTTTTCAAGGCGTTTATGGGAGTGAAGTCTGCCTCACTTAAGAGGGTCCTTCCCTAGCAGGCTCAGACTTTCAGGTTGGCAGTTATTGAGGTCGTGATGGTTCTTCATCCCTCACTTGTTTTCACCTTAAGTCCTTTTTACTACTTGAGACAAGAACCTCTATAGCTATGTGTTGATTTGCTTGCTGTAAGAGATTGGGAAAGGTGGTTCGTTGAACCACATAAACTGAGATTTTCACCACATAAAGGTGGTTCGTTAAACCACAAACTTTTGTTGATTTGCTTGCTGTAAGAGATTTTCACCTTGACGTTCGACCACATAAACTGAGAAGGTTGAGACCTTGCATGAAGTTCTAAACGATCAATGGGTGCACATGGTCACCTGATGTGCCTCGGTTTCATATCTAGAGACGTAATTGGCCAACTACTCGCCTTGTTAGATTGTCAGGAGTGATGTCACAGTATGCATCAATCATTACTCATTGGCAATGTGCGCCCCGAACTACTTCACAAGCCTGTCGAATGTGGATAGGGAAATAGGAGATAGGGTGATAAAACCATTCTTGAGTGGTTCCCTGTAGCATTGTCGAGAACAATCGACACATCAAGGCATCTAGTGTGGCATAGAGTCACTTGTGCTCTAAATGATGCCAAGTGCTCCTTGGGGTTGACACTACCATCAAATGTCTCCAAGGTGGGTAATTTGAATCCTTGAGGGATTTGCTCCTCTTGAATTCTTAGGATGAAGGGAGACCATCCGTATGGTTGCATCTTATCTCCCTCTTTGGCAAATTGAAACTCTCGGCGCATGCTCTCTAGCCTCGATCCACCTCTTGCAGTTAGGCATGTAGAGTGGCATTAGTGTCGTACATGGAAGCTTCGGACTTGAGTCTGCCCGATCCCTTGGCGTCCGCCATAGGAGATGGCGATGTGACCACATGAACAAGTTGCAGCATCGATCTGCTACGGTGTCCCATCTTTACTTGCTAGCTGTAAGGCACCTAGAGCTGTGTGGGGTTTCAGAGCACTCAGAATCGTGTTAGGTTGCAAAGAGGTCTGGTTTTAGGTGAAGGCGAGTTGCATCAGTTGTGGAATGAAGGGAATGATGGACTGCATAATCTCCAAAAGGGTTTGGATCTGCTAAAATGACCTCAGGAAAGCTTCTGTTGACATTGTCATAGGTGGGGTCTCGCTCAATTGTGAGTGAAAAATTAAATAGCCAAAAAGTCGATATGGAGTGGCATTTGTTAGGTCTTGAAGCGGCAACAAAAGAGAATGCAGGTTGAGCTGATCTCAAACTTGTGAAGGTGGGGAAGTGGTTGGCCCCAAGACACTCCTGTACCTTCTTGGGAAGATTATAGCTCTGCATCATATCTCAGGCCCTCTTTTAGCACCCAAAATGTTCACCTCAATGTTTGATCACTCGACGTGTGGCCATGATGGAGCGACGCAACTAGGTTCGGTTCCAAGGTGAGAGTGGATCAATCAACCCGGGAAGTTAGGAGGTTGTAGCTGAGGACCTACCAAGAAGGATATGGATGTCGATCTGAATGCTGATGTGGTTTCTGTTACTCCCGAATGTCGTGCAAGAAGATCGGGTTGGGGAAACCTGACTTGATCCCTCTGACACTCAAGTTAGAGAACCGTTTAGAGTAGAAGAACGTAGAATGCAGAAGAAAGAGAACAGATTGAGGGGCTATTTATACAAGGGGTCTGTAGTTGTCAGTGGTTAGGGCAGTTGCCAAGGGGGCATAACCGCCTTTCGAGAAGGTGGATGAGATAACCTAACTATTGCCTTGGCGGCAATGAAGTGGCGCAGCTGCTTGCTGAAATAGTGTATCTGCATGCCGAGGTGGTGTTCTTGTCTGCTGCGGTGGCATAACTGCCCATTTAGGTAGTTAGGTGTTGCAACTGTCCGTTGAGGTGGCAGCTTCAGTGGTTGGGAGAGGCCTGACTGCTGTTGAGGTAGCAGACCCTGTTGCTGTGGTACTTCTAGTTGTTGAGGAGTTGGTGTTCATGTGTAAGCTTTGAAATGTTACTTTTATCCTCAATCATTACTTGTTCTAGTTGTCTTAGTGGAGCTGGGCAATTTTGATATATGATACCATAAAATATAGTGTAACCATGTAGTTTCCGATTGATACACACCATTTTGTTTTTTGTTAGAAAACATTTGGTTCATATCTTGGTTGAACTATATGATGTGACAGGTGCCATCTGTATGGAACTTGTTAGGCAGCAGGCAGGTCTTCAGTTTCTGTCTAGTGCAATTAGCAGCCTGACAAAAGCTCAGAAGTGTTCGCCTATGTTCTTGCCCATTGTTTCACTGTTGTTGGCTCAAGCAGAAGCAAGCCTTGGAGCAAAAGCCAAGTGGGAGAAGAACCTTAGCCTTGAATGGTTTGCCTGGCCAGCAGGTTCTGAACAAAACTCTAGATGCAGAAATTGTTCCAGTCGCTTGCTTACTTGTCTTTTGTTGACTTCATTTTTGTTGTCACAGAAAGGAGGCCAGCTGAGTTGTATTTCCAAATGCACTTGCTTGCAAGTCAATCCAGTACAGTCTCCAACCAAGATTCTGGCGTAGGGTTGACTCAAAGCCCAGAGAGGTGGATACTACGAGCCATACATTTGAACCCCTCATGTTTGAGATACTGGAGAATACTTCACCAGTGTTACAGCTAGGTAATTGACTTGCTTATCCAGACATGTGCTTCGTGGTTGTATCAGCTGGCTTTAGCCTCGTTCATTTTAGTGGTTAATATTTCGAATCTGATGATCACTGTCCAACAAAATTTGTGTACTTCTTTTATATGTAATCCGATGAGAATGTGTATTGCAAAGTGGCAAGCACTTGTTCTTGATCTGCTCCGTGGGCAGCCTGCCAAGGCGTAGCGGACCAAATCTCTTGCATGTTTTAGTTTATTGTCTCATGTTGGAGCTTGTGTTGAGAATTTTTCTTAACAAATATGCCATCATTATTTATATTGGGATTGCTTATTATTTTTAGGCTGCTCTTTCCTATTTGTTGTGTTGCAGCCTTTAAACCTCGTATGGTAGAGAACTTGCAAGGGCTTTCCTCTGAAATCTTGGTTTTTGAACCACCAAGAAATTTTTACTCCTAAAAACCTATCTCAGAATTGCAGGATGTAAGGTCATATCCTGCCAAATACATCCGTTTTTAAGCCAAACATCCTTAAGGGTTTCATCCTGAGTCACATCGTTACGAAAGGCCATAATATTTTTGAAGTTTTATACTATTTGATCCATCTCCTTCGTAGCTTTCTTAAAATGTTTTGTTGGACCCTTGGATGTCCACGAGGAATTTCTAAGAAATCCTATGATCTCAAATTCCTATGGTTTAACTAAGCTACTATTCGAGACCTGAGTCAAATTCAATAATAGCATAATAACTAGACTATAAAAATGACTTGGAAATGTCTAAATACTTATTTTTCTCCTTTTAAGTTTTTAAAATAAGTATTTTAAAATTTCGAATTCTAAATCGTTAAATTTATAATTTTTAAGTTTGATCAATTTAAGGTGAACACATAATTATTCTGAGTTAGAAAACACATAAATATTAGTATTCAATTTCTTATTTTGATCTAAAAGGATAGTTTGCAAGCGGACAGATATGTTCACTTCACTCATGCAGCAAAGAACGGCTACAAGGACTTGAGACTATATATATATATATATATATATATATATATATATATATATATATATATATATATATATATATATATATATATATATATATATATATATATATATATATATATATATATATATATATATATATATATATATATATATATATATATATATATATATATATATATATATATATATATATATATATATATATATATATGTGTGTATATATATATGTTAGGATCAAGAGCACTAAGAGGGGAAGGGGGCGGGGGGGTGAATTAGTGAAGCTTTCGACGATTTAAAACGACGTTCGTACGATAAAAACGATTTCGATAAAAAAGTCAATTCGAAAATTTCTTTAACTTAGATTAGGCGAAGTGCAGTTAAAGTAAAGCTATGGAGATAGTTTGCAGTTAAGATAGAGAACAAAAAGTAAATGCAAACCGAGATTTAGAGTGGTTCGGTCAATCTTGACCTACATCCACTTTTGGCTACCTTCTCTAATGAGATCACCGACGTCCATTAGAGGCATTCCTTCAATAAGTGAAGGCCAACCACTCTTTTACAATTTTACTCATTTTGATGGGCTTAGGAGACAACCTTTACAGAATTTTCTCTCCTCTCTTGAAAGATCAAAACTTGAAAGAAAAGAGGGAGGAGAACTTCTAGCCTTTACAATACTTTTGAGCTCTAAAACCAGATAGTACGATTGGATTTTTGGTGCCCTTTCATGCAGGAAAGGATAGGGTTTATATAGGCCCCAAATTGGTTTGAATTTGGAGCTCAAAAATGTCATCTCCTAGAATTCCGGGGTTCTAACGGTACTACCTCTCGGAGACCGAGCTCAAGCGGAACCACTGCTTGGCAGGGGCGGTACCACTGCCTAGTCTCGCTCGAAGACTGAGCCCAGGCGGTACCACCGCCTGACCTGGGTGGTTGCACCGCCAGCTTTCTTGGGAGACCGAGCTCCAGGGCAGTGCCACCGTTGGGCAGGAATTCTGGGTCCGAATGGGTTGATCCATTCGGCCTAATTTGGGTCTATCAAGGGCCCAATTGCCCCCAGATTAAGTTAATGGGATCACCTCCCATTCCTAGCTTAGTCTACATGCTAACTACGATATTTCTTAAGACATTTACTACAACTTGCTCCAGTGCGTCAATCGCTTCTTCCGGCGAGCTTCCGGCGAACTTCCGACGAACATCCGACGAACCCTCGGCGATGCTCCGGTGGACTTCTGGCAAACTCCTGGACTTGCGACGATCTACTTGGCGAGTTCCGACGAGCTTCTTTGGCAAACTCCTGGACTTTTCGGATTTGTTCTTGTAGAACCTCCGACGACCGTCCGGACTTCCGTCGAACTCTCGAACCCCCAACGTGATCATGGTCTTGACTCCGGCATAACTCCTACTACATGTCTTACTTCCATGGTAGTTAATCCTGTACACTTATCTCAACATATGGATTAGATAATAAATGACAATTGATTTTATCATCAAAATCTGATATTCAATAATATATATATATATATATACACACACATATGTATATATATATATATATATATATATATATATATATATGTATATATATATATATATATATATATATATATATATATATATATATATATGTATATATATATATATATATATATATATATATATATATATATATATATATATATATATATATATATATATATATATATATATATATATATATATATATATATATATGTATATATATATATGTATATATATATATATATGTATATATATATATATATATATACATATATATATATATATATATATATATATATATATATATATATATATATATATATATATATATATATATATATATATATGTATATATATATATATATGTATATATACATATATATATATATATATATATATATATATATATATATATATATATATATATATATGTATATATGTGTGTATATATATATATATACACACATATATATATATATACACACACATATATATATATATATATATACATATATATATATATATACATATATATATATATATATACATATATATACATATATACATATATATACATATATACATATATATATATATATATATATATATATATATATATATATATATATATATATATATATATATATATATATATATATATATATATATATATATATATATATATATATATATATATATATATATATATATATATATATATATATATATATATATAAGTATTTGATAGCCTTTGAACCATCCATATTAAATCAGTTTAACAATCCTTATGCTTATTTGATTTGACTATGAAAAATACCATTACTAAGTTATTTGATTTGTAAGCCTAAAAGGAAAGTTAGTTCACCCATTAGACTCATTTCAAACTCTTGGCTCATACTCTTGATAAACGATTCACATAAGAATTCATTTGTAGAACCAAAAATAATATCATCAACATAAATTTGAATAACAAGAAAATTATTTTTAAATTTTTTAATAAACAATATAGTATCGACCTTGCCTTCAGAGAAATTATTTTAAATAAGAAATGAGCTAAGTCTCTCGTACCAAGCCCTTGGTGCTTGTTTTAATCCATAAAGAGCTTTGGTTAACTTAAATATATGATTAGGAAAAAAAGAATTCTCAAAATCTGGGTGGTTGTTCAACATTCAATTCTTCGGAAATAAAGCCATTTAAGAAAGCGCTCTTGATATCCATTTGAAATAACTTAAAATTATTACTAATAGCATAGGCGAGGAGCATTCTTATGGCTTCCAATCTTTCCACAGGAGCGAAGGTTTCTTCATAATCGATACTTTCTTCTTGGTTGAAACCTTGGCCACTAATCTAGCCTTGTTTCTAACTATGATACAAATTTATCTTGCTTATTTCTAAAGACCCATTTAGTACCAATAACGAAATAGTAACTAGGTCTCAGAACAGACTTCCACACCTCATTTCTCTCAAATTGGTTCAACTCTTCTTGCATTGCAATAACCCATGAATCATCTTTCAAGGCTTTATCAATACATTTTGGTTCAATATGAGAAAGAAAAGCTGCGTTGGCACAAAAATTTTTAAAAGAAGAACGAGTTTGAACACTCTTTGATATGTTTCATATGATTAGCTCCTTAGGATGAGCATCTACATACTTCCATTCTTTAGGTAAGGATGTTTCAGAAGAAGATGTATCTAAGTTTCTAGTTGGAGGAGAGATTTCTTTCATTCAAATTCAAAGCATCAAAATTAAGATCATCATCAAAATTATTTTTCTTAAATTCGAAAACTTCATTAAAGACAACATGAATAGACTTTTATATAACCAAAGTTCTTTTATTAAAAACACGAAAGACTTTAGAAATAGAAGAATAATCAAGAAAAAAAATGCTTTCATCAAACTTTTCGATGGCATCTTTTTCATTCAAGATAAAACATTTTCAATCGAAAACTTTAAAATATAAAATACTGGGTTTTTTGTTATTCTACAATTCATAAAGAGTTTTTGAAAGTAATTGTCTTACTAGAATCCTATTCATGATATAGAATGTTGCATTAATGACTTCGGCCCAAAAATATTTGGGCAGGCTATGTTCGTTCAACATGGTTCATGTAATTTCTTGTAAACTCCTATTTTTTCTTTATACTACTTGATTTTGTTGAGAATTTCTCGGAGTAGAGAAATTATGGTTGTATCCATTAGATTCACAAAAGTTTTGGAAAATATGGCTTTGAAATTCACCACTGTGATCATTTTGAATTGATGAAATCATAAAGCCTTTTTCATTTTGAACAAATTTACAAAACTTAGAAAAACACTTAAAGCAATCACTTTTGTGAGTCAAGAAGAATGTTTAAGTGTATCTACTATAATCATCTATAATTTCAAAGGCATATTTGCTACCTCCTAGACTTGTTGTATCAATTGCTCCAAACAAATCCATATGAATCAATTGCAATGGTCTAGAGGTGCTTATTTGATTCTTTGATTTGAACTACATTTTATTTATTTTCCTAGTTGACATGCATCACACATATTATCTTTAATAAACTTTTTTTTTTATAAGTAAAAGTAAATTGATTTTGTGTAAAGTTTCTACAAATAGTTTTGTCTATACAAGTTATAGACGAAGCTAGGTAACTCGTAGAGTACTCATGTGGTAGTTATGACTACACATGCTGTAGACTATAACTCTTAACTGTGGCCAAGAAATAAAATTTAAAGTCCAGATATGCCAAGATTTCTTGTGGGTATAGCTTTTACCATCATGCCCAAGATCTTTAGCTAATAGCGAAATTGAATTTGATAAAAATATTTTTTTCTCTTTGTGTAAAGTGCTCCATTTTGATATCATTCTCCATACATGATCTTGAGTTTCTAATAATCTCTGTCAAGAGCTGAGCATTTTTTGTGTGTTGACACTCAAAGATTCTGCTACATCTTTCCTTCCACATCCACGAAATAGCGCATCTGAATATAACCTTTATCAATTGTGTAAGAGGCCCTTTTCTTGAAAAATATTGCATGAGGTCACCTAATTCTTGATGCAAGTTTGGTTGTGGCATTCTATTGAGTTTGAATCATTGGAGAATCTCATTCCACATCCATTTAATATAGTCACAAGCAAAATAGAGATGGTCAACAGTTTCTTCTTATTGCATGCAAAGAGAGCATCGGTTAACATGATGGATACCTCTTCTTTTCATATTGTCTATTGTAGGTAGTTTATTTAGAAGGGCCTACCATATACATAAGGAATGTCTCTGTGATCCCGGTCGATCCCATATCCAATTGCTTAGGAGCCACTTGTTATTTCTTTGCCTAATTTGATTTCATACGGATGTGGTACTAAATTTATCATTGTCATAAAGCCAAATAAGTACATCTAAAGAGTTGTTCCTGATTGGAATGGCTGTGATAGTCAGCTAAAGTGATAACATTTCAGGAGAAATAGGAGTAGTGAGACACCAGGTACCATTAGCATTGAACTTGGAAACCTTCCAATCTTTAGGAGCCCCAAGGTCTTTTTGTATTCTATCACCATATAAATGAAATATACTTTTCCCATTCACCCAAGGATCGTACCACACATTAGTAGTATTAGTTCCAGTAGAGATTGCATAAGAAATGTGTTTGATTAGCCAATTCCTTGCCCTTAAAATTCGGTATGTTCTTGTTGAAATTTCCCAAATCGATTCCTTTGAAAGATACCTAGCAGAAACCCATTGTGACCATAAGGAACATTTGTTTTGCAAAAGGTCCCACAATTGCTTTACCAAACATGCTTTATTCCAATCTCTAGTATTTCTCAAGTTCAGCCCCCCTTCATCTTTCGGTTTGCAGATGCTGTCCCAATATACCATATGCATTGTCTTATCATTTGTGTCATTCCAGAAGAAGTTTATTAATAACCGTTCAATATCTTGGAGAAGTTCAATAGGCAAAAGAAAAGCATTAGACCAATATATAGAGTAAGAGTACAACACCGAACGGATGAGTTCAAGTCGTCCTGCTTTTGAAAGAAGCCTATTTTTCCAGGAGGAAATTCTATTCTTTATTTTTTGCAGGATAGGCTGACAGTGGGTTTTGTGAATGCCAGTGGATATGAGTGAGAGACCAAGATATGTAACTGGCAGATTTCCCTCACTAACCCCTAGGGTATGTGCAATAACATCTTTGTCCTCAATACAAGGGCTCATGTAGATTTACTTTTCACATGATTTAACTGAAGGCCATAAATTATACTAAAATCATTTAGAATAGTAGTCAGGTTTCTTACTGAAGTTAAATCATTCTGAAGAAAAATAAGATCATCTACAAAGATTATATGTGATATATGAATAGGGCTATATGAACAGAGACTGCATATTCCAACATATAGCTAAGTCCTTCCATTGCAATAGTAAAGAGATATGGAGAGAGTGGATCGCCTTGTCAGATGTCATTCTTGCCCTAAAAAAACCCAATAGGTGAGCCGTTGAAGAGTATTGAAAACTTTGGAGTTTCTAAGCAACATTAAATCTAATTAACCCATTGCTGAGGGAAGTTCATATCGTAGAGCATCTTATAGATAAAGTTCCTATTAACTGAGTCAAAGGCTTTTCGTAGATCAGCTTTAAAATATATTTTTGTCCCTTTTGCTTTTGAGTGTAGATCCTTGACCAAGTCATTAGCAAGCAGAATATTATGATGTATACTTCTCCCTTTGATGAAAGTAGCCTGATTTGGACTAATTATCTTGTGTATTACCTTTTGCAATCTATCTGCTAACAGTTTGGAGATGATCTTATAAATAAAGTTATATAAAGATATGGATCGATAGTTCTCTAGTGAATCAGCCCCTGCATCTTGGGAATTAAAGAAATAAAAGTGCAATTCATCTCTCTAAGAATATGCCCTGAAGAGAAAAGGTATTGGCAAACTTTAATCACATCATTACCAATAATAGACCATGTAATTTGGTAAAATTCAGTAGGAAATCCATCTAGACCAGGGCTTTTGTGCTTTGGTGACTTAAAGATAACTCTTACTATTTCGTCATCTATAATTGGGGCATTGAGGATAGAAATGACACTCGAATCAAACTTTCTAGTTGGCTCCACATGAATATTATTAGGTAGCCCCTCTTAGTTGAGTAAGGAATAAAAAAATTGCTCAGTGTATACTTTAACCTCATCTATATTCTCAATAAGATTGTTATCTTTGTCTTTGCATTTCCTGATATGGTTAACGACTCTTCGAGAAGCAATGAAAGTTTAAAAAAACTTAGTATTGGAATCCCCTAAAGTAAGCCAATGCTGTCGAGACTTCTGTTTTGCAAAACTTTCCTCCTGCTTTAAGTCTTGCATGAAATTATTTCTAGCTTCTGTCTCTTTGTCGATAAGATTTTCATCATGGGGCTGAAGTTGCAGCTCATGTTGCATTGCCAATAGTTCCTTTCTACAAAATTAAACTCGGGTTGATAATATTGCCAAAGGTATTTGTATTCCACTCCTTAAGTGCTGCTTTGCAGGCTTTGAGTTTTTGACATAAGATGTAAGGGGGGGATCCATACACATTAACATTCCAAGTTGATCTGATAACATCAAGAAACTGAGGATGAGTACTCCACATGTTAAAGAATCTAAACGGTTTCTTGCATTTTGGTGTTGCTTTATCTGTGTGTATGTACATTAAAGAATGATCAGAAAACAATGGAGCATCATACTCAAGAAGTGAATCAGGGTTAACCATTCTTGATTAATCAGATATCTATCGAGTCGAGCCATTATTTTTCTGTTAGCAGCACTTTGATAACTCCAGGAGAGCTAATTACCCACAGATTTTATATCAGTCAATACAGCAGTATATATGTAATCATTAAAACTCTGAAGTTGACTTTCTGAAAACTGTCTACCCCCCACTTTTTTATTTGTTTAACAAACAATATTAAAGTCACCAAGAACAATCCAAGGTACATTAAGACAGCCATCTGCAATGTTAGTTAGATCAGACCATAATGTATTTCTTTCTTGCGTACTGTTTGAAGCATATATACCAGTGAAATTGAATTGACAGCCATTCTTTTTGTCCTCTACCTTAAGATGGATGAATTAATCAGTAGTAGAAATAAACCAAGCATTAATAGAGTTAGGATGCCTTAAGACCCATATTCTACCAAAAGTTTCATTTGAGTCATTGGTAAATAGTTCTGCGTCCGGCCATATTAAATTCTTTTGAGCTTGAACGTGCGATTGTTTAATTTTCGTTTTCACTAGAATAACAATATCACATGCGATAGACTTGATTATTCTGTTGAGCTCCCGACATTTCTCAGGCTTATTAAGTCCACGAACATTCCAGCATATTATCTTCATTAGTAATAAATAAATGAAAAAGGTGGTAAGGTATTCATCCTACGACTTTGGATGGACTGTACCATCCTTTTTCTTATACTTTGGTTTTTTATTTTCCTCCCGCACAATATCCTTACCTTTTATGGCTTTATTCCACTTCATCAGCATATTTATCCACTTCATCTACAGATTGTAGTTGTTTAAACTTTAAAATACCTTGAATCATGTGGTCTTGATTGGCAGGGTTTGTTGAAGCATGATAAGATTGTTGTGGCATAATATCATGGTTAGTACTTGTTGGAGCAGCCTGGCTGAGAGGTTTGTTGGGGCATGAGTTTGTTGAGACAAAATATCCTTGTTGGCGAAGTTTGTTACGGCCTGAGTTTGTTGAGAAAGAATATCCTTGCTAGCGAGATTTGTTTGGGCATGAATTCGTTGAGTTATTGTGGACGAATCCGATGATATTGAAAGAGATGAAGTTCTTGACTTATGCTTCTCCTGTCCACTAGTACCATGGGAAACTTCTGTTGTGGAAGGCTCGGACATTATAGGAAGATGTAAATTTTCGGATTTGTCCTTCTATCCAAGGTGTTGTCCTTGCGAGTCGGAATGCTCAATAGTCTTCGCCACCATCGGTGCTACTACCATTAAAGAAGACTCGCTTTGTTGCTGAGGCGCTTTACGTTATTGATAGACCTTTGTGAGAAGTTTTGATGTTTACTGATAAGCTCCATTTGCATGACTAAAAGATAAGCAACGCTGACATCGTTGTGGCTTCCAGGAATATGAGACATGTACCTTCCGAGTGTTCCCATTAAGATCACGACAGAAAACCTCATTAGGAAGATCTTTGTCAGAAGAAACCAGTACACATGCTCGTGTAAATGCTAATCTCGTCTGAGCTGCTGTTGCTTTGTTGATGTAGAGTGGCTGTCCCAGAGTGCTGCATAACTTTGCAATAAAACGTCGACTCCAAAGATGTAGAGGAAGACCTTGAAAGGATACCCATAATGGAATAGACTGTAGGCTATCTAACTCCAAACGGACATCAGGAGACCAGCGTCGTAGAATCATTGGATGGCCGCGAATAGTCCAGAATCCTTCGAGGACCCGTTGCAAATCTTCTTCAGAGTATAGCTTGCAAACAAAGAATCCGTTCTCTAGCATATGAAGATCAAATGATGATATTCCCCATTGAGTTTTGATAAATGAGGATAGTGGGAAATAAGATGATTTGAGACCTACCACATAGCCAACAATCGCCATAGACCATGTCTCAATAAGCACTGCTGAATCAGTAGTCTCGTATACAACAATCTTCTTATCAGCCTGAACTTCTGAAGTAAAGAATTCCAAGCTTAGATCTGGACTTCCAACCGGAGCCTTGAAGAGGCTAGTCCAAGGCTGAGGGTCACTGGAAATGAGAGCCAGCTGCCACGATCTAGAGCGCGACCTACTTCGATGCTACTTCATCGAAGGAGTTTCTCTCTGGAGAGGATATGGTGGAGGAGCAACTTGAGGGGTAACAGTAGGGAGTCTTGCCATCGTATCAACCCTCCCGCCATCGTCACCAGCCCTAGGGGCCGTCGCTGCCATGTTTGATCCCTCTTCTGGTCGCCGCTATAGAATCGTCGCCATAGGGAAAAGCCACCGCTGTAGTATATCAGATCGCCGCTACAGTACCATCGCCCTAGGGAGATCTGGTCACCGCTGTAGTATCGTCGCCCTTGGGGAGAAGCCGACACAGTAGGAGATCCAATCACCACTAAGTACCTAGGGAGATCAGATCGCTGCTATAGTACCGTCGCTTGTGGGAGAAAGCCAACGCTGCAGGAGTCAGATCATCCTAGGGAGATATGATATCTGCTACAGTACTGTCGCCCTTGGGAAACAACCAACGCTGTAGGAAATCATATCACCGCTACAGTATCGTCGCCCTAGGGAGATCTGGTCATCGCTATAGTGCCGTCGCCCGTCGCTCGTGGGAGAAAGCCGACGCTGCAGGAGTCAGGTCACCCTAGATCTGGTCGCCGCTACCAATAAATATAGGAATAAAGTCTTAAAAGGTAAAGATTTGATAAACTTACTTTTAGGAATAACTCTTATAAGTTCTCTAGATAAGATTTGAGAGATTAGTTTCATGCTAGCATAACCTAATCTCCTATGCCAAAACCAAGTATCGTCATTCAAAATCAAAAAATATATTTCATTACAAAGATCAGCAATGTTAATAGTGTATATATTATTTTATTTTAGAGCAATCATAGATGTGTTTTTGTGTGGTTTTTCAATAATGCAAGCATTGGTTTCAAATCTAATTATATATCATTTATCACACAATTGACTAATACTTAAAAGATTATGCTTTAAGCCATCAACCAACAACACATCTTCCTTTACCAATGATTTTACCCTTTTGTTGTCTCCAAATGTGACATACCCTTCGTCTAGGCTGGTGAGCTTAGAGAATTTAGATGGATCTCCGGTCATGTGCCTTGAGCATCCACTATCAAGGTATTATCTCTTGCTCCTAGCTTGTAATGGTAAACATTTCTACAAAAAAAGGTGATTTTTAGGTATCCATTTGACTTTGGGTGCCTAAAAAATTGATCTACTAATCTTATCATTTCACATAGAGTTCTTTGGGGTTCCTTTAGGAACCTAAATCAATATGTATGAATTGTATCTCTTAAACGAACATTTATAAGTAATATGTCTGAGTTTGCAATAAAAGTTATATTTGGTGCGGGGTGATACATGCAAGGTAAGGCCTTTAATAAAGGTGGTTGGATTTTGGTGAGAACTACTTACAAATCCGATTCCGCCTCTTCTATGAATGTGACCCTCATTGGCAAGGATCATGTTCAAGGACTTGCTACCAACTTGAAACTTTTCTAGAGTTTCTTTAAGTACCACATTTTCCTTCTCAAGTGCCTCTAAGTGATCACACTTAGTGCATGGAGGCAACAAAGGATTATCATGCTTAAGTTTTCAAATTTATTATTTAAATGGGCATGCTCTTTTTTCAAAGAATTATACTTTTTGCTCATTATTCTATACTCATTAAATAAATCATGAAAAGCACTTAAAAGCTTATTGAAAGATAATTTTGCACCTAATGAACCACTTACCTCATCTTTGATAGTTATTAGTGTGTAGTTGGCGATTTTCTTGTTGCTTTATTCTTCATCTTTAGAATCGCTCGAATCATCCCACGTTGCTTTGAGTACCTTCTTCTTTTTTGATTTTTTCTTCTTCACTTAGGGACATTCGCTTTTGAAATATCCTGGTTTCTTGTATTTGTAGCATATAACTTGTTCTTTTTTAGTTCAATTTTATTTTTAGTGTCATTTTTAGATTTATTTCTTTTTATGAATTTTTTAAACTTTCTTGTCAAGAGTGCCAAGTCATCATCATAGTTCTTATCACTTGAACTTCCTTTCAAGTGGTCTTTATGAGTTCTTTATGTCATATCCTTCCTATTCTTTAGAAGGTTATTTTCAAGCTCTTCATGAGCGTTGCAAGTCATCTCATTGGTCATTAATGACCCGATAAGTTCTTCGAGAGGGAAATTATTCAAATCCTTGACCTTTTAAATGGCCGTTACTTTAGGGTCCCAACTCTTTGGAAGGGATCTCAATATTTTATTAATGAGTTTAAATTTAGAAAATCTTTTACCAAGCCCTTTTATACCATTGACGACATCCGTAAATTGGGTGTACATGTCTTCAATGGTTTCACTTGGTTTCATCCGAAACAATTCATAAGTATGGATTAAAAGATTAATTTTGGACTCCTTTACTCTACTAGTGTTTTCGTGAGTGATTTCGAGTATATGCCAAATTTTTTCGTGAGTGAGTGATTTGTGAGTGATTCACAAATACACACTCGATTGAACTTATTTGTTAGAACCCTTGCAGATTCTAAGTTTGGAGTTGATCTCTTTAGGGGATCGACTGTAACATCCCTCATTTTTGAAATGTTTATAAGGGTCTGTTCATAATGTAGGGACCTAAATATAAATATTAAAAATATTAAATGATTTATGAAAGATTCATGTTAGGTTTAAAAAAAAAAATTAGTGAACATGTGTCACTAGCTAACCTAAGATTTGTGCCACCTATGTTTCTTCTAAAGATGACACATAGGCTTCTTTCATGCATCCTTGCTACCTTGCAATCCTTATATTAGCCAAATTTAATGCATTAGAGGAGAAATCAAAGGTAGAAAACTTAAGAGCTGTAACCAACGTGGGTTTGAGTAGAGAAGGGAAGAGGAATTGAAGTAGAAGAAGAAGAATCTTTGCTTTGTTGTTTTATATCAATTCCCCCAATTGGGGAATCAAATTTTTATAAGGCAAGTATTCTAACCCATTCTTACAGAAATCTTAATTTATGATTTTATCTTAATTCTGAAAACTTGGGAAGATTTTGGCTTCATACTTGATCTTTCTATCGTTTGGGAATAAAACTGTCAATCTAGAATTTTTTGTGATTTGACATTTCTATATTATTCTAGTCATCACTTTTTGCATAGATTCTTGATTTTAGAAAAACTAAATTCATCCAAAAATAGACTCACAAATCTTTCTTTGAATACTAAAATTAATAAATTTAGAGTCTATTTACCTACCTAAACTATTATTTCAATTGACCCTATAAAATTTATAAAATAGAGACAGTTGGTTTTGACCTTTTAGTATTCTCTTGCTTATAACTCTATGTTAAAAACTCTGATTTATGTGAAATATAATTTATTCAAAACTAGACTCATATACCTTTCTATCTTTATCTAATTTGAAAGATTTGGAGTATAAATACCTATTGAATCATCTATTATAATTATCTCTATGAATTCTGCAAAACAGAGATAATGTTCTCTAACCTTTGGTTACTAAATTGTTTATAACTCCTTGTTAAAAACTCCTATTTATACAAAACTTGAGTTATCTAAAACTAGATTTATGTATATTTCAAATAACCCTAATTTTGTATAATTTAGAGTATAATTATTTATCCAAATAATTCATGCAATGTGTCTCTTAAATTCTGTCAGAATCGAGCTTTGATCGATTACGCCTATTCTTGTTTTGTCTCTTTGGAAATTGATTTCAGCTAAAATCGTTACTTCATTTGAGCTTTACATTTTTGCTTTAAATTCCTATATACTATTGTCCTATAAGTATTTGTATACCTGAATCTATTATGTAAAGTTCATATTTTTATCGTAATGTTTTGTATAGGTACATGCATTTCGTTGTTCCGCATGTGTTTCTGATATATCCCAATTTTATTATTCATAATACCCTTTTGTACTCTAGTTTTGTGGGATAAATGTGAACCTTCAACAGAAATGGTAAAGGGAGTTATGCTTAGAGCTCGCGATACTCTACCGACCCCTTATAACTTCACTCAGATATGGGTGGATGGAGCTCCCAAACATGAGAGACTTATGTTTGATGGTTATTTAGAAATGGATGGATCATATTATGTTATGATCCTACTTCACCATCTATGTATCTGATATGATATCCAAAGATTTGTTTATGTGCTTCTATATATGCTTTGGATAAGAATGATATGTATGGAACGTGATATGCGACGTTTGAGCTTCTGTTTTGTATTTGTTCTTTAATATGTTCTAAAATATTTCATTTGTTATTAATATGCTTCGAATCATTTCATACGCCCTTGATATGCTCCGAAATGCTTCATATGCTATTGATATGCTTCGTAACATTTCATATGTCATTGATATGTTCCGAAATGTTTCATTTGTTATTGATATGCTCTGAAACATTTCATACGTCCTTGATATGCTCCGAAATGCTTCATATGCCATTAATATGCTCTGTAATATTGCATACACCATTGATATGCTCTGAAATACTTCATATTCCATTGATATACTCTGAAATGCTTCATATGCCATTGATATATTTCGAAACATTTCATACGCCATTGATATATTACGAAATATTTTATCCGCCATTGATATGCTCTAAAATGTTTTATATGCCATTGATATATTTCGAAACATTTCATACGCCATTTATATTCATATTGTCTATTGTAGGTAGTTTATTCAGAAGGGCCTACCATGTACATAAGGAATGTCTCTGTGATCCCAGTCGATTCTATGTCCAACTACTTGGGAGCCACTTGTTATTTCTTTACCTAATTTGATTCCATGCGGATGTGGCACTAAATTTGCCATTGTCATGAATCCAAATAAATATATCTGAAGAGTTGTTCCTGATTGGAATAGCTATGATAATCAGCCAAAGTGATAACATTTCAAGAGAAATAGGAGTAGGGAGACACCAGGTACCATTAGCAATGAACTCGGAAACCTTCTAATCTTTAGGAGCCCCAAGGTCTTTTTGTATTCTGTCACTATATAATTGAAATATATTTTTCCTGTTCACCCGAGGATTGTACCACATATTAGTATTATTTCCAGTTGAGATTGCATAAGAAATGTGTTTGATTAGCCAATTCATTGCCTTTAAAATTCCTTTCCAAGCTGCAGAGTGATTTGTTCTTGTTGAAATTTCCCAAATCGATTCTTTTGAAAGATACCTAGCAGAAAACCATTATGACCATAAGGAACATTTGTTTTGTAAAAGGTCCCACAATTGCTTTACCAAACATGTTTTATTCCAATCTCTAGGATTTCTCAGGTTCAGCCCCCTTTCATCTTTCGTTTTGCAGATGCTATCCTAATTTACCATATATATTGTCTTATCATTTGTGTCATTCCAGAAGAAGTTAATTAATAACCGTTTAATATCTTGGAGAAGTCCAATAGGCAGAAGAAATGCATTAGACCAATATATAGAGTAAGAGTACAACACCGAACGAATGAGTTCAAGTCGTCCTGCTTTTGAAAGAAGCCTATTTTTCCAGGAGGAATTTCTGTTCTTTATTTTTTGTAGGATAGGTTGACAGTGGGTTTTGTGAATGCCAGTAGATATGAGTGGGAGACCCAGATATGTAACTGATAGATTTTTCTCACTAACCCCTAGAGTATGTGTAATAATGTCTTTGTCCTTAATGCAAGGGCTCATGTAGACTTTACTTTTCGCATGATTTAATCGACGACCAGAAACTATACCAAAATCATTCAGACCTTAATACTGCTTTCAGAGACCGCATATTCCAACATACAGCTGAGTCCTTCCATTGCAATTGTAAAGAGATATGGAGAGAGTGGATCGCCTTGTCGGATGCCATTCTTGCGCCCAAAAAAACCAATAGGTGAGTCGTTGAAAAGTATTGAAATCTTTGGAGTTTCTAAGCAACATTGAATCTAATTAACCCATTACTGAGGGAAGTTCATACCGAGGAGCATATTATAGATAAAGTTCCTATTAACTGAGTCAAAGGCTTTTCGTAGATCAGCTTTAAAACAAATTTTTGTTCCACTTGCTTTTGAGTGCAGATCCTTAACCAAGTCATTAGCAAGCATAATATTATGATGTATACTTCTCCCTTTAATGAAAGCAGCCTGATTTGGACTAATTATCTTGTGTATTACCTTTTGCAATCTATCTGCTAATACTTTGGAGATGATTATGTAAATAAAGTTACATAAAGATATGGGTCAATAGTTCTCTAGTGAATCTGCCCCTGCATTCTTGGGAATTAAAGAAATAAAAGTGTAATTCATCTCTCTAAGAATATGACCTGAAGAGAAAAAATGTTGGCAAGCTTTAATCACATCATTATCAATAATAGACCATGTAATTTGGTAAAATTCAATAGGAAATCTATTTGGACCAGGGCTTTTATACTTTGGTGACTTAAAGACAACTCTTACTATTTCGTCATCTGTAATTGGGGCATTGAGGGTAGAAATGACACCCGAATCAAGCTTTCTAGTTGGCTCCACATTAATATTATTAGGTTGCCCTGCTTGGTTGAGTAAGGAATAAAAAAATTGCTCAGTGTATGCTTTAACCTCATCTAAATTCTTAATAAGATTATTATCTTTGTCTCTGCATTTCCTGATGCGGTTAACGGCTCTTCGAGTAGCAATGGAAGCATAAAAAAACTTAGTATTGGAATCCCCTAAAGTAAGCCAATGTTGTCGAGATTTCTGTTTTGCTAAACTTTCCTCCTGCTTTAAGACTTGCATGAAGTTATTTCTAGCTTCTGTCTCTTTGTCGATAAGATTCTCATCATGGGGTTGAAGTTGCAGCTCATGTTGCATTGCCAATAATTCCTTTCTGCAAAATTGAACTTGGGTGGTAATATTGCTAAAGGTATTTGTATTCCACTCCTTAAGTGTTGCTTTGCAGGCTTTGAGTTTTTGACATAAGATGTAAGAGGGGGATCCATGCACATTAACATTCCAAGCTGATCTGATAATATCAAGGAACTAAGGATGAGTACTCCACATGTTAAAAAATCTAAACGGTTTCTTGCCTTTTGGTGTTGCTTTATCTGCGTGTATGTACATTAAAGAATGATCAGAAAACAATAGAACATCATACTCAAGAAGTGAATCAGGATAAACTATTAACCATTCTTGATTAATCAGACATCTATCGAGTCGAGCCATTATTTTTCTGTTAGCAGCACCTTGATTACTCCAGGAGAGCCAATTACCCATAGATTTCATATCAGTCAATGCAGTAGTATCTATGTAATCATTAAAACCTTTAAGCTGACTTTTTGAAAACTATCTACCCCCACTTTTTCATTTGTGTACCGAACAGTATTAAAGTCACTAAGAACAATCCAAGGTACATTAAGACAGCCATCTGCAATGTTAGTTAGATCAGTCCACAGTGTATTTCTTTCTTGCATACTGTTTGAAGCATATATACCAGTGAAATTGAATTGACAGTCATTCTTTTTGTCCTCTACCTTAAGATGGATGAATTGATCAGTAACAAAAATAAACCAAGTATTAATAGAGTTAGGATGCCTCAACCCCTATGCTCGATTGTTAGCCCCATATTCCTTGCACTGCTCTCAAACTTCACTGTTTTTATCTTAATTCTCTAACTAATAGCTACTAGGATTTGACTTAGCTCTAACAAGAAGCAACCTACTCTATAAGAAAGTCACTAACAACTATGCGATCCACCTACTAGCAAGAATAACAATAGGAACATCAAGATTTGCACTTCGGGGGTAACTTCTGCTAGTTAATCTAAGGCTGCCTTGCCTGTGTTGTACTCTAAATACCCCTTTCTCGTTCTGCTACTACCACTGCTACTCGGGGCTTACTATACCCATTTGCTTACATCATTCTAATTACCTTGGGACTTCCCCAATACTAGTGCTTCTCAGATCCGACTTGTTGGACTAGTGCTTCTAATATGACAAATAGATCCTAGGCTTACGCCAATGAAACTGAACTTATTACAATGCCTATGAGCTTCCCTCTTTGCTGTTAGCCTGTCCTGGATTACTTTCATTCGTGTACTTACTGTTAGGGCACTTACTCTTTATTTGAATTATGAGTTTACTTATTTATTCCTCAATTAGCTATTCCATCTACTTATTGTTAATCCCCAATGCCATAATGCATTATCGTAACAAGTTCGATGCTTCCAACCAACCCATAGGCTTAGACTTGTTCCCCGCTCCGAGCTCTCATCCTTAAACAGAACTAGGGTAGACCACAATCTAGTGATCTAGTAATAAACTCAGTAGCATTGGAGTCAAAGGAATAAACTCAGAACTAGAATATCCATCTAATATGATAAAACACATGATAATACATATCAATACAAGTACACATCAATACATATCAATATAAGTTCAAAGAATATGAATAGAGTGGTGTTCAATAGAGGAGTCAGAATGGGATCAAGGAGTAGAAGCCTACAAGCACAGAAGCAATAATGCAAGTAGGGAAGGGATAATGAAGTTCCCATCTAGTAAGAGTGAAAGAAGGGAGCGTGAGACGAGACTAAAGCAAGTGAGTTAACTTCTCTATTGTAAGTAAAGGCCCTGTTAGCACTAGTTGAAGTCTTGCCAGTATTAGTTAGGTACTCTATATCTAGTTAAAGGATTATAGTCATTGTTAGCATTCCCAGCTTCTTATTCCACTGTTAGATACGTTGGAGCGTACCCAAAAGAGTGAAGCTAAGCTAAAAGAGTGGAGCGGCCTCTCGACCAGTTGACCTGACCAAACTTATCAGATTATTATGTTGCCATATTGTATTGAGTCTTAGTGATCTATTAGCGAAAACAGGTTGAAACGGTCTCAATATCGTGATGCGTAACACACACACGGATTATCTCTCTAAACTGACCTTGCCCAGTAGAGTAGGCGCGCTGATACAATCAAAGCACCCAGCGACAGACTAATTTACATCTCTTTCAGGCGGAGCTGCGGCATACTTTGAGGCTGGTCCACAGTTCGAGTAGGTTCGTTCCCCAATAGTGGTAGTAGTTGGCTTCCTGGCTTCCAGTTCTATTCTTTCTACTGGTGTAGTTATTCTATAGTGTAGTGTTTTCTCCTTATAAGGGCATATTAGTATACAGTGACTTAGCTTGGTATCCTTACAAATGAGTACATATGGTATAGTAAATGCAGAATTAGATTCAGCAGTAACAGAGTGAAGCCTCGCACATAGGAATTGAAGACAAGAGCCTAAGACAACAACTCGAACTACTAGATTTGATTAAGGAGTATAAGAACCCTAACGAATGAAACAGTGTACTAAGAGGCTTCAACTAAGAAATCGGAATTGAACTCATTAGTATAGGAATGGTTCCCTTACCGGAGTAGGAAGAATCAAACTACACCATAGGAATCAGAGTAAGCAACGGCAAGCTCATAGACAGGAATATAAGATTTTAAGCACAGAGAGGTAGACTAATATACAGAGGAATGTAAGGCTAACAATATAGCACATTAAGGTAGGATAGGCAGTTCTAAAGTCAGACTAGTGGATGGGAAGATAAACCTATAGATAGTATATTAAGACCAATAGCAAGGAAAGTAATATTTCAATAAGGAGTCTAAGGTTAAAAGCAACGAGTGTAAGCCCAACAATCGAGCTATACATAATGGAAGACATGAGTGACAAAGTGAGATATTATAGTCGTTTATTTCCTGTTAGGTTTGGTTCCAGTATAGTTACAGACTTAATAGCGAGAGAGAAAGGCCGAGACAAGTCACTCTACTACTTGAACTATAGGAAATCGGACTTAGCTGCCAAACAGGCTATAGTTACTAATAAATAGAATAAACCCAATGTAGAGGTAGACTTATCGACAGGTTAAATTAGAATAGTAGTAAGGAAGAGAAGCATTGTTTGCGGTAGCTCAATTACATCGACCCGGTTGCTTGTTTCAGTATTATAAGTCTAGTCGCTGGGGAATGAGATAAGGAGAGGTACACGATAGCTACCAAGTCAGAATAAAAGATAGTAGAGGAAGCCCGAGTCAAGTAATACAGCATTGGTTTCAGTGGTTTGAGTTTGATAGCTAGTGGAGATTGATGAAAAGAATAGAAGATAAGAATAATTATTGAAGAAATTTTATTGAAGAACTAAAAAAGTTTTATTAAAGTAACTTTAGCTTAAATACATTAACATATCCCTCTCCTATTTATACAGATTATGAGAGAGGATTTTCCTCAACAGAATAGAGGATTTCCCTCGACAGAATATAGTTGGGAAAATCTTATCTTCTATCAGAGATAGCCCGGTCTGGAAGATAGTAAGCCTTGGAGCTAGCTATAGGGAAGTAAGGCCTCGGCTCTAACAAAAGAATAAGGGCAATGAGCTCAAGAGTAAAAAGCAGGAGTGTTGGACTAAAGAACGGGAAAAGCATACTAATAAGTTCAATCAATATTTTACGTATGAAGCAAGGGTTGGTCTAGTTTGTTAGTTACGAGCGGCAGGCCCATAAGCATTAGTTACATTGTTGTCAGTAGCAGTCGGACTCTTTTATTGGCAGTAAAAGTCTGAGAAGTACCCGTTCGATTCCCTTTTATAGTTAAGGTATCGATTTACCTTGTTCGATTCTTGTAATCAGCGGTTCCTCTGCTTCATCTTAGTAGGGCTCCAGAGGTTCCATCCCGATTAGCGACGGTATCAGCCCTGTTAGTACTAAGTTGCAGTACTGCTAGCAGCAGTGCAATTATGATGATTAGTTCACATAGATACGAGATCAGTAAAATAACACTAAAAGCATATATGTAGGTTTAGAGCAAAGGATCCAAATCAAAACGGTATTATTAGTTTGAAACCCCGGATCAGTAATTAGAGAATGAGTTGCCAGTTTAGTCCATTATAGAGTATCGGATTCCAAGTCATTAGTTAAAGAACAAAAGGTGGATTAAAGAATTACAACTGGGGCATTGATTCTCGCTTTACTTACAGTGAAGTCTTACATTCCCGGGTCTAAAAGTAAATTGATTATGTGTAAAGTTTCTACAAATAGCTTTATCTATACAAGTCATAGACAAAGCCATGTAACTCATAAAGTGAAAATGCGATAGTTATGACTACACATGTTGTAGACTATAACTCCTAATTATAATCAAAATAGAAAATGTTTATCCAGATATATCAAAATTTGGCATCATTCCCAAGATCTTTAGCTAATAGCAAAATTTAAAATTGATAAAAATATATTTTTCTCTTTGCGTAAAGTGCTCCGTTTTGAGATCTTGCTCCAAACAGGATCTTGAGTCTCTAATAATCTCTTTCAATAGCTGAGCATTGTTTGTGTGTTGACATTCAAAGATTCTGTTACATCTCTCCTTTCACATCCACCAAATAAGCAGATCCGAAAGTAACCTTTGCCAGGTTGTGTGAGAGGCCCTTTTCTTGAGAAACATTGCATGAGTTCGCCTAGTTCTTGGTGCAAGTTTGGTTCTGGCAGATCTATTGAGTTCAAATCACTGGAGAATCTCCTTCCATATCCATTTTGTATAATCACAAGCAAAATAGAGGTGGTCACGCTTTCTTCTTGTTGCATACAAAGGGAGCATCGGTTAACATGATAGATACCTCTTCTTTTCATATTGTCTATTGTAGGTAGTTTATTGAGAAGGGCCTGCCATGTACATAAGGAATGTCTTTGTGATCCCTCGATCCCATGTCCAACTGCTTGGGACCCACTTGTTATTTCTTTGCCTAATTTGATTCCATACGGATGTGGCACTAAATTTTGCCATTGTCATGAGGCCAAATAAGTATATCTGAAGAGTTGTTCGTGATTAGAATAGCTATAATAGTCGGCCAAAAGTGATAACATTTCGGGAGAAATAGGATTAGGGAGACACCAGTGCAGTTAGCAATGAACTTCAGAAACCTTCCAATCTTTGGGAGCCCCAAGATCTTTTCGTATTCTCACACCATATAATTGAAATATACTCTTCCCATTCACCCAAGGATCGTACCACATATTAGTACTAGTTCCAAAGAGATTGCATAGAAATGTGTTTGATTAGCCAATTCATTGCCTTTAAAATTCTTTTCCAAGTTGTAGAGTGGTATGTTCTTGTTGAAATTTCCCAGATTGATTCTTTTGAAAGATACCTAGCGTAAACCCAATGTGACCATAAGGAACATTTGTTTTGCAAAATATCCCACAATTGCTGCACCGACATGCTTGATTCCAATCTCTAGTATTTCTCAAGTTTAGCCCCCCTTCATCTTTTTCTTTGCAAAATGCTATCCCAATTTACCATATGCATTGCTTTATCATTTGTGCCATTCCGGAAGAAGTTCATTAATAACCGCTCAATATCTTGGAGAAGTCCAAGTGGGTAGAAGAAATGCATTACACCAATATATAGAGTAGGAGTGCAATACCAAATCGGATGAGTTCGAAGTCGCCCCGCTTTTGATAGAAACCTATTTTTCCAAGAAGAAATTCTATTCTTTATTTTTTTTTTTTTTTTGCAAGATAGGGTGACAATGGGGTTTTGTGAATGCCTCAATCGATATAAGCGGAGACCCAAATAAGGAACCGCAAGCTTCCCTCACTAACCCCAAAAGTTTGTGCAATAAAGACATTATCCTCAACGTAAGGGGCTCATATATACTTTACTTTTCGCATGATTTAACCAAGTCCGTAAACCATACCAAAGTCATTCATAATAGTAGCCGGTTCTTTACCGAAGTTGGTTCATTTTGGAGAAAGATAAGTAAGTCATCTGCAAATGTTATATGTGATATATGAACAGAACCAAAGAATGGGTACCTTAATGTCGCCATTTAAGACTAAGTGTTCCAACATACAGACTAAGTCCTTCCATCGCAATAGTAAAAAGATACTGAGAGAGTGGATCACCTTGTTTGGATGCCATTCGTGTTCCCAAAAAAACCAATTGGTGAGCCATTAAAGAGTATCAAAACTTTGGAGTTTCCGTGCAAGATTGAATCCAATTAACCCATTGTTGTGGGAAGTTCATATCGAGGAGCATCTTATAGATAAACTTCCTATTAACTCAATCAAGGCTTTCCGTAAATCAGCTTTTAAAACATATTTTTTGTCCCTCTTGCTTTTGAATGCAAATCTTTGACCAAGTCATTAGCAAGCAAAATGTTTTGATGTATACTTCTCCCTTTGATGAAAGTAGCTTGATTTGGGCTAATGATCTTGTGTATTATCTTTTGCATTCTATTTGCCAATACTTTGGAGATGATCTTGTAAATAAAGTTGCATAATGATATGGGTCGATAGTTCTCTAGTGAATCACCCCAGATTCTTCTAATTAAGGAAATAAAAGTGCAATTCATCTCTCTAAGAATATGACCAAGAGAAAAATGTTGGCAAGCCTTGATCACATCATTTCCAATAATAGACCAAGCAGTTTGGTAAAATTCAAATGGAAATCCATCCGGACTTGGGCTTTTGTGCTTTGGTGACTTAAAGACAACACATACAATTTAGATCATCCGTAATTGGGGCATTAAGGAGTGAAATAGCTTCCGAATCAAGTTTTCTAATCGACTCCACATGAATGTTATTAGGTTTCCAAGCTTGATTGAGTAAGGAATAAAAAAATTGCTCTGTGTGTGCTTTAACCTCATCTAAATTCTCAATAAGATTATCATCTTTGTCTCTGCATTTGTCGATTAAAATGCCCTTCGAGTAGCAATTGAAGCATAGAAAAATTTAGTATTGGAATCCCCTAGTGTAAGCCAATGTTTGTCGAGACTTCGCTTTGCAAAACTTTCCTCCCTGCTTTAAGGCTTGCATGAAGTTATTTCCGGCTTCGTCTCTTTGTAGATAATATTTTCATCATTTGGCTAAAGTTGCAGCTCATGTTGCAATGACATTAGTTCCTTTTCTCGCAAAATTGAACTCTGGTGTTAATATTGCCAAAGGTATTTGTATTCCACTCCTTTAGTGCTTTTTTTTTCTGTGCTTTGAGCTTTTGACATAAGATGTAAGGGGGGGATCCATGCACATTAACATTCCAAGCAGATCTGATATCATCAAGAAATTGAGGATGAGTACTCCACATGTTAAAGAATCTAAACGGTTTCTTGCCTCTTGGTATCGCTTTTTCTGCGTGTATATACATTAAAGAATGGTCAGAAAACAAAGGAGCACCATACTCAAGAAATGAATCTGGGTAAGCTGTTAACCATTCATGATTAATCAAACACCTATCAATTCGAGCCATTATTTTTCTATTAGCAGCACCTTGATTACTCCAGGAGAGCCAATTATCCACAGATTTCATATCAAACAATGCTGCAGTGTCAATGTAATCATTAAAACTTTGAAGCTGGCTTTCTGAAAGTTGTCTACCCCCCTCTTTTTCATTTGTGTATCGAACAGTATTAAAGTCTCCAAGAACAATCCAAGATACATTAAGACAGCCATTTACAATATTCTAAGCAACTAAGCTAATTCTTTTCATAATGAGTGAAATTCTGACTTACCACCGACAAGCCTACTAGTTTGAGTATTCTGCTTGCTTCTTGCATTCCTATTTAAAAGAACTACTTCTAAGTCGTTCTCCCGGCCCATAGACTTCTACCAATCTTTTAGATTCTGCCCTACCTTAGCGAGAGTCCCTAACGAGTCATACTTTGATTGGAGTTTATGGGACTAATAGGAGTAAAGGGTTCGATACACGATCTATCGCATCTTGTACTAGACTAATAGTTTGATCGGTAAGAATGAAGAAGCCAAACACTAGATAAGGAACACGGGAATGCCATTGGAGATGTAGAGCTTGGGAGAGCGGAGACACCCGGAAAGCACTATAAAACTGATGGGTATCAGCACTAAAACAATAGTAAGGGAGGAGTGGGTACCGAGAAGTGCGTGGAGAGAAGTTCACTCTAAAGTAAGGATACCAGGCAAAGCAGACTAATAAGAATATAGCGCGCCCTGCGTAATAAGAATTGAGGTTTAAGTGCTTAAGTCATATAATTCCACTATAAAGTCAGGACTATAGGAATTAGTCCATTAGTTAAAGCATGTAAGTAAGAAAAGGTAGGCTCATATCGAGGGTGGGAATGCAGAGTTCCCAACACAGTTTAAAGAATCCAAAATGGTAGAACGCCCACCCGGTTGAGGTTGAAAGTAGGGGCTGTAAGTCTGCTCACCAGTAGCCCTATTATAAGAAGTTCCAGTTCGATTCCCTTTCTTGTGTGTATTACTTGTTTTGAGTTGAGCTCTTCTCGGTATGAGCTCAATTCTTAGCATCAGGAGCCGAATTCCCATTATTCCTAGGTTGCATTCCGACTTTCCTTATTGTTTCGGTGTATTATATGGAGTTAAGCCTGCTAACGATGAAAAATATGTAAGTTCCAAATTCACTCTAACAGCACTTCTTTTTCATTTAATGGGAAATCTAAGTAGTCAGTATCAGATTTGCACTAGTAATAATAAGAATGGAATTAAGGCGGAGCAATATGGGCAAGCCAACAAGTCGAGTAGGATTTAATTCACAGAAGTCAGAGTAGAAATAAGAAGCAGAAGATCCAAGTAGAAAACTCAGAATCAAATTCCCTATAAGGAATGACAGAATGGGTTCTAAGCCGAACCCGGATAGTGATTGAACTACTCCCATAAGAATGCAATTACCACTATGAGAATGACACTCAAAAACAGCAACTTCTTTTCTCCTTTTGTATCAAACTAACTATCTTGTCTTGGAGGCTTACCCAACCTATTACTTTCTTGGGATTCTACCTCACACGCCTACGTTGTAGTCTATCTTGTATTGGGTTTCTCTTTTAGTTGCCCCTTATCAACTCCTGACTTTGGCTCTGGAACTCCCGATATCCAAACTGTATTTGCCCCTTATGGTCCTTACTTCAATGTCTATGCTCTAGGTTTTGTTATTAGAGGGGTGTTTCGCTCCTGCCTTCAATGCCTTTGACTCTAACTTTCCTTTTTTGAAGGTTTAGGTACTGGGCTAGAAGACTAAGATGTGTTAGCGTAGATGCTAATACTATAGGCAGTCCAAAAGACTAATAGAGGAATAAGGAGTTACGAGCAATTCCTTAGAGCACACTAATGCACTTGTATGAGAAGCACCAATTCCATTCGGATAGTTATGAGTTCGATGAAGTTTTAAAGAGTAGCCTAGTAAATTAGGTAGGGGCGTACATCTGATATAAGGCACCTATTACCAATACCAATGCTGTACTAGTTTGTTCATAATGAAATAGACAAATAAGAGAGTCAAGGAGTGAAAGAGTGCAGTTAGCGAGAAGGGATTGGTTTCCTTACAGTTAATAGGTATACTTAATCTAAGAAAAGAAGCTAGGGTGCAAGTAACCAGTTGAGGAGTTAAAGTAGAAGCTACGATACAGTGCTTAGAGACAAGAAAGGAAGGTTCATACGCATCATAAAGAATCAAAAATATATAGCAACTAAAGAGTGAGTTCTTAGCAAAGATCTTAACGGTATTGTTTCTAGTCTGATTATAGTGGTATCAGCTTGCAGGGAAGGAGAGGTAGACTCCAATCCTAGGTAGCAAGTATACAAGTGAGCTGTTTCAGAGTTCGATAAAGGTGTCGTCTTGTTGGTATGGGTTAGAGTCTCTTACTATTGTGAGTTGGCGAGGACATCAGCAGGCATAACTCATATCAAATACATTATGTTGTTTTGCCTTGCAGTTGTGTTTGGGCAGTGTAATTCCTAGAGTTGTTAATTCCATTCCATTGGTTCCACCTTTCATTCTCCCTTTACCGATAAAGAGATTAGTGCCTTTGACACTCTAACAGCACTTCTTGTGCCTAAGAGAGCTTCTAATGCATTTAGCCTATACTTTCAAACTGACACACCTAAGCTAATGAGTATACGACTAAAACAAGGGATAAGGGAATTGAGATCAGGAGCGGAGTAGCCAAAGCTCAATCTATAACAAGTAAGATTTAGGTTTGGGAGTCTAAGAAAGGGCTCGGGCTACTAGGCCTAGTTCTAATCCTGTTGTCGGGTAACCCTATTATGTTACCGCATAGTCGTATTCCTAGTTATTAGTAAAAGCATGAAACCAAGGAGAGTAAGGCCCATAATAAGTAAAGCAAGAGTTAGTACAAAGAGGGACAGGCTCACTTCTGAACTAAGTAATGTTAGTGGCGGGCCGCCTAGTCTATTGCCCAGGGATATAGAACTCAACTAATAAGTCAAAGAGTGAAACAAGGGATATAGAATCAAATAAGGGGTCTTATTAGGTAACTGCCCTAAGTTCTATAGTGCCCTGATAAGACCCCTTATTTGTACTCTTATTTCTATACTTATTTGTTGGATTATTACCTCTCCGTGGCACTCTTGTGTCATGTTCATCGATCTTGCACTCTGACCTTCCTTGACTTTAAATACTGTTATTAGAATACAGTCATTGCATTGATAACGAGACTGAAGCTGTTGCTTCTAAGACTAAAGAACGGAATAAGGAATCAAAGGAACAACTATGAAACTAAACCAAGCAAGTAAGGATCCGCTGGTTCCAGTAACTACAGTCCGAGAAGCGCCCGTGCCATTCCTTTTATAAGTTTGCTTGTACCCGCTAAGAGAGATATAGAATCACTCCCTGGTCTCTGTTTGCTTGGTTGGGGGTAAGTTAAAGAAGAGAGAATCACTCCCTGGTCTCTGTTTGCTTCTACCTTGCTGTAGAGAGATGGAATGAATGCCTTTTCTCTGTTCACTCCTACGCGCTGTAGTAAACCAATACCCATATTTCTTAGTACATCTCTTTAGCCTTATACATACCCTTTATGCAGTATGGAGCTGAATTCTTAATAAGGGCTTTCGACGTCACGTAAAGTGAATGAGTTTGTTTTCTCACTACCTTGATCCATTCCGATGAGCTACCCTAGACTGCATGACACCTCTGAATGGACTGAACCATAACCTTCTGCTAGGCATAGGTGCCCAGCAAGCCAATCACGTGATTGATGACACGTGTGACTTGATACAGAATCTTTTTGCTTATTATATTTTGGCGTATATCACTTTATAACTATTGCATAAATGCATATATATATTGTGATGTCCTTGGATTTGTGCAATGAGAATCGGATCGTGATGAGATCACGATAATGAGATTGATTCACCTTTAAACACATATCCTAAATAATCCCGGTCATAGGTTACCGAGAGGGACATCGTGATAACCGGATAGACTGGTGTCTTTGTATACCCGTCCATATGATGGATGCAGCTGGTCTCATAGCTGCTTTCGTGTAGGGACACTAGGGATACAATGATGGTGCTCATTGGAGAATGAGTTCATCGATTGATCCGCTTACGGAATCTTTGGATGGTTGATGATGCCTTATTGTCAAACAAATGATTCCAGTAGTCCTAGTGGTGTATCTGGTCCTTAGACTTGAGACACCAAGGATGTCCTGTATGAGTGCTCCACTCTTTGATACCGACTTATAGGTTTGGGCTGTCCCGGATCTAGTACAACCGGGTCATTGGGAGTGGTAGTCAACCCATTTAGGGCTATTGAGTGTCGATAGAGGATCATCCACTCTCGGCGTCTTGAGAGGAATATCCCATGTGTTCTTGCTCGACAAATCACTAGCCGGGTCATTCGGGTTGAGAGAGAAAGAGTTCTCCGAGAATCCGATTAGAGTGAGACTTCGAGTGGAAACCGTATGGGTCCGACTACACCATGCTCGATATACTCGGTCTCGGGATATTAGATGGATGAGGGACTATCGGTACATGGTAACTAAAGACGACAGGTCCAATGGATTGGATTCCCCCCAGATCGCGTCGGGGACTACTTGCGTGTGGCCTAAGCACGCCCATAGAGTCGATGAGTGAGTAATTATTACGAGATAATAATTCACCGAAGTTAGAAGGAGTTCGACAGATATGACTCACCCCATTTCGATATTGGGCCTAGAGGGTCACACACATATGGTAGGCATTGCGATGAGTAGAGGTTGGGATATGAGATATCCCATTTGAGCCCTTGTCTTATTGGATGCAGATCCAATACCCACTAGGGAAGGACCCATTAGGGTTTGACACGGATCTCTATAAATAGGAGGGATTCACAGCCCTCATAGGCTGAGTCTTTGCTTGCCTTTCCTATTCTCCTCTCCCTCTCCACCTCGGAGGCCCGGAGTTTTGAGGAGGGTCGTCAGTAACCCTGCTATGTGGATCACCGCTAGAGAGGAGGGCGGCGCTTGACCTCCTTCACCCTCTCCTACGGATCTCCAAGGAAACAGGGATATACGATCTCCCTAGGTAACACAATCTCTATACGCAGTTTTGTGTTTTCTGGATTTTTAGCACCAATCTTACGCATACGACGATCGAACATCTTTTTTTTGGAATCGGGATTTTTTGTTTTCTCGTTCTTCCGGCTGCGCATATGATGTCGCCCCCATGATTTCCCAACAAAGGGTATCGAGCCAGTTGTTCGTGCAAATGATTGGTTTTGAATTGCGTCGTTGTGTTTAGGAAGAATATTGACGTCAAAGTCGTTGACGCTTAAAAGCGAGGAAGGGCAACAACAGCCGCTGCCCTCGATCTATGCTTGTAGCCACACAACAAAGCAATGCGAGCCACGCCACCCTGCACCGACACCACGGCCAAGATGCGCAGTTAAGCGTGCCTGCCCGAACGGCCGGCCGGTCTACTTGCAGCCAGACTTGCGGTCGGCGGGGTTGGCGACCACGGGTAGAGGCGCCCTCTGACCCCGACCCCCGGGC
This sequence comes from Musa schizocarpa, assembly GCA_900464855.2. Taxonomy (NCBI): domain Eukaryota; kingdom Viridiplantae; phylum Streptophyta; class Magnoliopsida; order Zingiberales; family Musaceae; genus Musa; species Musa schizocarpa. Next base: position 27,802,373 of record LS990923.1, read on the forward strand.
AGCCACCAAGGGGACAACCTGGTGAGGCACCGCAGGCAGCAGCGATTCGTGGTCACTGCTCCCATCGGCAAAAACCCCAAGGGCGGCCGCCACGAGGCAAAGACCTGTTGGCCGCCTGCGGCGAATCGCCATGGAGGCGGGGGCGCCGGGGGCCGCCCACCTGCAGCGGCAAAGACCGGGCGCCCACCTGCGCGGCAGCGCCCAGCGCCCACCCACACAATGGGCGCCCAAATGACGGACGAAATGCTTTCTGGCGAGGGCACCCCTGCCCTCCTCCAAGATGTGCCGCCAACAGGGTGGCGGTGGCGGTGGCGGAAGCAGCAGAGGGAATTAGGGTTTTGGGCAAAAGGACAGTTTTGCCCCTGTGAATTTGAGAAATTCTAGTTTTTGTCTTTTGTCCAAATTACGAAAATACCCTTAGGAATTGAAAAATTCCCTATATGTCCCTGATTTCAGAAAAATATTAATTAATTAAAAGGTTTAGTTGATTATTATTTTTTATTATTATCTAGTAGTCCTACATGATGATGATTATTTATACATGTGATGTATGATGTGTGGACGGATGATCATGGACCTTGTGATGTGTGTACTTGTGATTATTATTATTGAGGTCTGCGAACCTCCATTATATTTCTCGCTTTATTGTCCGGGCCTGCGTGCCTATGATTAAGTTGTAATCACATGAGGAGACGCGAGCGGAGCGTGGATGCGATAAGCGGGACCCACGAGATTTTGACGATCGTGATGCATAGAGATGCATCAAGATGTCGACGGAACCGACGAGGACGAGATGGACGATCACAAGGGCATGGAGATGCACCGTTGCACACATAGATCTTGATGTGAGTGATTAGGCCTACTAGCTCGGGCCTAATAATATTAAGTTGTGGTCCATGATCATCTGATGTGATTGCTTATACACATACTAGATATGTATATATATTTGCATGTGATGTAGATATATATTAAATATGTATATGTGTGACATGTCATATTAGGAGACCAAATTATAGAAACATCTCTCGATAATATTAAATTCAGAGACGGAGGCAATTAGATTGACCCACGTGGCCTTCCATCGTTATGGTAGGAACCGATTCCCGGTGTAGGTTGAGTTGGTCGAGTCCCTCGAGACTCACCTATATCGCGATTCGCTATCTTGCTTATGATATAGAGATGTCACCGGTGACCTGAGGACATGGTATGCTTGGTCGAGTCCCTCGAGGGTATATCATCAAATCGGACTCATCTTGTAACGAAAGGTGTTGACTTAATCAAGCATCATGGTTGGTCGAGTCCCTCGAGGCCATGGTGATTCTGGAGGTCGAACAGGGCGGGAATCACAAGGAGTTGTGATCGGCAAGAGTTGCCTACCTTTTTAGGCTTAGTGTGATTGGTCGAGTCCCTCGAGGTTACACTAAAGACGCCGATTGGATCCCGATCCCCACTAGAAGTCTGGCTGGAGACTTCCGTTTCACGTCTTTGAGGGTGTCGGCGGACTCGTTAGTAAAATAGTGGGGAGCATATTAAGATAGAAGTCCATATCTTGATAGTTTATTTCTTGCAAAAAAATCTGCATGTTATTCATTTCTGCTACATCTTTACTTTAATGAGTTCACTTGATTGAAGAATGAGTTCACTTGATTGATCCGCTTACGAATCTTTGAATGGTTGATGATGCCTTATTGTCGACAAATGATTCAGAGTCCTAGTGGTGTATCTGGTCCTTAGACTTGAGACACCAAGGATGTCCTATATGAGTGCTCCACTCTTTGATACCGCACTTATAGGTTTGGCTGTCCCAGTTAGTACAAATTTGGTCATTGGGAGTGGTAGTCAACCTTACGAGGGCTATTGAGTGTCGATAGAGGATCATCCACTCTCGACGTCATGAGAGGAATATCCCATGTGTTCTTGCTCGCACAAATCCCTGGCCAGGTCATTCGGGGTTGAGAGAAAAGAGTTCTCCCAGAGAATCCGATTAGAGCGAGACTTCGAGTAAAACCGTATGGGTCCGACAACACCATGCTCGATATACGGTCTTTGGGATATTAGATGGATGAGGGACTATAGGTACATGGTAACTAAGGACGCAAGTCCAATGGATTGGATTCCCTCAGATCGTCGTGGGGGACTACTGGCAGAGTGGCCTAGTACGTCCGTGAGTCGATGAGTCGAGTAAATTATTACGAGATAATAATTCACCGAAAGTTAGAAGGAGTTCGGACAGTATGACTCACGGCCAGCTCGATATTGGGCCTAGAGGGTCACACACATATGGTAGGCATTACGATGAGTAGAGGTTGGGATATGAGATATCCGGACGGAGCCCTTGTCTTATTGGATGCGATCCAATACCCACTAGGGAAGGACCCATTAGGGTTTGACACGAGATCTCTATAAATAGGAGGGATTCACAGCCCTCATAGGCTAGAGTCTTTGCTTGCCTTTCCTATTCTCCTCTCCTCTCCACCTCGAGGCCCGGAGTTTTGAGGAGGGTCGCCGCAACCCCCCGGCTGTGGTGGATCACCGCTAGAGAGGAGGACGCTTGACCTCCTTCACCCTCTCCTAAGGATCTGCAAGGAAACAGGGGATATCGATCTCCCTAGGTAACACAATCTCTATAATGCCAGTTTTGTGTTTTATGGATTTTTCGCGACCAATCTTCGCATCTCGAATTTAACATCTATTTGGGAATCGAGGATTTTTGTTTTCTTGTTCTTCCACTTGCATATGATGATGTCGCCCCTGATTTCCCAACAAAGGGTATTAGAGCCAAAGTTTCGTATGCGAATGATTGGTTTTGAACCGCGTGTGTTGTGTTTAGGAAGAATATTGACGCCAAAATCGTTGACGAAAAGGAAGGGCAGCAACAGTTGCTCTTCGCCCTCGATCTTCATGCTGCCACCACACAAGCCCAGCGGCCAGTGCCCGCCAAACAGTACCACAACGCCGGCACAAGATGCTAGCGCCTTGTGCCGGCAGCCGGCGGTGGCCGGCCATTCCGCTTTGCAGCAGACTTACGGCCGGCTGGGTACGACCACGGTAGAGGCCGCCATGCCGGTTGACCCATGGCGAGGCGCCATGGGCGCCAAGCTGGTCGAGGCCAGGGGCAGCGGCGCCGCGGGTCGCTGCTCCCACCGGGTAAAAAACCCCGCAGGGCGACGCCAATGGCAAAGACCGCCATGGGCCCCTCAGCGAACCGAACATGGATGCGACGGCGCCGGGGGCGACACCGCAGCGGTAGCGCCCAATGGGCGTCAGCCATTTATAGGCGAGGGCGCCCTCGCCCTCGTCACCGCCGCCGCCAATGGGGTGGCGGCCGCGGGCAAAGAGGGAATTAGGATTTTTGGCAAAAGAACAGTTTTGCCCCTGTGAATTTGAGAAATTCCAGTTTCTATCTTTTGTCCAAATTGCGAAAATACCCTTAGGAATTGAAAAATTCCCTACATGTCCCTGATTTCAGAAAAATATTAATTAATTAAAAGGTTTAGTTGATTATTATTTTTTATTATTATCTAGTAGTCCTACATGATGATGATTATTTATACATGTGATGTGTGGACGGATGATCATGGACCTTGTGATGTGTGTACTTGTGATTATTATTATTGAGGTCTACGAACCTCCATTATATTTCTCGTTTGTTGTTGGGCCTGCGTGCCTATGATTAAGTTGTAATCACATGAGGAGACGCAGCGGGAGCGTGGATGCGATATCGGGACCCACGAGACGGACGATCGTGATGCATGGAGATGCATCAAGATGTCGACGGAACCGACGAGGACGAGATGGACGATCACAAGGGCATGGAGATGCATCGTTGCACACATAGATCTTGATGTGAGTGATTAGGCCTCTCGCTCTCGGGCCTAATCATATTAGGGTCAGTGGTCCATGATCATCCGATATGATTGCTTATACACATACTAGATATGTATATATATTTGCATGCGATGTAGATATATATTAAATATGTATATGTGTGACATGTCATATTAGGAGACCAAATTATAGAAACATCTCTCGATAATATTAAGTCGGTAGACGTGAGGCAATTATATTGACCCACGTGGCCTTCCATCGTTATGAGTAGGAACCGATTTCCGGTGTAGGTTGAGTTGGTCGAGTCCCTCGAGACTCACCTATATCGCGATTCGCTATCTTACTTACGACATAGAGATGTCACCGGTGACCTGAGGACATGGTATGCTTGGTCGAGTCCCTCGAGGGTATATCATCAAATCGGACTCATCTTGTAAATCTAAGGTGTTGACTTAACCGAGCATCATGGTTGGTCGAGTCCCTCGAGGCCATGGTGATTCTGAGGCCGAACAGGGCCAAGGAATCACAAGGAGTTGTGATCGGCAAGAGTTGCCTACCTTTTAGGCTTAGTGTGATTGGTCGAGTCCCTCGAGGTTACACTAAAGACGCCGATTGATCCCGATCCCCACTAGAAGTTCATCGGAGACCACTGCTTCACGCGTGCTTAGGGTGTCGCGACTCGTTAGTAAAATAGTGGGAGCATATTAAGATAGAAGTTCATATCTTGATAGTTTTTTTTCTTGCAAAATCTGCATGTTATTCATTTTACGCTACATCTTTATTTTCAGAAAATGTTGCTTTCAAATCCCTTTACGTGGCATACTTGATGTCAACCGCCTTTATCGGGTCCAAATTATACGGATTTGCTCCGTAACTTGAGAATTGTTCTCACAAAGGAGAAAATCGTGGTACGCCCTTGATACAAAGGATGCCTACGCCCAAGAAGGGCAAGCGAGGATTAGATCGCCGCTTCGTGAAGTACATTGATGACTCCACTCTTGCTCAAGACTATATGTTGGGCTCTATGACTCCAGAGTTACAGAGACAACATGAAAAGATGGATGCCGATCCATTCTCCTACATGTCCTAAAAATTGTTTGAGGAACAGGGAAGGACTCAACGATATGATATATCCAAGAGCCTTTTCCGCCGCTAGGATGACCGAGGGGACACCGGTTCGAACCATGTCCTAAAGATGATTGAGTGGATAGAGAAACTCATAGGTCTAGGAATGGTCCTAGAGGATAACTTGTGTGGGGACATTGTGCTTCAGGTCCCTACCGGATTCCTTTTCACGGTTCATAATGAATTTTAATATGAACAAGCTTGAGGTGACTCTCCCAGAGCTCCTCAATATGTTGAGGGAGGTAGAGAGTACTATTAAGAAAGAGAAGCCAGTTTCTCTACACCGGTGAGACCGAGAAAGAAAAGGAAAGGAAAGGTCCCTTAAGAAGGGAAAAGGCAAGGGCAAACAAGGTAAAGCAAAGGTTGCTAAGAAAGACCCAAAGAAAGGACAAAGGCCGGTGCTTCCACTGTGGTAAAGATGGGCATTGGAAGAGAAACTCGCTAAGAGTACCTTGCAGAAAAGGGCGAAACAAAAGCTTGATGAAGCTTGGTACATTCATGATCAGTCTCCATTTGTCGACTCTTATGATAACACATGGGTATTGGATACCGGTAGTGCTTATCATATATGCAATTCGTTGCGTGTTCTCGGCAAGGCCTAGGAGACTACTGAGAGGCGAGATGGACCTCAAGATGGGTAATGGAGCAAAAGTTGCTGTATTAGCTGTTGGCGAGGTCGCCCTACATCTGCCTACTGGAGCTTTTATTGCATTAGATGCATGTTATTTTGTTCCTTCTATTATCAAAAATATTATCTCCATTTCATGTTTAACAATGCCTTTTTACAGGGGTCACTTACTGAAGATGTCTTTATGCACCAACCTCCTGGTTTCGTTCATCCTCAATATCCGAGGCATGTCTGCAAACTTCAAAAAGCTATTTATGGACTTCGTCAAGCTCCACGGGCTTGGTATAACGAGCTTGGCTCATTTTTGACCTCAATTGGCTTTATCAATTCAAAGTCTGATACCTCGTTATTCATTTACCAAAGACAATGGAGGCATAATATATCTTTTAGTATATGTGGATGATATTATTGTCACAGAAATGATCCTTTGAAGACTCGGGCATTTCTAAAGCACTTGGTAGATCGATTCTCCCTCAAAGATCTAGGAACTTTAAGCTACTTTCTCGAGAGGAAGCAACATTTACGCCTTGGTCTCTTCCTATCACAAAGAAAGTATATTCAAGATTTATTATCAAAGGCAAACATGCAGGATGCGAAAGAGGTTACAACTCCTCTTTTCTACTAGTGAATCACTTAAATTATGTAATGGAAGTCCCTTTCTGATTCGACTTAGTATCGACAAGTCCTTGGCTCCTTCATTATTTGGCTCTCACCCGTCCGGATATTTCATTTGCCGTCAATAAGTTATCGCAATTCATGCATCGACCATCTACTACGCGTTGGTCTCAAGGTCAAACGAATTTTTTTGGATCTTAAAGGGACTCTTAATCATGGCATTTTTCTTCGCAAAAATACTTCACTCCATCTCCATGCCTTTCCGATCTTTGATTGGGCAGGAACTTTGATGATAGAACATCTACGTCCGGATACATTGTCTTCCTTGGAGCCACTCCAATCGGTTGAGTTCTAAAAAAAAAAAAAGACGGTTGCAGACGATCTACAACCAAAGTTGAATACCGTACAGCCGCCGCCACCGCCACTTGAACTCAATTGGGTCACAAATTTGCTCAAGAACTCAACGTCAACTCCACGGTTATTCCTACAATATATTGTGATAATATTGGAGCTACTTATTTATGTGCCAATCCAAAGGTTCCATTCCCGCATGAAACACATAGCTATCGACTTCCATTTTGTGCGAGATCAAGTTGTCGACATCAACTCCGAAGTTTCTCACGCATACAAAGATCGATCAGCCGACTCACTCACAAAGCCTCTCGCCTTAAACTATTTTCATCTCATCGGTCCAAGATCGGCATCCTTGATGGAAGCTCAATCTTGCGGGGGCATGATAAGCAGATAAGATTTCCTCAAGGCGCTTGAGGAAATCTCTCAAAGAAGATTGAGAAGCGATAAGATTTCCTCAAGACAGTTGAGAAAAATCCTCTATGAATGTGTATAACCTCCCTACTGAGTGTGTATAAATGGCTATCAAGAGCTCACTATCAAAATGTATTAGGCAATTATATCTTATACATTTTATAGTTTCTTCTACCATTTCTATCTTTCTATCTTCTTCGTTTAATATCTATCACACACCATGAAAGAATCTACTTTGTTTGATTTACTTCATCAGGAGATCCCTATTATGGTATGCATCCATACAAGTGCTTAGCTATCTTTCTCTACCCTTCCTCTTCTCTTTAAACACTTAGGGCCATACAAGTGCTTAGCTTTCTTTCTATGGGCCTTACAAGTGCTTAGCTATCTTTCTCTACCCTTCCTTCTCTTTAAACACCTAGGGCCAGACAGTGCTTTCTTTCTCTACCCTTCCTTCTCTTTCATAGGGTATCGGTGGTATCTCAGTCTGCTTTCCCTTCCATCGGTAGTACAATAGATTATCCTTGTGTAGAAGTAGAAATCCGCTTCTTTGCCCATAGATCTATCTATCTATCAGGTATCTTATCTTATCTATAGGAGGAAGTCCCGGTCGAGAAGTTATCGAGAAGCGGTCCAATTCCAGTCGAGAAGTGATCAAAGCGGTCCAATTCCATAAATAAAGTCAGAGCTGGTCGAGAAGTTATCGAAGCGGTCCAATTCCATAAATAAAGTCAGAGCTGTGTTTTTGTTACTACATTACGCAGTGCTTGTGACTTAATTACATACTTGTTACTTAATGACATAGTAGGTGGTGCAATGAAAGCAGTCAGCAGTCAGCAGTCAGCAGTCAGGTTAGCGAGTTTCAACAACTGTCCGTCTGATCTCTTTAAAGGAATTTAACATAATTATAGAATCTAGTCAAAAAGAAGGAATTTCACATAATTATAGAATCTAGTCAAAAAGAAGGAATTTCACATAATTATAGAATATAGTCAAGTGAAACACTTCTTTGAATAAGAAGAGAAGGCCATCTGCTCGGATTCATTCATTGTATTGGCACCTGATACCTTCATCTCGGATTCATTCATTGTATTGATGACACCCGATACCTTCATCGGACAGTCGTTGAGCAGCAGGGCTCCACTAGGGATTGTCAGAGAGCAGCCGATTTTCGAAGAGACCCGGAAATGATCTCAATGGAAATGGGGGAACTTCTTTCTCAAGTCGAAGTCTTTCTCCCTATACTGGAAAGTGAACCGAGCTATTCGTTTTCTCAATTCGAAGTCTGTCTCCCTATACTGGAAAGTGAACCGAGCTATTCGTTTTCTTGATATGGGCACCCGTTCTCCCAATATACACAACACTACTTCACATTGGGCATGGCATCTCTTCCTCTCATTTTGGAGTTCAATAACATAAGTTTACTATGGTGTCTGTTTATGTAGGGTTCGCCTTGAATAATCCAAAAGCAGCATGAGAAGATTCATCCCATTTTGGCTAGATGGAGGCAGTGAATAAAGGATTTTACGTCACAGCAAATGATGCCTTTACAATCAGCGAAAAGGGCCAGCGGGCACCGAGCAACACTCGAACTCTTTCTAATAACTCAGTTAGCGCAACATTCTATTAAGCTTGTTGAACTGACTCAAGCGAACTCTCAAGGCAAAACCAAAGTGTCTAGCCATGAGTAAGGGGGGACCGAAGGCAGTCTCTTTCCAGCCGCCTGTCTTTTCAAGCCAGTCCAAAAAGATGTATTTCCAATCAGTAGGTGATAAGATGCATTCAAATCGATCGAGGAGAGAGAACGACAATAGAAGACATGAATCCATTTTCCCTTTAGGAGTCAATTTGCCCTTTCTTTGGATGAGTCAATATTCCCTTATTTGTGATGAGTCAATATTCCCTTATTTATGGTTATTACTTAGATTTTGTAGTGCTCTTAGTCCCTCGACTCCTGCCTTCCTGTTCCGTTGCTTTTTCTGGCTTACCTTACGTTGAGTTCCTGTTTTCGGGAGTTAACCTTGAGAATGCAATGATCACTTGATAGTTGAGGGGTATAGTATAGAAGTAGCACCACTCACAAAGTTAAGTAAAGCACCAATAACTAAAGAAGATAGAGTGAGCTGTTATAGAAATGGGTACCCAAAGGTATAGGTAGATTTCAGATCCAAGTCGTCAACTTATTGTCCAGCAGTAGCTTCTTGTCGGTCTGTTCCAGTTAGTTATTGTTTCATCCTATATATAAGCCGAAGAGAATCTAGTATTTGCGCGGATAGAGGAATAAGTTGGAAGATCATCAGCATCAGAATGGCCTGTCCCACTGGTAAGGAGTCATCCAAATAATCAAGGATAAGAATAAGTTCAAAGAGCAGGTACAAAAAAACATTCTACTAAGCTTGTTCCGCCGCAGAGCTTGCTTCTTTAGACTCTGGATTCACTTACCTTACCCGCAACACAAGAAATAACTTGATAACCGGCCGATACTACCACTACAAGGTCAAGCTAGCAATTAGGTTCGGTGTCCTACCACCATCTTATAGAATATGTTCCGTCTGCTATATGATTGATTTTATAGAATATGTTCCGTCTGTTGGTATGGTTTCTTTCGAGTGCGCCTATGATCTGAGTTTAGCATCCGCAGTACGGAGTGAAGAGCCAGCTGTAGTAATAAGTCCGTTTCGAAGCAATGCTAAGTTAGGTTACCCTCTTCGAGAAAATATGGCAGGTGATACACTCCTTTGAAAGAGCTATGGCGCTAGGCAGCTCGCTAACGTGCTTAATTAGCTTGTTGAGTTGAGTTCGGGCGTCCGCTTTGGAGTTTAGCTACTTTTTCTTAGTGGAATAGAGGTTCAACTTAGAGTTCAAACAGCTGCTCCTGCCGCAGAACACTTTACTTGAAAAACTCAGCTACTTAATGGTTGACTTACATTTATTATATCAATGGAATTGACTACCTAATGCACTAGCAATTACGTATAGGGCCTTAGAGTTGAAGTACTAACTTCCATCAAAACTCGCATTGCTTAACACAAGACAAGCCAACCCTTCCTAGAGTCAGTTGACGACTTGGATCACACTACAATACTGCACTAGCCCTCCATACTCACTTAGTCTATTCAATTGGAGTAGAAAAGAAAGGTGTTGGCGAAAGTCAATAAGAAGGGAAGGGCATAATACTTTAATTGAGAAGCTAAGGTCAGAACAAAGACTCCCAATTCTCCCCGAAAGCCTAAAACGAAAAGTCTGGCGTGAAAGCGTTTAGGTAATAATCTAGTACTGTAGGAGTAGGAACAACAGAAGATACTTGATCAAGAGATGAATCCGTTCTGTTCTGGGTTTTATTAGCGTAAGTAACATTAGGAGTGAGTCACTGTAATAAGCAAGTCGGTCCTTTGTTCTAAGATCTCAAGTGAAGCAGTAGAAAGGTAGTCAGCTGCCCGCGGTTCAAAGGAATGCTAAGATCTGGGTTTCTTTCTATACCAACCATGTGCTCAATGTCAATATCTAATTTCCATTAGAAAAGGTGATCTCGCGTAAGGAGTTATCTCTGCACTCGTCTGTCCTTTAATTAAGCCTAAGTAGAGGATAGGGTTCGGGTCCATAAGCAAGTATAAGCTGGTAAGGAAGAGGCCAGATCTGAAGCCGCGGAATGTCCAGTATGGAATATTACAACAAGTTTCTATGCTAGGTACGTAATTTCAGGGGTAATATTGCTTTATTCCATTTTCAGTGGTGCACCACATTCAAATTCCATAGTAGAGTTTCTCATTTATAGAAGATGTTGCCTTGTATGATTTTCTTAAAAGAAGATGTTGCCTTATATTATTTTCTTAAAAGAAGATGTTGCCTTATGTGATTTTCTTAAAAGAAGATGTTGCCTTACATTATTTTCTTAAAAGAAGATGCTGCCTTATATTATTTTCTTAAAGAAAGCAGCAAGGAGTGAGTCATTCTAGTGTTAGTGCAGCCAAGGGAAAGGCTCCTTCTTACCCTCCAACCTATATAGATTGTCTTTTTCGTGCCATGTTGAACTAGAAACTGCATTCTTCTTTTATACTCTTATCAATTGATTCTATTATAGAAAACTAGTAAATTCTCTCTATTATCGATGAGAATTAGTACATTACATAGAAGAAAGATTAACGATGAGAATTAGTACATTGCATGGAAGAAAGCAGTGTCTTTCCAATTTCAAATATAGAGAGAAAAAAGAGCAGTTGTAGGTCTAGTAAAATAACGTAGAATTGACCACTAAAATGGTAGTTGAAACCCGACAAAAAGATATCTGAAACCCGACAAAAAGTAGCTGAAACCCGACACATTTCACTCCTAAAAGGTATCCGAAACCCGAAAAAGGCATCTGCAACCAGATAATAAAGAAAAGGTGCTTCAAGCCTCCTTTTTTCAATCCGGAGGGCTTAGGAAAGAGATTTGCTGTTTCATCCATTTCAGTTCTTGTGTCGGATAGGGGTGCCTGCCTAGTTAAGGGGTCGGGTGGTGGACTGACTTTGTTGACTTACTTGCTAGTTAGGGAAAGGGAACTGAGTTGACTTACCGGTCCTTTACTAAAGAATAGAATGGTAGAAATAGAGTAGTAGAGTTTACTTAACACCTTAGGAATAGCTTAATTCACATAAAAAGTACTCATCTGCGAACACAGTATACACTCAGTATAAGAAAAGCCAGAGAAATTCTATCTGTTATTATTAAGGAAACCAGATGAAACTAGGGTCGGTATGAAACTAATTCCACAAGTATACTCTTGGCAGTTGGCAGTATACGCTTGGCAGCGGAAGTATCATCAGCTGGAGAATTGACTGTTCCTGTTCTAAAGTAGGGTGTTGGCGCTTTCCCTTTGTTGGCTACGAGAGAGGAGTTGAGTTGGGGTCGATAACACACACCTATACTATGAAACCGCTAATAATCAAAATGACACTCACTAGTAGGAAAGTAGGAGTTACAGAATTGAACTCAGAAGGTAGAATGAAAGAATGAGTTGACAGAGTAGAGGTTGGCAAGGGAAGAAAGAAAGAGAGGTAGGCAAGAAAACCCGTTAAGGTGGTAGGCCTGTAAGATAGAGTTAGTTCGAGCCCTTATAGTAAGTTTGTTTGACTTCAAGTTTCAACCCTTGTTTCATCTTACTGTTGTGACTTATTTCTTTGACTACTGAGCTCCAGTCTGACTTCACTCCTTCTTGCTTAGCGAAAGATATTGGTGCATTTGTTTATTTCTCTAGTTTCTTTCTCTATAAGTAGTAGTGACTTCTCTGCTTGTCTAAACAAGGCTTGTCTACTTATCTGCTAGTATAGCAGTAGCTTGTATCTTACTTTCAACAAGAACTCCTGACTGGGGGCTTGTTTCATTCCCTTAGTTTCCTTCATAGTATTAGCCCTTAGTTTCCTTCCTAGTATTAGTATATGTGCTCATATTGAATTATAACTTGAGGAATTGACCCAACTAGTAGTAGTCCAAGTAGTAGTAGTCCATTTGAATCTATATTAGTTGACAGAGCAAGAGAGGGCAGGGTGGTTGAAAGTAGTGGTCGTCCTGTTGAATCAATAGTTGTTGTCTATATGTTATACTATGTTATTTGGAGTACCTTCTTCTGGAATACCCATATTCTATTCTTATGAATAATGAAGTTCATAGTTGCCAGCTGCTAGAGGTATAGAATCACTCTTGTTACTAATCAATAACAGAGGTAGGCAAGGGAGGCAAGGTTCAAAGACAGACTAAACTCGGTATTCAACTCAGCGGTGGGAAAGGTCAGAATTCCACTCATTAGTAGAAGGCTATTAAGTAAGAAAACTATCGAACAGGATTTCGCTATGAAGGTAGAAAACCAGGAGTGGTGAGTTTACAGTGAAAAAAGTGAAGTTCAGAATTCCACTTTGTAGTGCTAGTCTAGTCAAGAAGAATTTCACTAAGTAGTCCAGTAGTAAGCCCACCAATTGCCCGATGCTCTAGTGCTGTAGCTTGCCCGGGTAGCAAGTAGTAGAATAGTCCAGAGCAATAACTTTATGAGTTTGAAGAGCCAGAGAAGAATTCAGTATTAGTTGCCAGCTGCCAGTTGAATCCCTAGTTTCGTCTTAGAGTCTTTAAGTGTAAGGTGGTGATTCTGTCGGTTGAGAGGGTGTTGTTGACATTTTCAGTTCATAACTTAAAGTAGGGGTAAGGCAATAATATCTTAATTCATAAGCGAGTTGGAACAGAATATGCATTAGAAGCGAGATCAGCAGTGGAATGAATAAAGTACTGGTTTTGATGACCTAAGTCCACGACCACAAGAGAGGAGAGTTTCGTCTGATGCGCTTTAATTCTTATGTAGTTGCATGGCAGTTTCTGTATTCCTTGTTTACAGTTTCCATTCTGACTTGAGAGTTGAGGTCGGGCGCTCGGTAAGAGAGAGAAACTAGCTCTCCCTCGCTACTTTACTAGACTAAACGAGTTTAGATCCTTTGCCAACAATACTAGACTTAACGAGCGGATGAAGACTATAACTCGAACAGGAACTCTACTTTATAACTTGAACTAGCCTACTTTGAGCTCCTGGCCCACTTTCTTTTCAATTCCATTCTAAAGTAGTTCCTTGGCTGATAGCAAAGTGAGTGGAGTGGTTGACAGAGGAGTTGTGAGTTGACAGAGCCTAGCCTGTAGTTTATGAGTTGAATCCCCTTAAAGTAGTTTAGTACAAGATAAGAGAGGTGGGCTTCCTTTCTAGTTTCATCAGTATTTGTTGCAAGAGCAGAGACAGCCGAGGGAGGTGAGTTTCAATAAGTGTTTGTTGCAAGAGGCGAGGCCCCTATAGTAAGTTGCAGAGTCCAGTCCAGGCCCAACAGCAGAAGTTATTAAAGTGGAAGACCGAGGTTAAGCCTATTCTTATTTAAGTGGAATACCGAGTTTCAGCCTATTAATAAGCTCATCTCTATCGGGAGTTGTGGAATCCCGAGTTGACAGAGGAGAGAGATTGGCTGTAGCAAGAGCCTTATGAAGCAAGAACAGCCTAATTAAGGTATCAAACCAATTGAGTTAGATGAGCCATAGATATAGGAGAAAAGTGGAATCCTAGTCTTAGAGAGGAAAAATGGAAGCTGTTAGGTCAGTTCTCAAGTAAGCTTATGAATTGCCAATGAAAGTTCTATGGTTTACAGCCCCATTTAGTAGTTGCTCGTCGGGTCAGTTGTTGGTTCAACAAGTAAAGGTCCGGGGAAGACAATAAGTCGAGAGTCGAGGTCGGGTACCTATGTTCTTGTTCAAGTGGAATCCCCAGTTGCATCTATATTTGTAGCCTAAGGTGGATGAGCAATAACAATAGTAGTTGATAGGGGTATCGATTATCAACCGGGTTTACCCTGAAACTAGTAGTGGAGTCGTAATGCCAACTAATAGTAGAGTAGTCAAGAGCAATAACAATGTTAGTAGCGAGAGGAGAGGAAGAGACTAAGCCTACTGCTCCTTGAAACCCACTCGTAGTACTGACAAATTAGATGTTGCTATCAAAGAAGACGGGAAAACATGAAATTGTAATCTCAATCTGATGCCTCATGAGGGAAAATGCCCGTGCAACCAAAAAACACGGGTTTGATGAAAATAATCCGTCTTTTTGACCTCACTATTAGGGGAAATCTGGTTGCTATAAAAAAAACACGGGTTTTGGTGAAGTGGAATCCCCAACCAATATAGTAGTCCTATTTCATATGTATTTGTTGACAAGTAGCAGTCCAATTGAAGCTGTGCCAAGCCAGAGGTCAGAGGTAAGATCCAGATCGGGTACTGTACTGGCTTAGAAGCCCTAAGCTAAGCGAATGAGTTGTCGAGTGCCGAGTCAACCAGCAAAGGAATCCTTCTTTCCATGCAACACCGTTGCCGCTACACCGACGTAGTTATTTGGCTGATAGCAAATAGTAGAGGAGCCATCAATAGTGGTTGGTTGTCTGTTCGTCTCTTACTTTCCTACTTTATTGTTTCATTCTGTAGGCACAGTGGTCCAGTTGCATCCTGTATTAGTAGTAGTAGCCAGAGTTGGATTTGCCGAATTCTGTTCATAATTGCCTGTTGCCATAGGTAAGTAGAAGAGCCAAGCGTATACTAGTATGGGAGCCGATCCTTCTCCTGTTCCAGTTCTTGTGAGAGTGGAATACCTAATTTAGTCTTAAGTTTACAAGTATGGGTCTGTTTTTGGTTCTCAAGTAAGGGTAAGGCTAGGTCGGGCAAGACAATCCTAGTAGTTTCGGTTGGGCAAGATAATCAGTTGAATTTAGTTGCCAGTTGCCATAGGTATAGGATATCAGAGTTTAGGTAAGTCTAGACTACTACTTTAAGGGACAAGAATTACATTTGAATAATAGACCTCCGAAAGGAGAAGAAACAGACTCAATTGGGACTCCGGGCCAAGCAACAATAGTAGTAAAGAGGAAAGAATTCAACTAAACCCTAAGAATAAAGAACTAAACAGACGAGCACTGGAGTTAGAGCCGGAGTTATAGGATAAGAACGAAGCAAGTCAGAATGGAACGTCGTAGCGAAAAAAAATAAGAATAGAACTAAGTAGTCGAAGAGTGAAACAAGGCCTGCTCTAGTAGCTAGTAGATTAGAGATGCAAAAGCCGTTTCTTCTCTTGTTCCTGTAGTTTGATACCTTCCCTGCCTGCCTTAGTAGCTTGTCTCAGTTAATTACTGGTTGAATTCTTTTAGTCGATAGAAGAGGTATCGATTTGAACTACTCTACTACTTGTCGGGGGACTAGACTACTACTAGTTGGCAAAGGATCTAAACTCGTTAAGTCTCTAATTGGTGAGTTAAATTCTCACTTTCGGTCGGCAAGAGAAGCAATTCCTGGGAAAGTCAACAGGGGTAACGGTTCAAAAGCAAGTGGTAGGTGGTTATGACTTCAATTAAAGTTCTGTTCGGGTAAGAACAAGTCTGGTTTATTTGGTTTGTACTCTATTTGTTTAGTATTTGTTTACTTGACTCTATTGGTTTAGTTCTTTCTGGCCAACCTAGTTGTGCTAGTACTCTTTCTCTCTACGCCAACACTGTCGACTCTCCTTTCTGAACTGATAACAATAAAGATGAAACAAAGAATGAAACCATTAGAAAACGACTAAGAATGAAACCAGTAAGTAGAAGGATGAATCGACGATCAACAAGAATGGAACTAGTACTAATCAGAATGAAACCTGTACAGCCGGTATAATAATTAGAATGGAGCTACACTAATTACAGAATTGTAACGTGAGGAGAGGTAGGCATTAACACTAGAGATCGGGCCTCTATAATAAGTTTCGGCAAGGGGTTAACTCAAATGTCAGAATGGAGCCCCTTATTATAATCCATCAAAGAATGAATATAGTACCAAAGATTGGTTCAGTTACACTGTATTGACTCTTTTCTAGACTAGGTGCCCAAAAGAAAGAATGGAATTGAACCGGAGGAGAGGAAGCTAGTAAAGTAAGCAATTCCCATCTTTCCTCTTTCCTCTTTCACTATTGAATACATACATGCGCTCATGTGGTAAGTAAACTAGTGAAATTACTTCAATTGAAAGTTCAGTGGGGTCTCAGGAGACTTGACTTTAGCTAGTGTTGATTGAATGAAAGTAGTCCTGTTTCACCAGAGTAAAGAGTATAAGACTCTTTACTCATGTAAGAATTTAGGTAGGGTAAAGGTTAACTCATAGTAAGAATTAAGCATGTAAGTATAAGACTCAGAATTGAACTAAGTAGTCCAGCTCGAATAGAAGAGAAGTATCCAGATCTTATATACCGGATCCTGTTTGAGTCTTTCTCCCCTACCCTAGTTCTCTTTCCTTTAATAAAGGACAGTTAGCGGCGCAGAACGAGCATATGGGGGCCTGGTATAGATTTCTTCAAATACACTACTGAAGCTATTCCTGGCTGTAAACCTGGACTTGGTTTTCTTCCTTTAATCACTTGTTTCATTCTTTGGTCAGCCCAGATGCTAAGCTGCGGTAAGTTAGATTAATTCTTTGTCGAGAGAAACTGACTTACTAGTAGAATTCTTATACATACTACTTACATATGAAACTCGGGTACATACTACTTATAGATTAATTCTTGCTGCCCCTGCTTGTTTCATCCCGATAGTTCAGGTTAGGGCGGAAAGGGATAGTTATTGTAGCCAGAGGTAGAGGAGCCCCGGAAAGTCTAGTTCTTGCCCCTGAAAGTAGTAGTCCAGAAGTACGGAGTTGTGCCGGGTAGGGGTGGAAGTCAAACAAATCATTTCACCCTACGGGGCTTATTTCATTCCTAGTTCCATTCCTTTAGTGGCCGAGACAAGACAATAAGTTTCAGCCATTCTTGTTGTTGGCCATGAGATAGGAGTGAGAGTAATGATAAGTAGATGAGATTTTTCTAACTGTTTGAGGAAATCTCTCTACTCTGTTAAGGGAAATCCTCTAACCTATTGAGGAAAACTCTCCCTTCTAACCTGTATAAAAGGAAGGGGATATATTAATAACAATTAACTTCTTCTACAACTTGTTTATCTATTTATTTTCTAATATGGTATCAGAGCAGTTCCTCCTTGGCGACAGCAATATCGCCGTGTGTTAGCCAAACGGTCACAGTAACACGCTGCCTCAAGCGGAGTCATTGAAGAAGCACAAGGCATGGATTCAGAGCCAGTGCTAATGAGCACCGTCTTGGCTCTACTCATCCACTCCTCTTCCTTCAACGCCGGTCTTGCTTTTCTTCGCGGGCCTTGCTCCCTCTCCTATTTGCTGCCTACAGTAGACACTCTCTGTCGCCGTCACGCAAGGAGGAAAATATTCTCTCACTGCCTCCTCAATAGCGATGAACGGCGAACAGCGGTGTCTTCCTCGCTTCCCGGCCAGCAACAGTCGCAACTGTTGCATCTTCCTCTACCGCAGCAACTTTCGCTGCTGCTTCCCTCTACACAACGGCGCCTCCTTAATGGCAGTGTCCTCCTCCTCAACAGCGACAAACAGTGAACGGTAGTGTCTTCCTCGCTCAGTCTTCCTTGCTTAACGACGGCTGCCGCGTCTTCCTCCTTCGCTGTCGCAGTCGCTTCCCGGCCAGCAGCAGCTGCAACCGCTGCATCTTCCTTCCTCTACCGCAGCAACTTTCGATGCCGCTTTCCTCTATACATCTAATTGCTGCATATTTCTGTCACTGTAGTTTCCTTGAGTACCGCTGCAGTTTTCGCGGCCATCTTCCGACGAACTGCAGCCTCTACAATCTACTGCAGCATGCAGCAATCCATAGCAGCGAACCACAGTCTTGAGTACCGCTGTAGTTTTCGGGGCCATCTTCCGGCGAATAGCAACCTCTACAATCTGCTGCAGCAAGCAGCAATCTACAGCAGCACCCTCCTCCCTCATTCTCCACCTTGTGTGACCTGAGTATCACACAAGGTTCGCTGCATATCTTCCAAATAAAAAAAATATATCTTCGTTCACTTCTTTTGATGTTTCAGTTCCTGTAGGGACTCCCACTTCTTGTTCTTCTAAAAGGTTTATCTCCATCAATGCTGCCACGCTGATCCCCTTTAAGTTATCAAAGGGTGGCAACTATGCATCCTGGAGAGCTTAATTTTCTAATCTTTTATTTGGATATGACTTGTTAGGTTACATTGATGGCACTTTCAGTTGTCCTCCGGCCATGCTCAACGCCCCCGGCGATCCCAGTCCAATACCCAATCCAGCTCACAAACTGTGGCTACGTCAAGATCGTCTCATCCTCCAAGCTATTCAAGCTTCAGTTGCTGGATCCGTTGCTCCCTTGATATCTTCATGTGTAACAGCTGCCGATGCATGGTCTACACTGCAAACCACCCTGGCAAATCATTCGTATACTCGCAAACTCAGTCTTCTATCCAAGCTTATGGTGACGAAACAAGAGGGAAGTACTATCTCTGATTATTACAACATATCAAGGTTATCTTTGATGACTTAGCCTTGACAGGTCATTCCCTATGTGACGAAGAGGTTGTCATTCATACCCTCAATGGTCTCGACACCGACTATAAGGAATTGGCTGCTGCAATTTGGGCACGCGACTCGCCAGTCTCTTTTGAAGATCTCTATAATAAACTGACTGACTACGAGATGTACTTGAAGTGTACGGACAAACTGCCTAGATCAACTGTCACAGCTCAAGTTAATCACAGTCCAAACGGAAGAGCACTCGGTACTCGCCGAACATCACCCAAGGTTTGGCTAATGCGCCTCTTGATTCTATGAGTTCCATGCAACACCCCTCCTATCCTCCTAGTCATCACTTCTCGCAAAGTGGTAACTCCAGCCATCATTCGTCTTGGCGCCCTGCCCTACCGAGCCATCAAAGACGGGTCGTTTGCCAACTGTGTGACAAAGTCGACCACTCCGCTAACGTTTGTCGATCTCGTCCCCGCCTCCCTGCTCCGTCACACTGGCCTCAAGCAAATCTCTTAACTTCTCCGACACCTAGCCAGTCCAATTGGATTGTCGACTCTGGTGCCTCTCATCACATCACCGCTGATCTTCAGAATTTGTCTCTTCACAATCCCTATGGCGGCGATGAAGATATCATCATCGGTGATGGTAAAGGACTTCCTATAACTCATACTGGTTCTACAACGCTTAATTCTGACTCTAATACATTTACCCTCGATGATGTTTTATGCGCCTCTTGTTGAATCTCGTATTTTGATGATGAAACTACTTGATATATGTTTATGATTTAATTTGCGTTTTGAGTGACGCAGGATGCTTCGATCAGGATGAGACAATTAAAGCAGGAAAATCATGTTGTGCCGAAGGAACATGTCAGAAGATTGGACGTTGGGCCGGTGGATCGGTCGGCGATCGATTGAAAGGCTTCGGGCCGTGGACTCGGGCATCGGGCCAAGAAGAGTGGGTATTGTGCCAAGGATATCGGAGTTGCAGAGTCAACCGCCAATTGGGCAATAGGTCAGGAGAGGACGATCGCGAAGAATCGGACGGCGTCGAGGGACCAATGACATGCCGCACAACTTGGTTAATTGCTTAGGATTAATTATCTCGATCGAAGTTTTGTTTTAATTGTGCAGGATTAACTATGATAACGATGAAGACATAAAAGCGAAACAAAGTGTCGAGTCAAGCGCCGAAGGATTTGTTCGCGAAGTTCGAGAGTTCGGCGGAACCGAAGGTTCGTCGGGAATGCTACCGAGCTTCGCCGAGAAAGATCGAGCTTCTGCAAGAAGCTCATTGAACTCGCTAAGATCAAATCGTGAAGTCTAGGAGCTTGCCGGAGTCCGCAGAATGGTTTCCGAGAGTTCATCTGGAAGACCAGGGAAGTTTGCGGAAGCTTCGCCGAAAGAAGTCTTGACTTGGGACTTTGTAATAGCTTAGAAAATGTCTTTAAATTCATAGTTAGCACGTTAATTAGGGTTAGGATTAGGTGTTAATCCTATAACCCAAGTAGGGGCCAATTAGGCTCAAGTTCTCGGACTGGTTTGGGCCAAGTTTGGAGCCAAACCAAGTGAGTGAAATAGTAAAAGAGGTGGCACCGCCGGGTTGGAGGTGGCACCGCCCAGCTATGTCTCTCGCGAGACTGGCGGGTGCAACCGCCCCAGCTAAGAGGTGCAACCGCCCGGGGCTCGATCTCCGAAGCGAGACGGGCGGTGCAACCTCCTCTGTCAGGTGGTAGCACCGCCAGAGCTCAAGTTTCGAGCTCGCCAGGCGGTGCAACCTCTCCGGTCAAGCGGTGCAACCGCCTGAGCTCGGCTTCGAAGCTCGGCAGAGGTGCAACCGCCCCTAATAGAGGTGGCACCGCCCGGAGGCTCGATCTTGAGCTCTGCCAAAGGTGCAACCTCTCCAATCGAGAGGTGTAACCACCTTGATCCCTAAATTCCGGATTTGATCGTTTTGAGCTCCAAATTTGAACTGGGTTGGGGCCTATAAATACCCCACCTATTCAGCACAGAAAAAGACACAGATCCACACCGAATTCTTGATCTTTTCTGTGATTCTAAGAGCTCAAATTTGTGTAAAGTCCAAAAGTTCTCCTCTTTCTGTTCTTCAAGTCTTGAGTTGTAAAGAGAGGAGAGAAAGGATCTGTAAAGGTTGTCTCCCCGCCCTGGCAAAAGGAGAGAAACTATAAAAGGGTAGTTGGCCTTAAGCCTATTGAAGGAAGGCCTCTAGTTGACGTCGGTGACCTCATCGGTGGAGGAAGCCAAAAGTGGAGTAGGTCAAGACCCACCAACCACTCTAAATCTCTGGTTTGCTTTTATTTTGAGCATTTTATCATTACTGCAAACCTCCTACATAGCTACTGCTCTCTGCGCTTTTACGAACAAGTTTCTAAGTTCTAATCTTTCCGAATCTGCATTCAGACGTAAAACGGTGTTTTCGTACAATCTTTACATCGCAACTTACATTTACGTCTTGAGTCTGTTTATAACTGCAAACTGTCTTTTGCGCTTTTACGAACGAGTTTCTGTGCAGTTTACGTTTACGTCTTGATTCCATTTATAACCGCAAACTGTGTTTAGACGCAAACTGCGCTTAGACGCAAACTGTGTTTAGACGTAAACTGCGTTTAGACGTAAACTGCGCTTAGACGCAAACTGTGTTTAGACACAAACTGCGCTTAGACGCAAACTGTGTTTAGACGCAAACTGCGCTTAGACGCAAACTGCGCTTAGACGCAATCTGCGCTTAAACGCAAACTGCGCTTAGATGCAAACTGCGCTTAGACGCAATCTGCATTTCGACGCAAACTGCATTTAGACGCAAAACTGCATTTAGACGCAAACTGCGTAAACTGCACTTAGATACAAACTGTGAATCGACTTTTGCATCATAATAGATTTTATCGAACGAACGCACCTTTCGATTTTAATCGCTGTAAGATTTCCGCTGCACTAATTCACCCCCCCCCCCTCTTAGTGCTCTCGATCCTAACACCTCTCATATTAAACGCAACCTCATTTCTGTTTCTCAATTTTGGAAACATAACAATACTTCCATTGAATTCTTTCCTGATTCATTTCTTGTTAAGGACTTGAGCACGGGGGCATCATTGGTCCAAGGCCCGAATAAAGATAACATTTATGAATGGTCGTCAACCTCTCGAATAACCCAGCCCACTGTTCATTCTTCTGTTGTGGCTCCAGTTGATGTGTGGCATCGTCGGCTTGGTCATCCCTCGTCCTTTATTCAGCAGAAATTATTATCTCGTCACTCTCTTCCTCTTTTTAAGTCCACTAATTCTATGATGCATTGTGATGCTTGTCTTAGTAATAAGAGTCATCGGCAGCCTTTTGGCTCATCTTCCATTTCCTCCTCTAAACCTTTTGAAATTATATATACTGATGTTTGGGATCCTGCTCCAATCTTATCTTTTGATAAGTTCCGATTTTATGTTATTTTTGTAGATCACTTCTCTAAGTACACATGGATATATCCTCTTTCTCATAAATCTGACGTTTCTCGCATTTTTTTCACTTTCCAGAAGTTGGTCGAAAACTATTTTCAGTCTACCATTAAAACAGTCTACTCTGATGGTGGCAGTGAATATCAAGCCCTGGCATCCCATCTCTTAGCTTCTGGCATTCAACACCTCAAGTCTCCCCCACATACTCCTCAACTAGTTGGTTTTGCCGAACGCAAACATCGACATATAGTAGAAACTGGATTCACACTTCTACATCAGGCTTCCATGCCTTCAACTTTTTGGACAGCAGCCTTTCAAACTACTGTCTGCCTAATTAATCGAATGCCTACACCAGTTCTACAATACCAGTCCCCCTTTGACACACTATTTTACAAACCCCCTAACATTCGTAAACTCCGAGTGTTCGGTTGTTTATGTTATCCTTGGTTACGTCCCTATGCCTCTCATAAGTTAACATCTCGATCTACTCCTTGCGTCTTTATTGGTTACTCACTTGAACATAATGCTTTCCGCTACTATAATCTCCACACTCATAAAATCTTCATATCACGTCACGTTGTCTTTGTTGAGTCTAACTTTCCTTTCCAAACCCTTCGATATCTTGCCATACGAACCACTTTACTATCTCACTGGAGTATACCTTCGGACCAATCGGACGAGCCTCCCATGACTTCGTCTACTTCCTCCCCTCCTGATCTGCACTATATCACTCTAGTTCAACACTTGCCCGTTTCCTCTGTCAGTACTCCACTCCACTCTTCTCCAATTGATGGGGCAATATGTTCCGAAACACAACCATCCTCCTTACCTCCTTTTTACCCAAGTGCCCCTGACGTGTCTCCGCTTAACCCGGCTTGTGCCACAGATCCTCACCCAACATCACCTCCCAATTCGGTCATCTCCAATCATCCTATGACCACTCGCTCTAAGCATGATATTTTTAAACCTAGTCAGGTACTTAACCTACAAGCTATCATGAATTCCTCATCCCCTAACGTTGAACCCACCACCTTCACTCAAGCCCAAAAATCTCCGCATTGGCGTACTGCCATGAGTGAGGAATATAATGCCCTCCTCCATAATTCAATGTGGGATCTCATTCCTTTCCATCCTTCACAAAACATCATCGGGTGTAAGTGGGTCTTTAGAATTAAGCGGAACCTAGATGGCTTTGTTGCCCGATATAAGGCACGCTTAGTCGCCAAAGGGTTTAATCAACGACCTGGAGTTGATTTCACTGAGACGTTTAGTCCTGTTGTTAAATCCACTACAATCTGGCTTATCTTGAGTCTGGCTACCACTAAAGGCTGGCAATTACGACAATTGGATGTTAATAATGCCTTTCTACAGGGATCTCTATCCGAAGATGTTTTTATGTAACAACCCCCCGGTTTTACTCATCCTCAGTATCCACAGCATGTTTGCAAACTTTGGAAAGCCATTTATGGACTTCGTCAGGCTCCGAGAGCTTGGTACACTAAACTTAGCTCATTTTTTACTTTTGTCGGCTTTCTTAACTCCAAATCTGACACTTTGTTGTTTCTGCGATATCATCATGGAAACACAATGTATATTCTGGTATATGTGGATGATATTATTATCACAGGCAATAATCCCATCAGCATCCAAGCATTCATCAAACAGTTGCCAGCTCGATTCTCGCTTAAGGATCTCGGACCCTTGAGCTACTTTCTAGGTGTCGAAGCCACCTTCACGTCTTCTGGTCTCCTTTTATCACAATGCAAGTACATTCAAGATTTGTTATTAAAGACAAACATGCATGATGCAAATGCAGTTACAACCCCCATCTCTACTAGTGGTTCTCTCAAATTATCAGATGGAAGTCCTGCTACGGAACCCACTCAATACCGTCAAGTTATTGGCTCTTTACAATACTTAGCTCTCACGCATCCAGACATCTCATTTGCTGTCAATAAATTATCACAGTTTATGCAGCAACCATCTACTCTACACTGGTCTGCGGTCAAGAGACTTCTACGATATCTTAAAGGGACCCTAAATCATGGACTCTTTTTTCGTAAACACTCTCCACTTCATCTTCATGCCTTTGTCGATGCAGATTGGGCAGGTAACCTTGATGATAGAACATCCACATCGGGGTATATTCTCTTCCTTGGTGCTCATCCAATCGGTTGGAGTTCTAAGAAGCAAAAGACAGTCGCCCGGTCTACAACTGAAGCTGAATACCGTGTCATTACCGCTACCACTGCAGAACTCAATTGGATCATGAATCTACTCCAGGAACTCAACATCGATTCCACCCCTACAATATATTATGATAATATTGGAGCTACGTATCTGTGCGCTAATTGCTAGTCATAGGTGCCCAGCAAACCAATCACATGAGTGATGGCACGTGTGACTTGATACAGAATCTTTTTACTTATTATATTTTTGGCGTATATCACTTTATAACTATTGCATAAATGCATATATATATTGTGATGTCCTTGGATTTGTGCAATGGGAATCGGATCGTGATGAGATCACGATAATGAGATCGATTCACCTTTAAACACATATCCTAAATAATCCCTACCATAGGTTACTCGAAATGGACATCGTGATAACCGGATAGACCGGTGTCTTTGTATACCCGTCCCATATGATGGATGCAGCTGGTCTCATAGCTGCTCGTGTAGGGACACTAGGGATACAAATACAGGTGCTCATTGGAGAATGAGTTCACTGATTGATCCGCTTACGGAATGCTTGGATGGTTGATGATGCCTTATTGTCGAACAATTCCATAGTCCTAGTGGTGTATCGGTCCTTAGACTTGAGACACCAAGGATGTCCTGTATGAGTGCTCCACTCTTTGATACCGCACTTAAAGGTTTGGCTATCCCAGATCTAGTACAAATGCCATTGGGAATGGTAGTCGACCTTTACGAGGGCTATTGAGTGTCGATAGAGGATTATCCACTCTCGGCGTCATGAGAGGAATATCCCATGTGTTCTTGCTCGCACAAATCCCTGGCCGTGGTCATTCGGGTTGAGAGAGAAAGAGTTCTCTAGGAGAATCGATTACAAATGAGACTTCGAGTAGAAACCGTATGGGTCCGACAACACCATGCTCGATATACGGTCTCTGGGATATTAGATGGATGAGGGACTATAGGTACATGGTAATCGAGGACGACACAGTCCAATGGATTGGATTCCCCTATCGTTTGGGGACTACTACGTAGTGGCCTAGTACGTCCGTGAGTCGATGAGTCGAAAGTGAATTATTACGAGATAATAATTCACTGAAGTTAGAAGGAGTTCTGACAGTATGACTCACGGCTAGCAGCTCGATATTGGGCCTAGAGGGTCACACACATATGGTAGGCATTGCGATGAGTAGAGGTTCGGATATGAGATATCCGGGACGGAGCCCTTTGTCTTATTGGATGCAGATCCAATACCCACTAGGGAAGGACCCATTAGGGTTTGACACGATCTCTATAAATAGGAGGGATTCACGACCTCATAGGCTAGAGTCTTTGCTTGCCTTTCCTATTCTCCTCTCCCTCCACCCCTCGAGGCCCGGATTTTTGAGGAGGGTCGTCGCAAACCCCTCGGCCGTGTGGATCACCGCCAGAGAGGAGGACGCTTGACCTCCTTCACCCTCTCCTAAGGATCTGCAAGGAAACAGGGATATACGATCTCCCTAGGTAACACAATCTCTATACGCAGTTTGTGTTTTTTGGATTTTTTTTGCACCAATCTTCGCACGACGACGCGAACATCTTTTTTGGGAATCGGGATTTTTGTTTTCTTGTTCTTCCGCCGCATATGATGTTGCCCCCCAATGATTTCCCAACAAAGGGTATCGAGCCAGGTTGTTCGTCGCGAATGATTGATTTTGAACTGCGTGTGTTGTGTTTAGGAAGAATATTGACGCCAAAATCGCTGACGAAAAAAGCGAGGAAGGGCAGCAACAAGTTGTCGCCCTCGATCTACATACCGCAGCCCACCGCGAGAGTACCGCCGACCCAGGCACCACAAATTGCCGCGCGCGGCCAGTGTTTTGTAGCAAAATCTACGGCGGGTCGGCTTTTGCGGCTACCGGTTTATACGGCTGGGTCGGGCAGCCCGACGCGCAGGCGGGCGCCAGGGCGGCGGCGGCGCCGCCGCCAGAGGGTAGCGACGCTTTCGCCGCTGCTTCCTCTGCGAAACCCCCCCCATCAGGCGGTCGCTGGCGGGATAGCACCGCTTGGAGGGGCGGGGCGCCGAAGGAGGCCACCACCGATGGCGATCGCCGCCGCCAATGGGCGTAATAATGACGGCAGGGCGTGCCCTCGCCCCGCCCTGATGCCGCCGCCCGCCAGGTGGCGGCCCGCAAATGGCAAGCAGCGGCAGAGGGAATTAGGGTTTTGGGCAAAAGGACAGTTTTGCCCCTGTGAATTTGAGAAATTCCAGTTTCTGTCTTTTGTCCAAATTATGAAAATACCCTTAGACATTGAGAAATTCCCTACATGTCCCTGATTTTAGAAAAATATTAATTAATTAAAAGGTTTAGTTGATTATTATTTTTATTATTGTCTAGTAGTCCTACATGATGATGATTATTTATACATGTGATGTATGATGTGTGGACGGATGATCATGGACCGTGTGATGTGTGTACTTGTGATTATTATTATTGAGGTCTACGAACCTCCATTATATTTCTCGTTTATTGTCGGGCCTGCGTGCCTATGATTAAGTTGTAATCACATGAGGAGGCGCAATGGAGCGTGGATGCGATAAGGGACCCACGAGATCGACGGACGATCGTGATGCATGGAGATGCATCAAGATGTCGACGGAACCGACGAGGACGAGATGGACAATCACAAGGGCATGGAGATGCACCGTTGCACACATAGATCTTGATGTGAGTGATTAGGCCTATTGGCTCGGGCCTAATCATATTAGGTTGTGGTCCATGATCATCTGATGTGATTGCTTATACACATACTAGATATGTATATATATTTTGCATGCGATGTAGATATATATTAAATATGTATATGTGTGACATGTCATATTAGGAGACCAAATTATAAAAACATCTCTCGATAATATTAAGTCGGTAAACGTGAGGCAATTAGATTGACCCACGTGGCCTTCCATCGTTATGAGTAGGAACCGATTCCCGGTGTAGGTTGAGTTGGTCGAGTCCCTCGAGACTCACCTATATCGCGATTCGCTATCTTGCTTACGACATAGAGATGTCACTGGTGACCTGAGGACATGGTATGCTTGGTCGAGTCCCTCGAGGGTATATCATCAAATCAGACTCATCTTGTAACGAAGGTGTTGACTTAACCGAGCATGGAGAGCACCTGTACTGTATCCCTAGTGTCCCTACACGAGCAGCTATGAGACCAGCTGCATCCATCATATGGACGGGTATACAGCACACCAGTCTATCCGGTTATCACGATGTCCTTCTCGAGTAACCTATGACCGGGATTATTTAGGATATGTGTTTAAAGGTGAATCGATCTCATTATCGTGATCTCATCACGATCCGATTCCCATTGCACAAATCCAAGGACATCACAATATATATATGCATTTATGCAATAGTAATAAAGTGATATACGCCAAAATATAATAAGCAAAAAGATTTTGTATCAAGTCACACGTGCCATCACTCATGTGATTGGCTTGCTGGGCACCTCTGAATTACAATCTCCCACTTGACCTAAAGCCAATCACCTATGTGTCTGATCCCCATCAGACCCTTGTGACACTCAAAGACAAAATGAGACAACGGCTTTGTCAATGGATCTGTAATGTTATCTTCGGATGTAACTCTTTCCACTGCTACATCTCCTCGGGTTACGATCTCTCTTATAAGCTGAAAGCTCCTCAGAACACTTCTGATGAGACCCGGGTTCCCTTATTTGAGTAATCACCCCATAGTTGTCGCAATATAGAGAGATCGGCTCTTCGCTACCCGGCACGACTCCCAAATCTGCGATGAACTTCTTCAACCAGATTCCCTCCTTTGCTGCATCTGATGCAGCAATGTACTCCGCCTCTGTGGTCGAGTCAGCAGTGGTATCTTGCTTGGAACTCTTCCAGCACACTGCTCCTCCATTCAAGGTGTACACATACCCTGAATTCGACTTGCTATCATCGACATCAGACTGAAAACTTGAGTCAGCGTAGCCTTCAACCTTAAGGCTATTACCTCCATATACTAGTAAAAGATCCTTAGTCCTTCTCAAGTACTTAAGGATACACTTTACTGCTTTCCAGTGCTCCATGCCTGGATCCGCCTGATACCTGCTCGTGACACTCAGAGCATGCGCTATCTCAGGCTTAGTACATAGCATGACTTACATGATAGACCCTATTGCTGAGGCATAAGGTATCATATCCATGTTCGCCCTTTTTTCTGGAGTCTTTAGGGACATACTCGTAGAAAGCGATATCCCATGTCTCATCGGTATGAGACCTCTCTTGGAATTTTCCATGCCAAACCTTTTGACAATAGTTTCTATGTACCTGGACTGGGACAAGCCAAGCATCCTCTTGAATCTATCTCTATAGATTCTAATCCCCAAGATATAAGATGCTTCCCCTAAGTCCTTCATGGAGAAGTGTCTAGATAACCAAGCCTTTACTGTGGATAGCATTCTTTTGTCATTCCCAATGATGAGGATGTCATCCACATATAACACCAAAAAGGTGATAGCGCTCCCACTTACCTTTCTTTATACACAAGGCTCATCTTCGTTCTTAACGAAGTCATAATATCTGATTGCCTTATCAAATCTTATGTTCCAACTTCGGGAAGCTTGCTTTAGTCCATAAATGGATCTAAGCAACCTACACACCTTATCTGGGCAGTTCTTGGACACGAATCCCTCAGGTTGCATCATATACACCTCCTCCTCGAGGTTCCCGTTGAGGAATGCAGTTTTCACATCCATCTGCCAGATCTTATAATCATAGTGTGCTGCAATAGCCAATAGAATTCTGTTAGCAAACTGCATTTAGATGCAAAACTGCATTTAGACGCAAACTGCGTAAACTGCACTGAGATACAAACTGAGAATCGGCTTTTGCATCATAATAGATTTTAACGAACGAACGCACCTTTCGATTTAATCGCTGTAAGATTTCCGCTACACTAATTCACCCCCTCTCTTAGTGCTCTCGATCCTAACAGTTGGAACTCTGTTCAGAAGGTAAGCTGCGGTTTCTAGGGCATATCCCCAGAATGTGATTGGTAGGTCAGCGAAACTCATCATGGACCGTACCATATCTAATAATGTACGATTTCTCCTTTCAGAGACACCATTGAGCTGAGGTGTATAAGGAGGTGACAATTAGGATAATATCCTATGGTCCTTGAGGAACTTAGTAAACTCTATACTTAAGTATTCACCTCCCCGATCTGATCGAAGAGTTTTGATACTCTTTCCAGTCTGGTTCTCCACCTCATTCTTATACTCTTTGAATTTCTCAAAGGCCTCGGACTTGTACTTCATTAAGTACACATATCCATACCTTGAGAAATCATCAGTAAATGTAATGAAGTAGGAGTAACCTCAAATGGCATGAGTTGACATGGGTCCACATACATCACTATGTAGGAGTTCCAACAACTCATTGGCTCTCTCTCCAGTTCTACTAAATGGAGATTTGGTCAGTTTTCCACGAATGCAAGGCTCACAAGTTGTATATGACACATAGTCGAATGGATCTAGATATCCATCATTTAGCAACTTTTGAATCCTTCTTTCATGGATGTGACCTAGCCTACAATGCCATAGGTATGCACTGTTCAACTCATCTCGTTTCCTTTTGGACATATTTACATTCATGATATGTGGAGTGGTGTCTAACATAAATAAACCATTATGCAATGTTCCTTTCGTGATGATCTTATCATCTAATAATATCGAACAACCATTGTTCTCAAAAACAAATTTATATCCACTAACTGTTAAACATGAAATGGAGATAATATTTTTGATTATAGAAGGAACAAAATAACATGTATATAATGCAATAAAAGCTCCACTAGGCAGATGTAGGGCGACCTCGCCAACAGCTAATACAGCAACTTTTGCTCCATTACCCATCTTGAGGTCCATCTCGCCTCTCTGTAGTCTCCTATGCCTTGCCAGAACCTGCAACGAATTGCATATATGATAAGCACTACCGGTATCCAATACTCATGTGTTATCATAAGAGTCTGACAAATGGAGACTGATCATGAATGTACCTGAAGCTTCATCAAGCTTTTGTTTCGCCCTTTCTGCAAGGTACTCTTTGCAGTTTCTCTTCCAATGCCCATCTTTACCACAGTGGAAGCACTGGCCTTTGTCCTTTGCTGGGTCTTTCTTAGCAACCTTTGCTTTACCTTGTTTGCCCTTGCCCTTTCCCTTCTTTAGGGACCTTTCTGCTTTCCTTTTCTTTCTGGTCTCACCAATGTAGAGAACTGGCTTCTCTTTCTTAATAGTACTCTCTGCCTCCCTCAACATATTGAGGAGCTCTGGGAGAGTCACCTCAAGCTTGTTCATATTAAAATTCATTATGAACTTTGAAAAGGAATCTGGTAGGGACTGAAGCACAATGTCCACACACAAGTTATCCTCTAAGACCATTCATAGACCTGTGAGTTTCTCTATCCACTCAATCATCTTTAGGACATGGTTCTGAACCGGTGTCCCCTCAGTCATCCTAGCGTGGAAAAGGCTCTTGGATATCTCATATCGTTGAGTCCTTCCCTGTTCCTCAAACAATTTCTTGGACATGTAGGAGAATGGATCGACATCCATCTTTTCATGTTGTCTCTGTAACTCTGAGTCATAGAGCCCAACATATAGCACTTGAGCAAGAGTGGAGTCATCAATGTACTTAACGTGTGGCGATCTCATCCTCGCTTGCCCCTTCTTCTTGCGTAGGCATCATCAGATCAGGGACGTACCGATTTTCTCCGCTGTGAGAACAATTCTCAAGTTACGGAGCCAATCCGGTATAATTTGGACCGATGAAGAAGGTTGACATCAAGTATGCCACGTAAGGGATTTGAAAGTGACATTTTCTGAAAATAAAGATGTAGCAAAAATGAATAACATGCAGATTTTGCAAGAAATAAACTATCAAGATATGGACTTCTATCTTAATATGCTCCCACTATTTTACTAACGAGTCATGCGACACCCTCAGCACGTGAAACGAAAGTCTCCAGCAGACTTCTAGTGGGGATCATGATCCAATCAACGTCTTAGAGTAATCTCGAGGGACTCGACCAATCACACTAAGCCTAAAAGGTAGGCAACTCTTGCCGATCACAACTCCTTGTGATTCCCGTCCTGTTCGGCCTCCGAATCACCATGGCCTCGAGGGACTCGACCAACCATGATGCTCGGTTAAGTCAACACCTTCATTACAAGATGAGTCTGATTTGATGATATACCCTCGAGGGACTCGACCAAGCATACCATGCCCTCAGGTCACCGGTGACATCTCTATGTCGTAAGCAAGATAGCGAATCGCGATATAGGTGAGTCTCGAGGGACTCGACCAACTCAACCTACACCGGGAATCTGTTCCTACTCATAACGATGGAAGGCCACGTGGGTCAATCTAATTGCCTCACGTTTACCGACTTAATATTATCGAGAGATGTTTCTATAATTTGGTCTCCTAATATGACATGTCACACATATACATATTTAATATATATCTACATCGCATGCAAATATATATACATATCTAGTATGTGTATAAGCAATCATATCGGATGATCATGGACCACGACCCTAATATGATTAGGCCCGAGCCGATGAGGCCTAATCACTCACATCAAGATCTATGTGTGCAACGATGCATCTCCATGCCCTTGTGATCGTCCATCTCGCCCTCGTCGGTTGCCGACATCTTGATGCATCTCCATGCATCACGATCGTCCGCCTCGTGGGTCCCCTTATCGCGATCCACGCCTCCGCTTGCTCCTCCTCATGTAATTACAACTTAATCATAGGCACGTAGGGCCGACAATAAACGAGAAATATAATGGAGGTTCAGACCTCAATAATAATAATCACAAGTACACACATCACACGGTCCATGATCATCCGTCCACACATCATACATCACATGTATAAATAATCATCATCATGTAGGACTACTAGATAATAATAAAAAAAATAATAATCAACTAAACCTTTTAATTAATTAATATTTTTCTGAAATCGGGGACATGTAGGAATTTCTCAATTCCTAAGGGTATTTTCGTAATTTGGACAAAAGACGAAACTGAAATTTCTCAAATTCACGGGGGGGCAAAATTATCCTTTTTCCCAAAATCCTAATTCCCTCTTCTCTGCCGCGCCAACCCCCTGTTGGCGGCGTGACTCAGGCGGGCGAGGGTGAGGGCCCCTCGCCTGCTGAAGCGACGCCCATTGGGCCGTCTGCCGGTCGGCGCCCCTCGGGCCGCCCGCCCCTCTATGGCGGTTCTCCCACGAGGGCAGCGCCCATCAGGCGGTGCTGCCTCATTGGGCGGCCCGCCCTGGGGTTTTGCCGGTTGGGAACAGCGACCCAAAGCCCTGCGGTGCCTGGTTCTCACCTCTTCTTTGCTCATGGCGCCTCTCTCCATGGTCGGGTCAGCAGCGCGGCAGCGCTTCTTCCAGCTGGCTGCCAGCCCGCCGGCCATAAACTTTTGCTGCAAAGCGTGACCGCCATGCTTCTTTGCAGGCACAATGCTTAGCGCATGGCGGCGTTATGGTGCTGCGCGGTTTCCGCCTTCTGCCAGGTGGTCGCAGCATGCAGATCGAGGGCAGCAACTGTTGCTACCCTTCCTCGCTTTTGCGTCAACGATTTTGACGTCAATATTCTTCCTAAACACAACATACGCAGTTCAAAACCAATCATTCGCACGAACAACCTGGCTCTGATACCACTGTTTAGAGATTGATACCTGGCATCATCAACCTGCTGTGTGGATCACCGCTAGAGAGGAGGACGCTTGACCTCCTTCACCCTCTCCTAAGGATCTGCAAGGAAACAGGGATATACGATCTCCCCAGGTAACACAATCTCTATACGCAGTTTTGTGTTTTGCGGATTTTTGCGCACCAATCTTCGCACGACGACGAACATCTTTTTGGGAATCGGGGATTTTGTTTTCTTGTTCTTCCGCTACGCATATGATGTCGCCCCAATGATTTCCCAACAAAATATGTATGTGTGACATGTCATATTAGGAGACCAAATTATAGAAACATCTCTCGATAATATTAAGTCGGTAAACGTGAGGCAATTAGATTGACCCACGTGGCCTTCCATCGTTATGAGTAGGAATCGATTCCCGGTGTAGGTTGAGTTGGTCGAGTCCCTCGAGACTCA
Source organism: Musa schizocarpa (assembly GCA_900464855.2). Classification (NCBI taxonomy): domain Eukaryota; kingdom Viridiplantae; phylum Streptophyta; class Magnoliopsida; order Zingiberales; family Musaceae; genus Musa; species Musa schizocarpa. Next base: position 27,836,101 of record LS990923.1, read on the forward strand.
CCTATATCGCGATTCGCTATCTTGCTTACGACATAGAGATGTCACCGGTGACCTGAGGGCATGGTATGCTTGGTCGAGTCCCTCGAGGGTATATCATCAAATCAGACTCATCTTGTAACGAAGGTGTTGACTTAACCGAGCATCATGGTTGGTCGAGTCCCTCGAGGCCATGGTGATTCGGAGGCCGAACAGGACGGGAATCACAAGGAGTTGTGATCGGCAAGAGTTGCCTACCTTTTAGGCTTAGTGTGATTGGTCGAGTCCCTCGAGATTACTCTAAGACGCTGATTGGATCCTGATCCCCACTAGAAGTCTGCTGGAGACTTCCGTTTCACGTGCTGAGGGTGTCGCGTGACTCGTTAGTAAAATAGTGGGAGCATATTAAGATAGAAGTCCATATCTTGATAGTTTATTTCTTGCAAAATCTGCATGTTATTCATTTCTGCTACATCTTTATTTTCAGAAAATGTCGCTTTCAAATCCCTTACATCTACTTGTAGCAGAGTCTATACTTCGGATGATTGAAAGTAAATCTATACTCTCACATCTTGATAAGTTTGATTCTTTGGTTATGGATTTGGAGAATATAGATGCAAAAATTGATGATGAGGATAAGGCTTTGTTACTCTTGTGTTTTCTTCCCCAATTTTTAAGCATTTCCGTGATACTTTGATTTATGGAAAAGAAATAGTTTTGTATCAAGAAATTAAATCTCCACTGAAATCTAAGGAGCAGATAGACAAGAATATCACTGGGAAAAGTAGAGAGAATCAGACTGAGGGTCTTAGGGGGAGAATAGATAAAAGAGAATTTGACAGTAGTAGATCCAAATCTAGATCTAAATCCAGACATAGAAATTTGGAATGCAGATATTGTCATAAAATGGGGCACATTAAATCTGATTACTTTAAATTAAAAAATAAATTAAAGCAAAAGAAAAAATTTGTTGAGAAAACTATTGAATCAGCTGAAGTTAGTATAGCAAATAATGAGAATGTTGGAAATATTTTTTCTGCTATTGATTACAGGACAAGGTCTAAAAATGAATAGATTTTAGATTCAGGTTGTTCTTATCACATGTGTCCCAATAGAGATTTGTTTTCCATGTATGAATCTTGTAATGGTGGAATTATTTTGATGGGTAATAATGCCGCATGTGATGTTGTTGGTAGAGGCACAATCCAAATTAAAATGCATGATGGTATTGTGAGGACGCTCACTAATATTAGACATGTTCCTAATTTAAAAAAGAATCTCATCTCTTTAGGCACCATAGAGGCCCTTGGGTGTAAATACACAGCTGAATGTGGAGTTATGAAAGTTTCTAGAAGTGCCCTTATTGTTATGAAAGCTTGTAGGTCTGGTAGCTTGTATATTCTGCAGGGAACTACTATCACAGGTTCGGTTGCAGTTTCGTCATCATCATTGTCTGATTCTGACATCACCAAATTATGGCATATGCGTTTGGGTCATATGAGCGAAAAAGGTTTGAGCATATTGAGCAAAAGGGGTCTACTTTGTGGACAGAGTACTGGGCCACTTGATTTTTGTGAACACTGCATTTTTGGAAAGCAGAAAAGAGTCAGCTTCACTTCTCTAGCAGTTCACAAAACGAAAGGTACTCTTGACTATATTCATTCAGACCTTTGGAGTCCAGCTCAAGTTCAGTCTAAGGGTGGTGCCAGGTATATGTTGACTTTCATTGATGATTATTCCAGGAAAGTTTGGGTTTATTTTTTGAAGCATAAAAATGATATTTTTTTAACATTTAAACAATAGAAGGCTTTGATTGAGAAGCAAACAGGTAAACAGATTAAGCGGCTTCGAATAGATAATGACATGGAGTTTTGTGAAGGTGACTTTAATGAATTTTACAAAAATGAAGGAATCGTTTGGCATCGCACTGTTAGGATGACGCCTCAGCAAAATGGTGTGGCCGAATGTATGAACGGAACACTTTTGGAGAGAGCAAGGTGTATGATCTCAAATGCAGGGTTGACAAAGGACTTTTGGGCACAGACAATTAATATGGCTTGTTACGTTATCAACCGTGCTCCGTTTGCAGCACTTAACTTTAAAACTCCGGAGGAAATTTGGTCAGGTACTCATGCTGATTACTCTGATTTAAAAATTTTTGGGTGTCCAGCATATATACATATAAATGAATGAAAATTAGAGCCCGAGCTAAAAAATGTATTTTCCTTGGGTATGCTTCTGGGGTGAAAGGATACAGATTATGGTGTTCTGATCCCAAATCCCCAAAATTTATAATCAGTAGAGATGTTACTTTTGATGAATTATCTATGTTATCTTCTAAAGAGGAATCTACTGGTTGTACAAATGATAGTGCGCAGAAGCAGGTGGAGCTTGAGATTGGTAGTTCTGATTCTTTCCAATCGAACTCTTCTACTCAAAGAATGATAGTAGATGGTCCCGAGTCTTCTGACGCAGATGCTCCAGAGGAAGAGCAATATTCCATAGCCAAGGATAGACCACGGAGAGATATTCGACCACCACAAAGATATGCAAATTTGGTTGCATATGCTTTGTTTGTTGCAGAAGAAACAAGTGAAGTTGGTGAGCCTACTTCCTACTCAAATGCAGTTTCTTGTGATAATTCCGCTAAATGGTTGATCGCGATGAATGAAGAAATTGAATCTCTTAATCGGAATAGAACTTGGGATCTTGTGAAGCCGCCTTCGGGTAAGAAAATTGTTGGATGCAAATGGGATACCATTGCTGAGGGGAAAGTCCTTGTTCAGAAAATTCATACGAAAGACAATCCAACTGATATGCTTGTGAAGCCTCTTCCGGTTTACAAGTTCAAGCAGTGCTTGAACTTGGTTGATGTTCATTATTGGTGATTGCCCATTGGGGCTTTTATGAAGAAAGTGGAGCAAGTTTTGTTGGGACATGCCAAGGTGGAGATTTGTTAGTTTGGCAAGTCCCATAGTCCCACATCGGGAAAACCAGGCTTGTTATCTCCTATTGGAACTATAAATAAGGGCCTGGGCTTTGATGTCAGATGCACCACAAGAGGCACCACAAGTGGCACCACAACACCACAAGAAAAACGTAAGTGTTTGCTTTGGGTTTAAATCCATACTCAGTTCAATAGTTTGGGCTTATAGTTGAGGTTTTTTCTTGTTTAGTATTTTCGGGTGTTTTATGGCCTAGGAACATCTTCCTAAGGCATTTGTAATAGTCTCTTTTATAGTAGTGATTTGCTCCTCTTTCGTCCATGGATGTAGGTCAAAGTCAATTGACCGAACCACGTAAATTTGGTGTTCTTGTTGCTTCTTTTATTCTTCCGTTTTATTGTCTTTGTCGGGTTGCCAAAATTATCCTTTGGTAAATTTCCTGGGGCTAGCTCTAACAGGTTATGATCCTTATTCCTCGTGTAGCAGAAACTAATCGACTCATTCTGACTTCAACAAGGGGTGGGTCTCTTTACCAACTTCCAAATCGCAGATTTCGGGATTCCAAAAGAATGGGGGAACTCTTCATTCTAAACTCATGAATTTAGGGTCAGAGGTTTATGCCTTGTTCCAAATCGGGGAGTTGGGTCAAGCAAACTCCCTCCTTGGTTGCGCTGCTTGATGCTCCGATCGAAAACAAATCCTTGGGGCCTTGCCGGTACGACAGAATATGCGTGAGAAAGATCAATGCCCATGTTATTAATCGAGAATGCAATACCGGGCCGAACTTATCAAAAGAGCTGCCCGCCCGCTTCCATGGAACAATATCGTGGCAACGTAGACCTAAGTTTATTGGATCCTGGGGAACTAACCATCACAAGTACGGCCGGCCTATAGAACGAACGAGAATGCCGTGTCGTCCAGCGGAGCTTAGAAGAAGGTGACTGGAGCCTAGAAGAAGGAAGGTTTACTAATCAACGATGTACCTGATAGAAGATCAGATGGTAAACCTGAGACGCACGACCACGGTCCAGACCTTACCAGAGCACCTAAGGTTTACTAATCAACGATGTACCTAAACCAACTCTCTTTTCTTACGATGTACGACAAGCCTAACAAAACCAGCATGGTCACGACTCTTGCCTAAGGTTACCTGTCATCTCATTTTTTAAACACAGCGATAAGAAAAGAAAGCAGCAAGCGGGGGAGAGTAAGTGCTAACGCGGTTTCACTCCTAACAAAGCTATTATTATTCGTTTCGTTGCTCTTTTCTTGTCTTTTTTCAGCAGGCTGTTTGTTGTAGCGTGCCCCTTCCCTCCTTCTCTTACTTACTTAGGAAAGAGATTTTAGCAGTATTCTCCTCTTATGATGACCTGGTCCAGAGAGTACGAAACATCGGTGTAAAAGATTTAGTGGGATCCGTGAGGTTTATGATAGTAGGAAAAAAGGGCTTTCTTGGTTGGAGGTGCTAGCTGTGACCATGGATGAGGGAGCAATCGATGATTGTGAAGATGGTTTTATTTGGAAAAGGGGCTTTGGCTTAAAGAGATTAATCAACATAGGGTCGTGGGTGAGCTGAACGAGCCACAGGGAAGACTTGGTTCGATCTTATTTCTTGGCAATGATAATGAACGAATTCCTATTTCTTCTTATGTTATGGATTGATATAAATCCAGAGTGTTTTTTTTATTAAAGGGTTCCGTTGTTACCAACTAATCCAAATACAATAGGAAAGCAAATACAAGAGGAAAGGGGGCTTTCATAAAGTCTAGAAATTGACTTACTTTGGCTACCTTGATTTAAGGAAAAAGGATAGAGATCCGGAAGTGAAAAGACAGACCTGGGCAAAGTCACGGATACAAACACATAGCAGCCTAAAGCGTATACTACAGTTTGCTTGCGCCGAGCAACGACTAGACAAGCAACTACTACTAGACAAGTCAATTAAAATAGCAATTACCACTTTTCATGTGTTTTATCACATACAAGTGTATATTTTCATCTATTTTATTAGAGAAGTTCATTAGATAAACTTCTATAAGTCAACGGAATAATCAATTTCAGAACGAAATGAACAAGTACGAGACCCAACTTGGACTAAAGAGTTAAGGGCAGTAGCCCAATAGTGAAAGACAGGAAAGCAAGAGCCATAAACTTCATATTATTAGCTTCCGGGCATTCCTCTACAGCTTACTTGCATTCTATATCTCTTCCAACCCTTGTTCAAACCGGTAACGACAACTATAAGACGTTCACAGCAGTCTTCCACTCTTTAACAATGGGGCATAAACCTTACTGTTTACCCTCCCTACCTATGAGCCTTACCCTCCTTTCTTCAAATCTAATATTCCTGTCTGCCAAGTAACTACTATACAAGCAACAGCTAAACAGGCAACTACTCACTCTTGGACTGAACCCCTGGCATCTCCCCTTGCTGGTAAGGTAAGGGTTGTTATACTTCAATAAAGCAAGGGCAGCTTTAGCTGGCTCACAGGCAAGAATGCAAGGGGCAATTCTCGAATGCAAGAGGCAATTCTCAAGCTAAAGACGAAAGGTTAGGGCTTGGCTACTACCCCGAGTTCTGATATATAGATAACATGCTTGCTACTTACTCTTTTACAAATGGGGGTAACTTACTTTATTTCATATGCTTTGACTTACTTTGCTCGATTCTTTTACTTATTTAAATACGGAATTACTATAAGGAAGAACAGACTGGACTAATGAAAAGGAAAGGAAGGCTTAGTAGTCATCCGAGACAGGAAGGCTTGTTCTGGGAGTTCAGTCCTCTAAATGGTAGTTCGATTAACAGGTTTCGAGCTTTATTCCCTCTGGCCTACAAACTCATTTTTGACTGTTGAGTTCAATCCCGGTTAGAGCAGTAGTTAAGTCTCTAGTTTAGCTGCGAGGCTCGTTCGATCCTGCTATGCACCTGCTCATTCCTATACTATTTAGTTCGATTCTTTCCATTAGTAATGAAAGCCCTAGTTTATAGTTGTTCTCTTATTTATCAAGCCTTATTCCCTTTACCGATGTTCAAATCTTATTCGCCAGTAGCTCTCGTACCTACTCGACCAGTTGCCCGGGCATTCCTATCAAACTTACGTTACTTGAAATGATTCTGACTATCCTTTCTTTCTTCTGTAGTTACTGAGCCGAATCTCAAATATGGTACTGCCCTGTAAGTTAGCCTCGCAGTAAGTCTCTAGGTTTCTTTTCTTAGTCTACCTTTCTGTCACTTATCCGAGGCTCGCTCTCCTACCTCTAGGTATCAATACAAGAATACATAATATAAGTATGGAGTATCAGATTGGGACCAATACCAGAAGGAATGAAACACCAAACACCACGCTAAACTCAAAGTTAGTGAATAAAGAATGAAATTCGAAAGTGCCTCTCTCTTGTACGATGAAAAGAATAGAAGATAAGAACAATTATTGAAGAAGAGAAGAAGCTTTATTGAAGAAATGAAAATGCTTCAGCTTCAATACATTAACATGTTCCCTCTCCTATTTATACAAATTAGGAGAAAAGATTTCTCTAAACAGAATAGAGGATTTCTCTCAACAGAATAGAAAGATTTCCTCATATAGTTAAGGAAATCTTATCTTCTATCATTATAAACCTACCTCTTATCACCAACCTCCCTCTCGACAACCTAGTGCTAGTAGGCAAGTAGTCAGAAGAAAACCTTACTTACAGAATCAAACTCAGTAGTCACAGAACGATGCCGGAACTATAGAATTACAGGTGCAAGGCGTATACTTTGAATAATCCAAATCAGAATGATCCCATAGCGCGCAAATCAAATAGAATTGCCCTAATTGGTCTAAGCCTATGAACCCGGACAACGACTAGGAGGTAAGAATCCTAAAATAACATAGGACTTCTCTTGCTTCGAACCTTGCTCTACCTTCTTTGATTCCATCTTTGATTAAGTATGCCGTGCTCTGATATTGACTATTCTGTTGACTTGTATTAATGATAATGATTCTGTTGACTTGTATTGATATGTATTATTGATATTAGTTTTCTCATATATTTGATATTATTATAGTATAGTTTATTAGTAGTTTGATCTGTTGCTTCAGTGTTAAGTAAAATAACATCCCTATGAGTTAAGTAAAACACAAGAATTAAGCACAGAAGTCAGCATATGAATCAAAATACAAAATAGAAAAGCGCCCCATATAGCAATAGACTAATACTAGTAAGATACATAGCATCCACTAATAGGAATAAGAAAACAACTCGGAAATAAAGGAACGAAACTCATAAGTAAGGATACATCGGCGGGAAGCTCATAATGAACTAGTGCCTGATAAACCTTGACTTTGGTCTTGGAACTCGAACTGAAACACTGATACTTGCATTCGTCCCACTAATATAGGCTTTATACCTATTAACTTAAGTCATGTATTTAAAGAGTGAAAGTCAAGATACAGAAGTTTAGCTAAGCAACTTACTCAGAAAATACTAATCAATATTATCTACACGAAAAGAATAATCAAATTAATAATGAAATGAACGAATAAGGCTTGTCGGGCTAATAAAGTTAGGTTGGGGTTTGATTCTCTTACTTATTAATTATTCTCTAACTAAGTTGTTTGTGGGCTTTTAGTTACTGTTCAGTCCAATCAATCCCGATTCATAGTATTCTGAGTCAAAACCTAGAGCGGAAGATCTAGAGAGAGGAAAGAAAGACTTAAGTCAAGAGTAGCGGGAATGAGATAAAGTCAAATAAGGTTTGGTTTGCGGGGTAAGTATTGTTAGTATACTATTTTCAGTCCATTACTTGGTGGTTAGATTCCTACTTTTTAGTTCAATTCTTTCTATTGATCTTACAGGTCTTGTAGTGTTAGCCACTAGTACCTGACTTTCTAGTGGATTTCCCTATAATAAGGTAAAGAATCAAAAGACCAATTCAAAGAGCGAAAGAAGTGCAATAAAGATACGAGATCGGGAGTTACTGTATTGGAAGCACTAGTTTCATCCTAATTTAATATGTTAGTTTGGCAAGTCTCATAGTCCCACATCGGGAAAACCAGACTTGTTATCTCCTATTGGAACTATAAATAAGGGCCTGGGCTTTGAAGTCAGAGGCACCACAAGTGGCACCATAAGAAAAACCAAGTGTTTGCTTTGGGTTTAAGTTCATACACAGTTTAATAGTTTGGGCTTATAGTTAAGGTTTTTCTTGTTTAGTATTTTCGGGTGTTTTATGGCCTAGGAACATCTTCCTAAGGCATTTGTAATAGTTTTTTTTTATAGTAGTGATTTGCTCCTTTTTCGTCCGTCGATGTAGGTCAATTAAAGGTTAATTGACCGAACCACGTAAATATGATGTTCTTGTGCTTTTATTCTTTTCGCTTTATTGTCTTTGTCGGTTTGTCAAAATTATCCTTTGGTAAATTTTCTTGGAGTAGCTCTAAGCTCAGTTCCCCGTTTTGTTTGTAGTTTGACTTTAGAATAGAAATGATAGTGTAAAAGCCTGAGTTCAAAGCCGATGCTTACGACTTATATTCCTAATTATTGTATTGATTCCTATAGCTAGTAACGGAAGAGCTAAAGACTGTATAGTAAGGCTCGGAAGCAAGGTTCTAAGCGAGGGGCGGTTACATAAGTCAAGATCCCATAATCAGATATAGATAAAGAATACAAGTAAGTAGTTTTGCAGTGGTGGAAGTTTGCAAAAGAGAACATAGGATGAAAGGAGTATGGTTTACCTTGGATGCGATGTATTATTAGTATATTAGTGAGTGGATCTGGATGCCAAGTGCAATTCCAACAAGTGGTCTTAGGATTAAGAAGAAAATCACTACTAATGAGAATGAAACTGGGAATTCCATTAACAAATACAGTGGACTTGGTTATAACTTCCGATTTTTCATGCCTGCCTAGCAACTTACTACTAAGCTTGTCCGTTATTTGGAGGGTATGATGTAGCGCATACTGCTAATAACTATAAGATATAAGAAAGGAACTACTGCCCCAACTAACAGGGCTTGAACTCAAAACTAGTAACAGGTACTGGGCCTTACTTGTCATTAGCCAACCCTTACTTTTATTCATTTCATTCTATAGCTTACTGAACGGGAACCCTGCTCTACTGCCTATAATAATAATAAGCCTGTCACTACTTGCTTTGATTCCAACTACTCGGACACTTAATCCATATCTCTTTGCTTTCGTTCTGTTATATATGTTGATGTTATTAATTTAAGTATTCCTTCCACGTATATTAGAGTGGGTTTTTTCACTTATTCGCTCTCTTATGATAGTAATTAGCATTAGATAACATTCTCTTATGTAGTAGGTATCGTTGGGGTATCTCACTAAGATAGGACAGAGTGCAACTCAATAGTAAGCACATTCAATCAGTACCCTGTGGTGGGCAAGATCAGAAGCCTACTCCTAACTTCTAATATATAACTCAGTGGATCAAATTCAAAAGGAAGAAGAAAAGAACCACTAGCGCCCAGACAACCCCCATTCTTTTACCTGTGAATTAGAGCCTGTCATTCCAAACTCTAACTCTTCAGCACTGGCCAACAAACCTTACTTACAAACAATAAGCCCTTACTGACTTTTCTTCTTTAAACAATGATTCAGATCTTTGCTTTTAAACTGACATCACATCACTACTAACAGGACTTTCACTGCTGTCTTCCATTCTCTGTACTTTGGTCACTATCCCTTATTACCCCACTGCTTTGCTTAGATCGATGGGTCTGGTCTCATTCTAAACACTACCTTATACTAGGCCTACTTCCCTTGCTTTCACTATGATACTAATGCTACCTTTACTTAAACAGGAAACTGGGGCTTAGCTGACTGCTACTACTAACGGGAGAATCAACCCCGTCCTGACAAGAATGAGCCTGGGAATAAAGAATAAAGGTCTCCACTACAAGACCAAGGCAGAAAAAAGATAGAATGAAACCCTGCTGTCCAGGCCTTATGTCGTCTATACCGCGAAAAGCCTTATTCACCTCACTCAGCAGTTCACGCCTTACTTCCTTATACACCACTCCAGACTTGTTCCTTTCATTCCTATGCTAGGGGGTGCAGCCTCATTCTCTAACTGACTCCCGTAATTCTTGTACTTATTAACCGTATCCTTGCTTTGTCGCTTCAAACTACCTCCTCAGTTTCCAGGGCTATCTTTCCTCTCCTTTTGTCGAGCTTTAGTTGCCTTTCCTCTCCTTTTGTCGAGCTTAAGTTTCCTTTCCTCTCCTTTAGTCGAGCTTTAGTTTCCTTTCCTCGATCTTACTCTTGCATTGAGAAGTTTTTGTATGCCCCTACCCCATTGAAGTCTATAGCTACCGGGGTTTATTCTCTAGTTACTGACACGGATCCTTCCCCCGAGAGAGCAAACTAACAACTTGGGAGTCAATACATAACTACGGATATCAAGATCTCAACTAGTAACGATAAGAAGAGAATGGGACTACCAGCGATAAGAACCCTGCTCGAAACTAGCAACTCAACTACCAATAAAAGGATTGAACTACTCACTAGAAGGATTGAACTACTCACAACAACAGGAGAAAAATACGACTAATAACTGTAGAGCACCTCCACACACGCTTAACTATAGAGCACCTCCCCAACAAAAAGCCTTCTACTAATAAAATAAACCCTTGCTTTAATAGATATAGTTCTTACTGCCCTTGTCGTCAAACCAGCACCCCTCTCTTTGAGTTGAACCTGGCTTCATTGTCTCTATGAGCTTACCTTTACTTGCTTTTCAACTAATACCGCTTCCTTGCATCCCACTTTCACCTATGAGAGTCTCCCTTGCTAGGGCACCTCACCACGACAGGACAGAGTCAAACTTTACTACCAACAATAAAGGCACTGGGAATAAAGAATTCTTTGTTGATGGGTCAGACTTAAATGAGAGCATAGGAATCCTCAACGTAAGCCAGAAAAAGCAATTGAACTTGCAGCTCCTGACATTGAATGTACTATTGCCATTGGGTTGGATCCACTCTAACAGCCGACTTGAGATTAGATTTTTCCCTTTACTTTTGTTAGCGGATTCAATCCATCTATAATCGCCAACACTGTAAACTATCCCTTACCCTGACGCCGATATGAAAACTGGACTTGTAGCTGACTTTCACACAGCTGCATTCTTCCGGATCTTGTTCCTACCCCAACCATCAAGTAATAATTTCAGAGTGGGCATTGTAACCTCATAAAGTCAGAAGAAAGCTTGAAACTGTAGCTTGTTCCCTTGCCTAAGGAAAAGAATATTGATTTGTTATTTTCATCCTCAATGAACTCACTTGCACCACTACTAGGTAAAGCCCTTAGATATAAGCAAGCACTTTAGCCTCTCCTGTATGATTGACTTAGGGCATTAACCTACTAATAATAAGACCATATCTCACAACCGGACCGGGGAATCAACTGTTGCTTCTAAGTCTCTCCTTCCTACACCCAAAATGGGATATCCCTCCTCGCCCCCCAACTATAGGCTTCTACTGCGTTATCTTATTATCTATTGGAGTACTTGAGTTCTGTATTAACCCTACATCAGGGTAGGCCTGCTATTACTAACATTTATTACAGATGTTAGCCCGTCCTTCCTGCTATTAAGTCCGACTTTGATCATTTATTACAGATGTTAGCCCGTCCTTCCTGTTATTAAGTCTTACTTTGCCTGTTCTCAAACTAAAACAATAGCACCTGAAATTCGAATACTTGGTCCTAGCACTCCTACGCGGTCTGCCTCTCCTGCCTAAAAGTCTGATTGATACTTATTTCGGCCTGCACCTTCGATCTTGAGCTCCTGATCTAATTCCGTAGTTTCCCGGGTTTCGTTCCTCATTGATTATTCTTTTATTATATAGTAAACTTCCTTCGCCAAGCAACTACCCTTCCACTTAATACGACAATAAGACTGACCCCGCTAACTTGTAATTGAACCACTGATCTCACATCTGTATTTGCCCCCGGCACTACTGTTTTGAATTGGACCCTTGCTCGCCTGTTAAAGAAACCAACTACTGGGGATGAGACTGCTACAATTACCTATTGGTCTATACCCTGGCTTACTGAAATTCCTAAACTATTGACTTGCAACCTAGCTTCTTAGCTGAGTGCGCTAACATTCCTTTCTCTTAGCCCCAACCAAAAGGGAGTCTGGTATTAAGTATGAGTTTTCAACAGGAGAGCTCCAAACAAGGATCGGTAGACTTCACCTAGCAAGCGAGGATCTTGTTAAAGTCCCTATTCCGAGTCCAATTCAGATTAGGTTCTGTGCTCTTGTTTCAGCATTGTCAGCATGGGTGTATTCTCTATCCTCTATTAGTGTTGTTAGTGGTGGAGCCTTGTTAGCAGCAGTTCCATTCTATCCAATAGGTAGCTTTTCTATATGTTGTGCTGTACTATTCTACCTTTGATTCTGATTTGCAACATAAAAACGATACCTTTCATCTAACCTTATAGGCGTAACACATAGGTGAGACTGCCAATACCAACTTACCTTCCCGAACTACACCTCCCAACTGACCTTACCGAACGATACCCAGAATTATGATTTGTAATTGAGAACCTCTACCTCGAACCTCGCTCCTAGGCTTACTTTCGAACTGCCTTAATTCTGTGACTAATGGCTTCGAATCCGACTACAAATAATGAGGGTTGAACCTGTACTCATGAGAATAGAACCTGTCCTTACATGGTTGAATCTAGCAGTTACTTGTCTCACTGAGTTATATGTTTGTTTCCGTCTAGTTTTAGTTGCATTACGAGAAGCACCAGCTATAGTCTTATTTACATTAGTTGAAGAACCCTCCAGATTAACTACCTGCCGAGTTATTCTATATAGTTGGGGTGACTATTAATCTCGGGATGCGCCCCGAGACCGTGGATCCATATTGAACATTACCTTCTTGAATAACGGAGTGGAGCCTATTACCCAGAAAGAGAATTATTATTCTTAGCACACTTATATTATGGATGCGCATGTATTCCATTAGGTAGTTGCTGTCTCTATCCGTGTATAGTAGTTCCATCAGAGGGGCGTAGTGTTTCATTCAGATATTTAGTATATTGGTATTAGTAGCCTTTGCTTAGTTTAGTTCAGTATTGCTGCAGGACTGCTTAGTTGAGTCCCGGTTAGTAGTTCCTTTCTTATAAGCATTGATTTCATTCTCGATTTACCAATAAAGAGATTAGTGAACCTGCACTATAACATAGCTTGTGTCGTTTTATGTCAAATAGATCATATCATGGAATACTACTAATAGAGCTTAGGATGAATTGAAAGCCTATCAAACAGGAGAGGTTTCGAACGAGAAAGCATAGGGATCAGAACAAGTAGAGGCAGCCTAGAATACAGTCAAGTAATACTGATATGCAGTGTAAAGCACTAGGTTTAGTTTGAACCAAGAGATACATAATGGAGCAAGGAAGGACATACTAATGGATAAGGTAGTCAGGATGCCAGGAACGATACAGAGAATTACTACATAGGACCGACCCCGATTTGCCCTGAGAGGACAAGCGAATACATAAAAGGTCTGCTGAGGAGGCATATAATAAGGCTTTTACTCCTGGGTTCGGTTCTCTCTTTTTAGTTGAAGCGTGCAGAGCACAGTTCTATTCTTGTTAGTAGCGATATCGGCCCTTCCACTAGTAGATGTATTCCTTGTCGTCGGGTGCCTCAGCTCTTTATTCTTAGTCCCATTCCATTGGAGTAGTAGCTAAGGCCCCTGTTCCGAGTTTAGAGTTTGATTCCCTATTCCACGTTTCGTTCTTTCCAGTAGTGAGAGCAACACTGCCGCGCTTTAACTCTGACTTTCAAACTAGCATGTTCTGTCGATGTCCACGCCTTACTTGTTGGTTTTCTCCTTGTAGTTGTGCTTTCAATGCCTATGTTTGAATACGCCTCTACTTGCTTTCATTACATCTTTTATTATTACATTAAGTATTCCGTGTTCTTATGGTAGAATTGGTTCTATCATATGAGAATAAGTCTGACTTTATTTGCCTTAAGTCGGAAGCAACTCCCTCGTATTCCAAGTAGATCCTTTGGTTGCTAAAAGGCTAAGAGCCATAAGGGAAAGAAGAGTAAAGCTAAGTAGTAAAAGACCCTCCAGGAGTAATGGAACTAAACCTCACTAGTATTTGATACCGACACATCGAGTAGGAACCGGGAATATATACCTTTTGAGTGGTCAATTCAATTCCTCAGTAGTGACTTGGCAGGTGTCGAATAGTAAAAGTAAGGCTTGGAGACATAGTAAAGCAAGGCTCATAGCCCCTAGTTACAGGCTAAATAGCACCAGCTCAACTCTGATCAGCCCAACAGTAGTTATGAGTTGAAAGCAACCCTATAAGCAGTATTTATGGGTTTAAACCAAGCAAAGACAGGATCATAGATAGTATTTCAAGAATGAGGGTATAGGCTGAGAGCCCGGAAGGTAATACTCAAACAGTAAAGCAATAACGTATATCTAAATAGTTAGATAAGTTTTGTGTTTAGCAACAATAACTTGTTGAACTTGATAGGAAGAGGGGATGGAGTTATCAAATAGAGGAAGAGTATGACAAGCTTCAATCTTCTATATTTCTCTCAAGAAAAATACTTTTACAATTTTAGAAATTCTCTTACCCTCGTGACCCAACATATGGGGTTTATATAGTCCCCAAGGATACATTATATTAATTGTATTCAAGATGAATCATTCTCTTTCAAGAAATTTTTTCAAGAACCAATAACCAATTTGACTTATCCTTCTATAGACTTTTAATTCATTTTTTCTTCTTGATGTAATGATTCTCCCACTTGATATAATGAACCTTTCTTTTGATGAAATGAATCTCTTTATGACACTTAAACAAGTTTAATTCTAACATTCTCCCCTCTTAAACTTGTTCCATCCAGCATATCAAGTTTCTTCCGAAGTTATTGAAATATTTCAAATTTGAGAGGTTTTGTAAGTATATCAGCCACTTGTTCACTTGTCTTGACATGATGTATCTCCACTTCTTTATTTTTAATATGATCTCTTATGAAATGAAATCTTGTATCGATATGCTTCGATCTTTCATGATAGACTGGATTCTTGGCTAAGGCAATAGTTGATTTGTTATCAACATAAATCTTGGTTGACTTCTCCTATGGCATATGAAGTTCTTAGAGTAATCTTCTTAGCCATATTGCATGACAAACACTAGAAGAAGCTGTTATATATTCTGCTTCACAACTTGATAGAGCAACGATTCATTACTTTTTTGAAGACCAAGTGAATGTAGCTTTACCAAAATAAAATATAAATCCAGTTGTACTCTTCCGATCATCGTAGCTTCTGGCCCAATCACTATCACTATATCCAATGAGCTCCAACTTTTTAGATGATGAATAGAACATTCCATACTCAATTGTTCCTTTGATATATCGCAAAATCCTTTTAGCGACATTTAAATGAGATGTCTTTGGAACTTCCATGAATCTACTTATTAAATCAACTCCAAATAGTATATCAGGTCGAGTGCATGTCAAATACCTTAAACATCCAGCTAGACTTTTATAATAAGTTGGATTAATATATTTACCTTCACCTTCCTTAGTCAACTTGGTGCCATATTCAACAGGTGTATCTGTAGGATGACAATCTTCCATGGAAAACTTCTTTAAAACCTCCTTTGCATAATTTTCTTATGAGATAAATATTCCTCCATTATCTTGTATAACTTCGATACCAAGGAAATAAGTCATTAAGCCCAAGTCGGTCATCTCAAACTCCTTTTTCATAGAGTGCTTAAAATCTTTAATCATGGAGCTACTATTGCTTGTAAATATTAAATCATCTACGTACAGGCATATAAACAAGATATCTCCATTAGAGTTATATTTCATATAGAGAGCATGTTCACGTGGACATTTAGAAAAATCATTTTGAATAAAATAAGTATCTATTCGAGAATTCTATGCTCGTGGGGCTTGTTTAAGTTCATAAAGAGCTCTCTTTAACTTGTATACTTTGTCTTCTTGTTCTTGAATAATAAAACCAGGGGGTTGTTGAATATATACCTCTTCTTCAAGAACTCTATTAAGAAATGCTGATTTGACATCCATTTGTAAAATCTTCCATTTCATTTGAGCTGCTAGAGAGATAAGTAATCTTACTGTCTCAAATCGAGCAATTAGCGCAAATACTTCTTCATAGTCAATCCCATATTGTTGTTTATATCCCTTTGCAACCAATCTGACCTTGTATTTCTCCACCTCTCCTTTTGTATTTTTTTTTGTTTTGAAGATCCACTTAACACCGATAGCTTGGTGGTCTTCTGGAAGTGTAGTAAGCTCCCATATATTATTTTTGTTAATGGCATGAATCTCTTCATTCATAGCTTCTCACCATTTTTCATCTCTATAAGCTTCTTCAAAGGTTAATGGATCCTGCAAAAAGACAAAATAAAGAAAGTTCATCATTGTTAGTATCAATCCTTCGAGTCACATCATATAGATCATAAATCGGTCTTGTCCTTATTATAATTGGACTTCTTGAATCATGTGACCTAGCTGATCTAGGTGATGATTCTAGCAAAGCCACTTCGGTGCTTGCTTGTATTATATCATCTTCTTCTGAAGCTATAACTTTCTTATGCTGCTTATCACTTTTCTAATTCCAAATCTGTTGTTCATCAAACTCAACATCTCTTGACATCACAACTTTATTTGTAATAGGATTGTAGAGTTTGTAACCACTGGAATTCTCTGGATAACCTAGCAAAATATATTTTTGACTTTTATCCTCCAATTTTGTTCTCTTCTCTTCTGGTATCTTAGCAAATGCAACACTTCCAAAAATCCTCAAATGATCAACTCTTGGTTTTTGTAAGCTCCATGCTTCTTCTGGTGTAACATTATCAATTCGCTTTGTCAGAAATCTGTTAAGCAAATAAACTGCACAAGCAACAGCATCACCCTAAAATTCTTTTGAAATTTTTTTTTCCTTTAACATACATCGGACCATATTAAGGATAGTCCTATTTTTTCTTTCTGAGACACCATTTTGTTGAGGTGTGTATGGCATGGTGAATTGATGAAGAATTATATTATTTTTACAAAAACTTTCAAATTCATTTGATATATATTCACCACCCCTATCTGTTCTTAAACATTTAATCTTACAACAACTTTGTCTTTCAACCAAATCCTTAAATTCTTTGAATTTGCTTAAAACTTCTTTCTTTTCTTTTAACATATAAATCCAAGTTTTTCCACTATGATCATCAGTGAAGGTAAGAAAATACCTGCTTCCTCCAAGTGATACTGGATTGATAGGGCCACAAACATTTGAGTGTATCAGATCAAGTCGATTACATGCTCTTTTTGTCCTTCTCACTTTGAAAGGCTTTCTTTCTTGCTTACCCATGACACATACTTCACATAATTTTGTTGGGCGATCAATTTTTGGCATTCCTGTCACCATATTATACTTCTCTAGAAGTTTTAAAGCCTCAAAATTTAAGTGAGCATATCTAAGATGCCAAAGTGTAGAAATATCCTCAATATCAGCTTTAAAATAATTTGATTGATAAAAAATATTTAAATACAGAGGAAACATTCTATTCTTTGCCATTTTCACATGTGATATCAGTGTTTTATTCTTTTCACTAATTGAGAGAGTCATATCTTTCATCTCAATTTCATAACCTTTTTCAAATAATTGTCCCAAGCTTAAAATATTATTTTTCATATCAGGAACATAATAAACATCTGAAATGCATACTTCCTTACCATTATTAAGTTCATGGAGAATTTTACCTTTTGCCTCTTATTGGTCTTTGAGACAAATCGCCAAATGTAATGTTCCCGGAATAACTTGTATCCATTTATGAAAATAACTCTTTGATACCACACATGTGATTTGAAGCTCGTGTATCTAGATACCATGTCATAGATGGATCCTCTTTCAAATTATCATCTCATTAATAAAACTTGATTTACGTTCTTTTCTTCCTCAATAAAATTTGCCTTATCACCTTGATTGTTAGGATTATAATAACATTCATAAGAATAATGTCCATACCTTTTGCAAATATAATATTGTATTTCAGACCTTTTAGAGTTTCTGCCACGTCCACGGCCTCGACCACGTCCTCGACCATAACCTCGGCCTCTTTGACAAGAATTTTCTCCACCACTTTCATTGTTTGGAGATTCTTGATTGGTCTGATTTCTACCTCCTCTTCATCTTTGTCCTCGTCCTCTTCCTCTTTGAGAATTTGATTCTCATTTATTTTCAAGAGTAAGCTTTGTTTGTAATGTTTGCTCCATAGTTTTGTCTTCTCCTCTTTTTGTAATCCTTTGTTCATGAACTTGAAGGGAACCCATAAGTTCTTCTAAAGGCATTTTTTCCAAATCTTTAGATTCTTCGATCGCAATAGTAATAAAATCAAATTTCGGATCTAGAGATCTCAATATTTTTTCTATTACTCTCTGATCATTTACTTGTTCACCATTTCGTCTCATTTGATGAACAATAGAAATGATTTTTGAGAAGTAATCAGAAATAGTTTCAGAAGTACCTTGTTGTAATTTCTCAAACTCGACTCGTAAAACTTGTAGATGAAGTTTCTTTACCTTATCAACACCACCGAATGCTTTTTGAAGCATTTCCCAAGCCTCCTTTGAAGTATTTGCTGGAGTGATAATCTCGAACATTGTATCATCAAGCCCTTGGTAGATCGTGAACAAAGCTTTTTTCTCATTTTTCCTTCTTTCTTTGAGTTGTTTTCTTCCTTCTGCATTCATTGCTCCTTCTTCTGCTGGACTTGGTTCAGCAAATCCATCTTCTACAAACTCCCATACATCTTGGGAACCTAGAAGAACCTTCATTTGGATGCACCATATGTCATAATTTTCTTTTGTCAATCTGGGGATCTGGAGTTGGATGGCACTTGAGGAAGAGGACATAGCTTAACCTATGCTCTGATATCAAATGTTGAACTTGATAGGAAGAGGGGATGGAGTTATCAAATAGAGGAAGAGTATGACAAGCTTCAATCTTCTATATTTCTCTCAAGAAAAATACTTTTACAATTTCAAAAACTCTCTTACCCTCATGACCCAACATATGAGGTTTATATAGTCCCCAAAGATACATTATATTAATTATATTCAAGATGAATCATTCTCTTTCAAGAAACTCTTTCAAGAACCAATAACCAATTTGATTTATCCTTTTATAGACTTTTAATTCATTTTTTCTTCTTGATGTAATGATTCTTCCACTTGATGCAATGAACCTTTCTTTTGAAATGAACTCTTTATGACATTTGAACAAGTTTAATTCCAACACAACTCTCATAAGAAATAAGAAACAACAAATAATATGTTATTTAGAGTTATAACAAGGGAGAAGGACTAGCGACAGCAGATGTTGTTAGATATATAGTTTGAAAGTAAGTAATGACAGGCTCAATAGTGTTGCCCGGATAGAATGAAACCTAGTAGTTTTTGTTTGAGGCAAGAGAAGTGGATTCCAAACCCTGATAGGTGGACTCAACCTAATAGGTAAGGATCATAGGCACATAGCCAGTGGAGCAAGGCCTGGTTCCGAGCTTTGGTCTTGTTGGCACTATTTTCATTCCCTATTTTTAGTTAAAGCCGTAGAATGCTAGAAGTAAGTCTGTGTTGCATGGTTTGCTTCTTTTCTTATTGGATTGGTAGTAGCTTATGTTAGTTTGGCAAGTCTCATAGTCCAACATCGGAAAAATCAGGTTTGTTATCTCCTATTGGAACTATAAATAAGGGTCTAGGCTTTAAAGTCAGATGCACCACAAGTGGCACTACAGCACCACAAGAAAAACCTAAGTGTTTGCTTTGGGTTTAAGTCCATACTCAGTTCAATAGTTTGGGCTTATAGTTGAGGTTTTTCTTGCTTAGTATTTTCGAGTATTTTATGGCCTAGGAACATCTTTCTAAGGCATTTGTAATAGTCTCTTTTATAGTAGTGATTTGCTCCTCTTTCGTCCGTGGATGTAGGTCAAAGTCAATTGACCGAACCACGTAAATCTGGTGTTCTTGTTGCTTCTTTTATTCTTCCGCTTTATTGTCTTTATCGAGTTACCAAAATTATCCTTTGGTAAATTTCCTAGGGCTAGCTCTAACAAACTGGTATCAGAGCCTGGTTCTGGGATCTTTTGGCAACAATGACAATATCAACGATCGTTGTCGAGAAATTCGACAGAAATGTCAACTTCGGCATGTGGCAACTTAAGATGGAGGTCATTCTGGTTCAAGACGGAGTTGATTTGACACTACAGGGGGCTGAGAACATTCCAGATGGTACGTCAATAGAAGATCTTGCGGGTATGGATAAGAAGGCCCGATCCAGCATTATTCTAAATCTCTCTGATGAGGTTTTACGGGAGGTAGCTATGGAGACTACGGCTAAGAGCATATGGGACAAGCTTAAAGCCTTGTACATGAAGAGGACAGTGGAGAATCGTCTCTACTTGAAGCAGAGTCTATATATGCTTTTGATGATTGAAAGTACATCTATACTCTCATATCTTGATAAGTTTGATTCTTTGGTTATGGATTTGGAGAATATAGATGCAAAAATTATTGATGAGAATAAGGCTTTGTTACTCTTGTGTTCTCTTCCCCAATCTTTTAAGCATTTCCGTGATACTTTGATTTATGGAAAAGAAACAGTTTTGTATCAAGAAATTAAATTTGCACTGAAATCTAAGGAGCAGATAGACAAGAATATCACTGGGGAAAGTAGAGAGAATTAGGTTGAGGGTCTGGTTGTTAGGGGGAGAATGGATAAAAGAGAATTTGACAGTAGTAGATCTAAATCTAGATCTAAATCCAGACATAGAAATTTGGAATGCAAATATTGTCATAAAATGAGGCACATTAAATCTGATTGCTTTAAATTGAAAAATAAATTAAAGCAAAAGAAAAAATTTGTTGAGAAAACTATTGAATCCATTGAAGTTAGTGTAGCAACTGATGAGAATGTTGGAAATATTTTCTTTGCTATTGATGACAGGACGAGGTCTAAAAATGAATGAATTTTATATTGAGGTTGTTCTTATCACATATGTCCCAATAGGGATTTGTTTTCCACGTATGAATATTGTAATGGTGGAATTGTTTTGATGGGCAATAATGCAGCATGTGATGTTGTTGGTAGAGGCACAATCCAAATTAAAATGCATGATGGTATTGTGAGGATGCTCACTAATGTTAGACATGTTCCTGATTTAAAAAAGAATCTCATCTCTTTAGGCACCCTAGAGGCCCTCGGGTGTAAATACACAGCTGAATGTGGAGTTATGAAAGTTTCTAGAAGTGCTCTTATTGTTATAAAAGCTTGTAGGTATGGTAGCTTGTATATTCTGCAGGGAACTACTGTCACAGGTTCAGTTGCAATTTCGTCATCATCATTGTCTGATTCTGACATCACCAAATTATGGCATATGCTTTTGGGTCATATGAGCGAAAAAGGTTTGAGCATATTGAGCAAAAGGGGTCTACTTTGTGGACAGAGTACTGGGCCACTTGATTTTTGTGAACACTGCATTTTTGGAAAACAGAAAAGAGTCAACTTCACTTCTCTAGCAGTTCATAAAACGAAAGGTACTCTTAACTATATTCATTCAGACCTTTGGGGTCCAGCTCAAGTTTAGTCTAAGGGTGGTGCCAGGTATATGTTGACTTTCATTGATGATTATTCCAGGAAAGTTTAGGTTTATTTTTTGAAGCATAAAAATGATATTTTTCTAACATTTAAACAATGGAAGGCTTTGATTGAGAAGCAAACAGGTAAACAGATTAAGCGGCTTCGAACAGAGAATGGCATGGAGTTTTGTGAAGGTGACTTTAATGAATTTTGCAAAAATGAAGGAATCGTTCGGTATCGCACTGTTAGGATGACGCCTCAGCAAAATGGTGTGGCCGAATGTATGAACAGAACACTTTTAGAGAGAGCAAGGTGTATGATCTCAAATGCAGAGTTGACAAAAGACTTTTGGGCACAGGCAATTAATATGGCCTGTTACGTTATCAACCGCGCTCCGTCTGCAGCACTTAACTTTAAAACTCCGGAGGAAGTTTGGTCAGGTACTCATGCTGATTATTCTGATTTAAAAATTTTTGGGTGTCCAGCATACATGCATATAAATGAAGGAAAATTAGAGTCTCGAGCTAAAAAATGTATTTTCCTTGGGTATGCTTCTGGGGTGAAAGGATACAGATTATGGTGTTCTGATCCCAAATCCCCAAAATTTATAATCAGTAGAGATGTTACTTTTGATGAATTATCTATGTTATCTTCTAAAGAGGAATCTACTAGTTGTACAAATGATAGTGCGCAGAAGCAGGTGGAGCTTGAGATTGGTAGTTCTGATTCTTTCCAGTCGAACTCTTCTACTCAAAGAATGATAGTAGATGGTCCCGAGTCTACTAACGCAGATGATCCAGAGGAAGAGCAATATTCCATAGCCAAGGATAGATCACGGAGAGATATTCGACCACCACATAGATATGCAAATTTGGTTGCATATGCTTTGTCTGTTGCAGAAGAAACAAGTGAAGTTGGTGAGCCTACTTCCTACTCAGATGCAGTTTCTTGTGATAATTCCGCTAAGTGTTGATCGCGATGAATGAAGAAATTGAATCTCTCCATCGGAATAGAACTTGGGATCTTGTGAAGCCGCCTTCGGATAAGAAAATTGTTGGATGCAAATGGGATACCATTGCTGAGAGGAAAGTCCTTGTTCAGAAAATTCATACGAAGGACAATCCAGCTGATATGCTTGTGAAGCCTCTTCCGATTTACAAGTTCAAGCAGTGCTTGAACTTGGTTGATGTTCATTATTGGTGATTGCCCATTGGGGCTTTTATGAAGAAAGTGGAGCAAGTTTTGTTGGGACATGCCAAGGTAGAGATTTGTTAGTTTGGCAAGTCCCATAGTCCCACATCGGAAAAACCAGGCTTGTTATCTCCTATTGGAACTATAAATAAGGGCTTGGGCTTTAAAGTCAGATGCACCACAAGTGGCACCACAGCACCACAAGAAAAACCTAAGTGTTTGCTTTGAGTTTAAGTCCATACTCAGTTCAATCGTTTGGGCTTATAGTTGAGGTTTTTTCTTGTTTAGTATTTTCGGGTGTTTTATGGCCTAGAACATCTTCCTAAGGCATTTGTAATAGTCTCATTTATAGTAGTGATTTGCTCGTCTTTCGTCCGTGGATGTAGGTCAAAATCAATTGATCGAACCACGTAAATCTGGTGTTCTTGTTGCTTCTTTTATTCTTCCGCTTTATTGTCTTTGTCGGGTTGCCAAAATTATCCTTTGTAAATTTTCTGGGACTAGCTCTAACAGCATACAATTCCTAATTATGCGTTTCATTCCTTCTATTATGGATTTGCTTCTTCTAGTTAGTAGATCAATTCCGAGTTCCGATCTCTTCTAGTTAGTAGATCAGGTCTTATAGGTAATAGTCTCAGTTTAGGGGAAAGCAAGGACAGCTTTAAAGTTAGTCAAGCAAGGTTCGAAGCATAGAGAGGTAGGCCCGAGCTCTGACTATAGAATCAAAGCAAGTAAGGGGAGACTAAGATGAGGTAGAGTTGGAATCAAAGCCAAGGTAGCTAGACTTCAATCAAGTAAGGACAGCAAAGAGAGAAGAGAGAAAGGGCAAGGTCGGGAGCCTCAGAGTTAAGGGTATGAGTCTCAGTTTGGTTTGATTTCCCACTTATAAGTTCTATTATTATTCTGATTATATTTACTGTTATTATTATTAGTGGGTGTCCTATAGAGAAGGCAAGGAAACCCTCCTTACTTAGCTACCCCTGATGTATGATGTGACTACTTATTATTTTACTGCGGAGTTCAATTCATTGGGCGAAGTTCCATTCTTTATAGCAGTGGTTCAAGTCTAACTGATAGTATAAGTCCCATAGTAATAGTATAAGTTCCATTCTTTATAGCAGTGGTTCAAGTCTAACTGATAGTATAAGTCCCATAGTAATAGTATAAGTCTTATAGTATTGCTAAGGATTGAGGTTGGTTTCCTTGTTACGAGTGAAGGTCTTATCGGTGCTAGTGGAATTCCAAGTTTCCAGTATCAATATAAAAGTTAGGTGTTTTCATTCTCATAAGTAGTAGCAGTGTTCTCATAGTAGTTTGAGTGTTCTCGTAGGAGTAAGGCAAGCTTGACTAAACAGTAAAAGAATCCAAGGTGAAATACATAATACTAGGTCAGAAGCAAGGCTAATAGATAGGAAAGGCATACTCTAACATAGGAATAGAAGACAGGAGCGTAAGAGCAAAGGTAATACTTGTATTGAGGAGTCTAAAGAATCATAGCTTAACTACGGAATTAAAGTCAGAATAAGTGCCGGTAGGTAAAGCCTGTTTGCCGGTGGTTCCATTCAGTTATTGCTAGTATAAATCTAACAAGCACTGGTTTCAACCCTATTTATTGTTTAGGTGTATTACCTGAGAAGCAGCGGCTAAAGTCTTAGATATATTAGTCTATTTCCTAGTTAGTAGTGGGGTGAGTCTTAATTAATAGTCCAATTCTTATGTTCCTATTTTCTTCTTATACACTGAAACAGTAATTTCTACTTTCTAGTTGAATTCTTATAGCAGTAGTTGGTTTGTTAGTTCCAAGTTCTCATCTATCTGGAACAGGTTAAGCCTTGTTAGGCAGTGTGGAAATCCACATATCGAGTATCGAGTTCTCTAGTTCGAGCCTTGTGAGCACTTGTACCGTTGCTTGTCCTTACTTAGTTGGTTGTCTCTTATATGCTGGGTTCGACTATCATTGCAACTACCATTAGTCTTATATCTCATATCTCATACTTTAAATGCAGGGATAAAAGTAATAATACTAAACAGCAGGAATGGAAAGAACAAGTCTAAGGCCAATAACACAGAGTCTGGAATGAAAGCAAAGAGCGGAATACTGGAAGGCGTGGTCAAACTCAGAATTGGTTTGAAAAGTAATGCTTGTTGGGTGCCCGGGTGTTGTAGGTCGTTTGGGCAGTAGTGCACCCTAGTAGTAGAGTTAAGTCCCGGTTCCATTCTTATTGGTATAGTTTGGATTCTAATAGCGGTATTTGCAAGCAAGGTTTGTCATAATGGTCGAGAAACAGTAATATCAGTTGAAAAGCCAGTAAAGTAAGCCTAATAGCGCGGTGCTGAAAGCGATTTGAAGTAAGTAGTTGGGAAACGAGAGACAGGAAGGTAAGGCCGGCCAAGGAACTACTAATGTGTAGCGGCTAGCAAATGCCAGTAGTTAAAGCACGAAAGCAAGGGACAAATACAGATGTCGATGTCAGTAAGTCAGACTCTAATATAAGGGTCGAATAATAATAGCACCAATAGGTCTTAGAGTCAAGCTAGCGCGGCAGTGTGTTGTTGTTTAGGAATCAGAACCCTAACTTCGGTTTTGTATTAGTTGTTCCCGAGTCATGTCTCTCTTCACTAAGCAACTGGGAAGCCAACTACTCCTTTGGAACTAGGATCGAAACCACGCTAACAAGGCTTTAGCTCAGAAGTAAGGTGCTGAAAGCCTGCTGTTTCTTAACTACTGTTTCTAGGGTGTTAACTAAGTTGACTTTGCGTTCTGCTACTACTCACTTGGATTCGTACTATACCTTATATATAAGTAAGTCTTTACTTGCCCTTCGACCAGTATTCGTTCCTTTAGCCTACCTTTACTTGCTATAATATAAGTCCGGCTTTACTTGCTTTTAAACTCACTAAATATCTCTTCTTTCCCCCTGCCCCTACTACTTTGAAGGCTATATCACCAATGTGGGGCATGATCCTGGCTTTCCAACTGTCGCTACTTACATAAAAACTTGCTTTGCTTCACTTACCTCTGCAGTTAACTCTCATTCCGTGGGACGTCCCTTGCATTTATGATTACCAGACTATTTACTTATAGATCAATACTAACAATAAGCAATCGAGGAATACTGAATTGAGCTGGGGAAAAGGAATACTGCTCATAAGTGAGAGAATGAAACTGTGCGAATAAGGTGCTGAAAGCCTAGGAAGCCAAAGAATTGAATGTCTGGCCAGTTAAGATAGTTTCGAGTTAGAGCTAGTTAACATCACAGGTAGTTTCAGCTTCAAAGTAAGGATTCCACTCAACTCACTCAGTAGTATAAGAGTCAAAACCTAGAGTGGAAGCATCAAAATCAAACAAGCAAGTAAAGGAACTTAGATCCAAGAATACCGACCAAGGCTATTAATACCTATACACTAATATCAGAATAAAACACTGTTAACTTAGACCAAGGCTATTAATACCTATACACTAATATCAGAATAAACCACTGTTACCTTAGACTATAAATAGTGCTTTTATTAGGGAAAACAGACTATAGCTACTGGTTCTAGTAATCAATCCAAGAGTCAATAATTTAAGTAGTAAGCATCATAATGGAACGAAACTCCATATTAAGAGTTGTGCAGCACTAACCTATTCTCTTTATCAAAACTGGATGGGGAATATCGTCATTTGATCTTCATATGTTAGAGAACAGATTCTTTATTTGCAAGCTATACTCTGAAGAAGATTTGCAACAGGTCCTCGAAGGATTCTAGACTATTCGCGGCCATCCAATGATTCTACGACGCTGGTCTCTAGATGTCCGTTTGGAGTTAGATAGCCTATAGTCTATTCCATTATGGGTATCCTTTCAAGGTCTTCCTCTACATCTTTGGAGTCGACGTTTTATTGCAAAGTTATGCAATACTCTGGGATAGCCACTCTACATCGACAAAGCAATAGCAGCTCAGACAAGATTAGCATTTGCACGAGCAAGTGTACTGGTTTCTTCATACGAAGATCTTCCTAATGAGGTTTTCTATCGTGATCTTGACGGAAACACTTGGAAGGTACATGTCTTATATTCCTAGGCCACAACGATGTCAGTGTTGCTTATCTTTTGGTCATGAAAATGGAGCTTGTCACAAAGGTCTATCGACCACGTCAAGCACCTCAGCAACAAAGTGAGTCTTCTCTAATGGCAGTAGCACCAATGGTGGCGAAGACTATTGAGCATTCCGACTCGCAATGACAACACCGCGGACAGAAGGACAAATCCAAAACTTTACCTCTTCCTATAATGTCTGAGCCTTCCACAACAGAAGTTTCTCATGGTACTAGTGGACAGGAGAAGCATAAGTCAGGAACTTCATCTCTTTCAATATCATCGGATTCGTCCACAATAGCTCAACGAACTCAGGCCCAAACAAATCTCGCTAGCAAGGATATTCTTCCTCAACAAACTCAGACTGCAACAAACATCTCCAACAAAGATATTTTGTCTCAACAATCTCATGCCCCAACAAACCTCTCTATCCAGGTTGCTCCAACAAGTACTAACCAGGATATTGTATCGCAACAATCTTATCATGCTTCAACAAACCCTACCAATCAAGACCACATGATTCAAGGTATTTTAAAGTTTAAACATCTGCAAGCTGTAGATGAAGTGGATAAATATAGGAATAAAGCCATAAAAGGTAAGGATATTGTGTGAGAGAAAAATATAAAACCAAAGGATAAGAAAAAGGATGGTACAGTCCAGATGAATACCTTACCACCTTTTTCATTTGTTTATTACTGATGAAGATAACATGCTGGAATGTTCGTGGACTTAATAAGCTTGAGAAATGTCAGGAGCTCAACAAAATAATCAAGTCTGTCGCATGTGATATTATTATTCTAGTAGAAACGAAAATTAAACAATCGCGTGTTCAAGCTCAAAATAATTTAATATGGCCGAATGCAGAATTGTTTACTAATGACTCAAATGAAACTTTTGATAGAATATGGGTCTTATGACATCCTAACTCTATTAATGCTTGGTTTATTTCTGCTACTGATCAATTCATCCATCTTAAGGTAGAGGACAAAAATAATGGCTGTCAATTCAATTTCACTAGTATATATGTTTCAAACAGTATGCAAGAAAGAAATACACTGTGGTCTGATCTAACTAACATTGCAGATGGCTATCTTAATGTACATTGGATTGTTCTTGGTGACTTTAATACTGTTTGGTACACAAATGAAAAAGTGAGGGGTAGATAGCTTTCAGAAAGTCAGCTTCAGAGTTTTAATGATTACATAAATACTACTGCATTGACTGATATGAAATCTATGGGTAATTGGCTCTCCTGGAGTAATCAAGGTACTGCTAACAAAAAAATAATGGCTCGACTCGATAGATGTCTGATTAATCAAGAATGGTTAATAGTTTACCCTGATTCACTTCTTGAGTATGATGCTCCATTGTTTTCTGATCATTCTTTAATGTACATACACGCAGATAAAGCAACACCAAAAGGTAAGAAACCATTTAGATTCTTTAACACATAGAGTACTCATTCTCAGTTCCTTGATGTTATCAGATCAGCTTCGAATGTTAATGTGCATGGATCCCCCCCTTACATCTTATGTCAAAAACTCAAAGCCTGCAAAGCAGCACTTAAGGAGTGGAATACAAATACCTTTGGCAATATTAACACCCGAGTTCAATTTTGCAGAAAGGAACTATTGGCAATGCAACATGAGCTGTAACTTCAGACCCATGATGAGAATCTTATCGACAAAGAGACAGAAGCTAGAAATAACTTCATGCAAGCCTTAAAGTAGGAGGAAAGTTTTGCAAAACAAAAGTCTCGATAGCATTGACTTACTTTAGGAGATTCCAATACTAAGTTTTTTTATGCTTCCATTGCTACTCGAAGAGCCATTAACCGCATTAGGATATGCAGAAACAAAGATAACAATCTTATTGAGAATTTAGATGAGGTTAAAGCATACACTGAGCAATTTTTTTATTCCTTACTCAACCAAGAGGGGCAACCTAATAATATTCATGTGGAGCCAACTAGAAAGCTTGATTCGAGTGTCATTTTTATCCTCAATGCCCCAATTACAGATGATGAAATAATAAGAGTTGTCTTTAAGTCATCAAAGCACAAAAGCCTTGGTCCAAATGGATTTCCTGTTGAATTTTACCAAATTACATGGTCTATTATTGGTAATGATGTGATTAAAGCTTGCTAACATTTTTTCTCTTCAGGGAATATTCTCAGAGAGAAGAATTGCACTTTTATTTCTTTAATTCCCAAGAATGCAGGGGCTGATTCACTAGAGGACTATCGACTCATATCTTTATGTAACTTTATTTACAAGATCATCTCCAAATTGTTAGTAGATAGATTGCAAAAGGTAATACACAAGATAATTAGTCCAAATCAGGCTGCTTTCATCAAAGGGAGAAGTATACATCATAATATTCTGCTTGCTAATGACTTAGTCAAGGATCTGCACTCAAAAGCAAAAGGGACAAAAATCTGTTTTAAAGTTGATCTACAAAAAGCCTTTGACTTAGTTAATAGGAACTTTATCTATAAGATGCTCTACGGTATGAACTTCCTTCAGCAATGGGTTAATTGGATTCAATGTTGTTTAGAAACTCCAAAGTTTTCAATACTCTTCAACGGCTCACCTATTGGTTTTTTTGGGAGCAAGAATGACATCTGACAAGGCGATCCACTCTCTCCATATCTCTTTACTATTGCAATGGAAGGATTTAGCTATATGTTGGAATATGCGGTCTCTGTTGGCAATATTAAGGTACCCCATGGCCCTATTTATATATCATATATAATCTTTGCAGATGATCTTCTTATCTTTCTTCATAATGATTAAACTTCAGTAAGAAACCCGACTACTATTCTATATGATTTTGGTATAGTTTCTGGCCTTCAATTAAATTATATGAAAAGTAAAGTCTACATGAGCCCTTGCATTGAGGACAAAGATGTTATTGCACATACCCTAGGGGTTAGTGAGGAAAATCTACCAGTTACATATCTTGGTCTCCACTCATATCCACTGGCATTCACAAAACCCACTATCAGCCTATCCTGCAAAAAATAAAGAATAGAATCTCCTCCTGGAAAAATAGGCTTCTTTCAAAAGCAGGACGACATGAACTCATCCGTTCGGTGTTGTACTCTTACTCTATATATTGGTGTAATACATTTCTTCTGCCTATTGGACATCTCCAAGATATTAAATGGTTATTAATAAACTTCTTCTGGAATGACACAAATGATAAGACAATGAATATGATAAATTGGGACAGCATCTACAAACCGAAAGATGAAAGGGAGCTGAACTTGAAAAATACTAGAGATTGGAATAAAGCATATTTGATAAAGCAATTGTGGGACCCTTTGCAAAACAAATGTTCCTTATGGTCACAATGGGTTTCTGCTAGGTATCTTTCAAAGGAATCGATTTGGGAAATTTCAACAAGAACATACCACTCTGCAGCTTGGAAAGGAATTTTAAAGACAAGGAATTGGCTAATGAAATACATTTCTTACGCAATCTCAACTGGAACTAATACTAATATGTGGTACGATCCTTAGGTGAATGGGAAAAGTATATTTCAATTATATTGTGACAGAATATAAAAAGACCTTGGGGCTCCCAAAGATTGGAAGGTTTCCGAGTTCATTGCTAATGGTACCTAGTGTCTCCCTACTCCTATTTCTTCTAAAATGTTATCACTTTGGCCGACTATCACAGCTATTCCAATCAGGAACAACCCTTCAGATGTACTTATTTAGCTTCATGACAATGGCAAATTTAGTGTCACATCCACATGAAATCAAATTAGGTAAAGAAATAACAAGTGGCTCCCAAGCAGTTGGACATGGGATCGACCGGGATCACAGAGACATTTCTTATGTACATGACAAGCCCTTTTGAATAAACTACCTACAATAGATAATATGAAAAGAAGAGGTATCCATCATGTTAACCGATGCTCCCTTTGCATGCAACAAAAAGAAATTGTTGACCATCTCTATTTTGCTTGTGACTATACTAAATGGATATGGAAGGAGATTCTCCAGCGATTCGAACTAAATAGAATGCCGCAACCAAACTTGCATCAAGAATTAGATGACCTCATGCAATCTTTTTCAAGAAAAGAGCCTCTTACACAATTGACAATGGTTATATTCAGATGCGTTATTTAGTGGATGTGGAAGGAAAGATGTAGCAGAATCTTTGAGTGTCAACACACAAACAATGCTCAGCTCTTGATAGAGATTATTAGAGACTCAAGATCATGTATGGAGAACGATCTCAAAATGTAGTACCTTACACAAAGAGAAAAAGATATTTTTATCAAATTTAATTTTGCTATTAGCTAAAGATCTTAGGCATGATGGTAACAGCTATACCCACAAGAAATCTTGGCATATCTGAACTTTAAATTTTATTTGTTGGTCATAGTTAAGAGTTATAGTGTACAACATGTGTAGTCATAACTTTCGCATGAGTACTTTATGAGTTACCTAGCTTCGTCTATAACTTATATAGACAAAGCTATTTGTAGAAACTTTACATAAAATTAATTTACTTTTACTTATCAAAAAAAAAAAAAACCTATTCTATTTCTTAGTGCGAACACAGACGAAACTCGAGATTAAACAAGAACCGGGCATTCTGCAGCTGACAATGCTCGAACTCCCCTTTAAGAACCGCTTACTGAGGTGGACGTTACACTTGGTATGTATCTAAGTAAATATACTACATCCTAAAGATGACTTAGATAACTTAGCGCCGAAGAAGCACGCAAGGACTCTACTCAAGCTAGAAGAAGATACCTCGTATCAAAGCCAGTAATAGCTGAGGAGACTCCTCCTGTTGATTCTATATACGACCTACGACAACTAAGATCAAGTTCCAAAGTAATAGCAGCTGGCAAAACCCCTGTTACAAATACTCCGTGAACTGAACCCTTATATTTCCTTCCTGCTTCGTCAACAACACCTTTAGACTTCCATGCTCCAGCTGAAGTACTTCCCGCTTCCACACCAGTAATGGATTCTTCTCCACTGAGCAAGACTTAACGGATTACTTGAGAACTAAGGAATGAAAGTTAGTAGTATAAGTTTTAAGCAGAGGCACAACCAACGAGTAAAGCCTGAGAAGTAGCTCAATTACATCGACCCTTAACTTCTTAGTTTGAGTTCTTTAGTGCCAGTTTCATTCCTTGTTTCCCATTTCATTCTTTGACTGCTGAAGTTCCGCTCTGATTATAGGTTAGTTAATTCCTAGTTTCTGGTTGGATCTATCAGGTAGTGTTTGATTCCCTCTGGTCGAGGTTCTATTCTTGTACTACTTGGTTTAATTATAGCTTTCCTACTTTAAAGTAAAGAGATAGATAGTTCCCGGGGCGGATGTTACTACTTGACTTTTAAAAGAACGAGGCTATGGTGGGTGAGAAAGGGTCACCACTGGAGCTAGCGTATAATTCTGAGTTTGGTTGGGGTTATGTTAGGACTCTAGATAGGAGAGTCCTAATTGAGATGAACATTCATGTAAAACCTACCTAAGCCGACCCCTATTAAAGAGGTGAAGAGGCCGGCTAGGGTTAGGAGATTGTTTCTTAGAGATAAATTAGGAGTTGTAAAGAAATAGGAGTCTTGATTAGAAGTCTATTAGGAGTTGGTTAGAAGAAGGATTCTTGAGTAGGAGTCCTATTAGGAGTTAGGGTTTAGAAACCCTATAAATAGCCATGTATTCCTCCTCTTTTCACAAGCAATAGATGAATCTTTTCTGCAGCCTTTGAGCAGCAACTTGGAGGGAGGAACCCCTATAGAGTTCCAAGGAGGCCGATCCCCTAAAGAGATCAACCCCAAGTTTAGAATCTGCAAGGGTTCTAACACCTGGTATCAGAGCAGCGTTCTTGGCATCTCACTGCCCTTCCATAGCCATCCATCAACCCTCCACAACTGCCCAAAGCAATTCCCACAATTGCTTAAGAGATTGTTGTCAAATTCCACCGTCATCTCCACCACCACGAATCATCCTTTGATCTCCCCGTGAATTGCAACAGGTTCTGGTTTTCTACCTTACTGCTGCTGCAATTTAGTTATCATTATTTGAAAATCCCAAAAAAATTATTCCTATATTGCTGCATATACTTTTCGTCATAAAATTTTCATCTCTACGACGAAAGATACATTGCAGAATTCCAACCGTATAGCACCGTCTGTTTGATCTTGCTACTGTGTTTTTTCTATCCAAATCTCTACGAAATTTTTATGACATCTTTGACATTTCCTAATAGCAGATTCCCTTTGGTTTCATAAAAAAATTCTCAATATAAACCATTGATCTTTTACGTCTAATCTGCTATACTTAAAAATCTGTGCTGCAGAAAATTTCAACCGCATATTGTTGCCTTAACCCATCTATTTGCAATCTTTTTTGAATGAAATTTCTTATACACTTCATAGATCTTCTTGGCTTCCATCTAAGATTGATCTATAAAGAAATTCATCTCTAAAAACAATTTTGTGTTGCTGCAAATTTTAGTCGTAACCTGTTGGAATTTCTCGACGAGAATTCTACAATCGCAACTTGCACCAATTTCCTTGCTGTTATACTGCCGAAATTTTCTTGATTAAATTAGATATCCTTGATGTCATATAAATTGTGAATTTGCTATCAATTCCCTCCTCAATTCTCTCACATTTTTGGTGGGAATTACGTCGAGAAACCGTTGTTTCTTCGACGACAATTCTACTCTTAAAAGACAGCACATACTTGCTGCAACTTCCATTGATTTCTACCAAACCTTTGCTACCATCTACCACAGATCCAAAACTTTTATCTACAGCCCTAAAATTCTACCAAACCACACCCTCAACCTGCACCCAAAATAGCCACAAAACAAGCCTAAATCATAGCCTACATCCACCAATCTACCAACCCTTTCGACCATCACCTCTCTCAACCAATACATACCTTTAACCCGACAACAAAAGAGAGATCTTGATATCACAGATTAGACGGCATATACTATGATATCTGAGGAGGTATTCAATGCTAAATTCGAAGCCTTCGAGGCGCGAATGGAGGATAAGATTGGGATGCTCTTTACCGAACTCAGATTGGGCCGACCACTAAGCCCGAAGAAATCACATCAAGGAGAGAGCTTTGCCCAATCGCACCAAGCCCAAAGATATGACTTCCAAGAGAGGAGAAGCTCTATGACCAACCTCAACTATCCATGCATGAGAGTGGACTTCCCTAGATGGGAAGAAGGAGACCCGATTGGTTGGATCTCGCGCGCGGAGCGATATTTTCGGTACCACAAAATCGCAGATGCATCTATGGTGAAAATTGCAGCTATACATCTTGAAGGGGATGCTATACAATGGTTTGACTGGTTTGAACATACTTATGGAGTCTTTTCATGGCAACAATTCAAAGAAGGACTGTTGATACGCTTCAAACCAACCGATTACGAGAATATTGACGGACAACTAGCAAAGATCCGACAAACCTCCACCATTCAGGAGTACCAAACCAGGTTTGAAAGGTTATCTAATCAAACTCATGATTGGTCTCAAAAACAGTTATTGAGGACTTTCATTGAGGGCTTGAAGCCGGAGATCCGAGGAGAAGTTAAAGCGCGACAACCGTATACGCTTATGGTAGCCATCTCTTTCGCACGATATGAAGAGGAGCAATTGAACCATGAAGCTTGGAGGACTAGGGTCACTCCTCAACCAGTAATATTGAAGCCCTCAGCCCCCCCTACTATCGACCAAGTCCCTACACCAAAGAGGTTAACAAGAGAAGAGCTTCGGGAGCGATATGCGAAGGGGTTATGTTGGCATTGTGACGACGAGCCGTGGAGTCGTGAGCATCGCTGTAGTAAAGGGAGACTTCTTATGATTGAACCAATAGAAGAAGAGGTCATTGAACATTCAGAAGAGAGCCTAAAACATGAAGAAGAAGATACAGAAGAAGAGCCACATTCGATCGAAGTTACGGTACATGCACTAGCCGACTACTCAAACCCGCAAACGATGAAAGTTGGAGGCCTTCTCAAACAACAACCGATCACTGTTCTCATCGACACGAGCAGTACTAATAACTTTATAAATAGTAAGGTTGCTGTCCAGATAGCTTTACCTATTGAGAATTGCAACAAGTTTGACGTTAAGATCGCCAATGGATGGATTTTGAAGTATGATCGTAGGCGCCCGCAAGAGAAACTATTGCTGTAGAACCAAGAGATAATTGCAGATTTCTTCCTTCTCCCGCTTGATGATCATGAGGCTATGCTCATAATTAAATGGTTGACAACATTAGGTGATATTTCTTGAAATTTTATGCAACTAATTATGAAATTTTACAGTAAGGAGAAACAGGTGATACTGAACGAGAAACATGGGGGCGACATAACGATGATTTGCACACAACAAATGGAGAAGATTTTGCATAAAGCATGCCGCAGATTTTTGGTACAACTTGAGCAGCAAACTAAGGGAGAGCCAATAGAATTTGAAGATCCAAACCTACTTCCTTTGCTTGCTGAATTTTCAGATATATTTGACGAACCTTACAACCTACCTCTTACCCGTCAGCATGATCATTATATAACGATTCTTTCAGACAAACCTCCAGCAAATACTCGGCCATATCAATATCTACATCTCCAGAAGGATGAAACAGAAAGGATTGTAAAAGAGATGCTCAAAACAAGAGTTATTCGGCCAAGTTGCAATCTCTACTCTTCACTGGTGCTACTTGTACGCAAGAAGGATGAAACATGGCGAATATGCATTAATTACCGAGCTTTAAATGGCATCACCGTCAAGGACAAGTACCCAATACTAGTGGTGGATGAACTTCTTGATGAATTAAAAGGAGCTCGAGTCTTCACGAAGTAGGACCTCCGATCCGGTTACCACCAAATTCGGGTATGTGACGATGACATTCCAAACTGCATTTCGCACACATAATGGCCATTATGAATTCTTAGTAATGCCTTTTGGACTCACTAATGCTCCTTCAACCTTTCAAAGTCTCATGAACGATATTTTTTGGAGCTATCTTCGCAAATTTGTGCTGGTATTTTTTGATGATATTCTCATTTACAGCCCTTCTCTTGAGACTCACTTTCAGTATTTACGGATTGTTCTGACGATCCTTTGGGAGAATACTCTTTTTGTAAAGAAAACAAAGTGCAGCTTTCTCCAGCAAAAAGTAGAGTACCTTGGGCATATAATATCAGAAAAAGTAGTGGCAATAGACCAAGCAAAAATTGAGGCAATGCAAGGCTAGCCGAAACCTACAAATGTGAAATTACTGTGGGGGTTCCTTGGACTAACGGGCTACTACCAAAAAATTGTTAAGGACTATGGGATGATCAGTGCACCACTCACTTCTTTATTGAAAAAAGATGCTTTCCAATGGTCGGACAAAGCCTCTGCTGCCTTCGACAAACTTAAGGCATCCATGACAACGACGCCGGTGCTTGTGCTACCAGATTTCAATAGACCCTTAATCATTGAGACCGACGCATCTGGAGTCGGAATTGGAGTCATTCTCATGCAAGATGGTCGACCACTCACATACACTAGCAAGACACTATCTCCTTCCCTGCTAGTCATAGGTGCCCAGCAAGCCAATCACATGAGTGATGACACGTGTGACTTGATACAGAATCTTTTTGCTTATTATATTTTGGCGTATATCACTTTATAACATTGCATAAATGCATATATATATATATATTGTGATGTCCTTGGATTTGTGCAATGGGAATCGGATCGTGATGAGATCACGATAATGAGATTGATTCACCTTTAAACACATATCCTAAATAATCCCGGTCATAGGTTACTCGAGAGGGACATCGTGATAACTGGATAGACTGGTGTGCTGTATACCCGTCCATATGATGGATGCAAAACGGTCTCATAGCTGCTCGTGTAGGGACACTAGGGATACAAAGATGCAGGTGCTCATTGGAGAATGAGTTCACTCGATTGATCCGCTTACGGAATGCTTTGGATGGTTGATGATGCCTTATTGTCGACAAATGATTCCGTAGTCCTAGTGGTGTATCTGGTCCTTAGACTTGAGACACCAAGGATGTCCTTATGTGAGTGCTCCACTCTTTGATACCGAACTTATAGGTTTGGCTGTCCCATCTAGTACAGTTGGTCATTGGGAGTGGTAGTCGACCTTCACGAGGGCTATTGAGTGTCGATAGAGGATCACCACTCTCTACGTCATG
The DNA here is from genome assembly GCA_900464855.2 of Musa schizocarpa. Taxonomy (NCBI): domain Eukaryota; kingdom Viridiplantae; phylum Streptophyta; class Magnoliopsida; order Zingiberales; family Musaceae; genus Musa; species Musa schizocarpa. Next base: position 27,873,163 of record LS990923.1, read on the forward strand.
AGAGGAATATCCCATGTGTTCTTGCTTAGACAAATCCCTCGGCCGGGTCATTCGGGTTGAGAGAGAAAGAGTTATCCTGGAGAATCCGATTAGAGCGAGACTTCGAGTAAAACCGTATGGGTCCGACAACACCATGCTCGATATACGGTCTCTGGGATATTAGATGGATGAGGGACTATAGGTACATGGTAATCGAGGACGACAGGTCCAATGGATTGGATTCCCCAGTATCGTGGGGGACTACGACATAGTGGCCTAGTACGTCCCAGAATCGATGAGTCGAGTGAATTATTACAGAGATAATAATTCACCGAGTTAGAAGGAGTTTTGACAGTATATGACTCACGGCCCATTTCGATATTGGGCCTAGAGGGTCACACACATATGGTAGACATTGCGATGAGTAGAGGTTCTGATATGAGATATCCGGCCGGAGCCCCTTTGTCTTATTGGATGCAGATCCAATACCCACTAGGGAAGGACCCATTAGGGTTTGACACGGATCTCTATAAATAGGAGGGATTCACAGCCTCATAGGCTAGAGTCTTTGCTTGCCCTTCCTATTCTCCCCTCCCTCTCCACCTCGTGAGGCTTGGAGTTTTGAGGAGGGTCGTCATGAACCCTCTGTGTGCATCACCACTAGAGAGGAGGACGCTTGACCTCCTTCACCCTCTCCTAAGGATCTGCAAGGAAACAGGGATATACGATCTCCCTAGGTAACACAATCTCTATACGCAGTTTTGTGTTTTGCGGATTTTTTCGCACCAATCTTTGCACGACGACGAACATCTTTTTGGGAATCGGGGATTTTTGTTTTCTTATTCTTCCGCTGCGTATATGATGTCACCCCCCATGATTTCCCAACAATAACCGGATAGACTGGTGTGCTGTATACCCGTCCATATGATGGATGCAGTTGGTCTCATAGTTGCTCGTGTAGGGACACTAGGGATACAGTACAGGTGCTCATTGGAGAATGAGTTCACTGATTGATCCGCTTACGGAATGCTGGATGGTTGATGATGCCTTATTGTCAAACAACGATTCCGTAGTCCTAGTGGTGTATCTAATCCTTAGACTTGAGACACCAAGGATGTCCTGTATGAGTGCTCCACTCTTTGATACCGCATTCTTATAGGTTTGGCTGTCCCAGATCTAGTACAAACCGGTCATTGGGAGTGGTAGTCGACCTTCGAGGGCTATTGAGTGTCGATAGAGGATCATCCACTCTCTGGCCATGAGAGGAATATCCCATGTGTTCTTGCTTAGACAAATCCTCGGCGTAGGTCATTCGGGTTGAGAGAAAAGAGTTCTCCTGAGAATCCGATTAGAGCGAGACTCGAGTAGAAACCGTATGGGTCCCACAAACACCATGCTCGATATACTGGTCTCGGGATATTAGATGAATGAGGGACTATAGGTACATGGTAACGAGGGACGACAGGTCCAATGGATTGGATTCTCCTCAGATCGTGCGGGGACTACTGGCGTAGTGGCCTAGTACGTCCGTAGTCGATGAGTCGAAAGTGAATTATTACAGAGATAATAATTCACCGAAGTTAGAAGGAGTTCTCGGCGGTATGACTCACGGTCAGCTCGATATTGGGCCTAGAGGGTCACACACATATGGTAGGTATTGCGATGAGTAGAGGTTCGGATATGAGATATCCGACGGAGCCCTTGTCTTATTGGATGCAGATCCAACACCCACTAGGGAATGACCCATTAGGGTTTGACACGGGATCTCTATAAATAGGAGGGATTCATAGCCTCATAGGCTAGAGTCTTTGCTTGCCTTTCCTATTCTCCTCTCCCTCTCCACCTCAGAGGCCTGGAGTTTTGAGGAGGGTCGTCGCAACCCTGCTGTGTGGTTCACCCCTAGAGAGGAGGACGCTTGACCTCCTTCACCCTCTCCTAAGGATCTGCAAGGAAATAGGGATATACGATCTCCCTAGGTAACACAATCTCTATACGCAGTTTTGTGTTTGGCGGATTTTTACGCACCAATATAGGCAGCACCGCTTTTGCCAAGTCATGGGCAGAACCGCCCGGAGGCGGCGGCGCCGGGGCGCCCCTGCAGCGGCAGCTCCCTCCAATGGGCGTGCCGCTTTGCATCGCGAGGGCACTGCCCTCGCCCCTCGCCCCTGAGCCGCCCGCCGCCAGGTGGCGGGCGGCCGGCAATAGTAGAGGGAATTAGGGTTTTGGGCAAAAGGATAGTTTTACCCCTGTGAATTTGATAAATTCCAGTTTCTATCTTTTGTCCAAATTATGAAAATATCCTTAGGAATTGAGAAATTCCCTACATGTCCCTGATTTCAGAAAAATATTAATTAATTAAAAGGTTTAGTTGAATATTATTTTTATTATTATCTAGTAGTCGTACATGATGATGATTATTTATACATGTGATGTATGATGTGTGGACGGATGATCATGGACCGTGTGATGTGTGTACTTGTGATTATTATTATTGAGATCTGCGAACCTCCATTATATTTCTCGTTTATTGTCGGGCCTGCGTGCCTATGATTAAGTTGTAATCACATGAGGAGGCTTGGCGGAGGCGTGGATGCGATAGCGGGACCCACGAGACGGACGGACGATCGTAATGCATGGAGATGCATCAAGATGTCGACGAAACCGGACGAGGACGAGATGGACGATCACAAGGGCATGGAGATGCACCATTGCACACATAGATCTTGATGTGAGTGATTAGGCCTCTCTTTGGCTCGGGCCCTCATCATATTAGGTCGTGGTCCATGATCATCGATGTGATTGCTTATACACATACTAGATATGTATATATATTTGCATGCGATGTAGATATATATTAAATATGTATATGTGTGACATGTCATATTAGGAGACCAAATTATAGAAACATCTCTCGATAATATTAAGTCGGTAAACGTGAGGCAATTAGATTGACCTACGTGGCCTTCCATCGTTATGAGTAGGAACCCCATTCCGGTGTAGGTTGAGTTGGTCGAGTCCCTCGAGACTCACCTATATTGCGATTCGCTATCTTGCTTACTTAATACATAGAGATGTCACCGGTGACCTGAGGGCATGGTATGCTTGGTCGAGTCCCTCGAGGGTATATCATCAAATCAGACTCATCTTGTAACGAAGGTGTTGACTTAACCGAGCATCATGGTTGGTCGAGTCCCTCGAGGCCATGGTGATTCGGAGGCCGAACAGGACGGGAATCACAAGGAGTTGTGATCGGCAAGAGTTGCCTACCTTTTAGGCTTAGTGTGATTGGTCGAGTCCCTCGAGGTTACTCTAAGACGCTGATTGGATCCTGATCCCCACTAGAAGTCTGGCCGGAGACTTCGTTTCACGCGTCTTTGGGGTGTCGCGTGACTTCGTTAGTAAAATAGTGGGAGCATATTAAGATAGAAGTCCATATCTTGATAGTTTATTTCTTGCAAAATCTGCATGTTATTCATTTCTGCTACATCTTTATTTTCAGAAAATGTCGCTTTCAAATCCCTTACGTGGCATACTTGATGTCAACCGCCTTACTGGTCCAAATTATACGGATTGGCTCCGTAACTTGAGAATCGTTCTCACAGCGGAGAAAATCGTATAATGCCCTTGATACTGATGATGCCTACGCCCGAAGAAGGGCAAGCGAGGATGATGATCGCCGCCACGCAAAGGCATTGATGACTCCACTCTTGCTCGATGCTATATGTTGGGCTCTATGACTCCAGAGTTACAGAGACAACATGAAAAGATGGATGCCGATCCATTCTCCTACATGTCCAAAAATTGTTTGAGGAACAGGGAAGGACTCAACGATATGAGATATCCAAGAGCCTTTTCCGCGCTAGGATGACTGATGGGACACCGGTTCAGAACCATATCCTAAAGATGATTGAGTGGATAGAGAAACTCACAGGTCTAGGAATAGTCCTAGAGGATAACTTGTGTGTGGACATTGTGCTTTAGTCCCTACCAGATTCCTTTTCACAGTTCATAATTAATTTTAATATGAACAAGCTTGAGGTGACTCTCCCAGAGCTCCTCAATATGTTGAGGGAGGCAGAGAGTACTATTAAGAAAGAGAAGCCAGTTCTCTACACTGGTGAGACCAGAAAGAAAAGGAAAGCAGAAAAGTCCCTTAAGAAGGGAAAGGGCAAGGGCAAACAAGGTAAAGCAAAGGTTGCTAAGAAAGACCCAACAAAGGACAAAGGCCAGTGCTTCCACTATGGTAAAGATGGGCAATGGAAGAGAAACTGCAAAGAGTACCTTGCAGAAAGGGCGAAACAAAAGCTTGATGAAGCTTCAGGTACATTCATGATCAGTCTCCATTTGTCAGACTCTTATTGTAACACATAGGTATTGGATACCGGTCGTGCTTATCATATATGCAATTCGTTGCAGGTTCTGGCAAGGCCTAGGAGACTACAGAGAGGCGAGATGGACCTCAAGATGGGTAATGGAGCAAAAGTTGCTATATTAGCTGTTGGCGAGGTCGCCCTACATCTGCCTAGTGGAGCTTTTATTACATTAGATGCATGTTATTTTGTTCCTTCTATTATCAAAAACATTATCTCCATTTCATGTTTAACAGTTAGTGGATATAAATTTGTTTTTGAGAACAATGGTTGTATATTATTAGATGATAAGATCATCACGAAAGGAACATTGCAAAATGGTTTATTTATGTTAGACACCACTCCACATATCATGAATGTAAATATATCCAAAAGGAAACGAGATGAGTTGAACAGTGCATACCTGTGGCATTGTAGGCTAGGTCACATCCATGAAAGAATGATTCAAAAGTTGCTAAATGATGGATATCTAGATCCATTCGACTATGTGTCATATACAACTTGTGAGCCTTGCATTCGTGGAAAACTGTCCAAATCTCCATTTAGTAGAACTGGAGAGAGAGCCAATGAGTTGTTGGAACTCATACATAGTGATATATGTAGACCCATGTCAACTCATGCCATTGGAGGTTACTCCTACTTCATTACATTTACTGATGATTTCTCAAGGTATGGATATGTGTACTTAATGAAGTACAAGTCTGAGGCCTTTGAGAAATTCAGAGAGTATAAGAATGAGGTGGAGAACCAGACTGGAAAGAGTATCAAAACTCTTCGATCAGATCGAGGAGGTGAATACTTAAGTACAGAGTTTACTCTGTTCCTCAAGGACCATGGGATATTATCCCAATGGACACCTCCTTATACACCTCAGCTCAATGGTGTCTCTGAAAGGCAAAATCATACATTATTAGATATGGTATGGTCCATGATGAGTTTCGTTGACCTACCCATCTCATTCTGGGATATGCCCTAGAAACCGCAGACTTACCTTCCTCGAACAGAGTTCCAACTAAGTCTCCAGTAGTGTCTACACCATATGAGATATGGAAAGGGAAGAAGCCCGATCTTAAGGTTGTTAAGATCCAAGGCTGCCCTCGCCCATGTTAGAAGACACAACCCCGATAAATTAGAATCAAGGACAGAGCGATGCAAATTTGTGGGATACCCCAAGGAAACTTGTGGGTATTATTTCTATCATCTCGAGGACCAAAAGGTCTTTGTAGCTAAGAGAGCAGTGTTCATTGAGAAGGAACACATTCTTGACGGAGACAGTGGGAGAATGATAGAATTGAGCGAGGTTGGAGAACCAAGCTCAAGCACCACTCTACTGACCAAGTCCGTTTCGGTACCTAATACACAAGTATCAACTTTTTACGCAGTGTCCGATAGAGTATCCCATCCTCCCCGAGAGATATGTGGGACATATTAGAGCAGAGGATGTAGAGGATATTGATCCTCGACCCTACGAGGAGGCTATTATGAGTATAGACTCGGGAAGTAGAAAGAAGCCATGAATTCGAGATGGATTCTATGTACTCCAATAAGGTTTGGAACCTAGTTGATGCTCAAGGTATTGTACCCATCGGTTGCAAGTGGATCTTTAAGAAAAAGATCGGAGTAGATGGAAAGGTAGAGACCTATAAAGCAAGGCTAGTGGCTAAGGGGTATCGTCAAAGGCAAGGTGTTGACTACGACGAAACTTTCTCACCCGTAGCAATGCTAAAATCCATTAGAATTCTATTGGCTATTGTAGCACACTATGATTATGAGATCTGGCAGATAGATGTGAAAACCGCATTCCTCAACGGGAACCTCGAGGAAGAGGTGTATATGATGCAACCTGAGAGATTCGTGTCCAAGAACTGCCCAGATAAGGTGTGTAGGTTGCTTAGATCCATTTATGGACTAAAGCAAGCTTCCCGAAGTTGGAACATAGGATTTGATGTGGCAATCAGATCTTATGACTTCGTTAAGAATGAAGATGAGCCTTGTGTATAAAGAAAGGTAAGTGGGAGCGCTATCACCTTTTTGGTGTTATATGTGGATGACATCCTCATCATTGGGAATGACATAGGAATGCTGTCCACAGTAAAGGCTTGGTTATCTAAACACTTCTCCATGAAGGACTTAGGAGAAGCATCTTATATCTTGGGGATTAGAATCTATAGAGATAGATCCAAGAGGATGCTTGGCTTGTCCCAGTCCAGGTACATAGAAACTATTGTCAAAAGGTTTGGCATGGAAAATTCCAAGAGAGGTCTCATACCAATGAGACATGGGATATCGCTTTCTACGAGTATGTCCCCAAAGACTCCAGAAAAGAAAGGGCGAACATGGATATGATACCTTATGCCTCAGCAATAGGGTCTATCATGTATGCCATGCTATGTACTAGGCCCGATATAGCGCATGCTCGAGTGTCACGAAGCGGTATCAGGCGGATCCGTGCTTGGACCATCGAAAGCAAGAAAAGTGTATCCTTAAGTACTTGAGAAGGACTAAGGATCTTTTACTAGTATATGGAGGTAATAGCCTTAAGGTTGAAGGCTACACTAACTCAAGTTTTCAGTCTAATGTCGATGATAGCAAGTTGAATTCAGGTATGTGTACACCTTGAATGGAGGAAAAGTGTGCCGGAAGAGTTCCAAGCAAGATACCATCACGACTCGACCACGACCACGAGGCGGAGTACATTGCTGCATCGATGCAGCAAAAAGAGGGAGTCCGGGTGAAGAAGTTCATCACAGATTTGGGAGTCGATCTGAGATAGTGACAAGTCGACTTCCTTATATTGGCACAACTATGGGGTGATTACTCAAATAAGGGAACCCGGTCTCATCAAAAGTGTTCTCGAGGAGGTTCCAAAACTTATAAGAAAGATCGTAACTTGAGGAGATGTAGCAAAGGAAAGAGTTCCATCCGAAGATAACATTGTAGATCCACTGACAAAGTCGTTGTCTCAAATTGTCTTTGAGCGTCACAGGAGTCTGATGGAGATCAGATATATAGGTGATTGGCTTTAGGTCAAGTGGGAGATTGCTAGTCATAGGTGCCCAGCAAGCCAATCACGTGAGTGATGGCACGTGTGACTTGATACAGAATCTTTTTGCTTATTATATTTTGGCGTATATCACTTTGTAACTATTGCATAAATGCATATATATATTGTGATGTCCTTGGATTTGTGCAATGGGAATCGGATCGTGATGAGATCACGATAATGAGATCGATTCACCTTTAAACACATATCCTAAATAATCCCGGTCATAGGTTACTCGAGAGGGACATCGTGATAACCGGATAGACTGGTGTGCTGTATACCCGTCCATATGATGGATACAGCTGGTCTCATAGCTCCTCATGTAGAGACACTAGGGATACAGTACAGGTGCTCATTGGAGAATGAGTTCACTGATTGATCCGCTTACGGAATGCTGGATGGTTGATGATGCCTTATTGTTAGACAGTGATTCCGTAGTCCTAGTGGTGTATCTGGTCCTTAGACTTGAGACACCAAGGATGTCCTGTATGAGTGCTCCACTCTTTGATACCGGACTTATAGGTTTGGTTGTCCCAGATCTAGTACAGTTGGTCATTGGGAGTGGTAGTCAACCTTACGAGGGCTATTGAGTGTCGATAGAGGATCATCCACTCTCGGCGTCATGAGAGGAATATCCCATGTGTTCTTGCTTAGACAAATCCCTGGCCAGGGTCGTTCGGGTTGAGAGAGAAAGAGTTCTCCGGGAGAATCCGATTAGAGCGAGACTCGAGTAGAAACCGTATGGGTCTGACAACACCATGCTTGATATACGGTCTCTGGGATATTAGATGGATGAGGGACTATAGGTACATGGTAACTGAGGACAGACAGGTCCAATGGATTGGATTCCCCTGTATCGTTTGGGGACTATGGCGTAGTGGCCTAGTACATCCGTAGTCGATGAGTCGAGTGAATTATTACAGAGATAATAATTCACTGAGTTAGAAGGAGTTCTGATAGGTATGACTCACGGCCAGCTCGATATTGGGCCTAGAGGGTCACACACATATGGTAGGTATTGCGATGAGTAGAGGTTCGGATATAAGATATCCGACGGAGCCCTTGTCTTATTGGATGCAGATCCAATACCCACTAGGGAAGGACCCATTAGGGTTTGACACGGGATCTCTATAAATAGGAGGGATTCACAGCCTCATAGGCTAGAGCCTTTGCTTGCCTTTCCTATTCTCCTCTCCCTCTCCACCTCAGAGGCCTGGAGTTTTGAGGAGGGTCGTCGCAACCCTGCTGTGTGGATCATCGCTAGAGAGGAGGACGCTTGACCTCCTTCACCCTCTCCTAAGGATCTGCAAGGAAATAAGGATATACGATCTCCCTAGGTAACACAATCTCTATACGCAGTTTTGTGATTTGCGGATTTTTACGCACTAATCTTCGCACGACGACGAACATCTTTTTGAGAATCGGGGATTTTTGTTTTCTTGTTCTTCCGCTGCGCATATGATGTTGCCCCCCATGATTTCCCAACACTCCCATCAAAATAAGTCAATATGTGATAAGGAGATGCTTGCCATTGTGCGTGCAGCAACGAGGTGGAGACCCTACTTGAATGGTCGACGATTTCAAATTAAAATCGACTATAAAAGCCTCAAGTACTTTTTGGAGCGAAAGATATCATCTCTTGAGCAGCAAAAATGGGTAACAAAACTTCTTGGATTTGATTATGAAATAACTTACAAAAAGGGGAAAGAGAATATTCTTGCAGATACGCTTTCGCAGCTACCCGAGCAAGCTGAAGTTTCAACCGTTTCACTTCCGACCAGCGACTTCCTTGAGGATATTAAGATAGAATGGCAGGAAGATTCAGAGACAACTAAGATTATAAAAAAATTGCAGGAAGCACCAAGCTCCGTGACTCATTACAATTGGGACTCAAAAGAATTACACTATAAGGGACGCATTGTGCTTATGATAAATTCTACTTGCATTTTCATGAGCAGATTTTGGATAAAGTTATTCTATATACAGCGTACTAAATTGAAAAGGAGTACGACGGCATATCACCCGCAAATCAACGGCTAGACAAAATTTATAAATAGGTGCTTGGAGACAGCCCAAAGCCACCCACCAAATATGACTATCCAAGGAAAACTCCAGACCCAGCCAAGTGTCATAATTGATCGACGGATCGTGACTCGACGACGACGACCCACTACTACAGTGCTAATACAGTGGGTGAACCTACCAATAGAAGATGCCACTTGGGAGAACTATGATGACTTGAAGATCAAATTCTCAAAATTCATGAATCGTCAGCCTCGAGGATAAGGCTGATTTGAAGAGGGCAGGTTTGTTAGGACTCTAGCTAGAAGAGTCCTAATTGAGATGGACATTCATGTAAAACCTACCTAAGCCGACCCCTATTAAAGAGGTGAAGAGGCCGGCTAGGGTTAGGAGATTGTTTCTTACAGATAAATTAGGAGTTGTAAAGAAATAGGAGTCTTGATTAGAAGTCTATTAGGAGTTGGTTAGAAGAAGGATTCTTGAGTAGGAATCTTGAGTAAGAGTCCTATTAGGAGTTAGGGTTTAGAAACCCTATAAATAGCCATGTATTTCTCCTCTTTTCACAAGCAATAGATGAATCTTTTCTGCAGCCTTTGAGCAGCAACTTGGAGGGAGGAACCCCTATAGAGTTCCAAGGAGGCCGATCCCCTAAATAGATCAACCCTAAGTTTAGAATCTGCAATGGTTCTAACAGGTTAATTCCTTCTAGCATGGATTTGAATCTGATAGTTAGTCGCTCTATTCTTAGTAGCATTAGTTTTCTTCCCTAGTGGTGAATTGTATTCTTGTTTGCATTGGGTTTACTGCCTTTAGTTTTAGTTCGAAGCTAATACTTACTACTCTACTGATATTCTTTATTGCTAGTTTGTTATTATTACGAGATCTTAGGCTTATAGCTCATTATATCAGAATGAAAGCCCGGGGGACTTGGCCGGGAATAACCTACCAGCAAATACCCAATAGGTGACTCGATAATAGCTATAAAGAAATATCTAACTTGTTTCGGACTGCCACACTTTAACTGCACAGCTGCTACACTCCTTCTATTAGAATTTTTCTCAACAAATTTTCTCATGCCCATCTTATCTTCTATCAAAGTCAACATCTTATCTTATATCAAAGTCAACATTATTATTTAGGTAGTTAGGTGTTTCTATTGATACGCGCAATCGAGAGAGTGTTCATTGCAACCCATGTTTGTTAGGCTCCCCACCTATGATGTGAATATGTATTGATACTACCTATGTGGTATTGACATTGCTACCCATGTGTGTGCTACTGATAAAAGCAATATAGGCAGGGTGGTTTCCTTCCGTATTCTTATAGGGTTGATCCGATCGGATTACCCGGAGCACATTCACACACGCGCATCCTCGTACAGAGTTAATACTAGTTCTGTTAAATGCTGTATAAGACTCGAACCAATAGGCAAGTGCTTAGTTGGTCGGCTGCATTCTTACAATTCTTGCTTTAGAGTTATCGTCTTAGGCTAATGAGGCGAACTCCAATGTTTGAGTTTGAATCTTTTCATCCTTTCTCTTAGGCTTACTTTACTAACAACAAGCATTCTTTCAACCTTTGGGCACTCATTCAGTATTTCTAGCTCTACTCTTATTAGTATCATAGTGCAAGTATGGTCCGGTGCAATGTTTCATTCCTATGCTTCTTCAGTTGATTCCGACTTTCTAGTTTATTCTTATTGTTGAGGTTTGATTCTGTGTTTCACACCCTTAAGCCTTAATCTAGTGCTCTGTACTGTCCGGATGAGCATGTTCCCTAGTCCTAGTGGATTTCTGAATTAACCTCGGAACTAGCGCTTTTACACTGCCCTAACAAACTATAACCCATAACTCATACTAAACACTAATTATGTTGCATGGTGAGTTCTGCTCGTTAATGCTTACAGCCGGGGGGGCAGCAATCTTCTATTATCTTCTAGACTCCAACCTTTTCCTGCTTTGCTCAATTCCATAACTAGATAAGGATGCGTGAAATAGAGATGAAATTACACAGCTTCCTATTCTATTGGCTCTAGATTTCTATGAGCTCTACCTTTTATTCCTATTTATACTGATCTTATGGCTAATACTTCTTTATCTAATACATCTTTCTATTCTATTGTTTGCGCTGTTGCCTTGCTTCCTGACCAGTTATTGCTGGCTTTGACCTAACAGCTTCCTTAGCTTTCTTTCACTTCATCTTTCGAGCTAACAAGCAACTTTCTAATGTTTGTTCTCATGCCAAAGTAGCGATTAGGAGTTCTTTTAGTTATTCTTATAGGAGTAGTTATGCTTATAGGAGTGAGTTGATTTCCTACTTAAGAGATTGGATCCTTCCCTAGAGGAACAAAGCCTTGTCCGCCATTCTTTCCGGTAGATTCTATATTCACTGGATCATACCGTACTTCTTCTTTTGCTACTTTATTCTTATCAGTAATAGGCTTTCAGCACCTTATTCTTTTTATCGGTAGTTGAGTTGCTAGTTAGTAAGTTCAAGTCTAATAAGTAGTGATCGCATTCCCATAAGTAGGGTGTTGGTTAGGGCGAAAGTATCTGATGTCGAGGGAAAGGAAAGCCTAATTCTTATGTGTTGGGGTAGGTAGGCCAGGCTGGACTTCTTATTCTTATATTGGGTGGTCGAGCCTTACTTCTTAGTGAAAGCTCTGGAAGCAGTAGCCGAAGCCTATGTTAGTAGGTTGGTTTGTTAATTCCGAGTCGAAGCCCTTATTCTGAGCTATGAAGCATGAGCTGAAGTCCGAGTTCCAAGTTAAAGCCTATGTTTTCGTGCTCAAACCTTTGACTTATTTATTAAGCCTTGTTCTCAGTAGCTCCATTCTCTTATCTGTATTGCTTAACTCTTGGATGCCGAGCTCTAATACTAAGGTAGTACGATGTAGTGCATAGACATCAAATCATATGTTGAGTAATGTAATAAGAATACAGAGGGAGGAATTATGATCTAGGCGGGGAGAGCGAGTATTGGCAACTTCTTATGAGCCTGTCGCTGCTTACTTGTATTCTTTCACTACGGACCGAGCACCTTGCTTGTTAGCTTAAGGTCTACTGGCTCTTAGCTTTGACCCCTTTACTGTTAGTCTGATACTAACAATAACAAGACTACGACTTTGGGATGCGGTACTGCGTACCCTTTATTCTGTAGCTACTGATTAAAACAGGCACTGCTACTAAACAATGCTTTTAACTCGAAACAGGGAATCCGAGTAAGTATAGTGCTATTGGAATTAAACAAGGTGCTGAAAGCCAGCTGCTAACAAGGCATAAACTGCTACTAGTGAGAATGTATTTACCATCTCGAAGAACCCCAAAAGACTTTCTAATATTGGTATGATCTAGCACATCCACTAATAGGAGAAAAGAGTCAACCACGCCTTACTCCCCCTGCTGTGAATCTTACTGCCTCCATAAGCTACCCAAGCCTTACCCCGTCCCTACTAAGAGACAAGTATCATTAGTTCACATCGGTCCCAAGCCTTACTCGCCGGTAGTCCACGCCTTACTTATTACCGTCCCAAACCTTAAGACTTTCCTAAACTGATCAGCTAGCTTCCTCTTGGCTCAAACTACTGCTCTGGCTTTTTCTTCTGATATTTATTACATCAACGCTTATGCCTATGGTGGAGTTGAGCCTGCTTTTAAGGCTGCCCCGCTTCGCCTAAAACGAAAACTCCCATCTGACTTTTCCGCCTTCCATCCTTGCTGCCCGGATCTAACATCGGCATTTGTATATAACGCCCCTTTAGCGCGTTCTTTGAAAACTCCATATCAGGCTGGCAGTCCTTCCTTGCTTTCAAACTGGCAATGCTAGAAAAGGTACAAGACTGGAACCAATACCCATAAGAGAATTTAGATAGTACTTATAAGGCTTTAACGCGTTACAGGGCTAAATATACGCCTTCTACTTACCCACTGACTTTTATTCTTATGCTCGAAGTTAGGGCCCACCACCCCTTTAGCTCAGCATTGCCTATGAACCCGACAGACGAGTATATGATATGGTATAGTCTAGGACAAGACTTCTAGTAGTCAATATCAATGATATATTATGATATGGTATAGTCTAGAACAAGACTTCTAGTAGTCAATATCAGAATGAAAGTGCAGCAAAGTAATAATGATTAAGCGGGGAATGTCCTGTTATTTCAGTTCGCATAGTAGATTAAAAGCCAGAATCCAAAGAATAAGCATAAGAACTCAACTTGAATCCGGGGCCCTACTGACAAGAATCGAAATAGAAACTTTGACTTAGGATAATAACCACCAACAAGAACCAAATAACTTGGGCTATCACTACTGAAAAAAGGCTCACCATACTTACTTTGAAACTACTTCTACTGTTTTAAAGACTTAAACAGGAGTCAAAGAATCAACTCGATGGACATCGCGCAACAATAATGGAATGCCCATTTACAGATAGGCATTGAACTCAGCTGTATAGGAACCAAACATTACAATAAAATAAAGGTGCTGAAAGCTAGAGGTCGATCAGACTTCAACTAATAACCTAGCTTTTTGCAATCTATAAGCCTATGTATCCTGCTGTAGAGCCTATGTTCCTATGTCACCCGATTCAGTCTGACTTTGCGTGGTTTCAACTTAGCGCTGCCTACTTTGATTCTTTATCGACTTACGATTACAACTAGGGGAATTAAAGAAGATTACTCCATAGTATAAGAATAGAACTTAGTCGGCTAAGCGTTAACCTTCCAACAAGGAACTCCACTAACTACTGTTAACAAGACGCTAACTCATAAGTGGGTGCTGAAAGTCTATTGATAAAAAGAATAGAACCACCACTACACTACAAAGCATGAAAAGGGTAAGCCAAAGAGTGGGTACCATATCAGAGGGAATCCAGTACTGATTGAACTTTAACCCAGGGATTGATGGGGATATAAAGAGGAATAACCTTTGTATATGAACAAATACTAGAAGACCATAATACGCAGCAGAATAAAATGGAAATACAATCAAACAAAACACCAAGATATACGTGGAAAACCCCTTCAATGTGAAGGGTAAAAACCATGGGGGAAACTAGAGATAATCCACTATGAGAATAATGAATATACAAATCTCAATCTCTTGCCCAAAACCCTAGCAACAACCACAAGAGAATAACTGGGATATAAGGATTATGTCACTGCCCACAATATCTAAAATCTCCCCAAGTAATCACAGCAAGAGTCTATTATAGATTTGATTTAACCTGAGATGAGAACACTGCTAGATGATTGAGAATAGTCTCTCTACGTTGTCCTTGTCTTCTTCCCTTTCTTTCTCTTCCTTTTCAGCCTTGTTCTCCTTCTTCTCTTTGAAAACTCGTGGCCCTCAAGATCTGCCTCGTTGCTGCCTTTTTTGTAGATGCTCACCCTAAGGAGCTAATTCTAGGAGACACGTCAAAGGGGGTTCAAACACGATCTTCTCTTAAAACCTTTTGTGCGAATGCCGCCTTTCTCTCCCAAATTGAACCCAAATGCATTGATGAAGCCATGAAAGATGATTCATGGATTATCGCAATGCAAGATGAATTAAATCAATTTGAGAGAAATGAAGTGTGGAAGCTTGTTCCTAGGCCAAATGACCATTTAGTTATTGGTACTAAATGGGTCTTCAGAAACAAGCAAAATGAAAATTGTATCGTGGTTAGAAACAAGGCTAGATTAGTGGCCAAAGGTTTCAACCAAGAAGAAGGTATCGATTACGAAGAAACCTTCGCTCCTGTGGCTCGATTGGAAGCCAAAAGGATGCTCCTTGCCTACGCTAGCAGTAATAATTTTAAGTTGTTTCAAATGGATGTTAAAAGCGCTTTTCTAAATGGCTTTATCTCCGAAGAAGTTTATGTTGAACAACCTCCTGGTTTTGAAAATGATAGCCTCCCTAATCATGTGTTTAGATTAACTAAAGCTCTCTATGGTTTAAAACAAGCCTCAAGGGCTTGGTATGAGAGACTTAGTTCTTTTCTTATCGAAAATAACTTCACAAAAGGCAAGGTTGATACTACATTATTTATCAAGAATTTTGAAAATAATTTTCTCATTGTTCAGATTTATGTTGATGATATTATCTTTGGCTCTACAAATGAATCTCTCTGTGAATCTTTTGCTAGAACCATGAGTCTTGAATTCGAAATGAGCTTAATGAGAGAATTAACATTCTTCTTAGGTTTATAAATCAAATAATTAAGCAACGACATCTTTATTAGTCAAACAAAATATGCTATGAATTTATTAAAAAAGTTTAATATGAACAACTTAAAGGCTATTAACACCCCTATGAGCACCTCCACTAAGTTAGAAATTGATGAAAGTGGAGAAAGCTTTAATCAAAAGACTTATAGGGGTATGATAGGAAGTTTACTTTACCTTCGCCACCGCAGACCGGACATCATGTTCAATTGTAGGACTTTGTGCTAGATTTCAATCAAACCCTAAGATATCTCATCTCAAAGCAGTCAAAAAGAATACTTAGATATCTTAATAGAACCAAAAATCTAGGATTATGGTACCCAAAATCGAAAAAATTTTGAGTTAACGACTTATCTTGATCTTGGGACTTAGTTGGCTATAGACTAGATAGAAAAAAGCACATCGGGATCATGTCAATTTTTTAGGACATGCCCTTGTATCCTAGTCATCTAAGAAACAAAGCTTCGGTTGCTCTATCAACAACAACCGCTTTAATATATTGCAACAAGTGCATCTTTGTGCACAAGTTGTATGGATGAAAAACACTTTAGAAGATTACAAAGTTAATCTTAAAGATATTCCCATTAAATGTGATAACACGAGTGCAAAATGCTTAACTAAAAATCCTATACAACACTCAAGAACAAAACATATTGATATTAGACATCACTTTATACGAGATCATGTCACTAATCATGACATAGAGTTCATTGATACCAAACATCAACTGGCTGACATTTTTACAAAACCTCTAAGTGAAGAATAATTTGATTTCATTAAAAGAGAATTAGGAATGTTGATGTGTCCGAATAAATAAACTTATTTTTTTTAGGACTATATTGAATGATCGATCACTTGATTGCCATGTTTAAATGTGAAAATCTATAACAAAATCTTGTCCAAATGCATCTTATTTGTTCGAATGCTATAAAACAGATTTATTCACACTTTCATAAGTTTAAAATAAATCGATAAAAGTGATTCCTGTGTATATATTTCATCCAAGAATATCTTTATGGGTAAAATGGATTATAACAAAAAAAAAGGAAGAAGTTTTCAAAGCAATCTATGTAAAATTCCTCTATAAAGCTTGCTAATATTGTTTTCCTGGTATCACAATTACCATGTTTTTTTGTTGATGACAAAGGGGGAGAAACATATGAATTGATAAACACTGCTATGATCATGTCTATGTCATATTTGCAAATACTTGAGTGATGCTATAAACAATGTTATGGTTATGCCATCCTTGCATCACCAAGAGATATATGAACAAGTGCTATAGTTTGCATTATGTCTTGAGTTGATATCCTATCTTGTGAAGTAAATGCAAACTTGCTAGAAAATCTCAAATGTGTGCATCATGTAATAGTCCTTCGTAGCTTTATATGATAATATTCAATTACATGATGAATAGTTACAAACACAATCATACAAACTTGATGATGTATGTCAAGCCTTGACATCATTCTTGAAGAGATACATCATGATGGGTATCATGATGGGAGTATTGATAAGTTTAACTGATCTAACTTATCAATACGTCACTTGAATTCTTAGGTCTTGAATTCAAGGTTGACTTATCTCAACTATGGCATATAGATAGGGGGAGTTAAGGATAACTCCATTATCAATTGATTGTCATCATAAAAAAGGGGGAGATTGTTGAATCTCAGATTTTGATGATGAAGTCAATTGTCATTTGTTGTCTAATCTATGTGTTGAGATAAGTGTGCAGGATTAACTACGATGAAAGTTAGACAAGCAGCGGGAGTTGCGCCGAGTCAAGATCATGATCACGTTGGGAGTTCGAGAGTTCGATGGAAGTTCGACGGTCGTGGAGGTTCTCGAAAACAGATCCGAGAAGTCCGAAGCTTGCCAGCGGCTTCGTCGAACTTCGCCAAGTGGATCGTCGCAAAAGTCTAGGAGTTTGCCGAAGTCCATGCAGAAGAATCACCGAGGGTTCATCGGATGATCAACGGAAGTTCAGCGGAAACTTCGCGGAAGAAGCGATTGACGATCGAAGCAAAGCTGCAGAAATTGTCCTAGATTTAATCGTAGTAAGCATGTTGATTAAGTTGGAAAATGGGAGGTGATCCCATTAGCTTAATCTTGGGGCAATTGGCCCCCCCGAAAAGGTGAAATTGGGCGAATGGAGCTAACCATTCGGACCACGATTACACCGAGAGGTGCAACCGCCTAAACGAGGAGGTGGCACCGCTGGGCTAAGTCTCCCAATGAGGCGGGCGGTGCAACCGCCCCAGCCGAGGAGGTGCAACCGCCTGAGCTCGATCTTCGAAGCTAGGCCGGATGCGGTGCAACCTCCCCGATAGAGAGGTAGCACCGCCGAGCTCGGTCTTCGAGCTCGGCGAAGAAGTGCAACCGCCTCGATCAAGAGGTGGCATCGCTTGGGGCTCGATCTCCGAGCTGGACTTCGGCGGTGCAACCCCCCTAACCTGAAGGTGCAACCGCTTTGGGCTCGATCTTGAGCTCTGCCAGGGCGGTGCAACCTCTCCCATCGAGGAGGTGCAACCGCTTTGATCCCGAAATTCGGGATTTGATCGTTTTGAGCTCAAATTTGAACTGGGTTGGGGCCTATAAATACCCCACCCATTCAGCACAGAAAAGAGCAAGAGACCTACATCGAAATCTTGATCTTCTCTGTGATTCTTGAGCTCAAAATTGTTGTAAAACCTTTAAGTCTCCTCCTTACGTTCTTTAAGTTTCTGAATTATAAAAGTGAGGAGAGAAAGGTTCTGTAAGGGTTGTCTCCTGAGCCCATCAAAAGGAGTGAAACTATAAAGGGTAGTTGGCCTTAAGCCTATTGAAGGAAGGCAGCTAGTTGACGTCGGTGACCTCGGGAGGAGGAGGAAGCCAAAAGTGGAGTAGGTCAAGACCGACCAAACCACTCTAAATCTCTGGTTTGCTTTTATTTTGAGTACCTTATCATTACTGCAAACCTCCTACATAACTACTGCTCTCTCTGCCTTTTACTGAATAAGTTCTAAGTGCTGACCTTTTGAATCTGCATTCAAACGTAAATCTGTGTTTTTTTCAGTATGATCAGCTTACGTTTGTGTTTTGATTCTGCAAAACTGTCTTCTCGCTTTTATGAACTAGTTTCTAAGTTTAGATCCCTTTGAAACTGTTTTAGGCGTAAACTTCTTTTTTTAAGCGTTTAGGCGTAAAACTGCGTTTAGGCGCCAAACTGCGTAAAACTGCGTTTAGGCGTAAACTGAGTTTAGGCATAAAAACTGTGTTTAGACACAAACTGCGCAAACTGTGTTTAGACATAAAACTATCTTTTAGGCGTAAACTACTTTTTAGGCGCAAACTGCGTTTTGACGTAAAACTGCGTTTAGACATAAACTGAGTTTAGGCATAAAAACTGCGTTTAGGCGATAAAACTGCGTTTAGGCGATAAAACTGTGTTTAGGCATAAAACTGCGTTTAGGCGCCAAACTGTATTTAGATGCAAACTCAGTTTAGGCGTAACCAATGTGCTTAGGCGTAAACTGCGCTTAATCTTAAGTAATCTTAGAATCGGCTTTTACATCGAAATCATTTTTATCGGACAAACGCAGCTTTCGTTTTTAAATCGCTGAAAGATACTCGCTGCACTAATTCACCCCCCCCCCCCCCCCTCTTAGTGCTCTCGATCCTAACAACCTAGCCTACAATGCCACAGGTATGCACTGTTCAACTCATCTCATTTCCTTTTGGACACATTTACATTCATGATATGTGGAGTGGTGTCTAACATAAATAAACCATTATGCAATGTTCCTTTCGTGATGATCTTATCATCTAATAATATCGAACAATCATTGTTCTCAAAAACAAATTTATATCCACTAACTGTTAAACATGAAATGGAGATAATGTTTTTGATAATAGAAGAACAAAATAACATGCATCTAATGCAATAAAAAAGCTCCACTAGGCGGATGTAGGGCGACCTGTACAACTAATACAACAACTTTTGCTCCATTACCCATCTTGAGGTCCATCTCGCCTCTTTGTAGTCTCCTAGGCCTTGCCAAAACCTGCAATGAATTGCATATATGATAAGCACTACCGATCCAATACCCATGTGTTATCATAAGAGTCGACAAAATGGAGACTGATCATGAATGTACACGAAGCTTCATCAAGCTTTTGTTTAAGCCCTTTCTGCAAGGTACTCTTTGCAGTTTCTCTTCAATGCCCATCTTTACCACAGTGGAAGCACTGGCCTTTGTCCTTTGCTGGGTCTTTCTTAGCAACCTTTGCTTTACCTTGTTTGCCCTTGCCCTTTCCCTTCTTAAGGGACCTTTCACTTTCCTTTTCTTTTTTGGTCTCACGGTGTAGAGAACTGGCTTCTCTTTCTTAATAGTACTCTCTGCCTCCCTCAACATATTGAGGAGCTTTGGGAGAGTCACCTCAAAACTTGTTCATATTAAAATTCATTATGAACCTGTAAAAGGAATCGGTAGGGGCCCAAGCACAATGTCCACACACAAGTTATCCTCTAGGACCATTCCTAGACACATGAGTTTCTCTATCCACTCAATCATCTTTAGGACATGGTTCTGAACCAGTGTCCCCTCAGTCATCCTAAGCGGAAAAAGGCTCTTGGATATCTCATATCATTGAGTCCTTCCTGTTCCTCAAACAATTTGCGGACATGTAGGAGAATTGATCGGCATCCATCTTTTCATATTGTCTCTCAGTAACTCTCGGAGTCATAGAGCCCAACATATAGCAATCGAGCAAGAGTGGAGTCATCAATGTACTTCACGTGGCGGCGATCTCATCCTCGCTTGCCCCTTCTTCCGGGCGTAGGCATCACTGTATCAAGGGCGTTACCACGATTTTCTCCACTATGAGAACAATTCTCAAGTTCTGAGCCAATCCATATAATTTGGACCAAGAAGGTGGTTGACATCAAGTATGCCACGTAAAGGGGATTTGAAAGCGACATTTTCTGAAAATAAAGATGTAGCGAAAATGAATAACATGCAGATTTTGCAAAAAATAAACTATCAAGATATGGACTTCTATCTTAATATGCTCCCACTATTTTACTAACGAGTCACGCGACACCCTCGAAGATGAAACGAAGTCTCCAGCCAGAACTTCTAGTGGGGATCGGGGATCCAATCGGCGTCTTAGAGTAACCTCGAGGGACTTCGACCAATCACACTAAGCCTAAAAGGTAGGCAACTCTTGCCGATCACAACTCCTTGTGATTCCGTCCTGTTCGACCACCGAATCACTATGGCCTCGAGGGACTCGACCAACCATGATGCTTTCGGTTAAGTCAACACCTTCGTTTACAAGATGAGTCTGATTTGATGATATACCCTCGAGAGACTCGACCAAGCATACCATGCCCTCGGTCACCCGTGACATCTCTATGTCGTAAGCAATATAGCGAATCGCGATATAGGTGAGTCTCGAGGGACTCGACCAACTCAACCTACAGGGAATCGGTTCCTACTCCCATATAACGATGGAAGGCCACGTGGGTCAATCTAATTGCCTCACGTTTACCGACTTAATATTATCGAGAGATGTTTCTATAATTTGGTCTCCTAATATGACATGTCACACATATAAATATTTAATATATATCTACATCAGATGCAAATATATATACATATCTAGTATCGCGTATAAGCAATCACATCGGATGATCATGGACCACAATCTAATATGATTGGGGCCCAAGCCGATGAGGCCTAATCACTCACATCAAGATCTATGTGTGCAATCGGTGCATCTCCATGCCCTTGTGATCGTCCATCTCGTCCTCGTCGGTTTCGTCGATATCTTGATGCATCTCCATGCATCACGATCGTTCGTCTCGTGGGTCCCGCTATCGCATCCACGCTCCCGCTGCGCCTCCTCATGTGATTACAACTTAATCATAGGCACGCAGGCCCGATAATAAACGAGAAATATAATGGAGGTTCGCAGACCTCAATAATAATAATCACAAGTACACACATCACACGGTCTATGATCATCCGTCCACACATCATATATCACATGTATAAACAATCATCATCATGTAGGACTACTAGATAATAATAAAAATAATAATCAACTAAACATTTTAATTAATTAATATTTTTCTAAAATCAGGGACATATAGGGAATTTCTCAATTCCTAAGGGTATTTTTGTAATTTGGACAAAAGACATAAATTGGAATTTCTCAAATTCACAAGAGCAAAACTGTCCTTTTGCCCAAAACCCTAATTCCCTCTCTTCTGCTTGCATACCCACCCGGTGGCGGTCACTGTCTTGGCGAGGGCGGGGCCCTACCACTTGCCGGACGCATGCCCGTTGGCGTGCCGCTTGCCAGTGGGCGCCCGGCGCCGCCCGCCATGGCGGTTTTGCTAGTGGGAGCAGCGACCCAGCGGCGCCGCCCCTGCGGTCCCTCGACCCGTATTGCCTGCCCGCCTCTTGCCCAGCGGGGTCGGTGGCCGTAAGCGTCTCTACCATGGTGCCGGACCGCCGGCAAAGTCTGCTGCAAGCGAGACCATCGGCCGGCTGCTGACTGGCCTTGCGCTAACTTGCATCTTGTATTTGTGGTGCTGGTGCTGGCTTCCGGTAGCGGTATTCATTGTGGGTGGTCGGGGCATGTCGAGGGCGAGCACAAGCTGATTGCTGCCCTTCCTTTTTTAATGCGTCAATGATTTTGGCGTCAATATTCTTCCTAAACACAACACACGCAGTTCAAAACCAATCATTCACATGAACAACCTGGCTCGATACCACTTGTTGGGAAATCATGGGGGCGACATCATATCTTGGCGGAAGAACAAGAAAACAAAATCCCCGATTCCCAAAAAAGATGTTAGATCGTCATTGAGAAAAGATTGGTGCGTAAAAATCCATAAAACACAAAACTGCGTTATAGAGATTGTGTTACCTAGGAGATCGTATATCCCTGTTTCCTTGCAGATCCTTAGGAGAGGGTGAAGGAGGTCAAGCGTCCTCTCTAGCGGTGATCCACCGCAGGGGGGTTGCGATGACCCTCCTCAAAACTCCAGGCCTCTGAGGGTGGAGAGGGAGGGGAGAATAGGAAAGGCAAGCAAAGACTCTAGCCTATGAGGGTCTGTGAATCCCTCCTATTTATAGAGATCCTGTCAAACCCTAATGGGTCCTTCCCTAGTGGGTATTGGTTTTGCATCCAATAAGACAAGGGCTCCGTGGGATATCTCATATCCAGAACCTCTACTCATCGCAATGCCTACCATATGTGTGTGACCCTCTAGGCCCAATATCGAGGCTGGCCGTGAGTCATACCTGTCGAAACTCCTTCTAACTTTCGGTGAATTATTATCTCTGTAATAATTCACTTTCGACTCATCGACTCTGGGGCGTTACTAGGCCACTAAGCCATAGTCCCCGGGATATCTGGGGAATCCAATCCATTGGACTGTCGTCCTCGCTTACCATGTACCTATAGTCCCTCATCCATCTAATATCCCGAGACCGTATATGGTGCATGGTGTTGTCGGGACCCATACGGTTTCTACTTTCGAGTCTCGCTCTAATCGGATTCTCCTGGAGAACTCTTTCTCTCTCAACCCGAATGACCTGGGCGAGGGATTTGTGCGAGCAAGAACACATGGGATATTCCTCTCATGGCCTTGAGAGTGGATGATCCTCTATCGACACTCAATAGCCCTCATAAGGTCGACTACCACTCCCAATGACCAAACATACTAGATCCGGGATAGACAAACCTATAAGTCTGGTATCAAAGAGTGGAGCACTCATACAGACATCCTTGGTGTCTCAAAGTCTAAGGACCGGATACACCACTAGGACTTCTGGAATCATTTGTCGACAATAAGGCATCATCAACCATCCAGCATTCCGTGGCGGATCAATCATGAACTCATTCTCCAATGAGCACTGTCTTGTATCCCTAGTGTCCCTACACGCAGCTATGAGACCAGTTTGCATCCATCATATGGACGGTATCAGACACACCAGTCTATCCGGTCATCACGATGTCCCTCTCGAGTAACCTATGACCGGGATTATTTAGGATATGTGTTTAAAGGTGAATCGATCTCATTATCGTGATCTCATCACGATCCGATTCCCATTGCACAAATCCAAGGACATCACAATATATATATGCATTTATGCAATAGTTACAAAGTGATATACGCCAAAATATAATAAGCAAAATGATTCTGTATCAAGTCACACGTGCCATCACTCACGTGATTGGCTTGCTGGGCACCTATGACTAGCAGTCACCGATGTCAACTAGAGGCCTTCCTTCAATAGGCGAAGGCCAACTGCCCTTTTACAATTTCACTCCTTTTGACGGGCTAAGGAGACAACCCTTACAGAACTTTTCTCTCCTCTCTTTACAACTCAAAACTTTGAAGAACAGAAGGACGAGAACTTTTGGCCTTTACAACAATTTTGAGCTCTAAGATTAATAGAAAGAGATCAAGATTTCGAGTATTTCTCTATCTCTTCAGTGTTGAATGGGTGGGGTATTTATAGGCCCCAACCCAGTTCAAATTTGGAGCTCAAAACTATCAAATCCTAGAATTCTGGGATTAGACGGTTGCACCTCCTGACTGGAGCGGTTGCACTGCCTGGCAGAGCTCGAAGACTGAGCCCAGGTGGTTGCACCTCTCTGTCAGGGGCAGTTGCACCGCCTCAGTCTGGCTCGGAGACTGAGCCCAAGCGGTTGCACCGCCTGCCAGAGCTCGAAGACCGAGTTCAGGCGGTGCTACCTCTCTGTCAGGGGAGGTTGCACCGCCCAGTCTCGCTCGGAGACTGAGCCCAGGCTATGCCACCTCCTGGCTGGGTCGGTTGCACCGCCCAGTCTCCCTGGGAGACTTAGCCCAGGCGGTGCTACCTCCTGGCTTGGGCGGTTGCACCTCCCACAGCAATCAGGGTCTGAATGGGTAGCTCCATTCGGCCCAATTTTGGTTTTTCAGGGGCCCAATTGCCCCAAGATTAAGCTAATGGGATCACCTCCCATTTCCAACTTAATCAATGTGCTAACTACGATAAATCCTAAGACAATCTCTGCAGCTTGCTCCGGTGCGTCAATCGCTTCTTCCGGCGAGTTTCCGGCGAACTTCCATCGATCATCCGATGAACCCTCGGTGATGCTCCTGCGGACTTCCGGCAAACTCCTGGACTTGCGAGCGAGTTCCAACGAGCTTCGTTTGGCAAGCTTATGGACTTCTCGGATATGTTCCCGCAGAACCTCCGATGACAGTCCGAACTTCCGTCGAACTCTCGAACTCCCAACGTGATCATTGTCTTGACTCCGGCGCAACTCCTACTGCATGTCTAACTTTCATCATAGTTAATCCTGCACACTTAAAACAAAACTTCAATCGAGACAATTAATCCTAAGTAATTAACCAAGTTGTCCGGCATGTCATTGGTCCCTCGACGCTTCGTCCGATTCTTCGGCGCATCGTCCTCTCCTGCAGCCTATTGCCCAATCGGCCAGTTGACTCCGCAACTCCGATATCCTTGGCACAATACCCGCCCTTCTTGGCCCGATGCTCGAGTCCACGACCCGAAGCCTTCTTTCAATACGTCGACCGATCCACCGGCCCGACGTCCAATCTTTTGACATATTCCTTCGGCACAACATGATTTTCCTGCTTTAATTGTCTCATCCTGATCGAAGTGTTAGAACCCTTGTAGATTCTAAACTTGGGGTTGATCTCTTTAGGGGATCGGCCTCCTTGGAACTCTATAGGGGTTCCTCCCTCCAAGTTGCTGCTCAAAGGCTGCAGAAAAGATTCATCTATTGCTTATGAAAAGAGAAGGAATACATGGCTATTTATAGGACTTCTAAACCCTAACTCCTAATAGGACTCCTACTTAAGACTCTTACTTCTAACCAACTCCTAGTAGGACTCCTAGTCAAGACTCCTATTCCCTTACAACTCCTAATTCTTCTCTAAGAAAACACCTCTTACATGAATGCCTCTCTCAATTAGGACTCTCCTAGCTAGAGTCTTAACAGAATGTCCCTCTCAATTAGGACTCTCCTAGCTAGAGTCCTAACAGTTTTACATGAATGTCCCTCTCAATTAGGACTCTCCAAGCTAGAGTCCTAACAGACCCGCCCTCTTCAAATCAGCCTTGTCCTCGAGGCTGATGATTCGTGAATTATGGGAATTTGATCTTCAAGTCGTCATAGTTCTCCCAAGTGGCATCTTCTATTGGTAGGTTCGCCCACTGTATTAGCACTTCATTAGTGGGTCATCGTCATTGAGTCACGATTCGTCAATCAATAATGGCACTTGGCTAGGTCTAGAATTCTCTTTGGGTAGTCATATTGGGTGGCTTTGGGCTATCTCCAAGCACCTATTTAAAACTTTCGTCTGGCCGTCGGTTTGTGGGTGATATGTCATACTCCTTTTCAATTTAGTACCCTGCATATGGAATAACTTTGTCCAAAATCTTCTCGTGAAGATGCAAGTAGAATTTATCGTAAGCACAATGCGTCCCTTATAGTATAATTCTTTTGAGTCCCAATTATAATGAGCCATGGGGCTTGGTGCTTCCTCCAATTTTTTTATAATCTTACTAGTCTCTGATTCTTCCTGCCATTCCATCTTAATATCCTTAAGAAAGTCACTGGTCGGAAGTGAAACGGCCGAAACTTCAACTTGCTCGGGTAGCTGCGAAAGCGCATATGCAAGAACATTCTCTTTCCCCTTTTTGTAAGTTATTTCATAATCAAATCCAAGAAGTTTTATTACCCTTTTTTTCTGCTCAGGGGATGATATTTTTTGCTCTAAAAAGTACTTGAGGCTTTTATGGTCGGTTTTAATTTGAAATCGTCGGCCAATCAAGTAGGGTCTCCACCTCGTTGCTGCGCGCACAATGGCGAGCATCTCCTTATCATATGTTGACTTATTTTGATGGGAGGGAGATAATGCCTTGCTAGTGTATATGAGTGGTTGACCATCTTGCATGAGAATGGCTCCAATTCCGACTCCAGATGCGTCGACCTCAATAATGAAGGGTCGATTGAAATCTGGTAGTGTTAGCTCCGGCGTCGTCGTCATGACTACCTTAAGTTTGTCGAAGGCAGCGGAGGCTCTGTTCGACCATTGGAAGACATCTTTTTTCAGTAAAGAAATAAGTGGTGCACTGATCTCGCCATAGTTTTCATGAACTTGTCGTAGTAGCCTGTTAAACCCAGAAAGCCATGTAGTAATTTTACGTTCCTCGTGGTAGGCCAGTTTTGCATTGCTTCAATTTTGAAGGGGTCCATTGTCACACCTTCCTCTGATATGATATGCCCAAGATATTCCACCTTCTGTTGAAGAAAGCAAAAATTCGTAATGGTTGTTGTGTGTTCAAAAGGTGGTTTTCGGTATGTCTTCTTCGCATACTCGTATTTGATGATACCCGGATCGAAGGTCCATCTTTGTGAAGATTTGTGCTCCCTTAGAAACTCATCTACTACTGGAATAGGGTATTTATCCTTGATGGTTATGCCATTGAGAGCTCGGTAATCAACACATAATTGCCATATTCCATCCTTCTTTCGTATGAGGAGCACCGGTGAAGAGTAAGGGCTGCAACTTGGCCGAATAACTCCTGTTTTGAGCATCTCTTTTACAATCCTTTCTATTTCATCCTTCTGGAGATGTGAATATTGATATGGCTGAGCATTTGCTGGAGATTTGCCTGGAAGAATCATTATACAATGATCATGCCGACGGGTAAGAGGTAGGTTGCACGGTTCGTCAAATATATCTGAAAATTCAGCAAGCAAAGGAAGTAGATTTGGATCTTCAAATTTTGTTGGCTCTCCCTTAGTTTGCTGCTCAAGTTGTACCCAAAAATCTGCTGCATGCTTTATGCAAAACCTTCTCCATTTGTTGTGTGCAAATCGTCGTTATGTCGCCCCCACGTTTCCCGTTCAGTATCACCTGTTTCTCCTTACTGTAAAATTTCATAATTAGTTGCATAAAATTCCAAGAAATATCACCTAATGTCGTCAACCATTTAATTATGAACATAGCCTTATGATCATCAGGAGGGAGAAGGAAGAAATATGCAATTATCTCTTGGTCCTGCAACAATAGTTTCTCTTGTGGGCGCCTACGATCATAATTCAAAATCTGTCCGTCGACGACCTTAACGTCAAACCTGCTGCAATTCTCAATAGGTAAGGCCATCTGGATAGTAACCTTACTGTTTATAAAGTTATTAGAACTGCCCGTGTCGATGAGAACAGTGATCGATTGTTGTTTGAGAAGGCCTCTAACTTTCATCGTTTCCGGGTTTGAGTAGCCGGCTAGTGCATGCACCGTAACTTCAGTCGGTTGTGGCTCTTCTTCTGCATCTTCTTCTTTATGTTCAAGGCTCTCTTCTGGATGTTTAATGACCTCTTCTTCTATTGGTTCAATCATAAGAAGTCTCCCTTTACTACAGCGATGCTCACGGCTCCACGACTCGTCACAATGCCAACATAACCCCTTCGTATATCGCTCCCGAAGCTCTTCTCTTGTTAACCTCTTTGGTGTAGGGACTTGGTCAATAGTAGGGGGGGGGCTAAGGGCTTCAATATTACTGGTTGAGGAACGACCCTAGTCCTCCGAGCTTCATGGTTCAATTGCTCCTCTTGATGTCGTGCGAAAGAGATGGCTGCCATAAGCATATACGGTTGTCGCGCTTTAACTTCTCCTCGGATCTCCGGCTTCAAGCCCTTAATGAAGGTCCTCAATATCTGTTTTTGAGACCAATCATGAGTTTGATTAGATAACCTTTCAAACCTGGTTTGGTACTCCTGAATGGTAGAGGTTTGTCGGATCTTTGCTAGTTGTCCGTCAATATTCTCGTAATCGGTTGGTCTGAAGCGGATCAGCAGTCCTTTTTTGAATTGTCACCATGAAAGGACTCCATAAGTATGTTCAAACTAGTCAAACCACTGTATAGCATCCCCTTCAAGATATATAGCTGTAATTTTCACCATAGATGCATCCGCGATTTTATGGTACCGAAAATATCGCTCCGCGCGCGAGATCCAACCAATTGGGTCTCCTTCTTGCCATCTAGGGAAGTCCACTCTCATGCATGGATAGTTGGGGTTGGTCATAGAGCTTCCCCTCTCTTGGAAGTCATATCTTTGGGCTTGGTGTGATTGGGCAAAGCTCTCTCCTTGGCATGATTTCTTCGGGCTTAGTGGTCGGCCCAATCTGAGTTCGGTAAAGAGCGTCCGAATCTTATCCTCCATTCGCGCCTCCAAGGCTTCGAATTTAGCATTGATTGCCTCCTTAGATGCCATAGTATATGCCTCTAAATCTATGATGTTAAGATCTCTCTTTTGTTGTTAGGTTAAAGGCATGTATAGGTTGAGAGAAGTGATGGTCAAAAGGGTTGGTGTATTGGTGGATGTAGGCTGCGGTTTATGCTTGTTTTGTGGCTATTTTGGGTGCAGTTTGAGGGTGTGGTTTGGCAGAATTTTAGGACTGTGGATGAAAGTTCTGGATCTGTGGTAGATGGTAGCAAAGGTTTGACAGAAATAAGTGAAAGTTGCAGCAAGTATGTGCTGTCTTGTAAGAGCAGAATTGTCGTCGAAGAAACAATGATTTCTCGACGTAATTTCCACCAAAAACTTGAGAGAATTGTGGAGAAAATTGATAGCAAAATCATAGTTTATATGACAGCAAGGATATCTAATTTAATCAAGAAAATTTCGGCAGTATAACAGTAAGAAAATTGGTGCAAGTTGCGATAGCAGAATTCTCGTCGAGAAATTTCAGCTGGTTACGATGAAAATTTGCAGCAACACAAGATCAGTTTTTTGAGATGAATTTCTTTATAGATCAATCTTAGATGGAAGCCAAGATGATATATGAAGTGTATAAGAAATTTCATTCCAAAAAGATTGCAAATAGATGGGTTAAGAGAACAATATGCCGCTGAAATTTTCTGCAGCACAGATTTTTAAGTATAGCAGATTGGACGTAAAAGATCAGTAGTTTATATTGAGAATTTTTTGATAAAACCAAAGGGAAATCCACTGTTAGGAAGTTTCAAAGCTATCATAAAAATTTCATAAGATTTGGATAGAAACAATATAGTATCAAGATCAAACAAACAGTGCTATGCGATTGAAATATTATAGTACATATTTTCAAGTATAGCAGATTAGACGTAAAAAATCAATGGTTTATATTGAGAATTTTTTGAAAAAACCTAAGGGAAATCTGCTATTAGGAAGTGTCAAAGATGTCATAAAAACTTCATAGAAATTTGGATAGAAAAAGCACAGTAGTAAGATCAAACAGATGGTGCTATGCGGCTGGAATTCTGCAATGTAACTTTCGTCGTAGAGATGAAAACTTTGTGAAGAAAGGTTTATGCAGCAATATAGGGACAATTTTTTTTTTTGGATTTTCGAATAAGGATAACTAAATTGCAGTAGCAGTAATGTAGGAAACCAGAACCTGTTGCAATTCACGGGGAGATCAAAGGATGATCCGCGGTGGTGGAGATGATGGTGGAATTCGGCGACGATCTTTTAAGAAATTATGGGAATTGCTTTGGGTGGTTGTGGAGGGTTGATGGATGGCTGTGGAAGGGCAGCGAGATGCCAAGAACGCTGCTCTGATACCAGGTGTTAGAACCCTTACAGATTCTAAACTTGGGGTTGATCTCTTTAGGGGGTCGGCCTCCTTGGAACTCTATAGGGGTTCCTCCCTCCAAGTTGCTGCTCAAAGGCTGCAGAAAAGATTCATCTATTGCTTATGAAAAGAGAAGGAATACATGGCTATTTATAGGACTTCTAAACCCTAACTCCTAATAGGACTCCTACTTAAGACTCTTACTTCTAACCAACTCCTAGTAGGACTCCTAGTCAAGACTCCTATTCCCTTACAACTCCTAATTCTTCTATAAGAAAACATCTCTTACATGAATGTCTCTCTCAATTAGGACTCTCCTAGCTAGAGTCTTAACAGAATGTCCCTCTCAATTAGGACTCTCCTAGCTAGAGTCCTAACAGTTTTACATGAATGTCCCTCTCAATTAGGACTCTCCAAGCTAGAGTCCTAACACAAAGCATCCTGCGTCACTCAAAACACAGATTAAATCATAAACATATATCAAGTAGTTTCATCATCAAAATACGAGATTCAACAATCTCCCCCTTTTTGATGATGACAATCACTTGATGATGGAGTTAAACTTAACTCCCGGAGTTTAAACAAACTCCCCCTATCAATATGCCATATTGATAAAACCTTGAAATCAAACTGAATTCAAGTCATTGCAATATTCACCATGAATACTTGCAACACGTCATCATGAACTTATGCATAAACTTATGCATAAAATCATACTTCTCCCCCTTTGTCATCAACAAAAAGGAGAAGTACCACAATCAAGCGTTTGTGATATTGGTTCAACTCATTGCATGAAAAACATAATATCAAGTTTTATCACCATGCAGTTTTGAAACCAGAAAATTTAGCAAATGTTACATCATGCTTAGAACATTCAAGCTATCAAGTTTTAGATATGCGAGTTTTACAGCATACAAGATAGCACTTTTGATGATGACAACCACTTGATGACGGAGTTAAACTTAACTCCCGGAGTTTAAACAAACTCCCCCTATCAATATGCCATATTGATAAAACCTTGAATTCAAACTGAATTCAAGTCATTGCAATATTCATCATGAATACTTGCAACATGTCATCATGAACTTATGCATAAACTTATGCATAAAATCATACTTCTCCCCCTTTGTCATCAATAAAAAGGAGAAGTACCACAATCAAGCGTTTGTGATATTGGTTCAACTCATTGCATGAAAAACATAATATCAAGTTTTATCACCATGCAGTTTTGAAACCAAAAAAATTAGCAAATGTTACATCATGCTTAGAACATTCAAGCTATCAAGTTTTAGATATGCGAGTTTTACAGCATACAAGATAGCATAAGTTCAAGATAGCAAGTTCTATATCGTGCAAGCTAGCAATATTGAGATGTTCAAGAAAGCACCTCTAGCTTCTTGAGATATGCAAATTTGTCAAGTTTTGCTAGATGTGCAAGTTAGCATTTTTGCCTCTTGAGATAGGCAAGATAGCACATTTGTTTCTTTTGAGATAGCAAGTTTTTGCTTCTCTTTAGACCACAAACTATCAATTTTTACGATATACAAGTTTCACAATATATAAGCTAGCAATAATTTCGAAAGCAAATGCAAGATAGCTTTCTTGTGTAAGCTCTTGCTTCCTATTGCAATGTGCAAATTGCATGTTTCGCTTCTTGAGATACTCAAGATAGTGATGTTCAAGAAGTCAATTTTTGCTTCTTGAAATAAGCAAGTTAGCAATCTTTGCTACTTAAGATAGGCAAGCTAGCAATAAAGTTTTTGCATTTTCTTGACTTGTGCAAGCTAGTTATCTCCCTTTTGATGATTGTTAAAAAGAAAGGAAGAATACAGTTTTGTAGTTCTTTTTCTTTTTACAATGATTTCAAAATCATGACAAAGGATGAATAATCAAGTCATTATTGTCAAGACAATTTTTCATCATGAATATTTTATCATTGCATGCATCATTATCATAGGTTGAAGTATTACATGCATAATTTCATATCACCATTCATAATTACATTAATGTTTTAATATAGCAATTTCTTCTTAAAGTGTGTAACTTAGCACTCATAGCATTTTAAATCATGATTTACATCATATGCAATACATCACATCATAATTAAAAAGCACAAGTATTGCATGCATAATTGCACATCATAAATGTTTCATATCATGATGGTATCAATTTTGTCAAATTATATCCTACCATGCATGATTAAAACTTCTCCCCATTTTATCATTGAAAACAAGAAGGAAGTAGGGGGAAGAGCATAAAAGTGTTAAATATTTCAATCATTTCAAGGCATTTATATCATAGATTAAGTCATGATTCATGATTTCATCATAAAGCAAGTTAGTTTTCAATCATCACATAAGGCATTTAAGGAATTTTTGAAACATAGGAGAATGATTAATTTAAGCATACAATGTTTCAATCCAATTCAAGTCATGAATATCAATGCTTTCATATTGTGAGTATCAATTCATGAATACCACAAGATATTATTTGTGACTTCAATTTTGCAAGATCAAGATTATGATTTAGATAAAACTTATTCAAATCAAATCATTAACTTGAAATTCATAATCAAGTCATTAAAATTAATTTTGAGATTCACAAAATATCATGAAATCATTAATCTCGATCAGATGGGAAAAGAATTTTTTTAAGAGATTCTTTTTCATCTAAGCATGCCTTAGTCTTTATATGCCAAATTAAGATAAGCATGAAAGTTCAAGACATAAGGCAAAATCTTATAAAACAACTCATCAAGCATGATTCCATGATAACATCCTTTTAATATTCATCATCAAGTATGATTTCAAAAAGTATCTTAAAGAGAAATCATTAAGACCAAATGCATGATACACTCATTTATTTTTAAAATATTAATCATGTTTATTTTCATGAGATTCAAAAGATTGGTAAAATAAATTTATTAATCTCAATAGGATAGAAAATTATTTCCATTTCATACGATTAATTTCATGTTAGCATGCTTTTTCATTTATGTTAAATAAAAACATGCATCAATGTTTAGGATCGAAAAACGAATTTCGTCATAAAACCACAAGATCAATAGATTCTCAAAAATGAATTGTTAGGATCATGAAAATCCGAAAATGAGATTTAACACTTTTATATATTCAGACATGATTTTTGCTATAGATTTTGAAATTAAATCATGAAGATCAAACAAGCTCATGATCATGGATAACTTAAAATCTCATGCATAAAATTGTTAATCATTGTATCATAACCATTTAATATTACATCATTATGCATTACTTTAAATCAAATGTGATTTCATTCAACAATGTTAATCAAACATGATACACATTATTACTTCTTAACCATGATTTCATATTTTCAATCAAAATTATTTTGTTTGTTTATCATGCAATATTATCATTTTCGAAATTACTAGCATGATCATAATTTTTGTATTTTTATTTTTAAACATGTAATTTTTAAAAAAATTAATTCTAAAAAAGAAAATACATCATGAAAGCATCAAGTAATTTCAAAATAAATCAAAGGCATTTTATTACCTCAAAGTCGTAGGCTGTTAAGGCGTAGTTTGCCGCCTCGCTTTTGTTGACTTTCTCGTCTTTGGAGGAGCTCGATTCATCCCAATTTTTGTTCTTCTTCTTGCATTTAAAGCAAGTAGTTCCATTCTTTTTGCTTTTTAATTTTTGTTTCATTTGTAGTTTAAGTTCACCATCACTTGAGCTTATGCTCGAGTGGTCTTCAACTGTTCTATGTCCCAAATCCTTCCTGTTCTTTGGGAGGTTGTTTTGTTCATCATTGTCCTCATCACTTGAGTCATCACTCAAGTGGCATTCATTTGTTCGGAGTTCCAAATCCTTCCTGTTCTTTGGAAGGTGATTGTGTTCAACATGTTCATCATGTGCATTGTACACCGTTTCATATGTCATCAACGAACCAATTAGTTCTTCAAGTGGTAAGTTGTTTAGGTTTTTAGCTTCTTGTATTGCAGTTACTTTTGAATCCCACTTCTTAGAAAGAGAACGCAAAATCTTGTTTACGAGTTCAAAATCTGAAAAATATTTTCCAAGAGCTCTTAAACTATTGACGACATCTGTGAAATGGGTGTACATGTCACCTATAGTCTCGCTTGGTTGCATTCGAAAAAGCTCAAAATCATGCAATAAAAAGTTAACTTTCGAGTCTTTGACTCTACTAGTTCCCTCGTGCGTGATTTCAAGTGTTCGCCAAATGTCAAAAGCCGTTTCGCACATAGAAATCCGATTGAACTCATTTTTATTCATAGCCTTTGCGTTTAAAGAAAAATACTTCTTCTCCAAATCCGACCATTCGTTCGTCGGTTTAGAGGGAAGTTGAAAACCGTTTTCAATGATATTCCATAAATCCAAATTCATAGAAATTAAGAAAACTCTCATTCAAGTTTTCCAATAAGTGTAGTCCAATCCGTTAAACAACGGTGGACGAAAGACCGAAAAGCCCTCTTGAAAGCCATGAAGAGCCATTTCTCTCGGGTGAAAATCCGAAATGAGAAAAACTGGGCTCTGATACCAATTGTTAGGATCAAGAGCACTAAGAGGGGGGGGGGGGTGAATTAGTGCAGCGGAAAACTTTCTGCGATTAAAATCGAAAGCTGTGTTCGAACGACAAAAACGATTTCGGTGTAAAATCCGATTCTAAGACTACTTTAGCTTAGGATTAAGCGAGATGACGTTAAAGTAAATCTACAAAGGTAGTTTGTAGTTTATGATAAAAATCAGAATGCAAGCGTAAATTGAAATGCGACGTTCGTACGATAAAACTAGTTTACGTCTAAACATCAACTTTGAAGATACTGAACTTTGAGATATGTTTTGTAAATGCGCAGAAGGCAGTTTGCAGTTGTAATTGGAGTCAAAACGTAAACGTAAACTGAAATATAATGATCGTATGAAAATGCCGATTTACGTCTAAACGCAGATTCGGAAAGTTCTGAACTTAGAAACTCGTTCGTAAAAGCGCAGAAGGCAGTAGCTATTTAGGAGGTTTGCAGTAATGATAAAATGCTCTGATACCAATTGTTAGGATCAAGAGCACTAAGACGGGGGGGTGAATTAGTGCAGCGAAAAACCTTCTGCGCTTTTACGAACGAGTTTCTAAGTTCAGAACTTTTCGAATCTGCGTTTAGACGTAAATCGGCGTTTTCGTACGATCATTACATTTCAGTTTACGTTTACGTTTTCACTCCAATTACAACTACAAACTGTCTTCTGCGCATTTACAAAACATATCTCAAAGTTCAGTATCTTCAAAGTTGACGTTTAGACGTAAACCGGTTTTATCGTACGAACGCCACATTTCAGTTTGCGCTTGCATTCTGATTTTTATCATAAACTGCAAAATGCCTTTGTAGATTTACTTTAATGTCATCTCACTTAATCCTAAGCTAAAGTAGTCTTAGAATCGGATTTTACACCGAAATCATTTTTGTCATTCGAACGCAGCTTTCGATTTTAATCGCAGAAAGTTTTCCGCTGCACTAATTCACCCCCCCCCCTCTTAGTGCTCTTGATCCTAACAAGTAATAGATCTTAGGCTATTGATTTGAGGAATGGCAGTAAGGATGAGATCGAGTAAGGAAAGGCTATGAAGCATTAGGGCGAGGCTCGGCATTTGATGGAAGTAATAAGGCATGGGAAGCTGACAGTTAATTATGATTAGTCGCCCCGATAGTTGTTTTCTTTGTATACGGTGGTTCGAGCCTTGTTATCATTATAGTTGTATGGTAGTAATAGATAGTAAGGCACCCAAACACAAGTAAGCATCATAGGCATTATCTAAAGAATACATCGATTGTGGGTAAGACAGCACAGTTGGGGCATAGATCAGAGTGTCATAGCTAGTTGGGTAGGGTTCGAAGTCAGTAGGAACATGCTTATTGGTAGTAGTCATAGGCTCTTAAGCTTATAGTGCAAAAATACTTAGTAGGTTCCCAGTAGTTACTTGTATGGTCTTGTAGTGTAGTGGACCTATTATATATCATTTCTTTGATTAGGACTATTAGGCTATAGCCTTGTCAGCCGTGTTTGATTCTTGCTTTATTGCTTCCAGTTTAGTTCGGGTCCTCCAACTTGCATTCTTGCTTGACCACTTGAAAAATCCTAAAAATGGGACCAGTATCGACTCCACTACATAGGTCCCCCGCCTTTCATTCATTTATTGGTAAAACTTAATCTCATCTCTTTGCCCCTTTGAGCATAACGGGGTTTCATTCATATCTTCTCCCCTTCGACCTAACGGTCTCTCATATCTCTCTTCGCCTCTTTGATCCTGTCTTCCCTACTAAATTGGGGAAGAGAAAGGGAAGCTGGCCCTTGACCAATGAAATAGTGTTAGGATCAAGAGCACTAAGAGGGGTGAATTAGTGCAGTGGAAAACTTTCAACATTTAAAACTGCGTTCGTACGACAAAGCCGATTTCAGTAGAAAAGTCGATTCGTAAATTTCTTTGACTTAAGATCAGGTAAGAAGTAGTTAACACAAATCTATAAAGGTAGTTTGCAGTTATGATGGAAATCAGAATGTAAGGGCAAACTGAAATACGATGTTCGTACGGTAAAAGCGATTTACGTCTAAACACGATTCGGAAAATATTGAGCTTGGAAACGCAATCGTAAAAGCGCAGAAGGCAGTAAGCTATAAAGGAGGTTTGCAGTAAGGATAATAAGCTCAAAGTAAATACAAACCAGAGAAGATGGGAGTTTACAGTGGTTCCGATATGAATGAGCAAGTTGATTATAATTCTGCCAAAGACCCTTTAACTATTCATCGAGAACCAATGACAAGAGCGAAAACTAAAAGGATGAAAGAAGCCTTAATTTGTTTATTAGAAGGCATTTGGAAGGAGCAAGCTAGTCAAAACTTGGTCAAGGTTCTATGGATACAAGAAGTGCCTAAAATAATCAACCTGATTCAAATAAGTCAACATCATGAAGAGAAATTCCAACCTTGAGAGAAGGATGAATTTTTAGCCATATTTGAAGAATAAAGGTCATTCAGCCATATTGGACCATATTAGGATTTGTGGACTTATTCATGAATAATTATTCAAAACAATTCAATGTAGATTCATGAGTAATCTACATTCATGCATTAGGAATATAAATGGCATTTAATATATTCATTCCCTTTATACTTTGCCTTTGTACTATATAAACAAGGCTAACTCTCTTTGTAAGAGCACATTTTGGAGAAGTATATTCGACTTACAACACCGGTGAGTGTTTTGTTTTTAAGTTCTTGCATGAACTTTGGACTTATCAAGCATTTATGTTTGTGGCGTTCAAAACCCAAGAAAAATCTTTGTTTTTCCTTTCAACTTATCAAGCTTCTTAGTTTGTGGCGTTTTAAGGGAATCAAAGTACTATTCTAATTACTTCATCAAATTTTCATTGATTATGTGATTAGAATAGTTTTTCTAACTTCAATCTTGAATGATCCATCTTGTTTCAAATCGTTGGAGGGGGTCAATTTGCATTCCATATGTATCATAGCTCTTTAGCTATCGGGGTATATGGTTGTTAAGTTGAAGATTTCCATCATTTGGTATCAGAGCTCGGCTCAAGTTTGAGGTTTACGTATCTATTTATTTGCTATCTTTTAGATTTTCTTTTCTTTTATCTTCTTCTTCTTTTTGGCCAATATCTATATTTATTGTTCTTCTTTCATCTTTATTATTGTGCTTCTTGTGTTATTACTATTCTTATTTGTAATTCCGCACTTTATGGTATAAAAAAAAAAAGAGATCAAAAAAGTCAAAAAAAAAAAAAAAGAAAATCAAAGGCTAAAAAAAAAAAAAAAAAAGAGAGATCAGAATTAGAAAAAAAAAAAAATTGCGGATTCAAAGAATACTTGCAAGTTACATAATTTGATCTTTGTTCATTTGAATTTCTATTTCGATTTGGAAATCTTTCTTCATTTCTAAAAAATAAGAGAAGAAATTCTAGTCTTTGCTTATGATTAAAGTGCATTACACACACCTTTAAATTGGTCTATCTTTTATTTGCTTTTAAAGCTGTCCAATTTCACTATTTTTTTTTTTAATTGCCATAATCTGAATTGTTTGTTTAGGTACCTTAGTTAATCTAAGAACTCAAATAACAAAACAAGAGAGGTAAAAGGCAAGAGTGGTAAGATCAATATAGAGAAAAGCCAAAAAAATATTATGTGAAACATGAGTGGAGTGAATCAAATCTAGAGTGGAAAAAAAAAAAAAAAAAAAAAAAACGTGAGGGTGTGTTGGTGAGGTTGTTCTAACTTTGTTTTTCAGGTTGTATACATGTCTAAAGATAAAGAAGCGAGTTCTTCATCCAATGATCTTTTAGTTCAAGCAATGCAGCAACAATTTGAACGTATGTTCAAAGTGATGGGAGATGTAAGAGATCATCTAGAAAGGCATGATGATGCAATTAATAGATTGCAAGGTGAACCACGACGTGGGAGACAACCAACCTTTGTCAATGATGAATATGATGGTGGCGATGACGTGGATGATGACCAAGTTACTCTAATTGGTCAAGATATTAATCCTAGAAGACAAGCTAGGAGAGGACGTTTTGATGGTGTGGACAGAAACATAGGCAGCATCAAAATGAAAATTCATCTAGAAAGTGGAGATGATATTTGAATGTCACAACTACTCTGAAGAGAAAAAGGTAAAATTAGCCGTTGTTGAATTTTTTGATTATGCTATTGTTTGGTGGGATAAATTGTGTAAAGACATGCGTAGAAATGGTGAAAGGCCTGTGGAGACTTGGTTGGAGATGAAACAAATCATGAGGAGGAGATTTGTCCCTAGCTATTACTATAGGGATTTGCATCAACGACTGCAAACCTTGACACAAGGTTCCATGAGTGTTGATGAGTATCACAAGGAGATGGAGATAACCATGATAAGGGCTAATGTGGATGAAGATCGTGAGGCCACCATGGCTCGATTCCTAAGTGGATTAAACAAGAACATTGCTGATCTTGTAGAATTGCAACATTATGTGGAGATTGAAGATATGGTGAATGTGGCCATGAAGATTGAGAGGCAACTCAAAAAGAAAAGGCACAAGGTATGATTCAAAAAATTATTCGGGTTCTTCTTCTTCTTGGAAACCGAATTGGAGTAAAATGGATGATAAACCCATTGTTAAGCCTAAAATTGATGAGACTAAAAGTAGAAATGAATTAGGCAACAAGGGTAAAGGTGAGAATCTACCTAATCAAACTAGAGATATTAAGTGTTTTAAGTGCCTTGGGCATGGACATGTGGCACGTGAATGTCCTAATAAAAGAGTTATGATCATGAGGGATGGAATTGTAGAATCTGAAAGTGAGAAAGAGGATGATGAAGACATTCTAGAGGATACTAGTGATATAGAGTATGCTAAAGGTGAAAATCTAGTTGTTCAACGCATACTTAGTTTGCAAACTGAAAATGATGAACATGGTGAACAACGTGAAAATCTGTTTCGTACTCATTGTTTGATTGCTAACAAGTTGTGTAATGTGATTGTTGATAGTGGAAGTTGCACAAATGTGGCAAGCACCTTGCTCGTGGAGAAACTGAAATTACCTACTATCAAGCATTCAAAACCTTACAAGTTACAATGGTTGAATGATAGTGGTGTAGTAAAGGTAAATCGACAAGTGTTAATTTCCTTTTCAATTGGTAGATATAAGGATGAAGTTTGGTGTGATGTGGTACCTATGTATGCTAGTCATATGTTATTGGGGAGACCATGGCAATATGATCGAAGGGTAATACATGATGGATTCAAGAACCGTTATTCTTTGATCATAGATGGACAAAATATCAGCTTGGACCTTTGCCTCCAAAGACAATTTTTTGAGGACCAAATGCATAAAAACAACAATATGAGGAGCTTGAGTCTTCATTAACCAAAACTTTGAGGAGGGAAAAAAAAGGGAGAAAAAAAAAAAAATGATGAGTTGAGTAATAAAAATGAGAGTATACTTATCAAAAAAAAAAAAATGAGAGTATTGGGAAATACAAGGGAGAAAAAAAGAAAGAAAGTTTGAGTGAAAGAAAAATGAGTATTTATGCCAAAATGAGTGATGTGAAGAAAGCCTTAACCATGAGGCAGCCCTTACTTGTACTTATGTACAAGGATGTTCTGATTACTTCTAACAAAATTGACAAAAGTTTGCCTAGTGTTATTGTTGATCTTTTGCAGGAAAACGAGGATCTCTTTCCCGAAGAAGTTCCTAATGGTTTGCCACCAATTAGAGGAATTGAGCATCAAATTAATTTCATTCTAGGTGCAAGCATACCAAATAAGCCAGCATATAGATGCAACCCCGAAGAGACCAAGGAAATCCAAAAACAAGTAAGTGAGCTTATGAAAAAAGGGTATGTGCGAGAAAGCATGAGTCCATGTGTAGTTCCTGTTCTGTTGGTGCCTAAAAAGGATGGATCATAGAGAATGTGTATTGATTGTCGAGCCATCAACAAAATCACGGTAAAGTATAGACATCCTATTCCTAGGCTAGATGATACGTTGGATGAATTGCATGGTTCTTGTGTGTTTTCAAAAATTGATTTAAAATCTGGATATCATCAAATAAGAATGCATGAAGGTGATGAATGGAAAACCGCTTTCAAAACTAAACATGGTTTATATGAATGATTGGTTATGCCTTTTGGCCTAACTAATGCACCTAGTACTTTCATGAGATTGATGAATCATATTTTATGTGCTTACATTGGAAAATTTGTAGTGGTTTATTTTGATGATATACTTGTGTATAGCAAAAGTTTAGATGAGCATGTAACACATTTAAAAGCTATTTTTGACGTGCTTAGAAAAGAAAAGTTATATGCTAATATAAAGAAATGCACTTTTTGCACTAATAAAATTACTTTTCTTGGATATGTTGTTAATGATAAAGGAATACATGTTGATCAAGAAAAAGTGAAAGTTATTAGGGAGTGGCCAAAACCTACTAGTGTTAGTGATGTTAGAAGTTTTCATGGTCTTGCTAGCTTTTATAGAAGATTCATTAAGGATTTTTCTACAATTGTTGCACCAATAACTGAATGCATAAAAAAAAATATGGGATTTAGATGGGTGAAAAACAAGATAATGCTTTTAATTTGCTTAAAGACAAACTTTGTTCAGCACCTTTGCTTACTTTACCGAACTTTGCTAAAACTTTTGAGATTGAGTGTGATGCGAGTGGAATAGAAATTGGAGGAGTCTTAATGCAAGAAGGCAGACCCATTGCATTCTTTAGTGAGAAGCTAAGTGGAGCAAGTCTTCACTACCCAACATATGACAAGGAGTTTTACGCTTTAGTAAGAGTGTTAGAGACATGGCAGCACTATCTTTGGTATAAGGAATTTATTATACACACCGATCATGAGTCCTTGAAATATCTCAAAGGACAAGGAAAACTAAATTGTAGGCATGCAAAATGGGTGGAGTTTATTGAATCCTTTCCATACATCATCAAGTATAAACAAGGTAAGGAAAATGTGGTTGCCGACACTCTTTCTAGAAGGTATGCTCTAATTTCTCAACTTGATGCAAAATTATTGGGTTTTGAGTATATTAAAAATTTATATAATTTTGATCATGATTTTGCTAATGTTTTTGGGGCATGTGAGAAAGGGGGTTTTGATAAGTTCTTCAAGCATGATGATTTTCTTTTCAAAGAAAATAAGTTGTGTATTCCTCAATGTTCAATGAGAGAATTACTTGTGAGAGAGGCACATAGTGGAGGTTTAATGGGGCATTTCGGGATTAGAAAAACTTTAGATGTGTTAAGTGATCATTTCTTTTGGCCACACATGAAAAGTGATGTTGAGAGATTATGTAAGAAATGCATTACTTGCAAACAAGCTAAATCTAAAGTAATGCCTCATGGATTGTATACTCTTCTTCCTATAACTAGTGAGCCTTGGGTTGATATATCCATGGACTTTATCTTGGGTTTACCAAGGTCAAAAGGAGGGAGAGATTCTATTTTTGTTGTTGTTGACAGGTTTAGCAAGATGGCACATTTTATTCCTTACCACAAAACAGATGATGCAACACAGTTTGCGGGGCTGTTTTTCAAAGAAATTGTAAGATTACATGGCATTCCAAAGACAATTGTGAGTGATAGAGATGTGAAGTTCCTTAGCCACTTTTGGAAAACACTTTGGAGCAAGTTGGGTACAAGGCTATTATATTCAACCACTTGTCACCCACAAACAGATGGACAAACGGAGGTGGTAAATCAAACTTTATCAACACTTTTGAGAGCCATAATTCAAAAGAATTTGAAAATTTGGGAGGAATGTTTGTCACATGTGGAGTTTGCTTATAACAGAAGTGTACATGCTACAACAAACCATTCCCCATTTGAAGTCGTGTACGGGTTCAATCCATTAACTCCTATGGATTTGCTACCTTTACCTTTGGAAAAGGCCAATTTGGATGGTAAGCAAAAAGCTGATTTTGTCAAAGCATTGCATGAAAGGGTCCAGATACAAATTCAAAAGAAAACTCTACAATATGAGAAACAACACAACAAAGGTCGAAAGCAAGTAGTATTTGAACCTGGTGATTGGGTTTGGGTACACTTGAGGAAGGAAAGATTTCCTAACCAAATGAAGTATAAACTAATGCCAAGAGGAGATGGTCCATTTCAAGTCTCTCAAAAAATCAATGACAATGCATACAAGTTGGAACTACCGGATGAGTATGGTAATGTTATTGCAACCTTCAATGTTTCTGATTTATCTTTGTTTGATGCAGGTGATGAAGACACTGATTCGAGGATGAATCCTTTCAAGGAAAGGGGGAATGATATGAATGAGCAAGTTGATTATAATTCTGCCGAAGACCCTTTAACTATTCATCGAGGACCAATGACAAGAGCGAAAACTAAAAGGATGAAAGAAGCCTTAACTTGTTTATTAGAAGGTATTTGGAAGGAGCAAGCTAGTCAAAACTTGGTCAAGGTTCTATGGATACAAGAAGTGCCAAAAATAATCAACCTGATTCAAATAAGTCAACATCATGAAGAGAAATTCCAACCTTGAGAGAAGGATGAATTTTTAGCCATCTTTGAAGAATAAAGGTCATTCAGCCATATTGGACCATATTAGGATTTGTGGGCTTATTCATGAATAATTATTCAAAATAATTCAATGTAGATTCATGAGTAATCTACATTTATGCATTAGAAATATAAATGTCATTTAATATATTCATTCCCTTTATACTTTGCCTTTGTACTATATAAACAAGGCTAACTCTCTTTGTAAGAGCACATTTTGGAGAAGTATATTCGACTTACAACACCGGTGAGTGTTTTGTTTTTAAGTTCTTGCATGAACTTTGGACTTATCAAGCATTTATGTTTGTGGCGTTCAAAACCCAAGAAAAATCTTTGTTTTTCCTTTCAACTTATCAAGCTTCTTAGTTTGTGGCGTTTTAAGGGAATCAAAGTACTATTCTAATTACTTCATCAAATTTTCATTGATTATGTGATTAGAATAGTTTTTCTAACTTCAATCTTGAACGATCCATCTTGTTTCAAATCGTTGGAGGGGGTCAATTTGCATTCCATATGTATCATAGCTCTTTAGCTATCGGGGTATATGGTTGTTAAGTTGAAGATTTCCATCAGGTTCGGTCAATCGTGACCTACATCCACTCCTCCAATTCCTCTTCCGTCGAGGCCACCGGCATCCACTAATGATCTTCCTTTACTAGGCGAAGATCAACCTCCTTCTTACACCCCTCTTCTCCTTTTACTGGGTTTAGGAGACAACCCTTACAAGCACTCACTCTCCTCTCTTAAACAGAATTCTAACACTTAAGCTAGAGGAGGGAAATTCTAGAGATTGCAGTAGTGTTTTTTCTCTTTTAATCTCTCTGTGCTTGTATCTTTTACCCAGGGATTGTAGGGGTATTTATAGGCTCCAAACCAGTTTGAATTTGGAGCTCAAATCTGTCATCTCTTGGAATTCCGGAGTTTGGCGGTTGCACCGCCTGACGGGGCTCGAAGACTAAGCCTCTAGGTGGTGCCACCGCTTGTCAGGGGCGGTTGTACTGCCTGGCAAAGCTCGAAGACTGAGCTTAGGCAGTGCCACTGCCCAGCCAGAGCTCGGAGACCGAGCTCAGGCGATTACACCGCTGTCAGAGGCGATTGCTAGTCATAGGTGCCCAGCAAGCCAATCACGTGAGTGATGGCACGTGTGACTTAATATAGAATCTTTTTGCTTATTATATTTTGGCATATATCACTTTATAACTATTGCATAAATGCATACATATATTGTGAT
The DNA here is from genome assembly GCA_900464855.2 of Musa schizocarpa. Lineage (NCBI taxonomy): Eukaryota > Viridiplantae > Streptophyta > Magnoliopsida > Zingiberales > Musaceae > Musa > Musa schizocarpa. Next base: position 27,917,739 of record LS990923.1, read on the forward strand.
GTCCTTGGATTTGTTCAATGGGAATCGGATCGTGATGAGATCACGATAGTGAGATTGATTCACCTTTAAACACATATCCTAAATAATCCCTACATAAGTTACTCGAGAGGGATATCGTGATAACCTGGACAGACCGGTGTCTTTGTATACCCGTCCATATGATGGATGCAGTCTGGTCTTATAGCTCCTTGTGTAGGGACACTAGGGCTACAATGCAAAATGCTCATTGGAGAATGAGTTCACTGATTGATCCGCTTACGGAATGCTTGGATGGTTGATGATGCCTTATTGTCGACAAATGATTACAGAGTCCTAGTGGTGTATCCGGTCCTTCGACTTGAGACACCAAGGATGTCCTCTATGAGAGTGCTCCACTCTTTGATACCGACTTTATAGGTTTGGCTGTCCCGGATCTAAATAAATTTGGTCATTGGGAGTGGTAGTCGACCTTACGAGGGCTATTGAGTGTCAATAGAGGATCATCCACTCTCGGCATCATGAGAGGAATATCCCATGTATTCTTGCTCAGACAAATCCCTAGCTAGGGTCATTTGGGTTGAGAGAGAAAGAGTTCTCCGGGAGAATCCGATTAGAGCGAGACTCAAGAAGAAACCGTGTGGGTTTGACAACACCTTGCTCGATATACGGTCTTTGGTATATTAGATGGATGAGGGACTATAGGTACACGGTAACTGAGGACAGATAGGTCCAATGGATTGGATTCTCCTATATCGTTTGGGGACTACGGCGTAGTGGCCTAGTACGTCCGTAGTCGATGAGTCGGTGAATTATTACGAGATAATAATTCAACGAGTTAGAAAGGAGTTCTTTGACCGTATGACTCACGTCTAGCTCGATATTGGGCCTAGAGGGTCACACACATATGGTAGGCATTGCGATGAATAGAGGTTCGGATATGAGATATCCGACGGAGCCCTTGTCTTATTTGATACAGATCCAATACCCACTAGGGGAGGACCCATTAGGGTTTGACAGGGGACCTCTATAAATAGGAGGGATTTAGAGCCCCATGGGCTAGAGAGCTTTTGTTTGCCTTTTCCTATTCTCCTCTCCATCTCCACCTCAGAGTAGGTCTGGAGTTTTGAGGAGCGTCGTCGCAACCCTACTGTGTGGATCACCGCTAGAGAGGAGGACGCTTGACCTCCTTCACCCTCTCCTAAGGATCTGCAAGGAAACAGAGATATAGGATCTCCCTAGGTAACACAATCTACTCTATACGCAGTTTCATGTTTCACTGATTTTTTGCGTACCAATCTTCGCACGACGACGAACATCTCTTTGGGAATCGGGGATTTTGTTTTTCTTGTTCTTCCGCTGCGCATATGATGTCGCCCGTAGGGATTTCCCAACAGTGGTATCAAAGCTAGGTTGCTCGTGCGAATGATTGGTTTTGAACTGCGTGTGTTGTGTTTAGGAAGAATTTTGATGGTAAAATTGTTGATGCAAAAACAAGGAAGGGCAGCAACAGTTGCTGCCCTCGATCTACGTGCGTGCAGCACAGCCGTAGGCAGGCAGCCCACGGGCAGAGGCGCTTGCCGCCGTAGGGCAGCGGCGCCCGCCGCCATTGCTCCCGCGGGCAAAACCCCCCACAGGGGCGGTCGCCCGGTGGGACAGCACCGCTGCTGGCCCGGCGGCGCTGAAGGGGCATCCATCCAGGTGCCGCTGCCAGCGGGCGTGCCGCTGCGAGGGATCTGCCCTCGCCCGCCCGCCTGGCCGCCGGCCTCCAGCGAACGAAACCCCCCAGGGGGCGATGCCCGGTGGGGCAGCACCGCCCTGAAGGCGGCCGCCCGGCGAGGCACCCACCCGGCCAGCAAGCGCTGCCGGTGGCGTGCCGCTGCGGCGGGCGGTGCCCTCACCCGCCCGCCTGAGCCGCCCGGCGGGGTGGCAGCGGCGGCAGCGGCGAAAAGGGGAAAGGGCATTAGGGTTTTCTGGGCAAAAGATAGTTTTGCCCCTCGGAATTTGAGAAATTCGAGTCTCTGTCTTTTGTCCAAATTATGAAAATACCCTTATGAATTCAGAAATTCCCTATAATGTCCCTGATTTCAGAAAATATTAATTAATTAAAAGGTTTAGTTGATTATTATTATTATTTATTATTATCTAGTAGTCTTACATTATGATGATTATTTATACATGTGATGTATGATGTGTGGACGGATGATCATGGACCGTGTGATGTGTGTACCTGTGATTATTATTATTGAGGTCTACGAACCTCCATTATATTTCTCGTTTATTGTCGGGCCTGCGTGCCTATGATTAAGTTGTAATAACAGGAGGAGGCACAGCGGGAGCGTGGATGCGATAGTGGGACCCACGAGACGGACGATCGTGATGCATGAAGATGCATCAAGATGTCAACAGAACCGACAAGGACGACATGGACGATCACAGGGCATGGAAATGCACCGTTGCACACATAGATCTTGATGTGAGTGATTAGTCCTTTTGGCTTGGGCCTAATCATATTAGGTTGTGGTCCATGATCATCTGGTGTAATTGCTTATACACATACTAGATATGTATATATATTTGCATACGATGTAGATATATATTAAATATGTATATATGTGACATGTCATATTAGGAGACCAAATCATAGAAACATCTCTCGATAATATTAAGTCGGTAAACGTGAGGCAATTAGATTGACCCACGTGGCCTTCTGTCATGACCCGGGTCTGATGAGCTAATTGTCCATTAACTCTATTTTGGTCCTTGCAACCGCGGACCAAAATGCTTAAGCGGGACTTAACGTAGTACACTCATCAGGCCCTTATAAGCTAATCATACACATTCCCCACTTCCGATGTGGGACTAATGGGATGTGATGTCAAGGCCCGACATAACCCAGATCGAACCCTAGCATAGTGCATGTGATGATTAACTCAGTGGTGGCTCCACGCCGTGATGAGTTCTCTGACTCCATCCACGAGTAGCCCTTTCCTACTCGAGCCCTCTCACCCTACCCAAATGTTAGGTCAGCTCTGATACCAAAGGTCACGACCCAGGTCTGATGAGCTAACTGTCCAATAACTCCATTTTGGTCCTTGCAACCGCGGACCAAAATGCTTAAGCAGGACTTAACGTAGTACACTCATTAGGCCCTTATAAGCTAATCATACACATTCCCCACTTCCGATGTGGGACTAATGGGATGTTACACCTTCCATCGTTATAAGTAGGAACCGATTCCGGTGTAGGTTGAGTTGGTCGAGTCCCTCGAGACTCACCTATATCGTGATTCGCTATCTTGCTTACAACATAGAGATGTCACCGGTGACCTGAGGGCATGATATACTTGGTCGAGTCCCTCGAGGGTATATCATCAAATCAGACTCATCTTGTAACGAAGGTGTTGACTTAACCGAGCATCATGGTTGGTCGAGTCCCTCGAGGCCATGGTGATTCGGGAGGCCGAACAGGCGGGAATCACAAGGAGTTTTGATCGACAAAGTTGCCTACCTTTTAGGCTTAGTGTGATTGGTCGAGTCCCTCGAGGTTACAATAAGGCGGTTGATTGGATCCCTGATCCCCACTAGAAGTCTGCGGGAGACTTCCGTTTCACATCTTTGAGGGTGTCAGCGTGACTCGTTAGTAAAATAGTGAGCATATTAAGATAGAAGTCCATATCTTGATAGTTTATTTCTTGCAAAATCTGCATGTTATTCATTTCTGCTGCATCTTTACTTTTCGAAAAAATGTGGCTTTTCAAATCCTTTACGTGGCATACTTGATGTCAACCCGCCTCATCGGTCCAAATTATACTGGGATTGGCTCCGTAACTTGAGAATTGTTCTCATAGCGGAGAAAATCGTATACGTCCTTGATCTGATGATGCTTGTTGCTTGAAAAGGGGCAAACGAGGATGAGATCGCCGCTTCGTGAAGTACATTGATGACTCCACTCTTGCTCGTGCTATATGTTGGGCTCTATGACTCTAAGTTACAGAGATAACATGAAAAAGATGGATGCGGATCCATTCTCCTACATGTCCATAAATTGTTTGAGGAACAGGGGAAGGACTCAACGATATGAGATATCTAAGAGCCTCTTCCGCTAGGATGACCTGAGGGGACACGTTTGAAACCATGTCCTAAAGATGATTGAGTGGATAGAGAAACTCACAGGTCTAGGAATAGTCTAGAGGATAACTTGTGTGTGGACATTGTGCTTGATCCCTACGATTTCATTTTCACGGTTCATAATGAATTTTAATATGAACAAGCTTGAAGTGACTCTCCTAGAGCTTCTCAATATGTTGAGGGGGGGGCAGGAGAATCTTGTCAAGAAAGAGAAGCCAGTTCTCTACAATGAGACTAAAAGGAAAAGGAAAAGAAAGGTCCCTTAAGAAGGGAAAGGGCAAGGTCAAACCAGGTAAAGCAAAGGTTGCTAAGAAAGACCAAGCAAAGGACAAAGGCCAGTCCTTCCACTGTGGTAAAGATGAGCACTGGAAGAGAAACTGCAAAGAGTACCTTGCAGAAAGGGCGAAACAAAAGCTTGATGAAGCTTCAGGTACATTCATGATCAGTCTCCATTTGTCAGACTCTTACGATAACATATGGGTATTAGATACCGATAGTGCTTATCATATATGTAATTTGTTGCAGGTTCTGGCAAGGCCTAGGAGACTAGAGAGAGGCGAGATGGACCTCAAGATGGGTAATGGAGCAAAAGTTGCTGTAGTAGCTGTTGGCGAGGTCACCCTACATCTGCCTAGTGGAGCTTTTATTACATTAGATGCATGTTATTTTGTTCCTTCTATTATCAAAAATATTATCTCCATTTCATGTTTAATAATTAGTGGATATAAATTTGTTTTCGAGAACAATGGTTGTTCGATATTATTAGATGATAATATCATCACGAAAGGAATATTGCATAATGGTTTATTTATGTTAGACACCACTCCACATATCATGAATGTAAATATGTCCAAAAGGAAACGAGATGAGTTGAACAGTGCATATCTGTGGCATTATAGGCTAGGTCACATCCATGAAAGAAGGATTCAAAAGTTGCTAAATGATGGATATCTAGATCCATTCGACTATGTGTCATATGCAACTTGTGAGCCTTGCATTCGTGGAAAACTAACCAACTCTCCATTTAGTGGAACTGGAGAGAGAGCCATTGAGTTGTTGGAACTCATACATAGTGATGTATGTGGACCCATGTCAACTCATGCCATTGGAGGTTACTCCTACTTCATTACATTTACTAATGATTTCTCAAGGTATGGATATGTGTACTTAATGAAGTACAAGTCCCAGGCCTTTGAGAAATTCAGAGAAATATAAGAATGAGGTGGAGAACCGGACTAGAAAAGAGTATCAAAACTCTTCGATCGGATCGAGGGAGGTGAGTACTTAAGTCTGAGAGTTCACTCAGTTCCTCAAGGACCATGGGATATTATCCCAATGGACACCTCCTTATACACCTCACTCAATGGTGTCTCTAAAAAGCAGAAATCATACATTATTAGATATGGTACGGTCCATGATGAGTTTTCATTTTGACCTATCCATCTCATTAAGGGATATGCCCTAGAAACCACAACTTACCTTCTGAACAAAGTTCCAACTAAGTCGGTAGTGTCTACACCATATGAGATATGGAAAGGGAAGAAGCCTGATCTTAAGGTTGTTAAGATTTGGGGCAGCCCTGCACATATTAAAAGACATAACCCCGATAAGTTAGAATCAAAGACAGAGCGATGCAAATTTGTGGGATACCCCAAGGAAACTTGTGGGTATTATTTCTATCATCTCGAGGACTAAACGGTCTTTGTAGCTAAGAGAGCAGTGTTCCTTGAGAAGGAACACATTCTTGGCGGAGATAGTGGGAGAATGATAGAATTGAGCGAGGTTGGAGAACAAGCTCAAGCACCACTCTACTGACAGTCTGCATTCGGTACCCTAATACACAAGTTTCAACTTTAGGTAGGTCTAATAGAGTATCCCATCCTCCTGAGAGATATATGGGAAATATTAGAGGAGATGATGCAGAGGATATTGATCCTCCACCCTCTGAGGAGAGGCTATTATGAGTATAGACTCAGGGAAGTGGCAAAAAGCCATGAATTAGAGATGGATTCTATGTACTCCAATAAGGTTTGGAACCTAGTTGATGCGTTGAAGGTATTATACCCATCGGTTGCAAGTGGATCTTTAAGAAAAAAAGATGGGAGTAGATGGAAAGGTAGAGACCTATAAAAGCAAGGCTAGTGGCTAATGGGTATCGTCAAAGGCAAGGTGTTGACTATGTGAAACCTTCTCACCGTAACAATGCTAAAATCCATCAGAATTCTATTGGCTATTGCAAAGCACACTATGATTATGAGATATGACAGATGGATGTGAAAATCACATTCCTCAATGGGAACCTCAAGGAGGAGGTGTATATGATACAACTTTGAGGGATACGTGTCCAAGAACTGTCCAGATAAGGTGTGTAGGTTGCTTAGATCCATTTATGGATTAAAAGCAAGCTTCAGAGATTAGAACATAAGATTTGATGAGGCAATCAGATCTTATGACTTAAATAAAACGAAGATGAGCCTTGTGTATACAGAAAGGTAAGTGGGAGCGCTATCACCTCTTTGGTGTTATATGTGGATGACATCCTGATCATTGGGAATGACGTAGGAATGCTATCCACAATAAAGGCTTGGTTATCTAGGCACTTCTCCATGAAGGACTTAGGGGAAGCATCCTATATTTTGGGGATAAGAATCTATAGAGAAAGATCCAAGAGGATGCTTGGCTTGTCCTAGTCCAGGTACATAGAAACCATTGTCAAAAGGTTTGGCATGAAAAATTCCAAGAGAGGTCTCATACCGATGAGATATGGGATATCGCTTTCTATGAGTATGTCCTCAAAGACTCTAGAAGAAAGGGGGAACATGGATATGATACCTTATGCCTCAGCAATAGGGTCTATCATGTAGGCCATGCTATGTACTAGGCCTGATATAGCGCATGCTCTGAGTGTCACGAGCAAGTATCAAGCGGATCCAGGCTTGGAGCACTGGAAAGCAGTAAAGTGTATCCTTAAGTACTTGAGAAGGACTAAGGATCTTTTACTAGTATATGGAGGTAATAGCCTTAAGGTTGAAGGCTACACTGACTCAAGTTTTCAGTCGATGTCGATGATAGCAAAGTCCGATTGGGGTATGTGTACACCTTGAATGGAGGAAGCAGTGTCTTTGGAAGAGTTCCAAACAAGATACCACTGCTGACTCGACCACAGAGGTGGAGTACATTGCTGCATCAGATGCAGCAAAGGAGGGAGTTTGGGTGAAGAAGTTCATCACAGATTTGGGAGTCATGCCGGGTAGCGAAGAGCCGATCTCCCTATATTGCGACAACAACGGGGCGATTACTCAAGCAAAGGAACCTAGATCTCATCAGAAATCTAAGCATGTTCTGAGGAGGTTCCACCTTATCAGAGAGATCATGACCCGAGGAGATGTAGTTGTGGAAAGAGTTCCATCCGAAGATAACATTACAGATCCACTAATAAAGTCGTTGTCTCAGATTTGTTTTGAGCGTCACAGGGGTCTAATGGGGATCAGACACATAGGTGATTGGCTTTAGGTCAATTGGGAGATTGCTAGTCATAGGTGCCCAGCAAGCCAATCACGTGAGTGATGGCACGTGTGACTTAATATAGAATCTTTTTGCTTATTATATTTTGGCATATATCACTTTATAACTATTGCATAAATGCATACATATATTGTGATGTCCTTGGATTTGTTCAATGGGAATCGGATCGTGATGAGATCACGATAGTGAGATCGATTCATCTTTAAACACATATCCTAAATAATCCCGGTCATAGGTTACTCGAGAGGGATATCGTGATAACCGGACAGACTGGTGTGCTGTATACCCGTCCATATGATGGATGTAGCTGGTCTTATAGCTGCTTGTGTAGGGACACTAGGGATACAGTACAGATGCTCATTGGAGAATGAGTTCACTGATTCATCCGCTTACGAAATGCTGGATGGTTGGTGATGCCTTATTGTCAGACAGTGATTCCGTAGTCCTAGTGGTGTATCTAGTCCTTAGACTTGAGACACCAAGGATGTCCTGTATGAGTGCTCTACTCTTGGATACCAGACTTATAGGTTTGGCTGTCCCAGATCTAGTACAGCTGGTCATTGGGAGTGGTAGTCGACCTTACGAGAGCTATTGAGTGTCGATAGAGGATCATCTACTCTCGGCGTCATGAGAGGAATATCTCATGTGTTCTTGCTCAGACAAATCCCTGGCCAGGGTCATTCGGGTTGAGAGAGAAAGAGTTCTCCGGGAGAATCCGATTAGAGTGAGACTCAAGAAGAAACCGTGTGGGTCTGACAACACCATGCTCGATATACGGTCTCTGGTATATTAGATTGATGAGGGACTATAGGTACACGGTAACTGAGGACAGACAGGTCCAATGGATTGGATTCCCCTGTATCGTCTGGGGACTACGGCGTAGTGGCCTAGTACGTCCGTAGTCGATGAGTCGAGTGAATTATTACAGAGATAATAATTCACTGAGTTAGAAGGAGTTTTGACAGGTATGACTCACGGCCAGCTCGATATTGGGCCTAGAGGGTCACACACATATGGTAGGCATTGCGATGAATAGAGGTTCGGATATAATATATCCAACGGAGCCCTTCTCTTATTGGATGCAGATCCAATACCCACTAGGGGAGGACCCATTAGGGTTTGACAGGGGACCTCTATAAATAGGAGGGATTCAGAGCCCCATAGGCTAGAGAGCTTTTGTTTGCCTTTTCCTATTCTCCTCTCCATCTCCACCTCAGAGTAGGTTTGGAGTTTTGAGGAGCGTCGTCGCAACCCTGTTGTGTGGATCACCGCTAGAGAGGAGGATGCTTGACCTCCTTCACCCTCTCCTAAGGATCTGCAAGGAAACAGGGATATACGATCTCCCTAGGTAACACAATCTACTCTATACGCAGTTTCATGTTTCGCGGATTTTTTACGTACCAATCTTCGCACAACAACGAACATCTCTTTGGGAACCGGGGATTTTGTTTTTCTTGTTCTTCTGCTGCGCATATGATATCGCCCCCAGGAATTTCCCAACAGGTTGCACCGCCCAGCCAGAACTCGGAGACTGAGCCCTGGGGGGTGCCACCTCCGACCCAAGCGGTGCCACCTCTAGGTAAGTGATCTGGGTCCAAATGGGTTGATCCATTCGGCCCAATTTGATTCTTTCAAGGGTCCAATTGCCCCTAGATTAAGTTAATGGGATCACCTCCCAATTCTAACTTAATCATCGTGCTAACTACGACAATTCTAAAGACTTTTACTACAGCTTGCTCTGGTGCGTCAATCGCTTCTTCCGGCGAGCTTCCGGCGAACTTCCGGCGAACATCCGATGGTCCTCTAACGATGCTCCTATGGACTTCCGGCAAACTCCTGGACTTGCGACGATCCACTTGGCGAGTTCTGACGAGCTTCTTTTGGCAAGCTCCTAGACTTCTTGGATTTGTTCCCGCAGAACCTCTGATGACCGTCCGTACTTCCGTCAAGCTCTCGAACTCGCAACGAATCCTTCTCGATTGACTCTGACACTTTATTTCGCTTTATGTCTTCATCGTTATCATAGTTAATCCTGCACAATTAAAAAAAAACTTCAATCGAGACAATTAATCCTAAGCAATTAAATAAGTTGTCCGGCATGTCATTGGTCCCTCGACGCTTTGTCCGATTCTTCGGTGCATCGTCCTCTCCTGCGGCCTATTGCCCAATCGGCCAGTTGACTCTGCAACTCCGATATCCTTGGCGCAATACCTGCTTTTCTTGGCCCGATGCCCAAGTCCACGACCCGAAGCCTTTTGTCGATACGTCGACCGATCCATCGGCCCGACGTCCAATCTTCTGACATGTTTCTCCGGCACAACATGATTTTTCTTGCTTTAATTGTCTCGTCCTGATCGAAGCATCCTGCATCACTCAAAACGCAGATTAAAACATAAACACAATTATCAATTGATTTCATCATCAAAATACGAGATTCAACAATCTCCCCTTTTTTTATGATGACAACCAATTGATGACGGAGTTAAACTTAACTCCTAGAGTTTAAACAAACTCCCCCTATCAATATGCCATATTGATAGAACCTTGAATTCAAACTGAATTCAAGTCATTGCAATATTCATCATGAATATTTGTAACACATCATCATGAACTTATGCATAAACTTATGCATAACATGTCATGACATCAACATACTTCTCCCCCTTTGTAATCAACAAAAAGGAGAAGTACCACAATAAGTGTTTGGAATATTAGTTCAACTTATTGCATGAAAAACATAATATCAACTTTTATCATCATGCAGTTTTGAAGCCAGAAAATTTAGCAAATATTACATCATGCTTAGAACATTTAAGCTATCAAGTTTCAGATATGCAAGTTTTACAGCATACAAGACAGCAAGTTCTACATCATGCAAGCTAGCAATATTATAACATTTTAGAACATGCAAGCTATCAGTTTTGGGATGTTCAAGAAAGCAACTCTTGCTTCTTGAGATATGAAAATTTGTCAAGTTTTGCTAGATGTGCAAGTTGCATTTTTGCCTCTTGAGATAGGCAAGATAGCACATTTGCTTCTTTTGAGATAGCAACTTTTTGCTTCTCTTTAGACTACAAGCTAGCAATTTTTATGATATACAAGTTTCACAATATACAAGCTAGCAAAAACTTTGAAAGCAAATGCAAGATAACTTTCTTGTGTAAGCTCATGATTCTTGCTTCCTATTGCAATGTGCAAGTTGCAAGTATTGCTTCTTGAGATAGGCAAGCTAGCACTTTTGCAATTTTTGTTTCTTAAGATAGGCAGGCTTGTGATGTTCAAGATGACAAGCTCTTTCTTATCTTTTGAGAAGTGCCATTTTTGCTTTCTTTGCAAAGTGCAAGCTAGCAAAATGCCAAACTGGCAAGAGATAATGTTTAACATGAGGCAAGCAAACAATTTGGCAAATGTTACATTTGCATCTTCTCTTTTGAGAAGTAAAATTTTTGCTTTCATCTTGAATTGTGCAAGCTAGCTAGTTTGCCTCTTTTCATGATGTCTACGCTAGAAATTCTTGCTCCCTCTTTGTCATTGTCAAAAACAAAGGAAGACCCTTATATCAATTTTTATATTATGACAAAGGTAAGTATCAATCTTATTTGTGCATCATTATATATTCAAATTAAAACATACACAATTTCAAAAACCTTATTTTTTTTTTATGCAGGATACCGAAAAATAAATCAATCATCATTAATTTCTTATGCTTAAGTCAAGATTTTATTCACATCTTGATGTTTTCATCTTTGTTACCTTACCTTTGTCATAATTTGAATGTATGAAATAAAGGGTCTTCCCTTCTTTTTGACAATGACAAAGGGGGAGCAAAACGTGCTAGAAAGCAAATTTGCTTGCTTGCACAATTCGAAAAGAGGCAAACTTGCTAGCTTGCTAATCTCAAAAAGGAAGCAAGAAGTGCTATCTTGCAAATATCAAGAGAAGCAATGTTTGCCAAGTTACACATTTCAAAAAGTGGCAAAATAGTCCATCTTGCATATATCAAAAGAGGTAAAATTTTGTTAAATTATTTATGTGTAAAATTTGATAGCTTGCATATACATTTGCATATCAAAAGTGCTATCTTGCCTATCTCAAGATGCAAAACATGCTAACTTGCACTTTGCAACGGAAGCAAAATTGCTAACTCAAACATTGCAAAGGAAACAAAATTGCTAACTGACACGGGAGTGTCTAATTTACTACAATCTGATTATATGAGCCTTGATTATGATCTAGTATCTTTTTCAATCAATAATGATGCCTCATAATCTTTATCTCAGCACAATCAAATATGACAGCTCATCAGCATATTCTCTACACAAAGTTAAAGCTGTTTCAAGCACACTCAAATATGACAGCTCATCAGCATATTCTCTGCACAAAGTTAAAGCTGTTTCAAGGTGCTTGGCATATTCTCATCAGCATATTCTTCAAGACAAAGGAATGCATTAAAGGAGTTGGTTGGCAGCTGTGAACATTTCTTCATTACCAATGAGTGCATTAAAATAGTTGGTTAGTAGTTGTAAACACTTAATTTCGAAATTCCCTATGCATGAAAGGTTGTTTCATGCACTAGTATTTATTTTGGTGTTTAGGACTTAGAAAGGACGATCAATAAAAGCTGAGGATATTGGCAGAAGCTCTCTTGGAGTGCTCTTGTGAACTCTGTATCTCTTGGAAGTGTCCTTGAGTGATGAGTCTTTTGCTTTCAGTTCTGTATCCTTGTTATTGTCATTAGGGTGGTGATCTTTCTGTATCCCTTTTGATTTTTAACTTGGTGGTGAACTATTTTTTTGTTTTTACCAAGTTTCTTCAAGAGTTCGTTCATTGCCTTTTGTGACATTTTCTATCGAACAACTATTCTATCTATTGTTCTTTCGAAATCCATTCTGCATTTTACCCTCCCCCTTATCAGGTTTGGTATCGAGCTAAAGGATAGAGATCATGGCAAGGCGGAATGGAAAAGATGTAGTTGGTGAAGGTAGCGACCATGAAGGCGACGCCGAGTCGTTGAGGCTGCACCTTCTGAAAAACTTGTTGCGTAGCCTACAAGAAAAAAAATGAAATAATCGACGAACTTCAAAGTAGACACAACCAACATGAAAATGATGCTCGAGAGTTTATTTCGATGATGATACACCTCATCTTCCAAGAGAGTCGAAAGATGTCGGAGAAGAAATGAAGTCCAAGGCAGTGGCGAGAATAAATATAATCCCAGTTTGATATTCCAGAATTTGAAGGAAAGTAAATGTTGATGACTTTATCGATTGGCTTAATATAGTAGAAAAAGAATCTTCGATTTTCATGAACCACCAGAACAAAAAAGAAGGTCAAACTTGTGGCACTCAAACTTCAGGTGGAATGCATCTTTTTGGTGGGAAAATATGAAGAAACAAAGAGAACGTGAGGGGAAGAGTAAGATCGTTACATGGGAGAAAATGAAAAGGGAGCTAAAGAAAAATATTTACGATAATTATAGACAAGAGATCTTTCTCAAAATACATGATTTCAAGCAAAAAAGATCTTAGTGTGGAGGAGTACACTGCAGAATTTGATAATTTGATGTTAAAAGGAGAGCTTGTGGAACAGGAAGAGCAAACAATTGCAAGATACTTAGGAGGTCTGAGGTATGAGATTTCTAAAGTTGTTCATTCTGACCATATTGGTCTTTAAATGATGTGAGCAAGCTGGCATTAAAAGTTGAAAAAACAACAGAAGTTTGAAAAGAGTTTTTGTATGGCTCAAAAAGAAGGCTACACAAAGGAGGAAGTTCAAAGCCTACTGTCCAAAGCAAGGTGATATCGAAGGTGCAAGAAAAAGGGTGAAGAGTCTGCTAGCAACAAAAAAAATACCTAATTCTTCTACCCCAAGTGGCGAAAATGCTTCAAATGTCATGGTTTTGGGCATATTGCTTGGGATTGTCCAAATAGGAGGATTGTAACTTTGGTTGAAGATCATAGTGATGGAGGCCGAAGAGGGAAGCCGAATGACGAACCAAAATCTGATGATGATGAGGAAGAGATTACTTATGCTAATCATGGTTTGTCTATTGTATTGCAACATAGTTTACAAGTGTCATATGTGGCCGACGATGAAAGTTGGGTGAGAAAAAATGTGTTTCACACTAAATGCACTTCTCTTGGCAAGGTATGCTTGGTGATCATCGACAGTGGCAGTTTTGAGAACGTGGTTTCTTTGGAGATGGTGTAGAAGCTGGAGTTGGATACGATCTCCCATCCACATACATACCAATTATGTTGGTTGCAAAAAGGAAATGACATCAAGGTAACTAAAAGATGTTTAGATTCATTTTCTATTGGCAAGTATTATAAAGATAAAGTGTGGTGTGATGTCGCCCTTATGGATGCTTGTCATTTACTATTGGGAAGACCTTGGCATTATGATAGAAGAGTGTTGTATGATGGTTATAAACATATTTATTCTTTTAAAGTGAATGAAAAGAAGATTATCTTAGCTCCATTACAACCTTAAAATCAATTATCTTGAAAGAAGGAAGTTAGTGCTTTTATTTCTTATAGAGAATGCAGATATGAATTGGACAAGGCGGTCATGTTTTGGCCCTAATGGTAGTAGAGGAGAACGAACAACATAAGGAGACACCGAAAATCATGCAACCAATCCTAGAAGAATTTCAAGATATTATACCAGAAGAGATTCCACATGGCCTTCCACCCTTGAGAGATATCCAGCATCACATTGATCTTATTCCTGGGGCTGTTCTACCTAATAAGGCAGCATATAGAATGAGTCCCAAGGAGCATGCAGAACTTCAAAGGCAAGTTGATGAATTGGTTAAAAAAAAGGTTAATCAGGGAGAGCATGAGTCCTTGTGCGGTTCCTGCTTTGTTAGTGCCTAAGAAGGATGGTTCTTGGAGAATGTGCATTGGACAGTCGCACCATCAACAAAATCCTGATGGACTATCGCTTTCCTATTCCAAGGTTAGATGATTTACTTGATCAATTGTGTGGTGCTTATATTTTCTCTAAAATTGATTTGAGGAGTGGCTATCACCAAATAAGAATGAGGCCCTGAGATGAGTGGAAAACATCGTTTAAAACTAGAAGGCTTATATCAATGGTTGGTTATGCCATTTGGACTATCTAATGCTCCTAGCACATTCATGAGATTTATGAATCACATACTTAAGCCATGCATTGGAATATTTGTTGTAGTTTATTTTGTGGCGATATATTGGTGTACAGCAAGAGTGAAGAGGAGCATATGAGTCATCTAAAAGAGATCTTTCTTATTTTGAGGCAGCAAAAACTTTTATGCTAATCTAAAGAAATGTGATTTCTTAACTTCTAGTGTGGTGTTTTTTGGGGTATGTTATTTCAAAAGATGGAATCATGATGGATCAAAGCAAGGTTGAAGCTATTCTCAATTGGCCAACACACTTTCATTACATGATGTGAGGAGTTTCCATGGCTTAACATCTTTTTTTATAGAAGATTCATCAAGAGTTTCACTCTATTGTTAGCTCCAATCACGAATGTCTGAAATGTGATAAATTCAAATGGACTAATGAGGCTAATGATGCTTTTGAGCTTTTGAAAAGAAAGGTTCTTGAAGCTCCTATCTTAGTTCTACCAAATTTTGACAATGTGTTTGAAGTTGAATGTGATGCATCTAATGTGGGAATTGGTGCTGTTTTTTTGAGTCAAGACGGAAAGCCCATTGCATTTTTTTTAGTGAAAAAGCTGAATGATCTGAGAAAGAAATACTCTACTTATGATAAGGAGTTCTATCGATTTATCGAGCTTTGTCTCATTGAGTCAATATCTTCTCGCCAAGCCATTTGTTCTATATTCTGATCACGAGGCATTAAAGTTCATTAATCATCAAGCACAAAGCTAAACAAAGAGGCATGCAGCTTGGGTGGAGTTCTTACAATCTTACAACTTTACAATCAAGCACAAATCTGGTGTTCAAAATGTAGTTCTTGGCGCATTGGCAGCATTCTTTATTATCGACAATGGAAGTCAAAGTGGTTGGATTTGAAACATTCAAAGATCTATATGAGAATGATATGGATTTTGGCTCGATATGGCAGAATTGCAAATCAGGTTCCTGTCAACAATTTTCAATCTTTGATGGTTTTTTTTTTTAGAGCTAATACTTTATGTGTTCCATCTTGTTCTTTGAGACAAGTAATTACATTTTGAAGCTCATGGTGGTGTTTTGGGTGGACATTTTGGTAGAGATAAAACTTTAGCTCTTATTGAATCAAACTTCTATTGGCCTAAGATGTTTAGAGATGTGGAAAGACATGTAAAAGCAATGTCGAATGTGTCATTTGGCAAAAACAAGAACTCAAAATTCTGGTTTGTACACTCCATTGCCCGTGTCAAATGCTCCACAGGAGGATGTGAGTCTTGATTTCATTTTAGGACTGCCAAGAACTCAAAGGAACAAGGATTCTATCATGGTTGTTGTTGACAGATTTTCAAAAAATGTCTCACTTTGTTCCATGCAATAAATCAAATGATGCATCTCATATTGCTGATTTATATTTTAAGGAGATTGTTAAATTGCATAGTATTCCAAGAACTATGGTGTCGGATAGAGATTCAAAATTTGTTAGTCATTTTTTGAGAACTCTTTGGAGGAAGCTGGGTACTTCTTTGAATTTCAACAGCTCGCATCATCCACAAACCGATGGGCAAACTGAAGTAACAAACCGAAGCTTGGGAAATTTGCTTAGAAGCTATGTTGGCAAGAATATTAAGCAATGGGATGTCATTCTTCCACAAATTGAGTTTTCCTACAATCGTTCTATGCATAATAGTATCGGTAAGAGTCCTTTTGAGGTTGTTTATGGTGCTAATCTTGCTAGTCCTTTGGACTTAATCCCTCATTCTACAACAAAAAGCAATTTAGTGGAGATCTTTGATGAAAGAGCTAAGCGGATAAAGAAGCTGCATGAGGGTGTGAAAGCAACCATTGAGAAGCAAAATGAGAGGTACATGCATCGCCAACAAACCTGAAAAACATGTGGAGTTTAATGCGGGTGATTTGGTGCGGATTCATCTAAGGAAGGAGAGGTTTCCACCGGAAAATTTGGAAAATTGAAACCAAAGGCTGATGGTCCATTCAAGGTGCTTAAGAGAATTGGCGTAAAATGCTTATGAGATAGAGCTACCTGAAGATTATGGAGTATCCACAACATTTAATGTGGCTGATTTGAGTCCTTTTTATAATCATGTTGATGAATCAAATGAAGACTTGAGGACAAGTTTCATTCAACCGAGGGAGATTGACACGGGAGTGTCTAATTTACTATAATCTGATTATATGAGCCTTGATTATGATCTAGTATCTTTTTTCAGTCAATAATGATGCCTCATAATCTTTATCTCCGGCCAAATCAAATATGACAGCTCATCAAACATATTCTCTGCACAAAGTTAAAAGCTTTTCAAGCACATTCAAATATGACAGACTCATCAGCATATTATCTGCACAAAGTTAAAGCTGTTTCAAGGTGCTTGGCATATTCTCATCAGCATATTCTTCAAGACAAAGGAATGTATTAAAGGAGTTGGTTGGCAGCTGTGAACATTTCTTCATTACCAATGAGTGCATTAAAATAATTGGTTAGTAGCTGTAAACACTTAATTTCGAAATTCCCTATGCATGAAGGGTTGTTTCATGCACTAGTATTTATTTTGGTGTTTAGGACTTAGAAAGGACGGTCAGAAAAAGCTGAGGATATTGGCAGAAGCTCTCTTGGAGTGCTCTTGTGAACTCTGTATCTCTTGGAAGTGTCCTTGAGTGGTTAGTCTTTTGCTTTCAGTTCTGTATCCTTGTTATTGTCATTAGGGTGGTGATCTTTCTGTATCCCTTTTGATTTTTAACTT